>CM036175.1:40447884-40621756 GCA_020631735.1 Saccharum officinarum | reverse complement strand
AAGTTTTATGCTTCCTCTACTTTATTCTATTGCGAAAATACATTGATTCTATCTAATCTATGTCTAAATCTTGTAGATGTCTCCTTATCCCCGTCTGTCAGCTGCACAGTACGTTGCCCGTTTCAAACCTCAGAGCCGTATGAAGATGGTGATCAAGAGCATCTGATGCTGAATCAAGAGTTGGTGATACACCAATGGAGAATGTAGTTATGGGGTGGACTACGAAGCTTCATATCATAGTTCCTAAAGCTGATGCTTTCTTCCATGACATGTTGACAAGAACCTGACAACTACTACTACGACTGGGAAGCTACGTTGGAGTATCGCAGTGCAGAGTATAGTCATCCATGGATGGATTCCTATTGGGAAACGGAGTTATGGGTTAAGAAAAAGGGATCCCTACCACTAAGGAGTCTAAGGTGGAGTCAAAGTTCATTACCAGAGTGAGCCGGGCAACCGTGGAGATAAGCATGGAGGATGTTGCTTTCAATGCATTTTGTTTACTACCATGGTCTACGCGTCGGACAAGACGTTAAAGGGTGCACTCCGGCATTTTTCTTGTTTCTTACATGACAAGGGTATTTGGACCGTGCCGCTTGCAGATGATTCCTCCTTGACTTTACAAGCTACGTGGATTTAGCTCGTGGATTGGCTCTCCATGAGGTGGATTTGAAGGATGAGTTGCTGAAGGAAAAAGAACTTAAGGAGCAAGCTTATAAGGAGATTGACCAATTAAGAGCGGAGTTAGGTCATCCCAAGATTTATGAGAAGCTTAATTAGGAAATAGAAAAATCCCTATGTAATAGGAACGATAGTAGTTGCGAGTTAATTTTAAGTTTGGATTGTTTTAAGAGTCAGTTTGTGGTGTGAACAATTATGTGATTGATGGATTGTTATTATGATAATGTGTGATTTGGATCTTTGTAATGTGTGCTGGAGTTTTGTAGACATGCCTACAAGTTCCATGGTTGAGAATATTAAGTTTGATCAAAATATATTAGTTGTGAGGTTAACTTAGTTCTGTCCTTTGCTGATTTTTGATCAGTCTGGGATGTTTTAGAAATAACTTAAAATCCGTTCATGAGAATTTAAGAAATTTTACTGGGAATAATTAGACTTCTATATCTTTCCAACCCCGCAAGAATTATTTTAATATCTATTAAGAGCTAAGAGATATACCTATTCCAATTTGGAGTTACTGCACAGTCTGGAATTCTGAAATAGTTTCGGTTAAGTTCAGTTTTGGCCAATTTATTGATAGAATCAGAAAAAGTGTTGTGAATAAAAGTTGTAGATAATTTTGTAAGCTTTCTAACCATGTAAAGATCATCTGAATTGACGTCTGTAGCTCGAGATATGACAGTTTTACTGAGTTGATGAAATTGGAGTTCGCCCAGAAAAATCAGATTTTGCTTATCTATTGAATACATCATCTCGGATTGTACTGAATTTCATCTTCTGTGTTTTTGGAAACAGATGTCAGGCAGAGGACTGGGTAGAGGTCGTGGAGGTGCTAACCTACCCATTACTATGGAGGAACTCATGCAAACTCAGAACCAGATGATGCAGATATTTATGCAGCACATGCAGAACAATCCCCCTGCAGGAGGACCACCGCCTGTGCAAGTGAGGGATAAGCGTGGGGAATTTTTGAAGGGACGCCCTCCAGTGTTTTCTCATGCTGCTGATCCTTTAGAGGCAGATGATTGGGTGAGGGCAGTGGAGAAACAGCTGAATATAGCCCAATGCAATGATATGGAGAAGGTGTTATATGCATCTGGTCAGTTACAGGGACAGCTCAGACTTGGTGGGAGTCGTATCAAGCTGCACGCCCTGACAATGCTCCTTCTATCACTTGGAATGAGTTTGTAGAGATTTTCGAGCTCGTCATATTCCTGAAGGTATAATTGAGCTGAAGCAGGAAGAATTCAGAAACCTTAGGATGGGACAGATGAGCGTTAGTGAATATCATGACAGGTTCACCCAGTTGGCTCGCTATGCTCCTAATGAAGTGAGGGAAGATGCAGACAGCAGCGTCTTTTCTTGAAGGGAATTTATTATGATCTTCGCTTGCAGTTGAAGGGGAACAACTATGCTAGTTTTCAAGAGCTGGTAAATAAAGCTATTGTGCTTGATAATGAGCGCAGAGAGATGGACAGGAAGAGGAAGATGAAGGTACAAAGCTCAGAAGCAACAACCGTCAGCGCACTAATTCTCAGCATGGTTTTCATCAGAAGTTTCAGGGACCGGTTAGTCAATGGAATCGTAATCCGAATCAGAGGTGGTTCCAGAATTGGCAAAGTAATCAGTCACAACAGCGTTCATCATATCCACAGCGTCAACAGTATCAGCAGACTGGGCAACAGACTCCTCGCACTGGAAATTCCAATGTTACCCCCATGAAGAATAGTGCTCCCAGCACGCCTACTAGATGCTTTGTCTGTGGTAAAGAGGGGCATATGTCTTACCATTGTCCTGAGAAGCAGAACCAGCAGACTCCTCAGAGCCAGAAAGAGCAACCAGAGGCAATCTGGTACTGGAGGGTGAATCACGTGTCTTCTGATACAGCTCATGATGCACCAGAAGTTATGATTGGTACGTTCAATGTACATTCCACTCCCGCAACTGTTCTTTTTGACTCTGGAGCATCTCATACATTCATATCCAACATTTTTATTAAAATGCATAGTATACCCATGCTAGCTATGAAAGAACCTCTCTTAGTAAATTCACCTGGAGGTACCATGCAAACCAGTAATCGTTGTCTTCCAATTAGTATGGTATTAAGGGGGGTAGAGTTTAAGATAACTCCTATAGTGTTGATGACATCTGGTATTGATGTGATATTGGGTATGGACTGGATGAAGCAAAATCAGGTAGAGATTCAGTGTCAGCAGAAAGTGGTAGTTGTGACTGCACCTAATGGAGATAAAATCAATGTGGATGTAGCAGTGCAGAAGCAACCAACCGCTGTGGTGAATCAGCTTGAAGATACTATTAAGGAGAATTCAGTGATTGAGGAATTTCCGGATGTCCTCCCTGATGAATTGCTAGGTATGCCACCTGACAGAGACATTGAATTTCTTATTGAATTACTTCCTGGAACTGCACCTATAGCCAAACAACCATATAGGATGGGAGTAGATGAATTAGAAGAACTTAAGAAACAAATTAAAGAATTACAGGATAAAGGTTTTATTCGACCTAGTTCATCACCTTGGGGAGCACCAGTTATTTTTGTTGATAAGAAAGATGGCGGTCAGAGGATGTGTGTTGATTACCGGTCACTAATTGAGGTAACTATCAAGAATAAGTACCCTTTGCCCAGGATTGATGACTTGTTTGATCAGTTGAGAGGTGCATGTGTGTTTTCTAAGATTGATTTACGTTCTGGTTATCATCAGTTGAAGATTCGTGTTTCTGATATTCCAAAGACAGCTTTTACTACAAGGTATGGATTGTATGAGTATACTGTTATGTCATTTGGATTGACCAATGCACCTGCATACTTTATGTACATGATGAATAAGGTGTTTATGGAATATTTGGATAAGTTTGTGGTAGTGTTTATTGATGATATACTGGTATTTTCCAAGACAGAGGTAGAGCATGCTGAACATTTGAGGTTGATATTGCAGAAACTTAGAGAGCATAAACTGTATGCGAAGCGAAGTAAATGTGAGTTTTGGTTGAAGGAAGTTTCTTTCCTTAGTCATATTGTTTCTAATGGAGGGATATTAGTGGATCCAGGTAAAGTAAAGGATGTATTAAATTGGAAACCACCTATTGATGTTAGCGAGATTCGTAGTTTCTTGGGATTAGCTGGATATTACAGACGGTTCATTGAAGGGTTTTCTAAACTTGCTAAACCTATGACATCTCTGTTAGAGAAGAATGCCAAGTTTGTGTGGTCAGATAAATGTCAAGCTAGTTTTGAGGAATTGAAGAAGAGGTTGACTACAGCGCCTGTTTTGGTTTTGCCAGATATGAGTAAGAAGTTTTCTATTTATTGTGATGCCTCTCGTCAAGGTTTGGGATGTGTTCTTATGCAAGAAGGCAGAGTTGTGGCTTATGCATCTAGGCAGTTGAGAAAGCATGAGTTGAATTATCCTACACATGATTTGGAGTTAGCAGCTGTAGTTCATGCTTTAAAGATTTGGAGACATTATTTGATTGGACATAAGAGTGATATATACACTGATCATAAGAGTTTGAAGTATATTTTCACTCAGTCAGATCTGAATTTGAGGCAACGCAGATGGTTAGAGTTGATTAAGGATTATGATATTGAGATACACTATCATCCTGGTAAGGCTAATGTAGTAGCTGATGCTCTTAGTAGGAAAAGTTATGCCAATGAGATACGGACGTTGTCTATGACTAGTGAGTTATGTGCTGAATTTGAATATTTGAATTTGGGCATTGTTACTAATACAATGGAATTAGTGATAGAGCCTACCTTAGAGCAAGAAATCTACAAGGGTCAGTTGAAGGATGAGAAACTAAAGAAGATAGCGGAAGATATAGTGATTGGTAAGTCACCAGGCTTTCGAATGGATGATAATGGAATTTTGTGGTTTGGAAAGAGGCTGTGTGTACCTGAGGATCAAACTGTTAGACAGGCAATTCTTCGCGAAGCTCATGAGTCAGCTTATTCTATTCATCCTGGTAGTACTAAGATGTATTTGGATCTGAAACAGAAATATTGGTGGGTTGGATTAAAGCGAGATGTGGCTGAGTATGTGGCATTGTGTGACACTTGTCAAAGGGTGAAAGCAGAGCATCAGAGACCTGCTGGGTTGTTGCAACCAATGAAGATTCCTGAATGGAAGTGGGAGGAAGTTGGTATGGATTTTATAGTAGGGTTACCGCGTACTCAGAGAGGTTATGATTCTATTTGGGTGATAGTAGATCGGTTAACTAAAGTTGCTCATTTTATACCAGTTAAGACTACTTACCATGGACCAAAATTGGCAGAGTTGTATATGGAGAGAATAGTCTGTTTGCATGGAGTACCAAAGAAGATTGTATCTGATCGAGGATCGCAGTTTACGTCGCATTTTTGGAAAGCTGTGCATGAATCATTGGGAACAAAATTGAATTTTAGTACAGCATATCATCCACAGACAGATGGACAGACTGAAAGGACCAACCAGGTATTATAGGATATGTTGAGCTTGTGCATTGCAATATGGAACTAGTTGGGATAAGAGTTTGCCTTATGCAGAATTCTCTTACAATAACAGTTATCAACAGAGTCTTAAGATGGCACCGTTTGAAGCTTTGTATGGACGTAAGTGTAGAACTCTATTGTTTTGGGATCAGACAGGTGAATCTCAAGTGTTTGGTACAGATGTTCTTAGGAACGCAGAAGATCAAGTGCGAGTGATTCGTGAGAATTTGAGAGTAGCACAGTCTCGTCAGAAGAGTTATGCTGACAATAGAAGAAGAGATTTAGTTTTTGAGGTAGGTGATTATGTCTATTTGAAGGTGTCACCTATGAAAAGTGTGAAGAGGTTTAACATGAAAGGTAAACTAGCACCAAGGTATGTTGGACCATTTAAAGTTATTACTAGATGTGGGGAAGTTGCTTATCAATTAGAGTTGCCTGAAAATTTATCTGGAGTGCATGATGTGTTCCATGTTTCACAACTTAAGAAGTGTTTACGGGTGCCTGAGGAGCAGATACCTTTAGAAGAGTTGACTGTTAAAGAGGATCTTACATATGAAGAGTTTCCGATTAAGATTTTGGAGACTGCTGAGAGAGTTACTCGAAGTCGGGTTATTAAAATGTGCAAGGTACAGTGGAATCGATATTCAGAGGCAGAGGCAACTTGGGAAAGAGAGGATGAATTGAGGAAATCATATCCACAGTTGTTTTAGTAAGCAGTTCAATCTCGAGGACGATATTCTTTTAAGGGGGGTAGGATTTGTAACACCCAAAAATTTTAAAATTTAGAATTAAAAGAAAAAAATTAGAGTTGGAAGGGTTTTGGTATGGGTTTAAATAATTTAGATAATAATTAATGGGGAATTAAGATTTAAAATTTTAGATGAAACACTTGATGATGCATTCATGCTGTTGCATTTATTTTATTTTGTGGTGTGGACTTTATTTTATTTTGATTTGGATTTGAAAAATTCTATTTGGAATAGTTTGGTAAATAAGCAAATAAAGAAAAGAAAGAAAAAAAAGAATAGCTTACCTTCTTACCTGGCAGCCGACCGCCTGGCCCGACGGCCTGCTCTCCCTCGCTGGCGCCTGGGCCGCTCCGCGTGGGCCGCTGCCGCCTTTCTTTCCTCCACGCACGACACCGGGTGGGCCGGCCCAGCGTCGCTGTGACGAGCCAGCCGAGCCAGCAGTCGCGCCTTCCCTCTCTTCTTGGTCGCTGACCGGTGGGGCCCGGTTGTCGGTCGTCTTCCTCCTCCCGTGTTCGAGCTGGACTCCGAACCGGAGTACCACCGACCGTCCTTCTCGCGATTTCCGGGAAATCTTACCCGAACACGGCAACTTGAAGCTATAAATAGGTCGCATAGGTCTTCTAGTTTCCGTTTTTCATCTAAACCGTGAACTCTACCGCAAGAAAACGAGGTTTAGGGTTTGAGGTTGTTGGAGGTTTCGGTTGATCGTGGGTAGAGCTCTCGGGCGCTTTTGAGGGCGTATTCTTTGCATTGGTGAGTCCGCACTCTTCTCCTCTACCTTCTCATGCTTTTCTTTTGGTTGGAGAGGCTTCGAATCGAGCTTTTGAAGATCACCGACGAGTCGGTAATGGCGCCGCCGTTCCCTTGTTGCCGCGCGTCGTATTCGGTCTATCGTAGCTAGTTCTTAATGCCTAGATGAGTTCGCATGGAGTTTCTCTTCCGTTTGGATCAAGTTCCAGGTCGATTGGTGGTCTAGTTAGGGAGAACCGCCATCTTCGGTGAGGTGGAGCACGTCGGCCATGGTGGCCGCCGGCCGGAACCGAGGAAGAAAGATTGGTATTCTCACTGTAGCATTGCTGATGAACCCGAGCCGTCCAAATCGAGATCAACGGCCCAGATTAGAACTTACCCCTTCGCGGGTAAATTTGTTAAAGAGACCCTCAGCTTTTTAGTTATCAACCCGCGGTCCGTAGCGTAAAACTGAAAGTACGTTTTCACGTTTTGAAAGCGTATTCTCTCCCGGTTAAGTCAAAAATACGTTTTCAGACATTTACAGTTTTGCCACTAGAATTGTTTTGGTCATAAAATCTTTATCTTAACTCCGATTTGACCCGTTCAAATTGCGTTAGGTTCGTATTTGCGAGCTCTACATGTTGGTAGTATTGTACAGTAGGTTTGTGACAATTTATTTTCGAATTTATATTAAAGTAATTTTTTATCTATAGGAAATCTTAGAAAATTCATAACTTTCACGTTTTAACTCCGAATTTGGTGATCTTTGCGTCTGTGTGATCGTAGAAACGTGTAGAAGAGTTTTATAAACTTTTATACTGTTTTTGTTACTGTTGGTGTACTGTTCTAATTGTATCTCTTTGTTTGCTTCGTGTTTGTTTGATTGGATGCATGTGTGTTGTTGATTGATGATCGAGTATAGAAGGTGAGCAGTATCTGGATGATTCGGAGTATTACTTTGAGCCAAGTCAGCAGTATCACTTGGAAAGCTTTGATCAAGGCAAGTATAACACAGGACTATCCTTGTTACCTATACATTGAATTGTCATACATATGCATGTGCTTACCTTGACAACCTTAGAGATTATAACTTAGTGATTGTTATCTTGATTCCTTGTCAACCTTGGGAATGCATATGGGTAGCTACTGCTAGTGCTTAAACTAAGAACAATGATCTTATAATTTGATTAATGGATTAAGCAATCAACTATTAAGATGATTTTATTACTGTTAAAAGGGGGCTAGAGCATGTGTATTATTTTGATGCTCTGGTTTCTCTCCATAAGGACTTATCTGTAAGTGATAACCGGGATATACAGTACAGCTGTGAGGGCTATATGGCTCTGGCTTTAGTTGTTCAAGAGACCTTTTCTAGCTTGTTAGAGGTTACCTTAAATGGCGTAAGAATGGCTTGCCACGTTGGGTGTAGTGCGAGCCCCTGGCCTAGTGTGTATAGGCTGCGGTTGTTGTGCCACAGGGAAGGGGGGTTCTACATCTGCCTGCCGAGTGAATCTAATGGCCCTAACTTGTTAGACGAACTTTTGAGTGGCTTTATATGATTCTCGGGTGTTTGGGCTTGATCTCCCCACTCATTTGGAAATCATGACTCACAGTGAAAGTGTACACCTCTGTGCAGAGATAAAAACTGGTATACTAGCCGTGCTCACGGATACGAGCGGCCTTGGGGATTCTTATGGAATAGTTGATCATAACTGTTATATCATGCTTAATTATTGTTGATTACTATTATGCTCATGTTAATGTTATTCATTATCCTTATTACAATTGATCATTGGTTCTTTAATGGGAAGTGGTTTATCTTGATGCTACTCAATTGCTAATATATGATTAAAAGCTAAACGCAGTTAAACAATGTCTAGCCTTTTTGAGCCTCATGAACCCTGTGTTATATTTGTTGAGTTCGACATGGACTCACCCTTGCTATTTCCACCACAACAGATGAAGATATAGAGGAAGATTATCGGAATGAGTACTAGTCTTGGTGTCAACCAGTCAACCGTGTCCCTGTGTGGAGTTTCCGCTGAAGAATTACTATTAGTTATTATTACCTATCGTTCAAGACTATGTATTAAATATTTATTCGTTATGTAATAAGCACTGTGATGATACTTTGTAATTTGTCAACTTATGTGTGCGACTGTTTCCTGGGGCGCACATGAGTCTTTTATGCATCCTATTTTTGTCCTTAAAAATAGGTGTGACAATTTTAATTCCCCAAAATAAAGGGATCCAAATGACCTTACGGATGATTTTTTTTCAACCCCTTCCATCATAAAGGTACGCAGGAGTAGACAATTGCCTCTTCTCTTCAAATCGATTCGTAGGGCCACCATATGCTACAACCATCTCCTAGAAATTGCATCCAGAACATCCCAACAAAATACTACTCCGTAGACAACAACGGAAAAATTAAGAAAAAAATGAAAGGCGCGCGACATACTTTTCACGGCATACTGTTATTCCGCTGTGCATCTACAGAGGCAAAGCTCAGACCATGGTAGAGTAATTTTTCGTATATGTCTACTTGTATAAAGCTCTTTTTCTTTTTTGCGAAAATGTATAAAGCTCTCTTTATGACCGAAAAATATAGAGCTAGAGTTTTCGCTATAGTTATATTTATAGAATATGCTCAAAAGATTCCCAGCCGTCGTAATCGATGATTACAACCAGGATAAACCCAATCCATTCCGCTTCTCTAGTCCCGTCCATCCGTTGTGCACAAGAAAAACGAGGCCGAGAGCGGTGGGGCTCCCGAGAAGGATAGTCTGATACGGCCGCAGTGTGAAGAATCAAATGGGTTTGGGCCAACGGGACAGGTGTCCAGGGATCTATGTAGCGCGAAAATGAATGACTTGTTGTACTTCCAGAATGGTCCAAGAGAAATGCAAGGTGTTGAAATTAGAAGTGACGAAAACGTTAGGCCCGGGTGCAGCTAATCTGAGATGTCAATTTTCTAAAGGACCGAACTTATCGAAGGAGGAAAGCATATATATATATAGAGATAAAACTAGCAAATGACAATGTATGAACTAAACATCATAGGGAAAAATACAGAGAATTTTTCGAGAATATTACAAGAGATCTCATATTATAATACCTGCCTGGTTCATGGTGCATATATAGTGTACCTAGCTTGCGAATGCAAAGTGCCAGAGGAGGTTTTGGCTAGCACCCACTACACACGCATGAATAGACTTGAAGATGAAGAATCCAACTAAATTGGTCGAATATTCACGGCACCAACAACCAACCCATTCAGGGTACTGTGGACTGTGGATACCACACACCACGCATTATAGAGACCCACGAGTGCCTGCCGACCCATTCAGGGTACTAATTCTGAATTGAGACAAAAACATGATATTGCTAGGGAGGTACCTCTGGTCGGTAAAGACAGTCGCTTCCGATTATCATTTTTGGCTTTGGCGATACTTCATTTTTCTGGACGAAAATGACTTGTTTTACCGACTTGAGGAGTGTATGTAGTACCTACGTAGAACTAGCAGGCGTAAACAAATTGCTAATCCCTATATATAGATTAATTTTCAACATTTTTCTATTTCTTCCGTTCTCAAATAAACAGACATCTTGTGATGTTTTTTAGAAGGCAACTAACAAAAAATATATAAAATATGCTAATGGTGCTAAATATGTATCATTAAATTAGTCATGCAATATATTTCTATAGTAAACCAACGGCGGGAGTATTACTTCAGATGCTCAGCCCTAAAGAAGGATATATTGGCGGATCTAAATGTATTTTCACTGCGTTTTTACCAACCGCCAGTACGAAAGGCCAGTAAAAATCGTGAACTTAAGAGCTGTCATCTAGAGAACCGTTACTACAAATGATTTACAGTGGTTGTTTTCTTAAGAAAACCACTACTATCAATGATTTACACTGGCTATTTTTTTAAGAAAACCACCTGATGAGATCCTAACATAGAGGTATGTTAAGCCTCGGGATCAAAGGATCTTGGCTAAGAGACCCCCGACCGACCCTTTCTAGGACTGTCCGGGGGCTCGGGGGCCATGCCCATTGGGTATGCTCGCGTGTGCCCTCAGTCAAAGGGATCGGGCCAAGCCCGAGCGCGCCCGCCACCCATGCTCGGGGCTCGGGGGCTCGCTCGAGCCTTAGGCTCCCAATCGACGGAAGTCAGGGCCCGAGCCACCAAGGTTCGGGGGGCTCCCTAGCTGTCCCGTAGGCACAGCTCTGTCAGCCGCTCCACCGACAGGGGCACGCACAGGGCGTGACATAAGAAGACAAACTCATATGTTGGCTTCAAGGGCTCAAAGGCTTTCGGACCCACGTGTCAGCCCCTCAAGCTGGCCTCCTTCGCCACCAAGAAGCCTCCAGAATGTGCACCTGGTAGGGGGCATTCCAAGCGGACATAGCCTGATAGTCAGTGTGTCAGAACAGAGCAGCCGGACGATGCCTAAAGCTTCTTTGGCTAAATGACATCACAAATGTCCACATAATGCCATTGCAAGACCCTCCTGGGCTCTGGTGCATATAGACCATACCCCCAACTCCCCCAAACCGCCATGTACCCAGCCTACCTCGATATATAAGGG
The DNA here is from genome assembly GCA_020631735.1 of Saccharum officinarum. NCBI lineage: Eukaryota > Viridiplantae > Streptophyta > Magnoliopsida > Poales > Poaceae > Saccharum > Saccharum officinarum. The sequence continues at coordinate 40,610,506 of CM036175.1, read as the reverse complement.
GAAGGTCAAATCCTAAGAGGAAGAGGACAATTCCACGCAGATCATTCAAGTCCTCACCTTTCAGCTCACGCTCTGCATCGAGAGCAGAGCAACCCGAAGAGGGGCACCGAGAGCTCCTCCATCGCACCCGTCATCTTCCTCCTCTCCGACGAGGGGGAAGGCTCCACCAGTGGCGAGTGTCCCTAGAATCAGCACCGAGTGATCCCTTACCAAATCTCTCTCTTTGTCCCTTACACTTTGGTTGTAACCCCCAGATTTTATGTGTTCTTTAGTACAAGGATCATCAACTGCTAGACATAGGGCACCGATAGCCCGAACCAAGATAAACTATTACATCCTCTATGTGATTCTTGTGTTGTTGAGTCTACCAGAGCCACCGGAGACACGCACTCTGACACTACCATGAACAATAACACTTGCCACGGTTTTGACCCTGTGACATCACCACTATAAATGATTTTCTAAAATTGCAAATCGAGCTGAAAAAATAGCAAAAAAAAATTTATAGAGGAGGCTCGCACAAGGCAACCGCACACGGTTGTGGATGTTTTCATTCAATTTCACGATAAATCCATGCATATGCGACCATAGGAATCAAACTCAGCATCTTAAGCCTTGCATGTCACTGTCTTTACCACTGCGCCTCAAAGTCATTTATGACAAAATAGCATAAATATTCCCCTTTTCACTCCCGACAGATTTTGGAACGGAGATTTAAAGCCCTAAACAGATTCAAATAAAAAGGTTTCAACTACAAAGTTTTATACCTCATCGAGATCTACATCTTTGGTTTTAATGTTTTTCCATCCGAGGTCATTTGAGAAATTCAAATAAATATGAATTTTATAATCATTAACCTTAAAAGATAATTTGTGTGCCCTAAATGATTTTAAACGAAAAAGTTGTCAACTATAAAGTTGTAGATCTTTTCAAATCCTATAACTTTTGTTCAAACCATTTCAATGTAACACCCCAGGTGTTTATCACCAATTAAGTAGTGGGTTTGAGCTCAAACATGACATGTCAAGGGGTAATCAAGGTGTCAAGATCAAATCTACATGATGGAGCTTCAACTTAAACTTGGGCCACGCACAATTGCTTACATATAGACCCTTGTTAAGATTATGCAAGAGTAATTCTAAACATGCTTGTTCCATGTACATTACATCCACATGCATCCATCTAGACCCATGAAAAAGTTTCATGAAGTTTGGAATCAAAAAGACACATGAAATGATAAGTTATATGCTTGTTTGGATTATAACTAAAATGTAATCTATGCATGGTGGGTATGTTTGGCCTCTACAAAACCTTAACTACACTTAGGACACTTAATGGAACAATGTTCATGTTGATCATTTTGCCTAAATGTGCTTCTAAGTGATGGTTGACCATGTATGGACCCTAGAACCCTTTTGTTTGACCATTTCAAAAGTGTGACCTAGAAGCTTTGCATGACTGTGCACCCTTTTACAAAGTTGTAGAAAATTTTATAAGGAACAAACTTTGTTTAAGAGTCAAGTCATGAAAATGTGTGGAACATGCTCAAAAAGGGCCCACAAGTCAAATTTTGGGCTGTTTCCCAACACTTGGCATATTCTAAGTCCCTAATTGGCAGCATCATGTCAACATGTTCGTGACATTTTATCTTCCAATTTCATATGGTAGCTCAATTAGGTTCCTTAAAATGAGTTGTAGTACTTTTCATGATGGAAACAATGGATCAAGTGTCATTCAAAATGGAGCTTAGTTGGACCTTCTATAAGAGTTTCCAAAACAGCAAAAAGTTGTTTTATCACTATTTGACCTTGACATGTTGACATGCCGCGTTCTCGAGATTTTGTTCAACCACTTCACATGGTCCCAATATAAAAGTTGGAGCTCACATGAAGGGGAAGGCCATGCAAGAAGATGGCATAAGTTGCATTTCATTTTGACCATGAATTCTTGTAGTTGTTAATCACTGTCAACTCACTGACATTGCCAACTTGGAGGTTAATTATCTGCTAATCTATTGCCCTAATGACCATGACCATTAAATAGGAAATGTAGAGCATAGTACGGGCTACAACTTTGCTTTTAGGTCTAAGACCTAGATCGGCCCAGATCAGGCCCAAATTGGAGCTCCAAATGGTCCACTTCGCTGCCCGCCACCTGTTCGCGTTTTTGCTCCAAAGACGACGCGTGGACAAGGGCGTGGCGGCCATGCACCGCGCGCCTCCACCATGGATGCCGTGCGTCCTCCACCTGACCACGTGCCTCCATCTGGCTGAGCCATTGGGGAGAGGATGAGCTGCCCACCGTCGCCCCTCCCTCGTCCCTGAGCTCGCCTCCGCCTTCTACCTCGCTCCCTGGCGCCCGCTCGCGTAGAACGCGGCCATGTCCACCATGGACAGCCGGGCCGAGTTCCATGGCCGCCATCATTTCCTCCACCCGAGCGTCCCATAGCTCTGCACCTCGGCCACCACATCTCCCTCGCGATTCCCTATGCCGTGTGTGAGCTCGCGGGATGGTAGTGCTCTCGGGAACCGCCACCGTCGCCATTGCAGGCGGAGCAGAGCTCACGGCCACCGGTGTTCTTGCTCCTCCATGCACCCTCCTCGCTCACAGAAACCTCCCTCGGCCTCATGCAGTCCCAAGCTACCCACGCCACCGCCGCTCAGTCGCCGAGCCGCGCCTCCGTCCTGCCGCCGCGGCGAAGCCGCTGCCGTGCGTCCTGGCTCGCGTGGCCAGAGGACCACGGACGGCCGCAGGCCACGCTGCGGGTGGCCACAGGTGCGCCTCGCCGCTGCGCAGCTCCCGCGCTGCTCCTCCGCCGCCGTCGAGCCGCAGGCCGGCCTTTCCCCTCGCCGGAGACCGCCTCCCCTGCTCGGCCGGTTTGAGGAAGAGGACGGCGATCCCCTCTCTCTGTCTCTCCCTGTGTTTGTCTGGCAAGCGGGCCCAACAGCTCAGCGGGTCCCACTTGTCGGTTTAAGAAAGCGGTTGTCTGGGTATGTATTCGGGTGGAGCTAGCAAATTAAGTAGGGTTGTTCTAATTCGTTTTTTTGAATTTCAGAATTTTGTAAATCTTCTAAAATGCATATCTCTTGCTAGGAAACTCCAAAAATAGTAAATGAGGACTTTTTGGGAACCTTAATAAAAGATCTATGCAGTGGAGTCATAATATGCTAGATGTTTGTAGATATTTTCTGATGTTTTTATTTAAGCTTTAAAAATGCTCTAAAATACGTATAAACTCGACCAGAGCCTTATCTGGAGTTTTAGAACTCTAAAAATAGTGATTCTTGTTTTCCTAATTTTGTGATGACATATACTTGCTAGGAAAAATATTAAACACACTTTTTGTTCACTGTTTTCTTAGGGTTTTGATTGGACCTTGATAAATAAGGAATTTACATTATATTGCTTGTTATTTTTATATCTTGAGTTGTGCTGCTCTAATTGATGTGAAAGTTTTATGGTAGGCTTGTCATGCTATGGATGTACTGTGGTATAAATTTCATGGTCATTGCTTACTGTATGCTCAAGTTATTGATTTAACTTGTTTATAGCTTGATAAATAGCTTATAAATAATATATAAATGATAAAATAGAAAATGTTGTTCCATTACCTTAGTATGATGTTTCTCTATCATATTGATTCATAATATGGCCATGTATTCATAGAAAATATTGAGTGTTAAGTTTAACTTGCTCTCACATGATTTATTGCTATAGCTATTTGTCTTTTTCATAGTGGTTGATATATATCTCCAAATGGTTTGAAATTTGGACAGTAGACTTTTAGTAGCATTTGTAGGCCATTGTAATTTTGGTAGAATTTATTGAGCAATTTTGATAGGTGTTCAAAATTCCACCTAATTATCTAAATAAATTAAGAAAATGCATTAAAAGAATTTATTTAGGAATGGACACTATATTTTATGGTGTTCATTGGTCATGGGTGACATGTTGGTAAAGTTGGTTTTATCCAATTATATGTTTGCAACATAAGTTAATAATTATTTCTTGCAAATGAGGTTTCTGAACAGATTTGAGAATATTGTTAATTACCCTATGCAAATGATGTTTTCATGTCTTGTGTGCTATAACAAAGTTGTTGTGAATTTCATGATATAGCTGCTGTTAAAATTTGGTGGCATTTGGCCATATGGTTTAGAAACTACAGCTGTTTAAAGTTAGATTACAGAATTGCTTGCTCTCTGTCTTGTTAGACCAGTTTCTGTGTTTGTGTCAATTCGACATATTAAACTTTGGAATCATGCTGTGATGTTTATAAATGAAATTTAGATAATTTCATAAGCTTTCCATAATGTCTTCTTGCAAGTCATTTGGAGTTGTAGATCTCCAGTTATGACTAAATTACTCAGCTGTTGGTTTGATGTCCAGAAGGTAGCAATTTCTAGTTCTAGTACTTTGATTAACTTTGTCATGCTTGGGTATTGAAATGTGACTCATATCTTTGATGATACTTGAGTGGTACCCTGTAATCTTGTGAGACTTGTTTCTTGATTAATGTGCTTGCCCTCTTCTATGTTATGTCTTCTTGAGGATTAAGTTAATTAGCTCTTGGGTTTATGTGAACTTTGGTATGCTTGCATGATTACTTGTTTATTGCACTTCTTTGCATTCATACATATGCATTGTTGCATCTCATTTAGGTACGTTAGCTGAAGCACGTGAAGGACCTGACGTGGAGCTAAACCCGACGACGGTGTTTGGTGGAACTATCCCGAAGATGGATGTACTCAGCGAGATTCATCTGACATACTCTAACTTGAGTCGGATCCCAGGCAAGCCCCGGAGCATTATAAGCCTCCTATCTTCAAAGCAATTAATTATATATATGTTATAAGTATTGTTGCATTAAGTGGTAGGAGTTGGTTGGAAACCCTTGCTGCATTATATCATTCCTTGTCCAGATATATGAATCCTTGAATTCTACATAGATTAGGATCGAGTAGATGCTTAGCCTTGCTTTAAGCGGTAGAAGTCAGGTGATTTCCTGTCACCTGCGAGATATAGGGATATTCATATATGGCACGGTTGGCTATATTTGCTATCGTGGAAAGGAACCATGTGTTAATAAAATGAAATGAGACCGGGCGGGATGATGATAGTGAAGCGACAAGGCATGGAGGTCATGGGTGTGAATCTATCCCCATCTGAGTCGTTTAAGGACCGATTCGCTGTACGTCCTTGAGTCATGTTGAACGCAGTCTAACACTTAGTCGGCCGGATAAGTCGTTCCGACCACGAAGCCGAGTAATGTGATTCAGGCTGGGAATCGAATGGTAGGTTACTTCTTGGAGGAGAGAAAGGATGTGCTTGGGGACATTGGCGTGAGACTAAGGGGGGGTTAGAGTCCCTATCACCTGGCAGAGTGTCGCCCTTGGGGTCGCGACATCATTCGGACCCGTGATTCCTAAATCATATGAAAAGGTGGCTTGTGTGACCCTGGCAGGGGCCTGCGCGGTGAGTGTTAGAAATACCCCTCCAGCTGGATAGGAATTCGATTCAAATCGCCGTCGCTCCCGGTTAGTGAGCACTTGACTTGAGCAGTGGCAACGTAGATTCTATTAAATTGAACGGATGGTTAATTGGATCACGATGGAAAGGTTGCCTCAATTTATACCTGCTATGGTTAATATTGTTTGCTCCTAATAAAGTGAGTGCTCTAGTATAGGTTCTAATATAGATGATAGGTTAATGATAATTAACTTGATGCTTAAGCATTAATGATTGATCATCTATATTAAGCTTTTATGCAAAATGTTGTCAAGCTAACCCCACTTTATATCAGCCTTGCATGATCCTTGGTGTCACCTTATTTCTGGTTTCTGACGGGTAAGTCTAGCTGAGTACTTTATCGTACTCAGGGTTTTATCCCCACTTGTTGCAGGTTATGATGTATCATGGCGACTGCAAGAGTTGGTTGGCTCCTGCCGTAGAGGCGGAGTGTGATCACGGGCATGATCCTTCTTATTTACCTTATCTCTAATGCTTTTATTGGAAGTCGACCGTGGTACTGGCATGTATTTGAAATAAGATTAATGTTAGTTTCAAATTACTTTGCTTCCGCTACTTTTGAACTTAAGTTGTAATAACTATGTTGATCTCCGATGTATATTGAAGTACTTGTGAAATGGATGTAACATGTGACTTGTTATGTTGAATCACTACGATCTTGGCTTGTATGTTGGTTGGTTTGAAATCCCTCGTGATTTCATTGGACTACCGGAGTTATATGGGCTCAAGTGCGAGAAATTGATCATTTCGGTGATTGTTTTTGTACTTGTGCTCTTATAATTTGGACGGTTCTGTTACAGCTGGTATCGGAGCAAGATTCAACATTAAACTTGTCAGATGTGTATTTAAAACAAAGGTTTTGTTTTCTAAAACCAGTTTTATCATCTTATAGTTATATATAGGTTGGTGAAATCTAAATTTTAAATATAAGTATGCCAGTGGTCAATTTCCTTATGCCCATATAAGGATTATTAGGTGGCTTATATAAGTACTAACTTAGGGGTTTTTCATTTATGCATCTATGCCCAGGCCAAGGTATGTATGTGTGATAACTCTCCCACACTATGCTACCCGGTGTGTCAGATTTGAGGTAGCCTTCATATATGAATTAGCCATATATGTTGCTAGTTTACTTTTATGCAATATCGCATCTACGCTCAGGTAAGTGTGAGTTGTGAGAGCATGACCGTACAAACTGCGGTCTAGGGGAGAGCTAGTTTTGGTTACTGGATTATTTACATGTTACACACATGTATATATGAAGGTACTTAATTGTGGGTGATTGAATGATTCGGGTAGTTTTGGTGCTACATGTATATATACGGGGGTATATGTACATGGGAGTACTTAGAATTTTACTTCTCTGTTTGCATTGTATGCTATATTGGGAAATGTTGGGCTGCAATGAAACTTTTCTGCAGGTACGCTAACCACGAATGCGTAAGTCGAATGTAGCTGACGACTAGCTATATATCGAGAGAGTGCGTGTTATGCCACCGACATAGAACGTGATCGCCACCTTAGGTTGGCAATCTTGTGAGGACGAATAGGACGAAGCATGCATCTTCATGATTGTTGCCTTATGCATAGCGATGCTCCTCTCACCCTTGTTCTATAGTGCGTAACTTGTGATTGATGTGGTACACTATCTTTCTTGTGTGGAGTAAAACAAGAATGTCTTACTCCATGTTGTTTGAGAAAAGTGTGTGCTTAGCCTTGCTAAAAATAGTTGTGGTTACATGTTTGAACCTGTAAATGTTCTCTAGTTTATCCAAGCGGTGGATATGTTGTTCATATAAGCAATTGCAAGTGCTTTAGACCTCATTTTAGTAACTGTGATTCTCATAAATGAATTAAATTGGTGTTGGTCTAAGGTAATAATGTTTAGAGCTGCTAGAATAATATGTTTGTGTGCTCTCTTGTTAGGTAGAACAAAGGCAAGCTTTGTTTTGCTTGTTGAATGTTGGCTGCTAGAACAATTTCTGTTGTAGTGATGCTTTCGTGGCCATCATGGTGTTTTCTGTAGATATTAAGAATACCAAAGTTGTAGCTAACTTACTCATATAGCTTGTCCAAAAATTTCATGACATTAGGCCTTATGGTTTGGGAGTTATGAATTTTAGAAGTTTACTAACAGGTTTTGCTTATGCCCTGAATAGCTCTGAATGCTTGGTTTGTTTGACCTGTGTGCTTATGGAATCATGTCTTGGAGATAATATAAGAAGTATAGTACTTTTTCTAAGCTTTCCAAAATGTCCTATAGCACTAATTTTGGTGGTCGAAATTTCTAGTTATGAGCTTGCCAAGTGGAATGGCAAAATCTGTCCACATCTGGGCAGAGATGTCTTCCTTGTCTTGTTTGGCCTTGTTAGATATAGAATCATCTTAATATGATAATAAGAAAGTTATAGAAAACTTAATAAGCTTTACATAAAGTGAAGGCTCAGCCTTGTTGTGTCCCTAGAACTCTAGTTACACATTTTTAAAGTTCATGTTAGTTTTCTGTCTATATTGGTACAGATCTGAAACATTATCAATTTTAGTCATGTTAATCTATGAATTAGCTTTTGGTATGAGTAACTAAAGTGTAGCCATCTTCCTAAACTTTCTAGAAAGTCTAGGATCACCTTTTATGGGATGTCTACAACCTCAGCTATGGTCGAAACAATTAACTACTATGTTGCTGTCCATGTTCTGTGCCCATGCTAAGTTAGCCACCTTAGCTAGCGTTTGTCTTAGGCTAAACTCGTAGTTAGTTCTTGCTTTAGATAAATGTTTGTTATGGGTGAGCCTGATGCTTAGTAATGGTTGCTTAAGCTAATTGGATTGGATCTCTCCAATGCTTGACCATGATGTTTGTATGTATGCTTGTTATCTAGGTAGTGCCATAGTTGTCACCTTGTTTGTCCTCGGTGAGCATACGAGTGTCGAATAGCTTTATCCTAAGAACAACGTTCATGTTACGTAATTGCATGGTTGTCGTCTCTAGTTAGGTTCTCTCTCTTAGGAGTCTGATCCTGTAGCCGTGGTTGCTTGCCTTGAATGTTTGTATCCATGCCTTTGCTTGACCGAAAACACAAAGTTTAGTTCTCCGATATGTTTGCTTAAGCCATGGATGTTTTGCAACCCTTTTTGTGAAGACCCTTATCGACTGACCAACCAAGTTAACTTCCACCAACGCTAGCCTTTGACCATGGTGTGTACACTGCCAGTTGTGGAGACCGTACCCAAATCCATGTTGGACCTTCCGGATTCCTCTTCCAAAGGTTAGCTAGTGTGACGCAACGTCTCTTTGCGATGGCCTCTAAATCATGTGCTTACAAATTTGTACATCTACCTTATCAACTCAATCTATGACCACATATCGGTTTTCATCGTAAAAATTACTTAATTCGTCTCCAACACTCCCTAGTCTCGGATGTTTATCAATTTTTTATCTCATGTTGTTGCTCAACATGATCAAATCTCTGTTAATTAATTATCCAGTAGTTCCTTAGTCGACGCCAGGTGTGCGTGGAATTAAGCAAAAATCTTATGCTTAGTCACCTTCGGCAATTGAGCCATGTTCTCTTGTGCTATGTTTTGATCTGCGAATAGTTTCTCTATTGATTCTAAACCTTGTGTCTACCTTTGCTTGCTATCCCTCCTTGTATGGCGCTTGTTCTTACAACCCATTAGTGCCACTTGAAATTTCACTTTCGTTGTATGTTTAGTAATGGTGTTATGAGTAGCAGCTGATGGTGCCGCGACGAAACCAAGGGCCTCTTGTGGCTGCAGACACATGGCTGGCTGCTTGGCACGCGCTGGTATCACGGTTTCTAGTCATAATCCATTATCAAACAACAATCGATGTGTTATTTTCTCGTGTTCCTTTCTTGGTTATCTCTCCATATCGTATTGTAAGATACGTATCTCAGATCTATTGGATAAAAAGGACACACAACACTTAACATTGGATAAGTCCTTCGTTGGATAAGAATCGATCGTCACATTATGCAAGTCTTAACCTCTGAATGCATAATGACCATACCATCGCAATCAACCATCTCTAGTGTGACTCCTTATCTGCTGACTTCGATGGCAACCATCTGTTCTGCATCAACTACAGTTATTGTGATCAAGAATGAAGATTTGGGACTTTTTATTGTTGAGAGACAACTAATTAGTTACCAATAGGAAGGTTAATCTCTAACTAGGTAATGACTCTTTGGTAGCTGCGAAGGCCATGTCTTACAGAGCAATAACCAACAAGAAGTGATCAACTAGCCAACAATTGGAGTGATACTCTATCTTCTAGAGCCATTGTGATCAAGTCAATTCCATCTTGGACAATCACACAGATAGTGCAAGGTGTTCTCTCAGCTAAGGTGAAGAAGTAGAGAAAGTATGTGTTTTGCCTTGCAAAAGTAACCCGCAAGTTCAAAGCGTGTGCATCCTCGAATTGATATGTAATTTAATAGTCGAGATCTGCTGTTGGATGGCCCTTTTGAGGTCTCACAGATACTAGTTTACACTCTTTCATTTGCTTTTGCTTTCTCGTATCCCTAATGTATGAGCAGCCTTGGTTTTTGCAAATCAATTTATACCATCATGAATCAAAAGCAATTTGAAAAGTGTCAAACCACAGATTTCCATCTTAGAGCTGCTGTTTGATCCTAAAAAGGAAGCCTCAAGGTGAAAGGTTGGCCTGACAAAGTTGCTACACTGCAAGTCAACTCAACTTATAGTGCAACTAAGTCACAAAGGAAAATTTTACTCAACCGCTTGGTGGTAGACTACTTCCCGCGATTTAGTAAATATTACAACTTTTGTTGTCCTTAAGGCCTCCCTACATTTTGCTTTGGTACTAATTTTCCAATGATGACATACCTTAGTACCTTATAAATGTTTTTACCCAAGAGGTTGCATCTGCTTCAACCCAGATAACTGTTGTCTTTGGTTAAAAGAATCTTCTAGATAGCTGTTGGCAGAAATACGAAGCCGACAGAGTCAGCTATCACATTCACTAACCCCTCGACAGACTCAGATAATACAGTGTTGTCATTACAGAAAGAGAACTGCACACGTGGAATAGTAAGTAGTTTTCCATTAGTTGGTGTCTAAATGAATGAACATTTACGACCAACATAGACCCTGTCTATTGGTTAGTCATATCCTATAGCCTCAGAGTATATTGTCGTCTATGATCTCACCCTTTTGGAAGGTTGTGCTCAAGCCATTCTGGTAGAGGGCTACTTTTCAAACTTTGTGAACATAGAGTCATTTTAATGAATATACTTCTGAATATTTCGGTCTAGAGTCAAGTTCATATGGCCTATGTTGTGGTCATTAGAAAGTCAGATACTTGTGAGTGGTTCACTTAGGGACCAAATGATCTCCGTACACTGAGAATGCAGTATATGCTATCTTGGATTCCTCCCAAAGTAACAATGCTTCATGGAAGTCAATGAAGGAAATTCTTCATACAAATTTTACCATGAAGAGTAAGTATCAGAAAGTGCCTTTGGTCAAATTGTTCACCGATGTTGAAGCTTTGTAGCTGAATGCTATAGCTGATGTTGGGAACTTGATAACGTGTCTCTCTTCCTTAAAAGGTCTTCCATTCCGAATCTCGGGACGCGATTCTTTTAAGGGGGGAGGGCTGTAACACCCCAGGTGTTTATCACCAATTAAGTAGTGGGTTTGAGCTCAAACATGACATGTCAAGGGGTAATCAAGGTGTCAAGATCAAATCTACATGATGGAGCTTCAACTTAAACTTGGGCCACGCACAATTGTTTACATATAGACCCTTGTTAAGATTATGCAAGAGTAATTCTAAACATGCTTATTCCATGTACATTACATCCACATGCATCCATCTAGACCTGTGAAAAAGTTTCATGAAGTTTGGAATCAAAAAGACACATGAAATGATAAGTTATATGCTTGTTTGGATTATAACTAAAATGTAATCTATGCATGGTGGGTATGTTTGGCCTCTACAAAACCTTAACTACACTTAGGACACTTAATGGAACAATGTTCATGTTGATCATTTTGCCTAAATGTGCTTCTAAGTGATGGTTGACCATGTATGGACCTTAGAACCCTTTTGTTTGACCATTTCAAAAGTGTGACCTAGAAGCTTTGCATGACTGTACACCCTTTTACAAAGTTGTAGAGAATTTTATAAGGAACAAACTTTGTTTAAGAGTCAAGTCATGAAAATGTGTGGAACATGCTCAAAAAGGGCCCACAAGTCAAATTTAGGGCTGTTTCCCAACACTTGGCATATTCTAAGTCCCTAATTGGCAGCATCATGTCAACATGTTCGTGACATTTTATCTTCCAATTTCATATAGTAGCTCAATTAGGTTCCTTAAAATGAGTTGTAGTACTTTTCATGATGGAAACAATGGATCAAGTGTCACTCAAAATGGAGCTTAGTTGGACCTTCTATAAGAGTTTCCAAAACAGCAAAAAGTTGTTTTATCACTATTTGACCTTGACATGTTGACATGCCGCGTTCTTGAGATTTTGTTCAACCACTTCACATGGTCCCAATATAAAAGTTGGAGCTCACATGAAGGGGAAGGCCATGCAAGAAGATGGCATAAGTTGCATTTCATTTTGACCATGAATTCTTGTAGTTGTTAATCACTGTCAACTCACTGACACTGCCAACTTGGAGGTTAATTATCTACTAATCTATTGCCCTAATGACCATGACCATTAAATAGGAAATGTAGAGCATAGTACGGGCTACAACTTTGCTTTTAGGTCCAAGACCTAGATCGGCCCAGATCAGGCCCAAATTGGAGCTCCAAATGGTCCACTTCGCTGCCCGCCACCTGTTCGCGTTTTTGCTCCAAAGACGACGCGTGGACAAGGGCGTGGCGGCCATGCACCGCACGCCTCCACCATGGATGCCGCGCGTCCTCCACCTCACCACGTGCCTCCGTCTGGCTGAGCCGTTGGGGAGAGGATGAGCTGCCCACCGTCGCCCCTCCCTCGTCCCTGAGCTCGCCTCCGCCTTCTACCTCGCTCCCTGGCGCCCGCTCGCGTAGAACGCGGCCATGTCCACCATGGACAGCCGGGCCGAGTTCCATGGCCGCCATCATTTCCTCCACCCGAGCGTCCCATAGCTCTGCACCTCGGCCACCACATCTCCCTCGCGATTCCCTATGCCGTGTGTGAGCTCGCGCGATGGTAGTGCTCTCGGGAACCGCCACCGTCGCCATTGCAGGCGGAGCAGAGCTCGCGGCCGCCGGTGTTCTTGCTCCTCCATGCACCCTCCTCGCTCACAGAAACCTCCCTCAGCCTCGTGCAGTCCCAAGCTACCCACGCCACCGCCGCTCAGTCGCCGAGCCGCGCCTCCGTCCTGCCGCCGCGGTGAAGCCGCTGCCGTGCGTCCTGGCTCGCGTGGCCAGAGGACCACGGATGGCCGCAGGCCACGCTGCGGGTGGCCACAGGTGCGCCTCGCCGCTGCGCAGCTCCCGCGCTGCTCCTCCGCCGCCGTCAAGCTGCAGGCCGGCCTTTCGCCTCGCCGGAGGCCGCCTCCCCTGCTCGGCCGGTTTGAGGAAGAGGACGGCGATCTCCTCTCTCTGTCTCTCCCCGTGTTTGTCTGGCAAGCGGGCCCAACAGCTCAGCGGTTCCCACTTGTCGGTTTAAGAAAGCGGTTGTCTGGGTATGTATTCGGGTGGAGCTAGCAAATTAAGTAGGGTTGTTCTAATTCGTTTTTTTGAATTTCAGAATTTTGTAAATCTTCTAAAATGCATATCTCTTGCTAGGAAACTCCAAAAATAGTAAATAAGGTCTTTTTGGGAACCTTAAGAAAAGATCTATGCAGTGGAGTCATAATATGCTAGATGTTTGTAGATATTTTCTGATGTTTTTATTTAAGCTTTAAAAATGCTCTAAAATACGTATAAACTCGACCAGAGCCTTATCTAGAGTTTTAGAACTCTAAAAATAGTGATTCTTGTTTTGTTAATTTTATGATGACATATACTTGCTAGGAAAAATATTAAACACACTTTTTGTTCACTGTTTTCTTAGGGTTTTGATTGGACCTTGATAAATAAGGAATTTACATTATATTACTTGTTATTTTTATATCTTGAGTTGTGCTGCTCCAATTGATGTGAAATTTTTATGGTAGGCTTGTCATGCTATGGATGTACTGTGGTATAAATTTCATGGTCATTGCTTACTGTATGCTCAAGTTATTGATTTAACTTGTTTATAGCTTGATAAATAGCTTATAAATAATATATAAATGATAAAATAGAAAATGTTGTTCCATTACCTTAGTATGATGTTTCTCTATCATATTGATTCATAATATGGCCTTGTGTTCACAGAAAATATTGAGTGTTAAGTTTAACTTGCTCTCACATGATTTATTGCTATAGCTATTTGTCTTTTTCATAGGGGTCGATATATATCTCCAAATGGTTTGAAATTTGGACAGTAGACTTTTGGTAGCATTTGTAGGCCATTGTAGTTTTGGTAGAATTTATTGAGCAATTTTGATGGGTGTTCATAATTCCACCTAATTATCTAAATAAATTAAGAAAATGCATTAAAAGAATTCATTTAGGAATGGACACTATGTTTTATGGTGTCCATTGGTCATGGGTGACATGTTGGTAAAGTTGGTTTTATCCAATTATATGTTTGCAACATAAGTTAATAATTATTTCTTGCAAATGAGGTTTCTGAACAGATTTAAGAATATTGTTAATTACCCTATGCAAATGATGTTTTCATGTCTTGTGTGCTATAACAAAGTTGTTGTGAATTTCATGATCTAGCTGCTGTTAAAATTTGGTGGCATTTGAACATATGGTTTAGAAACTACAGCTGTTTAAAGTTAGGTTACAGAATTGCTTGCTCTCTGTCTTGTTAGACCAGTTTCTGTGTTTGTGTAAATTCGACATATTAAACTTTGGAATCATGCTGTGATGTTTATAAATGAAATTTAGATAATTTCATAAGCTTTCCATAATGTCTTCTGGCAAGTCATTTGGAGTTGTAGATCTCCAGTTATGATTAAATTACTCAGCTGTTGGTTTGATGTCCAGAAGGTAGCAATTTCTAGTTCTAGTACTTTGATTAACTTTGTCATGCTTGGGTATTGAAATGTGACTCATATCTTTGATGATACTTGAGTGGTACCCTGTAATCTTGTGAGACTTGTTTCTTGATTAATGTGCTTGTCCTCTTCTATGTTATGTCTTCTTGAGGATTAAGTTAATTAGCTCTAGGGTTTATGTGAACTTTGGTATGCTTGCATGATTACTTGTTTATTGCACTTCTTTGCATTCATACATATGCATTGTTGCATCTCATTTAGGTACGTTAGCTGAAGCACGTGAAGGACCTGACGTGGAGCCAAACCCGACGACGGTGTTTGGTGGAACTATCCCGAAGATGGATGTACTCAGCGAGATTCATCTGACATACTCTAACTTGAGTCGGATCCCAGGCAAGCCCCGGAGCATTATAAGCCTTCTATCTTCAAAGCAATTAATTATATATATGTTATAAGTATTGTTGCATTAAGTGGTAGGAGTTGGTTGGAAACCCTTGCTGCATTATATCATTCCTTGTCCAGATATATGAATCCTTGAATCCTACATAGATTAGGATCGAGTAGATGCTTAGCCCTGCTTTAAGCGGTAGAAGTCAGGTGATTTCCTGTCACCTGCGAGATATAGGGATATTCATATATGGCACGGTTGGCTATATTTGCTATCATGGAAAGGAACCATGTGTTAACAAAATGAAATGAGACCGGGCGGGATGATGATAGTGAAGTGACAAGGCATGGAGGTCTTGGGTGTGAATCTATCCCCGTATGAGTCATTTAAGGACCGATTCGTTGTATGTCCTTGAGTCATGTTGAACGCAGTCTAACACTTAGTTGGCCGGATAAGTCGTTCCGACCGCGAAGCCGAGTAATGTGATTCAGGCCGGGAATCGAATGGTAGGTTGCTTCTTGGAGGAGAGAAAGGATGTGCTTGGGGACATTGGCGTGAGACCAAGGGGGGTTAGAGTCCCTATCACCTGGCAGAGTGTCGCCCTTGGGGTCGCGACATCATTCGGACCCGCGATTCCTGAATCATATGAAAAGGTGGCTTGTCCGACCCTGGCAGGGGCCTGCGCGGTGAGTGTTAGAAATACCCCTCCAGCTGGATAGGAATTCGATTCGAATCGCCGTCGCTCCCGGTTAGTGAGCACTTGACTTGAGCAGCGGCAACGTAGATTCCATTAAATTGAACGGATGGTTAATTGGATCACGATGGAAAGGTTGCCTCAATTTATACCTGCTATGGTTAATATTGTTTGCTCCTAATAAAGTGAGTGCTATAGTACAGGTTCTAATATAGATGATAGGTTAATGATAATTAACTTGATGCTTAAGCATTAATGATTGATAATCTATATTAAGCTTTTATGCAAAATGTTGTCAAGCTAGCCCCACTTTATATTAGCCTTGCATGATCCTTGGTGTCACCTTATTTCTGGTTTCTGACGGGTAAGTCTAGCTGAGTACTTTATTGTACTCAGGGTTTTATCCCCACTTGTTGCAGGTTATGATGTATCATGGCGACTGCAAGAGTTGGTTGGCTCCTGCCGTAGAGGCGGAGTGTGATCACGGGCATGATCCTTCTTATTTACCTTATCTCTAATGCTTTTGTTGGAAGTCGACCGTGGTACTGGCATGTATTTGAAATAAGATTAATGTTAGTTTCAAATTACTTTGCTTCCGCTACTTTTGAACTTAAGTTGTAATAACTATGTTGATCTCCGATGTATATTGAAGTACTTCTGAAATGGATGTAACATGTGACTTGTTATGTTGAATCACTACGATTTTGGCTTGTATGTTGGTTGGTTTGAAATCCCTCGTGATTTCATTGGACTACCGGAGTTATATGGGCTCAAGTGCGAGAAATTGATCATTTCGGTGATTGTTTTTGTACTTGTGCTCTTATAATTTGGACGGTTCTGTTACATTCAACATCCAAGATAATTTGAAAAACTCAAACAAATAAATTTCAAATTATTTGTAGTAGCACTAGGTTAAGAAAACCGCAAGTATAAATGCATCTTTACTGGTATTTTCTTAAGGCTACCACCAGTAGAAATCATGTATTTTTACTGACAGTAGTGTTAAGAAAACAACCAGTAAAAATAAATTTACACTAACGGTTTATGGCCAGGGTCCAGAGCATTATTTGTAGTGGCGCCTATAAATTATGAACCGCCAGTAAAAAAAATAGCAACCATCAGCGAAAATCAATTGTGTGCTAGTGACGTACGGTTAGAAAGAACTAACATAATGGTATATCTGTTTTTTTAAACTCTATAGTATATCTGTTAAGCTAGTCTCGGTATGTGTTTCATGTCCAAAAATAAGTGTATATGCAATTTTGTTCTTCCCTCTTCATTTATATTGTGCCATGTTAGATATTTTGGTAGGTTGGTAGCTTATCTATTATCTACGTGAAAGCAGCAGCTATAACTCCAAGCACGACACGTGGATTAATTTGCGTTTGCTGATAATGATTTTTCTAACCTACAGTACACGGTGTCCTTTTCAACATGGGAGCGGCGGTGTCGCCAGTCATCTATCACTGTCACACCATCCTAATCATGTCCTAAATATTAAAACTTTTAAAACATCGAATGTGGGAAATTCTTTTTTACAATTTTAGGGAGAAAAGCCCCCCAGTCTGAAATCAGAAAATTAAGACGGTTTAAACCGGGATATCATCGAATGGGAGTTTACGTGCAACAACCAAAATTCACACCAAACATAGCAGCTAAAGGAAACTAGCAGCAACATTATCTGCATCACTTCTTGGTAGACTCATATGTACAAATAGCCACCAATAGAGGAGCAACTACTGCTAAAAAAGGCTTTTAGGGGATAGATTTTTCTGACAGAGGTTGTGTTAGAAGAGTCAAGGGTCTATTGGGCCATAGCCTGTTAGGGTTAATTAGTCGCTTGCTTAGGGGTCAAGTAAGACCTCTTCTCTATATAAGAAGAGGAGATGTATTAATCTAATCAAGCAAGAGATGTACCCGCGGGTCCTCTGCCTCTCTCACGTGAACAGTACCCGCGGGTACTGTAGCTCCACAGCTGCTCCTCTCTTGCTCCTCAATCCTCTCGATCCCAACGGCCCACATAACAATCTGGTATCAGAGATGCCAGGTTATGATGAGGTGCTGCCGGTCACTTCCTCACCGATGACGCCAGATCAGTTGATCGTGGCCATCACTGATCTCACCCGTTCCGTCACCGCCATCCAGTCCTACCTCGGCATACCGCCACTGCAACCGGCCAGCTGGCCGCTGTCGCAATTGGGCGTGGCCTCTCTGCCATCGGTTTTCCCCTATGGGATGCCAGGTTACGGCACGACGCTACTGCCGGGCACGCCGCCGCTGCCGTTCCAGGACATGCAACTAACGGTGCAACCAACATTGCAGCAGATCGAGCAGGTGATGGACATCACGACGGAGCCAGCAAGGAAGATGCTTACCTGCAAGGTGTCTGCGGCGCGCGGCTTCCTAGTGCGCCGGCGGCTGCAGGAGATGCGCTAGCCTATGCACAAGGTGACCTTGGCGACAGTCGACCTTAGCTCAGCGAAGCGTGACCTCGCCCCGTGGGATGGCCACCAGCAACCGCGCTGACCCGTTGCTGTCTTCAGGCGCGAGCATGGTGTTTTTCCCGCGCGCAACAACCTCCAACTCTGCGGCAGCGGTGGTAGGGGAGTCGCTCCCCTCTTTGTCACCGGTAGGGACGCACTACCTAGCGCCACCATATTCCGCCGCCGGCTGCCGCAAGGACGTCTCCGCTAGTCGCTATCGCAACTAATTCCAGGTGGCTATACCCGTGCACCCCTCTCGTTCCGATGGGCTCCATGGGATCCAGGTGGCTACACACATATAGGTCCATCACGTGGAGGGTGTCCGCCATATCTTCAGGAGTCAAAAATAAATAGTCGTAGTTTATTTCAGGTTAATAAAATAAGCTAAGATGTAAAAGGCTTGTTTTTAGGTGTTAGGTTTGTGTCTAGCGGAGTCATCGTTAGTGTCATCGTTAAGTTGCAGCTCAAGGACGAGCTGCATGTCTAGGTGGGGTGTAGTGTTAGCAGAGTCAAGGATCTATTGGGCCTTAGCCCATTAGGGTTAATTAGTCGCTTGCTTAGGGGTCAAGTAAGATCTCTTCTCTATATAAGGAGATGAGATATATCAATTTAGTCAAGCAAGAGATTAGAAGGAAAAACCTTCTCTCTTGCCAGCCATGAGCGAAGCCCCGTGGCCGGCGTTCCCAGCGCCCCTCGTAGCCCTAGCCGCCGGTCCTCTTCCTCTCTCACGTGAACAGTACCCGCGGGTACTGTAGCTCCACCGCTGCTCCTCTCTTGCTCCTCAATCCTCTCGATCCCAACGGCCCACATACCAATCTGGTATTAGAGATGCCAGGTTACGATGAGCTGCTGCCGGTCACTTCCTCATCGATGACGCTAGATCAGTTAATCGCGGCCATCACCGATCTCACCCGTTCCGTCGCCGCCATCCAGTCCTACATCGGCATACCGCCACTGCAACCGGCCACCTGGCCGCTGTCGCAATTGGGCGTGGCCTCTCTGCCATCGGTTTTCCCCTATGGGACGCCAGGTTATGGCATGACGCTGCTGCCAAGCACGCTGCCGCTGCCATTCTAGGACATGCAACCAACGGTGCAACCAACATTGCAGCAGATCGAGCAGGCGATGGACATCACGACGGAGCCAGCAGGGAAGATGCTTACCTGCAAGGTGTCTGCGGCGCGTGGCCTCCTAGTGCGCCGACGGCTACAGGAGATGCGCCAGCCTATGCACAAGGCGACCTTGGCGACGGTCGACCTCAGCTCAGGAAGCGCGACCTCGCCCCGTGGGACGACCACCAGCAACCGCGCTGACCCGCTGCTGTCTTCAGGCGCGAGCATGGTGTTTTTCCCACGCGCAACAACCTCTAACTCTGCGGCAGCGGTGGTAGGGGAGTCGCTCCCCTCTTTGTCACTAGCAGGGACGCACTACCTAGTGCCACCGTATTCCACCGCCGGCTGCCGTGAGGACGTCTTCGCTAGTCGCTATCGTGACTAATTCCAGGTGGCTATACCCGTGCACCCCTCTCATTCCGATGGGCTCCATGTGATCCAGGTGGCTACACACGTGCAGGTCCATCACGTGGAGGGTGTCCGCTGTATCTTCAGGAGTCAAAAATGAAGAGTCATAGTTTATTTCAGGTTAATAAAATAAGTCAAGATGTAATAGGCTTGTTTTTAGGTGTTAGGTTTGTGTCTAGCGGAGTTATCGTTAGTGTCATCGTTAAGTTGTAGCTCAAGGATGAGCTGCATGTCTAGGTGAGGTGTAGTGTTAGAAGAGTCAAGGGTCTATTGGGCCTTAGCCCATTTGGGTTAATTAGTCGCTTGCTTAGGGGTCAAGTAAGACCTCTTCTCTATATAAGGAGATGAGATATATTAATTTAATCAAGCAAGAGATTAGAAGGAAAAACCTTCTCTCTTGCCGGCCATGGGCGAAGCCCCGTGGCCGACGTTCCCAGCGCCCCTCGCAGCCCTAGCCGCCGGTCCTCTGCCTCTCTCACGTGAACAGTACCCGCGAGTACTGTAGCTCCATCGCTGCTCCTGTCTTCCTCCTCAATCCTCTCGATCCCAATGGCCCACATAACAGGTTGACATCAATTATTTATAAATGTGGACATGTTAAGAAGGCATCTATCCTTTAAGAAGGCAGTCGATTTAGCACGTCCACTTCTGTTAATCAATTTTAGAAGATAGACTTCTTAGGGTGCCTTTGTCAAGCTTTTGGGAGCTCCTTTTGCTTCAAAAATGGCAAAAGCCAACAAAGGGTAGAACTAGAAGCTGCTTCTTCAGAACGAGCTATTTTTGAGCAGTACAATTTTAAAACACCTTGGATGCTTTTGGCTTTCTAGTTTTTGAAATGGTGAAAATAGAGAGTTCTTCCATAGATGTTTCAAGGGAGATAGAGATAGGAGGTAGGTTTTATACTTGTTGAACTAAATCGTTTACACCATTTTCATAGCCCATAACACATAGCTTTTCCACAGCCCATACAGCTCACAACTTTTTAGAAGCCACAGCTCCACCTAACACACCCTATGTTCGGTCTGAAAGTGATAACTATGAGAGGTCGCCATTTAAGGATGCCAACTCTAAAAAGCCAGGACTTTGGATCCCAAAAAAATCATAACTTTTTTATAAACTTGTATGATAATGAACTTTATTCCATAATTATAGAGATCGATATGATGTACAACTTTGTTGTTGATAAATTTTGATTTGAAACTATTTGGAGTAACAAAATTCATGGTCTATACCAAAACTGCACTTATTAATGTGTTCCGCAACTTTGTAGTTGATTTTTTATTTGAGTCCTATGTTTTAGATTTTGAAATTCAAAATGTAGAATTTGCAAACCACCTTGAATAGTCATATAGTGAATACCAAAGTTGTATTATTCAATGCGATACACATGTTTATAGTTAATGAGTTTTTTGTTTGAAGTTATTTGGAGTCTTAGATATATTTTTAAAAAACTTCATATTTTGAAATTTAGTTTTTTATTTAAAAAATCTCGAATGGAGATAGCGTTGGTCTTCAGAATTTGATGCCCTAAAAATCTATGAGCCGGGCCCTTAATTAAAAGTAGTAAGATAATAAAAAGTAAATATATGAAAAGTTACCAAGTTAGTCCCATTCTTTAATTACAAATACCCTTAGCAAAAGGTTGACTGCTCATGAGACCTAGTAGATTATTTAGCTCATGAATTTGAATGTATATATCTTTTCATGAGCACTTACATTGTTATTTATATATGTTAATCTCGATGTTGTTTTTGTATGACCCTGGTTGTCAGCAACTGGAGACTGACCAGGAAGACACGAAGTGGCTGAGAAGGAGTTAGGCCTCGCGTTGAGTTGTGAGTTGTAAACGTGATCTGGTCTTGGCCCAAGTAGATGTAGGGGCTTGGCCTAGTGTTTGGCGATGTTGGAGGGGCATAAAAGCCATGTAACGTTAAAATTGTCGGTTAAGAAATAACAGAACTAAAAACATTCCCCATTCAAAGTTCTTCCTTTCTAATCTCAAATCCCAAATTCTTGCTATTCCATCCCTAAATTCCACTTCAGCTACCATATATAGTTCGTGACAAATTAGTATCAGAGCCTCGATTCCCCATGGATTTTTGCTAGAATTTTGTTTCGTGTTGCTAGATTTGAACTGTCATAGTTTGTGCTAGCGCCTACTCACAAGCCAACTAAGGGTGGCAGCAAATCATGGCGATAGTGCAGGATCTTGTGATGGTTGAATAGCAAGGATATGATGAAGCAATCTTCGACAAGCTCAACAGATTGGAGGCGTGGAAGGGCATGGTTGATGAGTCCATGGGCTCTATCATCAACAAATCTGATGAGGCAGCAGTGTGGTTGCATCGCTTGGAGAAGACCACCATGTCTATGTCACTGGCACCGTCATCGTCATCACAACCTCCACTTCCTCCGCTAGGATGATTGGGTCCTCAGGCGGCGATTGATCTTAGGTTCGCAAATGTTGGTGTGCCCATCTGCATCGACATTCGATAGGCCCCACAGGCACATCTCTACACTTCACAACTATGATGGGGTGGCGTACTTGTACCCCCACCGCGCCTAGTAAACGGTACACGCAATGACTCTGCTTCTTTTGGATTTTATGCTTTGCCTTTGGAGCATGATGATGTATGTTAGTTCGATTTCTTTGCAAAAGTGAAGTTTCCCCAATTTAATGGTTCTAATCCTCACTTATGATCTCCTCAATGCAAGATCTATTTTGAGGTGTATTCGGTGGTGCTGTTGTTGTAGACGGCAATTTACCACACTTAATTTTTCGTGTCCAGCAGCAGTGTGGCTTTAGACAATGGAACCTAGAGAGCAGTTTTGGAATTAGGAGGCAATGAAACAAGATGTTATCAATCGTTTTTGGCAAAGATTAGTACCAAATCCAATTGAGGCAGTTGTAGTTGCTCAAACAGTCATTTTATGATTATCAGTCCAAGTTTGAGGAACTCTCTCAAGGGATTTTGCTGTAAAACCCCTTATATGATGATACATTCTTTGTCACTCAGATTTTAGGGGGTCAAAGAAGAAATTAGGGATGCCATTGCCTTGCATCATCCTAAAATAGTTCAAGAGGCAAGTGAGTTGGCACCATTATATTGAGTTGGAGGTTGGAGAGTTCTAAGTCTAAGAGTTCCATTCGATCTAAGTTCAAGTCTTTCAGCAAGTTAAATTCCAAATCTTGGTCTGTTGATTCTACTAAAAGCTTGTTCAAAAAGGATAACACAAAAGTGGGCAAGGCCACTACTCACCATCTGATGATAAGCTCAATTCTCTCAAAACTTTTCATTGAGCTAATGGTTTGTGTTTTATGTGTGGTGATAAATGGATTGGGAAGAACCATCAATGTGCAACTCACATTCCCATTCATGTGATTCAAGAATCAATTGATCCTGTTTAGGGTGATATTGTTCCTAAATATGAATATGATGCTGAAGTCACATTCTAAAGATGATGATGAAGCCACATTCTAAAGATGATGCTGATTTCACAGCTAGGCAAGTGGTTATGGTAGTCCAAGAAAGGTGCACAACCCCTAGGTCACTGAAAAAACAGAACATTGTGGCTTAGAGGCTTCATTGGGAAATAGGAGGTGCCCATATTATTGGATTCTGGAAGTGCTGGCACATTTATCAGCAAAAACTTGTCTGCTCAATTACACTATGCTCCTCAACCTTTTGTTGCTATGAAGTTTGTGGTAGCTGGTGGCCAATCTTTGGAGTTTGACCACTTCATACCTAATCTGCCATGGCATAATAAGAATCACACATTTATGTTTGACACCAGGATCCTCTCATTACAGTGTTATGATATGATCATTGGAGCTGACTGGATAGAGGCATACAGTCCAATGTGGTTTCACTGGAAGAATAAAATAGTAAAATTCAATCATTTGGATAGGAGAATCACTTTACAATTAGGTCTTGGTACTAGTCTCCAAAGCTCTTATTAGACATACCATGAGTAGATTTCAACTCTAGTAGCCTAGGGTCAGCTTCTAGCTAGTTTACCAACCTTGCAACCCATATACAACGAATTTTTGCATCCTTTCTCATTTTCTTTTACTTTTTAGTTGTTTTGGACTAAGGAAGCCTAACTCCGTATCACACAACATCTTAGAAAGGTCATCATCCATGGTGTTATCGTCTAACATGTTCCTAAAAACATTGTTATTAACCACATCCTCCACATTGATGCCTACTTCATCGGGCAATGTCTCACTAATACCGGTTGGTTCACCCATGATGTTGTCCCCATTTCTTATTCCATATCTTATAATCTTGCACAAAACTCTGGGTAATCAAGTGACATTGAATCTGCTCAATGTTGCAAAATTGCCTCACATTCTTGCAGTCCCTCCTTGGACACAACACACGTACCCTTCGTCCTTTAGAGCACATTCGACATCAGATTTGGCCACCTTAATTAATAAACGAGTCGATGCCCATCACAAACAGTAGGTTCATAACACCCAAACCACACATACAGTGTTGATCTATCTATTGATTAATGATAAGTACATAAATGATTATTTGGAACGTAATATAGCCTCAAATTAAATCACATGGGCCTAACTCACGAGTTCATCAAGAATTGATCACCCTATACAGGCATGACAAAATACAAACCAATACTCTTATGAAAGCAAACAACCTAGATACATATTGCATTGGTACACAAAGGTACTAACATTGTAATGCCAATAGCTAGTGGATTCACCCAAATTTAGCTCACTTCACGAAAAAGGCTACGCAAATTTGATAGTAAACAAGAGCATGAGACCGAATCAAAGACAATTTGACCAATGTTGACACTAAAGGAGCTGGTACTAAAATATGCAAATGCCCCCTCTAAAATAAATATGAAATCCACAAGCGCACAAATAATACCGATGTAGCATTTTAACCGAGAGTAATCCATGTATCGTTATTTATATTTTTACCACTAGGAAGGGATGCTAAGAATAATGAGCAATGAGCATCACTGCATGTGATAATGGAGAGCATAACCATATCTTTATCAATCTTCTCATACAGGGTAAGTATCACAAAATAAATAATATATATATATGAATAAAGAATAATAAGAGATAACTGATAAGCACATAGCCACATATAATGATAAACATCTCAATAGATTACTCTAAGTATATAGCACTAGCATGGATTAGGACGAACTATAAGGATAAATCCTAAGTTATTCTAACTATACAGTCATAGCATACGATGATTAGTGCAATTACACTTGGCAATCATGGCAAGAAAAGGTTATATCTACGCATAGTGATATTACTAAGGAAGATATGGAACATAGCCATCAGTTCCGCATAATAGCTGTGCTCTGCCTGCCCTATACTCGGGATGTGGACTACAAAGGACTTAACAGGACTGTCACTCCCGCAATCTACCACACGGTCTGGAATATAGGGTGCAATCATAGGTAAATATGGTATAGGCACCACGCCTACACAATGTTTACCACTCACCCATGATATCAATGAGCAAGCGCTATACGATCCTATACTTAAATATAATTCTGATCGAACTATGCCAAGCATATAATCAAAGTAGACTAAGAATAATATAATTGAGAACATAATCAAATAGAGCAAAGTCATATCCAATTTGATAGAATAGAGTAAAGTCATATTCATACAAATGATGAACTAGATGAATAATATAAGAACAAATACAAAAGTAGGAGAGAATTACCAAATATTCTCTTGATAGATCTGAAAATCGAGCAATGCTTGGCTCCTTCTAGTTCTAATCCTATGTAGCTATGCTAAACTAGAGATCTTATTGAGATGGTGGCTCTAGGGCTTCTCTGAATGAATGGAATGAGTTCTCTCTCTAATGAATTGAATTAGGGTTTCTCCTGGGGTCAGGGGCCTTGCTTATATAGCCCTCTAGGAAGCACCACCGCCCTTGGATCAAAATGACCGTCATCAATGACTTTTTATTGATCCTCAAATGTGGTGGAACCAGGATCCACAAGACGGAGCCTTATTGGCTCTGTGGCCTCGACGGCCACCCAGGAGGAGGGGGCGGGTGCCCCACTTGTCATCCCAAACGGCCCTCCCCTTCGAGGGGGTGCCTTCTCAAGTCTTCTAGAGTATAGTTTTTCATAGTATGGTCGGTTTCTCCCTATGTAAATCTGACATGTGGACCTCCTTTGGTTCTTTCATGATAACCCCCTGTAAAAATAGATATTCACCAAACCTCGTGGAATTCTATCAGTGTAACCCCTATATCTAGATAGTATTTATGTTTAGACCTTTTCTCATGCTATGTTGATGGTTAAAAATAATACTTATCTACTGTCAACAAACTCCTCCAAGCTTACCTTTTGCTCATCCCTGAGCAAAGATAGACTCAGTAATGGATCAGGAGTTGCTATAATACTTTCATGCCTTACAGGTACACATGCGTTCAAACAAGAACTTACTCATATTACCTTTCACCATGGGGCTTGTAGCCGTCACTTGGGTCTTGAGTAGTTGAAAGACAGAACGGTCAAGTCAAGCGCCATGTTTCAAGCTCTTTGATCAACTATTATTCTGGAGTTTTGCTATATTTTCAAAATAAAACTCAAAGATTCCTATGTATGACCCTTCCAAGTCTCTCCTTTGTGGTATTTCTAGATCCTCTCCAAGGCAATTATGGTGTATGTCTTTTATCTCCTCTCAAAATATGTGGTATTTTTGGTAGCATAGTAACATTATGCCTTCTCTCTCTCACCCTACTTCTAATAGGCTTATGTGGAGCTCATAGGTGGGGAGACAGTGAAACATATATTGCATAATCAAAACTATGGATCCAAAGGAATGAGTCATAAAGTCAAATCAAGTTATGCATGTGTATAGGCTATATGGTCGGTGGTGGTAAATGGATAAATAGAGAATAGGGTAGAAGTGGTTATAAGGGGTAAAGGAATGACGATGGTGAATACTTAGTTCCTTTGAGAAATTTTATATACCTCTCTTAGAAACTTGAAAACTTTGAGGAAAACTTGGGCTGCTAAATCTCTGTTTATTTTGAGTTGGACATTTGTCCTCTTCTTTCTTCTTTTTTTCTTTCTCTCTTTTCTTTTTTCTCTTTTTTTAGAATACCCAAGCCTCTTTTGGAACATAATAACATGAGGTAACATAATTGGATGTTTGGAGCTTTATTGGCTAGCAAGGGATAAAATGGATAATAGGGATATTTTTGGATAGTTCACTCCCAGTATAAGAGTAGAACTATTTTCTGGGTAGATCTTAATGGGATATATGTGGATTCTTACTTCTAGAGTAGAAGCAGAATATATGGGTGGATATATATGGATAAAGATGGATATGGATGCGTACGTCTAGGATAGAAGCAGCATATATAGGTAGAGTGTATAGGTGGATCTCGATTTTAACCGCATGACCAGTTCCTAAGAATCGACACAGCCTGACCATACTCAATGCTCACAAATAGTAAATATGAATGTAAGGCTTCCTAATCTATAAACATGTATATGACTGTGGTAGGAATTCAAACTCTCATCATACAAGAACTCATCATGTAGCAAGTTAATTTTTAAAAGATAAATTCTCTAGAACTCTAGTATCTCTAGGAACATGATAGACGGCAGCTCAAAACCTTCCCATATCATATCCGTCAACTACCTAGACTTAGATCAAGCATTCGCTACCCACAGGTTCAGGTTTAGAGCAAATCTTAAATCAAAATCATTGTGTCCAAAACTTGGGAGAGTTTGAGGTTGAAAACTAGGTACTTAAAAGGAATTACGGTAGAGCAACTATTCATCATTTCCATATAAGAGTTTATTCTAAGGGTTCACTTAGCAAGATGAAACTTAGCACACTCTCCTATATTTATTAACCTTAAAGATTATACAGAAAGCATATATATATAAGAAAACATTTATTTGGTTTTCTATAGGTTATTCATCTTTTTATCTGTTTCATATATCAAAGCAAAAATAAGTAGGTAAGAAAGTACTTAGCTGGATATATGGAGGATGCTCTCCCCCAAGCTAGATGTTGACATAGTCTTGCTTGATGAAGCTGATAGACAGTGAAGGTGTACTCCCTTCATCAAAGTGCTTATGATGATGATTGTTGAGACAGCTCTCCGATAGGGATAGTTTGTCCTTCTATCTATTTGCTTCCCTTGATCCTTAAAATTCTATGAAGCTCAGAATAGACAACAAAGCTTGTGGAACTTGATTAAGTGTTAGTGATAAACCTCTAAGCCTTGAGCATCTAGAACCTCTTAACTCATGTATCTTTCTAACAGGATCTCGTATTGCCATATTTTTATGCTTTTATATTTATACTATGCAAGGAATTATAAAGGATGATGAATGCTTCTTTATTTTATTTTTATGTCACCAGAACAAGTAGACTCATGGGTTTTATGCCTCAAATTTATTTGCATAGGGCTTAGTAATTTTATGATGCAATGCAAGATATATTTGTTTTCTTTTCTATGTATAAATAAAGTATAACTAAACATGTGATAAAGGAAAGTAGATATGATGTGGAAAATTAAATGCAGAACTAAAGAGGGAAATATTGATAACTACCAAGTTACCTCTTGGCGTAATATTCGGTGATTTGGGTCCTCTAAATAGGACGTCTTGTTCGCTTAATCATTCTGGGGCACCTCGAATGGATCGAGTGGTGCCTCTAATTGTGCTAAATCTGATGTTGAATTTATTTTTACTTTCCATACCTGTTTTGTTGGTGAGGTTGACTTTGAGGAGGAAGCTTGCTTTTCTGTCTAATCTTCTTTATTCTCTTTAGTGAGTGAGTCACTCTCTGTTAGCGGTATAGCTTCTCTCTCAAGAGATGTATTGTCTTTGGGAAATCGTTCTTCATATCTTGGTACCTCTCCTTCATAGTCAGCACATCCATCCTTAGGGATCTAATTCTTTTGGGTGCGGTTACGGTGCCTTCTTCTGGTTCTGTTCTTCTTAGGTTCTTCGTCAACTATATAGTTACTGTTGAAATAGTGGCGTACCTTCTCTGAGGGGAATTGGAAATGTACTTCTCATGTTGCAATGTAGATGATGGCTTTGGTGGTGCTTAGGAATGGCCTCCCTAGGATGATCGGTGGATCATACTCATCTTCTCCCATCTCGATGACTAAGAAGTCAGTTGGGATGAAGTGGTCATCAATTTGTACGGGGACGTTCTTAGCTATTCCGTCCACGAAGCGAAATGATTGGTCTACCATCTGTAGCTACACACATAGGTTGGGTCTAAAGGCATAGTACCATACAGATATTCATAAGTTACCTTGGCCATTATGTTGACGCCCCATCCAGTGTCACAAACAGCTTTCTCAAAGGAACTCCTGTTGATTGTGCATTCAATGGTTGGGACACCTGGGACTTGAGCTGATGATCATGCTCTCAATGGACTACAGTGATCACTCTCACTGATTCCATTTGTTGTGGCTTCTTGTTCTTGGTCTTGTTCCTTCGATTGTTCTTCTTCTTTGGCTCATAGGGATGTTGAGGGTGTACAGGGAACTACAACACTCTGTCCTTGAAAAAGAAGGTCTCTCTTTTTCCTTTGATGTTGAAACATATCTTGGCAGCGTTAGCGTACTTGATAGCTCTAGCAGTGTTCAAGAACGGTCGTCCCAAAATGATGGGCGACTTCTCATCACCACCTGTCTCTATTACCACGAAGTCTGCAGGAACATACGAGCTGCCTACTCGTACACATATGTTTTCTAAGATTCCCTTGGTGTAGCAAAGTGACTGATCTGCAAGCTGCAAGCACATGGTTGTATACAATAAAGGATACTTAAACATTTTATCATAGATCACCTTAGGCATGATATTGATGCTTGCACCGAAGTCACAGATAGCTTCATTGAAGTTCACGCTTCCAATGGAAATCAGAATGACAGGTCTTCCTGGATCACCTTTCTTAATTGGTAGAGTCTCGTCATTCCATCCTTTAGAGATAGGGTCACTCCAATAACTTCCTGCATTAAATATGTCTACAAGATTTGCAGTTTCTAGATCTTTCGGTTGTCCCGGAATTTTACCTTGGTTAGCAGGAACAATATTGGAAAGCTGTTGCAACTGAGACTCTAGCATCTTATTAAAACTGAGCTGATTCTTAATAGCAGTAGAAAAGCTATCCATTCTGTTATTAATTGTTTCTAATGTTATATCATTGGATGCTAATTTCTTAGACAGGCTATCCATTAACTTTCCTTGATTAAGTACTAACTCTCTTAGAGGTGGTTGATAAAAAGAATTATTACCTTGATAATTACCTGAGTAGTTAGGCCTCTGTTGTTGATTTCAGCCTTGATTCTGTTGAGGACGGTAGTAGTTGTTATTGTTGTTGAGGTAGTTAACATCCTCTTGTAGTTCTGGGCAATTGCTTCCTGAATGCCCAGTGTCTCCACACTCTTCACAAGTCATACGGGAATCATGGATGTGCATGACTTCCTTCTTCTCGCCGGCTCTCTCATCGAGCCTCTTCATAAGTAGGTCCATCTTGGCAGACAGCATGTCTACCTCCTTTAATTGGTGGATACCTCCACCTCTCTTGCAGGTTTGAGTTCTTTCTTCATTCCAACATTGGTTGGATGCCATTTTCTCCACAAGAGTTGTGGCTTGATTGATTGTAAGTGATAAGAATGCTCCTCCAGTGGTAGCATCCATAGTCTCATGGGTACTATTGGTGAGCCCATGATAGAAGGTCTGCATAAGTAGCCAATTCTCCATTCCATGATGAGGACATTCTAGAATGTAGTCTTGAAAGCGCTCCCATGCTTCTAGGACTGACTCATCATGTTGCTGCTAAAAACTTGATATCTTCCCACGAAGAGCATTTGTCCTGCCCATGGGAAAGAACTTCACCAGGAAATTGGTGGAACAGAGTGCCCACGTAGTATTCTTCTCCTTATTTGCATAGAACCACTGCTTCGCTCTCCCCAAGAGTGAGAATGGAAAGAGGCGAAGTAGTATAGCATCTCTGGGAACATCCTTGATGGTGAAAGTGCTGCAAATCTCCAAGAAGTGTTGGAGATGAGCACTAGCATCTTCATGTGCCTTCCCACAAAATTGTCTGGCTTGCACCATGTTGATCAACGCTGTCTTTAGCTCAAAGTTTTGCTCAATCTCTGCCGTAGGTCCAGTCCGGATGTTAGCTATAGTTGGAGCTGAGAACTCGCGAAGTGACTTCCGAATCAGAGAGTGGAGCTTCAAGCTGAGATGATGATGTGTCTGCTTGAACTCTCTTTAGCTTGGCACTTGCTCTTCTGAACAATAATTCTGGATTTTCGATGAAATTATCTGGACGGCCAAACCTACTCATACATTACCTTGTATATAATATATAAATAGACAATAGATAAGGGTAAGGCTGTATGAGTAAAGAAAGATGATGGTTTCTTGATCACATTAGTGGATGCAAGTGATGGCTCATTATCCTTTGAATAGCAATTCAACCTTCCCCGGCAACGGCGCCAAAAATGCTTGTTGACACCTCTAATGCCACCCAAGCTAGGTTGTCATCCCCAACATGACACTAAAGGTGATGGTACTAAAATACGCAAATGCCCCTCTGAAATAAATATGAAATCCGCAAGCGCATAGATAATACCGATGTAGCATTTTAACCGGGAGTAATCCAGGTATCGTTATTTATATTTTTACCACTAGGAAGGGATGCTAAGGATAATGAGCAATGAGCATCACTGCATGTGATAATGGAGAGCATAACCATATCCTTATCAATCTTCTCATACAGGGTAAGTGTCACAAGATAAATAATATATATATGAATAAAGAATAATAAGAGATAACTGATAAGCACATAGCCACATATAATGATAAACATCTCAATAGATTACTCTAAGTATATAGCACTAGCATGGATTAGGATGAACTATAAGGATAAATCCTAAGTTATTCTAACTATATAGTCATAGCATACGATGATTAGTGCAATTACACTTGGCAATCATGGCAAGAAAAAATTATATCTACGCATAGTGATATTACTAAGGAAGATATGGAACATAGCCGTCACTTCCCCATAATAGTTGTGCTCTGCCTGCCCTATACTCGGGAGGTGGACTATAAAGGACTCAATAGGACTGTCACTCTCGCGATCTACCACATGGTCCGGAATATAGGGTGCAATCATAGGTAAATATGGTATAGGCACCACGCCTACACAATATTTACCACTCACACATGATATCAATGAGCAAGCGCCATACGATCCTATACTTAAATATAATTCTGATCGAACTATGCCAAGCATATAATCAAAGTAGACTAAGAACAATATAATTGAGAACATAATCAAATAGAGCAAAGTCATATCCAATATGGTAGAATAGACTTAAGTCATATTCATACAAATGATGAACTAGATGAATAATATAAGAACAAATACAAAAGTAGGAGAGAATTACCAAATATTCTCTTGACAGATCCGGAAATCAAGCAATGCTTGGCTCCTTCTAGTTCTAATCCTATGTAGCTATGCTAAACTAGAGATCTAATTGAGATGGTGGCTCTAGGGCTTCTCTGAATGAGTGGAATGAATTCTCTCTCTAATGAATTGAATTAGGATTTCTCCTAGGGTCAGGGGCCTTGCTTATATAGCCCTCTAGGAAGCACCACAACCCTTGGATCAAACCAACCTTCATCAACAACTTTTTATTGATCCTCAAAGGTGGTGGAAGCAGGATCCGTGAGACGGAGCCTAATTGGCTCTGTGGCCTAGGCGGGCGCCCCACCTGTTAGCCCAAACAGCCCTCCCCTTCGAGGGGGTGCCTTCTTGAGTCTTCTAGAGTATATTTTTTCATAGTATGGTTGGTTTCTCTCTATGTAAATCTGACATGTGGACCTCCTTTGGTTCTTTCCTGATAACCCCGTATAGAAATAGATATTCACCAAAACTCGTCGAATTCTGTCAGTGTAACCCCTATATCTAGATAGTATTTATGTTTAGATCTTTTCTCATGCTATGTTGATGGTTAAAAATGATACTTATCTACTATTAACAACCAACAAAACCAGCTATAAATTCTCTAGAGTGCTAGTTTCAACACCTTATATGGAGGATACCATGTCAATCCTTAGAAAATTGAGCCCTGCGATGAGCAATTTGGTGAGAAATGGCCACAACAAAGAGCGTAGAGCAGTTCGGTCTTTGTTGCTTTTCTATTTACTGAATTGGCTGGCAGGGGTTCTAGAGTTTATAACAAGAAGCAATGGTGGTAGATGGTATCAATGGTGGCATGTGGGATCAATAGTGGTAGCTAGGATACAACCACTAGTAGAGAACAGACTTCCATTTTTGGCTTTAGTGCCGCATTCGCATTCTCAGTTGGGAAACCAGGACTAAAGGGGTTTCCCAACTGGAACCATAGCCCATTTCTGCACTGGTGAACCTAGAAAGAACACTAATAATGAGACACAATAACAACTGACAGCGCTATAGAAAATGTCATTGTTGGATAGTTGCTTGACCTAGTAGGGATATATCATAGTTTTTTGGAACATGAGCCAGCAGTGATGATGTACCTAGCACTGCTGGCTCATAACTTGACCTGGCAGTGATATATCAATGCATGGTGGAGGGTTTAGTTGGCAGTGATAGACGCCATCACTGCTAGATGATTTGGTTTTGATCCTCACCTTACTATTCGGTAGTGGTTAGTAGTCACTGCCAGTTGCAGCACATCTAGCAGTGATGCTCCGACAGTGATTGTGTGTTCTAGTGTAGTGATTACTAACCAAATGCTTCCATATGTTCAAATAGCTAAACAATAATTGGCTGCACAAGATAACATGAAATGAATTCAATTTAGGGAATTAGAAAGCATTAACAAAGGATCTTATGTTGATGATAGTTAACACCCATCATAAACCGTCAACATATCTTGTATAAATACATAAAAATTAGGTTTAGGGTTTAAGTAGACAAATTCCATGAGTTTTGGTCAATCTGTGCTTTCAGTAGGGTTTATTCAGAAAATAAGCAAGGTGGACCCAATTGCTAGATTAAATCACGTTTATCCATGATGAAACTGACTTAGGAAGACTCCAGAAGGCAAACCACCGGAACCCAGCCCGAGAGGCTACCATGTGGGGCTGATTGGCCCCACCTGCAGGCCACCTAGCCAATGGGGGTCACCTGCCAGCCTCCGCTACAACGTTGGTTCTCCACCACCTCTAAAGATCAATCTTACACCATTGCTCAAGGTTGGTTCGATTCGAGGGCTCGGATTTGATAATGCCATGGATGCATGGGCCCATAGGACCCCTAGTTCCCCCTATATAAAGCCACCCATACCCCCCTAAGGCATCATCATCTAAATCAATAGAGATCATCCTCCATCAATAAGAAGAACCTCAGAGCTCAACAAATATTTCATAGGCATAGCTAGCTAAGTTAGATCTAGAGAGAGGCAAGCCATCTGCTTGGATTCCTGATCTTGTTAAGAGCATGACTTGGTAAAGCCTTTGTATCCTCTCTTGTATCTTTCATTATTCATATGTTTGCTATATTCGCTATGACATTGTTCTTAATATCATTCATGTTCTTAGTTATCATGTTCATCGTTTGCTTTGATTATATGCTTAGTATAGCTAGATTATCATTATGTTTATGCATAAGTTCATAAAGCATAAGCTCTAATGTACATGGGGTGAGTGGTCGACATTGTGTAAGCGTGGTGCTTATATGTTGTTTACCTGGAGATGCACCCTATATTCCGGGCTACGTGGTAGATCACGAGTGTGATATTCTCATTGAGTCCTTTGTAGTCCACTCTCCAAATGTAGGCCAAGTTGGATCTAGTTGCGAAGGAAGTTAGGCTCTGTTCTTGATCTTCCTTAGTAATGTCCCTTATGTGTAGACATAAAGTTAATCTTTAGCCATGATTATTAAGTATAATTGCACTAATCAATGTATGCTTTGACTTGTAATTAAGAATGACTTAGAAATTAGTTTCTCTATTGTATCTACTTAGTCTTGTTATTGCTATCATAAGGAGTACTCTGAGTGTTCATTTATCATATATTTATCATTCATTATATTTATCATATCTCTTGATTTATCCTTGTTTAGAGTAGATGGTTGGTTGGATTATTCATCCATCATAAGTATAAGTATGAGTTATCAATATATTTCCTTTTGCCAGTCCTTCCATGAGGTAAAAAATATAAATAATGATACGTGGACTATTCCTGGGTGAAGTGCTATAATGGTATATTACCTATGCGCTTGCAAAATTCTTCATACATATATATATGCTTTTTGAGTCACAATTAAATACCAAAATACTTCTTAAGTATCATTATTATTAGTGATGCTAAGAAGTACCAATAAGCATTTCTGGCGCCATTGCCGGGAAAGGTAGCTAGGCAATCAAAAGGAATATTGATAAACTTTTACCTATAGATGAGACCGAAAAATCATTTACCTCTACTCAAGCAGGCTTACCCTTGTTCTGTCCACTTTTATATCTTATATAGGGTAATATATGATTGGTTTTGACCTTCCCACAAATTACGTTGAAGATCTAGAAGCACTATTTAGGAGGACTAATGCTAAACTCAAGAAAGTTTTAGCTTTAGAATCGGAAGACAACTAGACAAGGCATAGCTTAACACTAGTTTTTGAAGCCATGGCTAACAAGACTCTCCATGAATTCTCTGCTCCAACTTGGCCAACATCTGTACTGGACCGAAGATTAACATTGAAGATAATGCTTTTGAGATTAAGCCAACTCTCATCAACATGGTGCAAGGTAGCTAGTTTTGTGGAAAAGCACATGAAGATGCAAGTGCTTATCTCCAATACTTCCTAGAGATTTGTAGCACTTTCACCATCAAAGTTACTAGAGATGCCATATTCCTTCTCCTCTTCCCATTTTCATTTTTGGGGAATGCGAAGCAATGGTTCTACGCCAACAAAGACAAGAATACTACATGAAAAAATTGCTCCACTGCCTTCCTAGCAAAATTTATCATGCTCTGTGTGGAGAAATCCACCCTTTATTATCTCATACCTGTGAGGCTTTTAGCCTTCTCCAAGTCTTAGGTAGTTGCAAGATAGAACGGTTCATAGAAATGTTTATCATTTGTTCCTTGATTGACTTTCTTTCAGGAGGTTTTGAAAATTTTGCAAAGAATTTAAGTTCCCCAAGTGATTCACTCGGTCATTCAGAAGTGTATGATCCTCACTAAAGGCTTTTTATGTTTGCCTTTCTTTTCATCCTACCAACTAAATGGCTTATGAAGATCTTTGGGTAGGTATAAAATAAGGCATACTTGCATCACATGATATTGCTAAGTTATAAACTAGACCCAAGGAGATGCAAGTCACACACTTTGATCAAGACATGCAAGTGTGTGGAATTTTATAAACTTCATAATTCTAACATAGTTTTGTACTCCGATGATCATGACTCTCTTTCTTTTAAAGAGATGCCATTTATTTGAGAATATGGGCTATCTTATTTCTTTATTTTCTTTTTTTCTTCATGCTCCTTGGCATGCATTTTTTCTCTCATGCCTTTTGCCATGGATATATATTTTTTCTTCATTTTTTAGCATAGCCCATACTTCCTTTTGGCATATGAAAAACTTTAGAGAGGGACTCTTGATAAATGAATGGAGTAATTTATTTGGTGGGTGAAAACATGTTTTTGCGTAACTCTTGTTGTAAGAGTTAGCAATTTTATTAGTGTGTGTACATGTGTCTTGATTATGGGTGCATGACAAGAATCTCAACATGGGTCACAACAATTTGAGAAAGCTTAGCATGATAACAAGTAGCATATGACAAAGGTTTTGTATTTGTAGAACATGTCATATGGCTTTGGTAGGAAGTATAAATCACTGAGGAACTTTTGATTTTAGCATTTTTGAAAATAAAACTCTGGATGTCAAGTCTTTCTTAGAACAAAGTCATAGCAAATTTCTGTTGCACCATATCATATCCCGTAACAGCTTAGACTAGATTAAGCATTTGCAACCCACAAGTTTCAAGTTTTTAGGATGAGACATTTTTAGCCAATAAACTCAAATCTTGGGGAAAGCTAAGTTATAAACTAGGCATAGTCAAAATATAAGATAGAGCCACTATTCATCATTTTGACAAAGGAGAAACTAAACATTCTTACTACATGCATGTGGAGTGGAATAAAATTTATTGTTCCTATTTTTTATTACTATTATTATTATTATTATCATTATTATGTGTATGTATTTTTTTATTAAGGCTCACCTAACAAATTTTCATTTCTGTTGTCATCTCAAAGACTTACCCTCATGAAGTTGATAAATTCCTATAAGGGTTAGTCCATATGATCAACCAAAATCTACACTAGCAGTTTCAGTTCAAAGATTAAACTAGACACCATGTCTAATTTAATCAAGGTAGGCAAATTAATCTAAGCACCATGCTTAAATTAAAAAGCTTATGGAAGCATGACCATTACATCTGAACTTCAAACTAAGCACCATGCTTAATTTAAAAGATGTATAACCAACACTCCCAAACCAAAACATGCCTGCTATAGAGAGAGGAAGGATGAAGGTTGAACAGAATCATCCAACAGAGGTGAAAACATTGAATGGTGAATAAGAGATCTCTTTTTTCATTTTTTATGCAAGGTAACGGAAAGTGGTGAGAGTGCAAGGTACACATTACCTTGTGGGGGTTGTGACAGAACCACCTAATTTATACAAGTTCAAGTATGATTGTCCCCATTTAACACATTGATGCGCACATGCTTTCACTCATATAAACCCGGTAGTCCGCCAAGTGTCATGAATGACCTCGGTAAATCAACTTCACAACCAAGATCACATGATTAAGAAAATACACATCACATATATGAACCTATAGTGGAAAATAATATTACAAAGGAGTTCACAAATAATAGTACAAGCTTGGGTTTCAAAATAGATTAGTGAAAGCAACATAGCTTTCAAATGATTACAATAATATAAGTTCCAAATACATTGCTAGCATAAGTGACATACTCTGATAAAAGCATATAGATGAGAACACTACATAGAATCACTGAGCCCACAAGTGGTTAGCCACCATCTTTAGCAGGTTGAGAATCGCACCTGCAACACGGTGGGATAAACCCTAAGTACGAGGGGTACTCAGCTAGACTTACAAGTCATAAACCAAAATAATATGACACCAAGGAGTATGCAAGGCTTTATAGGTGGATTTAGCTTGACAACATTTGCATAAAAAGCTTAAGTAACAAAACTTGGATATTTAATATCTTTAGCATCAAATTGATACCGATTCAATTAAGCATCTCTAAATTAGCACCTGTACTAGAGCAATCACTTGATTAAGCTAAACAAGCATTAGTAACCATATCCAATGTAATGATGTCAACATCATCATAACCATCAAGTTCTATTAAGTGTTTCTACGTTGTCATTGCTCAGTCAAGTTCTCACTATCCAGGAGAGACGGTGACTTGAATCGATTCCAACCCAGCTAGGGACTTATTCCTAACACAAACCCATACTTCCCCCATTAGGGTCGTGTCAGGTCACCTTTGGTACAACTCAGTAACCAACTTCATGAGTCCGATCAGTGCCGCACCCTCAAAGATTCTACCAATCTGCTAGGAAGATCAGGCTCGGCCTGCCCTTGGACTCACACCGTTGGCTCTCGACACATCCTTATTTCCTCCACCATGCACACTCTAACAGAATGGTTTTTGGCCTAAGCTGAGCTACTCAGCTTTGCGGTTGGAATGACTTATCCGGCTAGCTAAGTGCTAAGCATGCATTCAACATGACATGAGGACATATAGCGAATTGGTTCTTACCGACACAGACGAGGATAAATAGGCATCCAAGACCTCCATGCCTTGTTGCTTCTCTATCACAATCCCACCCGGCCTCCTTTCATTCATTAACCCACGATAGCAGATATAGCCAACCGTAACCAGATATTCACCTATATCTCGCAGGTGACAGGAAATCACCTGACTTCTATCGACTAAGCTTGGCTAAGCATATATAGTTGATCCTGGACCTACATAGGGTTCAAGGTATATATATCTGGACAAGAAAGATATATGCATCAAGTGTTTTCATCTAACTCCTACAACCTAATGCATCAAACATGTACAACTCAATTTGATATTTATAAAAATATAGAAGGCTTAGAATGCTTCAGGGCTTGCCTAGGATCCAACACTAGGTCAGTGTTTGTTAGATGACACTTGCTTGGTGAGTATCTCCTGTCCTTGTATTTACTTAGTCTTGCCATCTTTGGGATAGGTCCACCAAACACCATCTTTGGGTTTAGCTTCAACTTCTCGTCCTTCACATGGTTCATTTAACATACCTAGATGAGATGCAAGATGCAAGTGTATGAATATGAAGAATGGTAACAAGAGATGCATCACATAAGAGCATTCAAGACAAGCACAAGATTATGCAAGACATAGGCACCCAGAGTTATCCAACAAAGCATCATACAACCTATTATAAAGATATAGCAAGCATATAAGGCATGGCACACAAGTGAATTTAAGTTCAAATATTGCACACAAGCTTCGGTCAAGAACTTGTTGACATCATTTTTTAGCACGTGTCAAGATGGTCAAGAAAGGCTAATCAGCAGGGGAAAGATTATTGTGTAGATTGATAGCTGATGAAAAATGGGTTTGCTTATGAGTGGTAACGGCGTATGGGTTCAAGTTGAAATATTGCCGATAGGGTTAAGGGTATTATTGCCGATGCCAATGAAAGATGGTTTGAAGGTTGCTGCCGATGGAACAGGAATTTTGCTGATAAAAAGGAAGTCGATGAGAATACCATCGTGACTGAGGCGGACTATGGAATAAGATAGGAATTAAATTCCTTATATATGTTTAATAGAGTTTGAGTTGTGTCAAAGTCGTGTGTTTCCATAGATGTGGATTTAGTGTCCTAGTCGTATTTGGTTATGTTTCTGTAGATCAGGGTATAAATATAGGGTGAAGGGCAATGTAAGAGATATCAATCAATATATCAAAAACAACTTTTATTCTTATTTACATCTACTTTCGACGACTTCGTCAATTTATGTACTTTTTCTTTTTTATTATGAGTTCTCATTGATTCGGCGAGTTGCATTGCTCCAGTGCAATCTTTGGCAATCCTCGAGTTCCGCGTGAGTACCTCTTGGCCGTGACTTCCAGGCGTATCGCTGTTGTCAGGACCAAAGTGCTCATATCTTCATCCTTGTCGATTAACAGGTCAAATCGACTAGCACGCTTTGGATATCGAATTCGGGTATTAGCCCTTTGTGTTTGCAGATCTACTTTTGCATCAACACATCTTTTGGCACGCTCGGTGGGACAGATCTAGTCAAGATGCTTAATCCTGAGATCGATGCGGGGAACATCATCGTGGTGACAGAAGAAGATCTTAAGGATGATCAGAAGCAGGCTATGGAAAGAGCTATACAAGAATACAAACAGCTCTGCTTGAAGTCATTCAGTTTGAACAAAAGTGGACAAGTCATCCAGAAGCAAGACTTGCCGTTGCCTCGGCAAGTTACCTTTGATTCTGATCCGGGTAAACTTCAAGAGATGGTTAATTCTGCAGTGAATCATGCTTTAATTAATCATTCCAATGTGCTATCCAATACTGTTCATAATGCTGTGATTCGAACTTTCAAAGAAGGGCAAGCGTTACCTCGTTACGTTGGACCTACTTATCATCAACCAGAATCAGCATCTGTTATTGCTCCATCGGCTCCCCCGGCCGTTGCAGGTATAGAGATTTCTTCTCTTCCGGTATCAGCAGGTTTATCTAATGTACAATCTACACCGATGCGCCCGGATTCAGCATTATCAGGACGAGTTCAGCTTAATACAGATCTATTAGCATTGGTTTTATTAGGCCCTGTACCACAGAATAATCAGACTCCTGCTAATTGGTGGAGATATGGTATGCCTCCAGAGCCATCTGCTTTTAACCACGGATCACCTCAAGTGTTTGATGTAACGGGAAAAGCTCCTATGCTATCGGCCGGTTCACCGATAGCTCAAGTACCTCAATATACTACAGCAACTACTGTACAACCAACTCTAGGGGGTTTCCAGGTGTCTTTGGGACAAACATCTAGTTCAAGTCCATCGGCAAATTTGTTACCGATGCAACAGAAGGCTCCAATCGTAAGTCAACCTAGAGTCCAGGTTTTACCTCAAGTTAATTGTAATTATCCGGCAATGCAAACAAGTTACCAACCATCGGCAAATTTTGTACCGATGAACGCTAATAATTGGCCAGGGTAGTTTCCCACTCAACATTCAGTTCAGCCAAATCAGCAAACCACAGGTGTTCATCAAGGTCACATGCATGCTGTTTTTCAGAATCAAACATCGGCAGCTCAACCGATGAACCCTTTTCAGCAGGTTAATGGACCACATATAGTAACAAATATGCCAATTGCTGGAGATCGTGAACCACAAAGATATGCAGAAGGGTATCAACAAGTACCTCCAGTGGAGATTCAACCATATCGTCAACAAGATGTTGATGCTTTTTGGGCTGATAAAATAGCAGAGATCATGAAGGATCAGTTTGGGATCAAGCCCAAAGTTAATACTTATTCTTATCGGACTCCGTATCCTCCGGCATATGATTTAATTCCTCTCCCAAATCGTTACAAGGTGCCAGATTTCACCAAGTTTTCTGGGCAGGATGATACATCAACCATGGAGCATGTTAATCGTTTTATTATTCAATGTGGAGAGGCAGCTTGTAGAGATGAATTAAGAGTTCGTTTGTTTTCATCATCTCTATCTAGATCAGCATTTACATGGTTTATCTCACTACCGCCAAATTCTATTATTACTTGGGCTGATCTGGAAAAGCAATTTCATAAGTATTTCTTTGCTGGGGTTCACGAAAAGAAGCTTACCGATTTGGTAAAGATGAAACAACGCAATGATGAATCGGTAGAAGGCTTTGTGCAAAGGCTACGAGATGTAAAGAACAAATGTTATAGCCTGGTGTTGGATGATCGGCAGCTTGCCGATTTGGCCTTTCAGGGATTATTGCCACATCTTAAGGATAAATATGCTTCTCAGGAGTTCGAAAGCCTAAGTCATCTAGTGCAAAGAATTTCTGATCAAGATACTAGGGTTTTTGAACCTAAAAGGAATTGGAATAAGAAAGTTTCATTTGTTGAAGTAGAAAATTCTGATTCGGATGAAGAACCAGTTATCGGTTTGGCTGAGTGGGTTAAGAATAAAAAACCGATATCTTGTCCCTTTGGTCACAAAGAGCCGGAGAAGTTTACTTTCGACGTCACCAAAGCCAATAAGATATTTGATCTTTTGCTTCTGGAGGGCCAGATTAAGTTGTCACCTAATCATGTGATCCCATCGGCAGA
Organism: Saccharum officinarum; assembly: GCA_020631735.1. NCBI lineage: Eukaryota > Viridiplantae > Streptophyta > Magnoliopsida > Poales > Poaceae > Saccharum > Saccharum officinarum. The sequence continues at coordinate 40,568,384 of CM036175.1, read as the reverse complement.
AGAATTGAAACATATGCTGTATTGCAAATGGCATAATGCAACTTCACACAGTACAAATGAGTGCAAAGTATTTAGACAACAATTACAGTTAGCTATTGAGTCTGGGAGAATAAAATTTGGCAATTCCAAAATTCAGAAGCCGATGAAAATTGATCAACATCCTTTTCCAGCAAATATGTTGAATACTGAAGGTAAAATTAAGGTGTTGACATCGGAAGCGGCTAAAAAGAATGCATCAGTAGATCCCCAACATCGTATAACTACCGATGATGCAAAAGGTAAGGGGCTATTGACAGAAGGTGGCAGTTCTGGAAAGCCTCCTCGATCTGGCATCATGATTATTCAAAGACAACAGGAAGGCTGGCGTCAGCGAAGGGATCGATATCGACAACAGCAAGAGGAAAGACGTCAAGAAGAATGGAATCGGCATAAGGATCATTGGAATTGTCCGTTTTTTATTCATTGTTGGGAGAAAGGTATTAAGTTACCTACTGTTGAAGATTGCCCAGAGTGCAATGGTTATTATGGAGTTAATCATCCTATAAGGAGATTTCGATCTGGTAATCAAGGTTTGTCCATTAATGAGCCGATCAGAAGGAGAGCATCAGCATATGATCGGCTGGGGGCAGGCTTAGTGTACATGAAAGGCTTGGTAAACACGGTGCATATTTTCCGAGAAACCAAGAGGAACTTGAAGAGATGGCAAATGCAAGAGTTCCTGATGAAGAAATATTTTACAGGGATCCTAATATACGTCGTGTAGAGACAACCAGGACCTATCAGCCAGTGTGGAAAACTAAACTTCCTCAATGGTGTCCAGAGGGTTTGACAAAGACACAGAAGAGGAAATTGCAGCGAGAGCGTCAAAAAGACTTTTACCAAGAAGGAAGTCCCTCCAATAAGAAATCTGGTAATCAGCAGTGGCAGATAAGGCACAAAAATAAAAGCCCATCGACAGATATCAATATGGTGTTTATGTTGCCGATGGAATTTTTGGCTCTATCTGATAGCGAAGAAGAAGTTGTTTTCTCTGACCAAATAGCTCAATTAACACTAGATCCAATGATGGCTATTTTTGAGAAGCCTGCCGATGATGAGAGACAACACCTCAAGGCTTTGTTTGTAAAAGGCAGAGTTGATGGGCAGCCTATATCTAAGATACTTATTGATGGAGGGGCTGCAATTAATATTATGCCTTATATGATGTATCGGAAGCTTGGTAAGGGAGATCAAGACTTAACTAAGACTGGTATGATGCTAAAGGATTTTGACGGCAATGTATCACCAGCTAATTGGCAGTAAAACCTTACCGACAACTTTCTTTGTTATTAATGGCAAGGGTGCATATAATCTGCTTTTAGGAAGGGATTGGATTCATGCTAATTGTTGTGTTCCTTCTACAATGCATCAGTGTCTTATACAATGGGTTGGAGACAAAATTGAAGTTGTTCCTGGTGATTCTTCTTATATCATCGCATCGGCAGAATCAGACACTTATGAGCGGACTAGATGCATATCAGGAGAAGCTTGGGAAAAAGAGTTCCTCAAGGTTGCCGATTACGAAATTCTACCGATCCAAGCAGTCGGTTCTGAAGAAGAGTTTTAATGGATAGATTTGCCAATGATGGAAAATTAGGTCAAGGATTTACATCGGCAGATGATTTAATAGAAGTAGATATTAGTGAAGGCGATGGGCCAAGGCCCACTTTTATTAGCGCTAAGTTAAATTCCAAGTGTAAACAGCAACTAGTTGATTTGTTAAAAGAATATAAAGATTGTTTAGCTTGGGATTATATTGAAATGCCTGGGTTAGACCGATCTATAGTTGAACATCGGTTGCCTATTAAATCTAGATTTCGGCCACATCAGCAGCCAACACGCCGCTGCAATCCTAATATACTTCCTGATATTAAGGCAGAAATAACTAAATTAATTGAGGCAAAGTTTATTCGGCAATGTCGATATGCAGAGTGGATCTCTAATGTAGTTCCTGTATACAAGAAAAATGGGAAACTTTGTGTTTGTATTGATTTTAGGAATCTCAATAAGGCTACACCGATGGATGGATGGATACCCAATGCCGATTGCTGACTTGTTGATTGATGCTGCAGCAGGGCATCAGATTATCAGTTTCATGGATGGTAATGCAGGTTATAATCAAATATTCATGGCTGAAGAAGATATTTCTAAGACTGCTTTTAGATGTCCAGGACATGTGGGATTATTTGAGTGGATAGTTATGACATTTGGTTTGAAAAATGTCGGTGCTACTTATCAAAGAGCTATGAACTTTATTTTCCATGAATATATCGGCACGTTGGTGGAAATCTACATTAATGACATAGTAATTAAGTCTGGAGACATCACAAAGCATCTAACCGATCTACAGAAGATATTGGAGTGCACAAGAAAACATGGATTAAAGATGAATCCTAATAAATGTGCATTTGGTGTATCGGCAGGACAATTCTTGGGTTTTATGGTGCATTAGCGGGGTATTGAAATTAGTAGAAAATCTATTGAGGCAATCAACAAGATTGTTGCTCCTACCGATAAAACTGAATTACAATCCTTGATCGGTAAGATTAATTTCATCAGAAGATTCATATCTAATTTGTCAGGTAAGATCAAGGCTTTTAGTCCATTATTGAAATTGAAAGCCGATCAGGAATTTAAATGGGGGGATGAACAGTAATTAGCCTTAGATGAAATTAAGAGTTATTTAACAAATCCTCCAGTGTTAGTTCCACCCCAACATGGAAAACCTTTCAGATTGTATTTATCAACTGAAGATACTGTTATCGGTTCAGCTCTTATTCAAGAGTTTGAAGGAAAGGAGCGTGTTATCTATTATTTGAGCAGACGGTTAATAGATGCTGAAATCAGGTATTCGGCCATTGAAAAATTATGTCTATGTTTATACTTTTCTTGTATTAAGCTGAGACATTATTTACTATCGGCTGAATGTACTGTCATATGCAAAGATGACGTGGTCAAGTATATGTTGTCAATGCCGATATTGAATGGTAGGATTGGTAAATGGATTTTAGCATTATCAGAATTTGACCTATGTTATGAATCGGCTAAGGCAGTTAAAGGATAGGTTATGGCCAATTTCGTTACTCAACATTACAACACGGTGGATTCCCTGGAAATTGCTCCGTGGACACTTTTCTTTGATGGGTCTACTTGTGGTGAAGGGGCAGGCATTGGTATCGTATTAATTTCCCCTCAGGGGAAGAAGTATGAGTTCTCATTGCCGATTGTTGCTACATCGACAAACAATCAAGCTGAGTACCAAGCCCTGATAAAAGGGTTAGAATTGCTCAAGGAAGTACGTGCTGATGCTGTTGAGATCTTCGGTGATTCTATGTTAGTTATAAATCAGTTGACTGGGGTTTATGAATGCCGAAATGAAATTCTAATTTCATATCATGAAAAGTGTTTGAAATTATTAAAAGGGTTCAGGAGTTTTCATCTGGAACATATTTCTCGGATGCATAATGAAGAGGCTAACCGATTGGCTCAGCATGCTTCAGGGTATCAACCTGTTCAAGAAATATTAATATCGGCAGCTGATACCGATGACTGGAGGAAGGAAATTATTGATTACTTAAAGAATCCATCTAAAAAGGTTGAAAGACGTATAAGGTTCCAAGCTACCAAGTATGTACTCCTCAATGATGAATTGTATTACCGTACCATAGATGGAGTTTTACTCAGGTGTGTTAGTATAGAGGAATCAAAAGGCCTGATGGGTGAAATTCATGAAGGAGTATGTGGGGCTCATCAGTCAGCCTTCAAGATGAAATGGATGATCAGAAGAAATGGATATTATTGGCCGACTATTCTTGAAGATTGTTTTAAATATTTTAAAGGATGTCTGGAATGTCAGAAATTTGGTAATATTCAAAGAGCACCCGCATCGGCTATGAACCCTATAATTAAGCCTTGGCCGTTCTGGGGTTGGGCTATTGATCTCATCGGTCAGATTTATCCACCATCGAGTAAAGGGCATAAGTTTATTCTGGTTGCTACCGATTATTTCACAAAGTGGGTTGAAGCAATTCCTTTAAAAAAGGTGATATCGGCTAATATGATTGATTTTGTGAAGGAGCATATTGTTTACCGATTTGGCATTCCTCAAACCATCACTACCGATCAGGGCACTATGTTTACATCGGGTGAATTTGATGAGTTTGCTATAGGAATGGGGATTAAAGTTTTGAATTCTTCACCATATTATGCCTAGGCTAATGGTCAGGCTGAAGCATCTAATAAAGGAATTATCAAGCTTATTAAGCGCAAGATTAAAGAGTATCCTAAGAAGTGGCATACAGTATTAAATGAAGCTTTGTGGTCATATCGGATGGCGTGTCATGGTGAAACCAAGGTAACACCTTATCAGTTGGTGTATGGACATGATGCAGTCTTACCTTGGGAAATTAAAATTGGTTCTAGGCGAATACGCTCTCAAGATCAATTGACAGCCGATGATTATGATATCCTTATGAAGGATGAGTTGGAAGATGTAGCAGGTCATCGGTTAAAAGCTTTAGTTAGCATCGAGGAGAATAAGAAAAGAGTAGCTAGATGGTATGACAAGAAGGTGAAGGTAAAGAAATTTGTCGATGGAGAATTGGTTTGGAAATTGATTTTACCGATTGGGACTAAAAGTTCTAAGTTTGGCAAATGGTCACCTAATTGGGAAGGTCCATATTGGATAAATCAATCTGTTCCTGGTAATGCATATATTCTTGAAACTCTTGAAGGAATTGTATTTCCCAGAGCATTAAATGGAAAATATTTAAAGAAATATTATCCTAGTATCTGGATGGATGCATAAAAGAGTAATTGCCGATAACAATCCTATCGGCTAGAGTCAAAACAAAGTATCAATCATTGCCGATGCGTTAATTTAACAAAGCATGGATAGCTGATATCGCACGCAGGCAAATTTCATCGGTTTCTTTTAATTCCTTAGCATCTTCATCGACACTTCCTTCTATAGGCTTGAGTTTCTTCTTGAGAACCAGGGCCTTGCGAGCTTGGACGTCTTGTTCTTGTTGAAGGGTCTTGATAGCGTCAGGAAGATGGTCTTTTTCTTGCTTGACCTGAGTCAGGGCTGTTTCAACCTTTTCCAGTTCAGCTAGCAGAGCTGCCCTTTTTGCCGATAGGTCTAAAATTTTCTGTTCAAGATCAGCTTCGGAGGCTTGCAAGTTGGTGATGTTTTTATGCTTCTCATCGGCAGTTTGTTTCAGCTGTAGCATTTCTTCCTTAAGTTGAGCCTGAGCTGCTCTGTCGGCAATACGATGAACAACCTTTTGATATTGAAGTTGTCTGCTCTCCAGATGGACTGCTGGGAAGATGATTTCTTCAACATCGGCAGGGACTTGGCCACGGAGTGTTTTAAAGATGGTCCTTGCAGGATCTGAATCAATCACCAGTTGAGCAGTATCTTGTTGTAGCAGATTTAGGAGAACTTCTAGTTTGTCATAGGTATCTGCCGATATTGCTCCCAATGCCAGGGAAGAGCTCGCTTCTTCTCCGTCATCATCGGAGATGTCGATAGCAAAAGAAAACAAGCTATCGAGAGAATCTTGTTCCTGTGAAATAAAGGGAGTTAGGAATCCTATTTGTGTTGTCTGGGGATATTATAAACCAAACAGTTAATCGGTTTACCTGCTTCAGGGCAATTTCTTGAACTTGGCTTGAAGGAGCGGTTTGAAAAAGATCATGCGAAGGATCGACAGGGGATGCCGATGGAATGTCTTCTACTACTTCATCAGTAGTCGGCCCTTGAAGTGTTAGAACGGATGAAGGAGCTGGTGTAGATTTCTGTCGCTTTTGTTGAGCTTCAGCATCGGTTAAAGCTTTGCGCTTCGTTTGGACCTCAGCGACAATTGGCTGGGGGGCATTGACATGTGTTGATTGGGGAGCTTGCATACTTAGTGTGCTTGCCGATGTGCCCATTTGTTGCTGCAAAAACGAGTATAAGATTGGATATTTAACAGAAAGAATGTAAAAATAAGAGAATACCTCTGAAGAAGGAGTAGAGGTCGTGGTGCTTGATATTGGAAGAGTTACTGATGACGATCTAGCTACAGCTCTCACGTCCTGATAGTTATATGTTAATATAGTATGCATCGACAGAAAAACAAAGTAAGCAAGGTTATTACCTTAAAAGCCTTGATTAGACTTGAAGCAGTAGCCATTGGAGTGGCCTTGGATGTTGCTAGTCTTGGTCTGGAGGTGATAGTTTTGGCACGAGTCCTCTAGAAGGTTAGGGCCTCTAAGGTAGGGGCGTTGTAGCCAATTGTTGAGGCTGGAGAAATAGGGTGGAGGTTGAAGGGTCTTCCACTTTTGCTTATTGATGAAACTAGATTATCGGCCTATTTCAGGGAAGATTAGTTACCAATATACATATAAAAGGAAGGAGAGAGACGAAAGTTAAAAGGAACTCACTGCATCGTCAGGAACAGCATAGTCGGGATCGATCATGTGCCGATATGTATGAACGGATGTTGAAAACAACTGTTCTTTCCACTCTTGCCACCATTGCTTATATGACTCTGTGATGAAAGATGCTGGTGACCAGGCGGAGAGATCAACATTTGAAATATCGGCATCAGGAGCAAGTCTTACTACTCTACTCCATTCAGTCCTAGTTGTAATAATTTCTCTAGGCTTAATTACATCGGCAAAGCATAGTTTGATCGGCAGTTGCCCAAAGGCTAATTGGCGAGACACTGCCGATGGATTGTAGAATTCATAAGTGATATGGGAATTCTTCCCGCTGCCAAATGTGTTTACTGGGATTGCTCTGGGGGTAATAATAGCCATCATAAGATCATTATCTTGGTTCAGATCACTATCGGCAAAATTGAAAAGAAGAGGGAACTTGTTATCCTCATCGATATAGGGTACCCAAGCTCTGAGATCACGAGGGAGACCATGGTAGAAATTCTGAAAAAACCTGCCAATTTGATCTTCATTGGATTCTATTCCAGGAAGGATGATTATGGCTTCGCCGAAGTTGAGAGGAGGGCGTGTTGCCGATTCATCGTCTCCAAGGATGTAATCTTCAGTGATCTCTCGTGGGAACTCTTGGGCAAAGAAATCCCATTGTAGACGTTTATGCATGTGAGCGTTTAACCACATATTGATGAACCACCACGGGCCTCCCAGATTGCCGATGGGTTCACCAAGTAGAAGCTTCTGGGACACTTGGTGGAGAAGGTAGTAAGATGAGCTCAGGAGGTATCGGCCAAGTGGGAATCTGACACCGTTGGCCAAGAGTTCCGCTGCTAGAAGGAAGGCGTTAGTTGGTCCTACCGATCGACCACAGAAGATAAACTTCTCCAACCACATATTCAGGAATATGGCATGTTCCCTTTGGTTGACAGTACCAGTTTTTTGGTACTCTTGGATGTATCCTGTCCAGCCTCCAATGTTGCGTGTATTTACTCTATACTCAGTTTTTCTACCAAAAATGTGGCCTTCATCGACAGTTGAGATATCCAAGCCGGTGAGCATATATACATCGGCAAGAGTAGGGGCACATGGGCCATGACCGAACATGAAGGTGTTTGTGGTATCTGACCAAAAATAAGTGGCAGCTATCATCATGGATTCATTCCTTTGCATATCGGCAATGGATAGCCTGATACATTGATCTATCTTCCGTTCTACCCAGAACACTTGCATTGATCTGTTGACTCTCAAGTACCAGTTTTTCCACCCTCTGGTAGGTTTGGGCCAAGATCGAAATGTATCTTTCCATAGATTCAAAGAGAAATTTTGAGCTTTGAAGGGAATACGATTAGCTTCTGCGTTGATCAGGTCAGTTGGATCTGGATCACCCATTGGACCTAGGCAATGGAGGGGAGGTTGATTGGTTGGAATAACCAGTGTGTTGTGGAGTTCCTGAGTTTGGAAGATCAAGAAAATGGAAGAAGTAAAATATATATATATATATACCAACTGTAAGAATTCGCAAGGGGCTAAAAGGGTCGAAGTAAAAGTAATGAAAACGAACCACTGGGACGTTGAAGTTGACCGCCATTGTTTCGAGAAGGATGAGGGCACGTGTAACACCCAAATTTTAGGAGTAATAAATTTTAAATAATTTAGAGAAAGGGAATTAAAATTTTAAAAAGAATTTTTGGTGTTGCATTCATGCTGTTGTATTTATTTATTTTGAGAAGTGGTTTCATTTTATTTTATTTTGATTTGGCTTGAAAAATTTTATTTGGAATAGTTTGCTAAATAAGCAAATAAAGAAAAGAAAGAAAAATAAAAAAATAGCTTACCTTCTTACCTGGCAGCCGGCGCCTGGGCCGCGCAGTGGGCCGTGCTGCTTTCCTCCGCGCCTACGACCGCGTGGGCTGGCCCAGCAGACGAGCAGCCGAGCTAGCCCGAGCCAGCGCCGCATCAGCCCAGCAGTGTAGCAGCCGCGCGCCCTCTCTTGGTCGCTGACCGGTGGGGCCCGGTTGTCAGTCGTCTCTTACCTTCCGTGAGAGCTCCGGACTCCAAACCAGAAACGACGACGACGATCGGCTTCGTGATTCCCGGGGAATCCTACTCGAACACGGCCAATAGAAGCCATAAATAGGACGCCTTGACCTTCCTATATCCGTTTTTCATCTAAACCGTGAACTCCACCGTAAGAAATCGAGGTTTAGGGCTTGAGGTAGTTGAATGCCGGCGGTAGATCGGTTAGGGAGCTCGCGGGTGGATTTGAGGCCGTGTTCTTCGCGTTGGTGAGTCCGCACTCGTCTCCTCTATCTTCTTGTGCTTTCCTTTTGGTTGGAGAGGCTTTGAAGTGAGTTTTTGAAGCTCATCGTCGGTCGACAATGGCGCCACCGTCCCCTTGTTGCCGCGCGTCACATATGGTCTATCGTAGCTAGTTCTTAATGCCTAGATGAGTTCGCATGGAGTTTCTCTTCCGTTTGGATCAAGTTCCAGGTCGATTGGTGGTCTAGTTAGGGAGAACCGCCATCTCCGGCGAGGTGGAGCACGCCGGCCATGGTGGCCGCCGACCGGACTTGGAGAAGGGGGTCGGGTTCTTCACTGTGAGGTCGAGGGTGAATGGCAGCCGTCCGATTTTGAATCAATGGCCGAGATTAGAAGATACCCCTTCGCGGGGTAATCTTTCTAAAGAGTCCCTAGACTTTTTCATAATAGAACCCGCCAACCTTAGCGCAATATCCTGAATCCATTTTCGTGTTTTGAAAGCGTATTTTCTTCCGGTTAAGTCAAAAATACGTTTTCAGATATTTACAGTTTTGCCACTAGAACTGTTTTGGTCATAAAATCTTCGTTTTAACTCCGATTTGACCCGTTCAAATTGCGTTAGGTTCGTATTTGCAAGCTCTACATGTTGGTAGTATTGTACAGTAGGTTTGTGACAATTTATTTTCGAATTTATATTAAAGTAATTATTTATATATAGGAAATCTTAGAAAATTCATAACTTTCACGTTTTAACTCTGAATTTGGTGATCTTTGCGTCTGTGTGATCGTAGAAATGTGTAGAAGAGTTTTATAAACTTTTATTAATGTTTTGCTACTGTTGGTGTACTGTTCTAATTGTATCTCTTTGTTTGCTTCGTGTTTGTTTGATTGGATGCATGTGTGTTGTTGATTGATGATCGAGTATAGAAGGTGAGCAGTATCTGGACGATTCGGAGTATTACTTTGAGCCAAGTCAGCAGTATCACTTGGAAAGCTTTGATCAAGGCAAGTATAACACAGGACTATCCTTGTTACCTATACATTGAATTGTCATACATATGCATGTGCTTACCTTGACAACCTTAGAGATTATAACTTAGTGATTGTTATCTTGATTCCTTGTCAACCTTGGGAATGCATATGGGTAGCTACTGCTAGTGCTTAAACTAAGAACAATGATCTTGTAATTTGATTAATGGATTAAGCAATCAACTATTAAGATGATTTTATTACTGTTAAAAGGGAGCTAGAGCATGTGTATTATTTTGATGCTCTGGTTTCTCTCTATAAGGACTTATCTGTAAGTGATAACCGGGATATACAATACAGCTGTGAGGGCTATATGGCTCTGGCTTTAGTTGTTCAAGAGACCTTTTCTAGCTTGTTAGAGGTTACCTTAAATGGCGTAAGAATGGCTTGCCACGTTGGGTGTAGTGCGAGCCCCTGGCCTAGTGTGTATAGGCTGCGGTTGTTGTGCCACAGGGAAGGGGGTTCTACATCTGCCTGCCGAGTGAATCTAATGGCCCTAACTTGTTAGACGAACTTTTGAGTGGCTTTATATGGTTCTCGGGTGTTTGGGCTTGATCTCCCCACTCATTTGGAAATCATGACTCACAGTGAAAGTGTACACCTCTGCGCAGAGTTAAAAACTGGTATACTAGCCGTGCTCACGGATACGAGCGGCCTTGGGGATTCTTATGGAATAGTTGATCATAACTGTTATATCATGCTTAATTATTGTTGATTATTATTATGCTCATATTAATGCTATTCATTATCCTTATTACAATTGATCATTGGTTCTTTAATGGGAAGTGGTTTATCTTGATGCTACTCAATTGTTAATATATGATTAAAAGCTAAACGCAGTTAAACAATGTCTAGCCTTTTTGAGCCTCATGAACCCTGTGTTATATTTGTTGAGTTCGACATGGACTCACTCTTGCTATTTCCACCACAACAGATGAAGATATAGAGGAAGATTATCGGAATGAGTACTAGTCTTGGTGTCAACCAGTCAACCGTGTCCCTGTGTGGAGTTTCCGCTGAAGAATTACTATTAGTTATTATTACCTATCGTTCAAGACTATGTCTTAAATATTTATTCGTTATGTAATAAGCACTGTGATGATACTTTGTAATTTGTCAACTTATGTGTGCGACTGTTTCCTGGGGCGCACATGAGTCTTTTATGCATCCTATTTTTGTCCTTAAAAATGGGTGTGACAGCACGAGCTGGTGATTGGGAAATGACGATGGAGTGAGCTCTGGTGGGTTGAGGATGCACAGTTAGGGTTGCCGCCAGAGAGAGAATGCTAAAGGTTGCAGTTTGAAGGTAGAAGATGAGCAGTTCGGAGAAATCTATTTATAGGCCATTTGGGGTAGGGGTATTCTTGACTTATCTCTATGCCGTACGCGGATGGATCAAGGTGGTTCAGATAGATATGGTAACTGTTCGCACGATAATCAAGGGATTGTGCAGAAGATTTGATGGCATGGCAAGTAATCATGACTTGAAGGATATTCTGATATAGGATCTTTCTGTTTTAAAATGGTGATGTTGCTATGATAAGATCTTGCCGATGGATTGTTATTTTGGGAAAAATGTGCGATATTTACTGAGATACATGGATTAGATTTAGATTTGATTAAATTTGGTAACAGATCATGTTATGCTTGGAGAATGGGTTGAAAAATAGGTAATGGCAGGCATTATCTGGAGTAAATTTCAGAGCATTAATATCTTATACTCCGAAATTGGGGGGCATGTGTTGACATCGTTTTTTAGCACGTGTCAAGATGGTCAAGAAAGGCTAATCAGCAGGGGAAAGATTATTGTGTAGATTGATAGCTGATGAAAAATGGGTTTGCTTATGAGTGGTAACGGCGTATGGGTTCAAGTTGAAATGTTGCCGATAGGGTTAAGGGTATTATTGCCGATGCCGATGAAAGATGGTTTGAAGGTTGCTGCCGATGGAACAGGAATTTTGCTGATAAAAAGGAAGTCGATGAGAATACCATCGTGACTGAGGCGGACTATGGAATAAGATAGGAATTAAATTCCTTATATATGTTTAATAGAGTTTGAGTTGTGTCAAAGTCGTGTGTTTCCATAGATGTGGATTTAGTGTCCTAGTCATATTTGGTTATGTTTCTGTAGATCAGGGTATAAATATAGGGTGAAGGGCAATGTAAGAGATATCAATCAATATATCAAAAATAACTTTTATTCTTATTTACATCTACTTTCGATGACTTTGTCAATTTACGTACTTTTTCTTTTTTATTACGAGTTCTCATCGATTCAGCGAGTTGCATTGCTCCAGTGCAATCTTCGGCAATCCTCGAGTTCCGCGTGAGTACCTCTTGGCCGTGACTTCCGGGCGTATCGCTGTTGTCAGGACCAAAGTACTCGTATCTTCATCCTTGTCGATTAACAGGTCAAATCGACTGGCATGCTTTGGATATCGAATTCGGGTATTAGCCCTTTGTGTTTGCAGATCTACTTTTGCATCAACAGAACTAACCAAACATGTTTAGCCAAAACAAGAGCAAGCTAAAGCAATCACCTAGCACATGTACAGAAATATCGATAGCAGCAAGGTAGTCACTTGTTTCAACTATAACTAGAGTTATAAGCATTCAACAAAGCTGATCTTAGACTTTCTACAAAGGTAATGAAATTATGTACAACCTTTTTATTATCATCTTTAGGTGATTCAATAGTTATCTAGCCTTAAACATATAAAATAATAATTGTATCCAAAACATGGACAAAATCTAACATGCAACTTCAGACGACAATAATTTGAATTCTAGCTTCCACACAAAGGTGGTTCTAGACTTTTTAGAAAGCTTAGCAAACTATGCACCACTTTGTTATAAATACCAAAAGCTAATTCCAAAGCTAATCACAACCCCTATGTCGACCAACCCAGCTAGATGTTCCATAATCATGTCATCTTTGAGCTTCTCCATGGCTTCACGAGTCAGGTCTTTAGCACATAGTCACACAGCAGATGAACCTGTCGCTTTAGCAAGAGTACTCGATGCTCAGACCATGACCAGAAGGATCACAATGCTATCTAGACTAGCCAACACTTGACCCTTGAGGATCTCTAGGATCTCTACCACTTCCACCTTGCGTTTCCACTCACACACTCAACCCTAGGAGGCCTACCTCACTAGGGAAGCGACCAAAAAGGGAAGCAAGGTGGTAGAGGTGTCTTCATGAATGTAAAACCAATTTCTGTGCTAGCCAGAATTTGAACTCCTCAACAGCAGACATAGGTAGAAATGGGACACCCTAGAATGCATCTAGATGTTCATCCCGCCCACGGGGGCCAACGCTCCGCCGGTGAACCCTAGCGCCCATCGGCTCTTGATCTCAAAGAGCCAACAAAATAGGTCTTTGTTGGGTTCTACCCTAAGGAAGGGCTCACAGACGACAACGAAGCCCGCCAGCTGTATCACGCCATTAGGAGGAAGATGCTGCATCTAGACATCATGCTCCTAAATGAATCCCAAGAGGAAATCCGATGCTAGAATCCCAAAGCCACGCTCATGGAAGTCTATAAAAGACACCACTTCCTCGGGTCACTGATTGGGAAGCACTTCACCAGTGGAGGCCCTCCACCTGGTGACTCCCTTTGGCAGAAGAAGACCATCCTCGATGAGCCACAACAGCCACACTGCCGTCACCATTGAAGGTACCCATTCACTCATCCTTGACATAGGCAAAGGCGAAGGTAGAAACAGCGGTGGGGAGACGGTGCCAAGTGGCCACTGGCAACTATGTACCTCCTAGGTAAATCCCTCAAAGTTTGATTCCCTTCTATTCCTCCCTTGATTGCAATGCGCAACAGTGGAAGGCAAAAAACAAGGTAAGGGAACACAAGCCAAAGGGGTCGTATATGTGGCGGCAGCTAGGAACACGAACCACTCCCTCATGGGGTCCACCCTGAAACAAGTCCCATGAACCCTCGGCATGCGAACCACCGTGCCACAGCAACCGCGTGGTACACCACGTATTCATGTGAGAGCGAGCACCATTAAGCCGTGTCATGACCAAGGAGGCTACGAGCCTCGGGATCCACACATAGAGCAACCCACCACAACTGTGACTCCATGTCATGCTTAGGAAACCCATCCTAAGGCCGGCCCTTAGAAGGGCTCAAGGCCACAAAAGAGATAGGGCCAGAGAGGAGATGGGCCCCGGTGGTTCTAATCAGTGGCACAGAGTCACATGACCATCTCTCCCTGTGTTCGAGTCATCTGCTTCGAAGTCTCTCAGGTTGACCCCCTCTGGCGGGAGGCATCTTGCCCTTTGGCCGCTATGGAGGTGGTTGGGGACTAATAGGATTGATGACCGATGATTTATGGGACGTCTCACGTGAGGCACAGCCAAACTCCATGTCAATTGGGAAGGATATTGGGTCCCACTCAAATTACCCATTGACCTCGATGAGGCACACTGCTCCGACCATGTGGTTACGGTGGACAAGCCTCTCCCTGCGTGGGGCAAAACCGAAGTCACTTGTGAACCAGCATCACAACCCCTTAGAGTCGAGAAAGATGCTAGGGAGAAAGGGAGAGGGGCCCGTGTGCCCCCGATAAGGATTGCGGACAAACCACAACCATATCCTCCCAACTGTCTTGGGTCACCAGCCCACTATCATGTCAAGTCTCACAAACCAATGAGGGTTGCTAGCCCGATCATGAGATAACAGCCAGACTAGTAGAAAGACCAGCAGAAGTGCCTCCATGAGGAGGGCACCCATACCCATAGGCACATGGTTTGCCCTTTAACCATGCACGATGAAGGATGCTTCAAAACCCCATGCGGTAATCCTCAGCTGACGAGGGCATCCCAACCCATGTCATTGCCAAGCCAAGCCATGATACAAATCTAGAAATCACCACATTGGTGACATCTCTAGTAAGCCAGGGAGAACTCGCTACCAGCAAGGAAGAATAGGTGACGCATCGACCTTCCATAGTGAGATAGCTCCTAGGGCACAAGGGCATAGGGGTAAGCCCAAAGGTCACACCAGCTCAAGGGCGCCTAAGCAGACTCCCATGGGTGTTTATGAATGCCAACAGAGCTCAGGTAGGGAACCTCTAGGTCAGGACAATCTTGTCCCGCCAGGGATAGGATTGCCTAACCCCAATAGAGCACATGCACCATGGGCATGCCCCCTCCTTCTGCAAGTTCCCTTCTAGCACCAGACGATGGAAGGAGCACTACCGGCCTCCAAATGCCTCAGAAAGACGCAAGCTTAGGACCTCGCGACTCCCTCCTCCATTCCTGTACTCTATCAACGGAGAGGCAGGCGGTGCCCCATCATCACAAGATGAGAGCAGGCCAAAACAACAAGGATACTTATAGATACTAAAGCAAAGCAAGCGGCTAAGACCCCCACACCACGTGGCCAGTAATGGGAAGGTCACAACCAACATTGGGCACCTACGAAAAATGGGGATATCGAGACTCTCACAAAGAAAAGGCTGGTACAACATTGATGAGACCGCTTAGCCCCACCTGAGTGATAAGCCTTGATACATAGTACACTAATGTGGTAGGGCTCATCAGACACATACCACGCCATCAGGGCATCCTGATAAAATAAAACACAATGGTAGCGTAGCACGACAAAAGCATCAGCCCGCAAGGGGTCAGGCAACAAAGCTCGATGGAAGTACGATCACGAGACCTTACTCGATGGTTGAATATGCCTTAGCACTTCCACGATCACCCCATGATCGTGAAAACACTCAGGGCTACTGTCAGGTTCATAACCCCAGGGTGCCTCAGGACACTAGTTAGTTAGCGGGCCACGTGGCCCATTACGTGACTGCTAGCAAAATCCCAAACAACCGAGGCCTAGTAAAGGCCGGGTAGAGCAGGCCAGGCACTGAGGCTAGGGGGTTCATGACCCCTTTCTCTAGCATAGATCAAGCGACACCTAGATACACGACCTCTCCCCCATCACAACCCTTGAAAGGGACGAAGTGCAGTTATGCCTTGCCTAGCGAACCTGCTCTGACAGGGGCAAGCACGCTGCACCGACGTCATAAGGACCAAGGGGACAATAGTTGGTCTAGTCAGATGCCATCCCTATGCCACGCCGCTCCAACAAGACAACACCGCACAAGCAGTGGCAATCGGTACGAAACCCACTATCCAAATATAGACCGACGAGACGCGCGTATGTTCCTACCCACTACAGGATAGGATCCATGACAAGGGTCTCGACATAGAGACCTTCCTAGTTGGTGGAGCACCCTGACCCTGAGGATTAGGGTCATGGCCCTCAGCCCCAAGAGGTGACCAGGCAAACAACAACCCAAAGCGGCTACCCGCTGTGGGTACAATGCCCCAGAAAACCTAGAGACAACGGCGAAGACCACGACAGATGTCGTGTTGCATAGGATAGCTGATGATTCATCACCATGGCTATAGTGGTACCATGGCCAGTGTAGTAGCACCACGTTAGCCCCTTGCTGCAACATGGCTACAAGACCATGACAATAGCCATGCCCCAACAAACACTAGAAGATGGCGTAGCTTGCAAGCTAAGTTATTTAGGACCTCTCTCGGGCTCTCGACCACTCGATCGGGGGAACCTCCTCTTTGTAACAAGCCCTGGCCCCGAACTCTATATAAGGGCAGCTAGGGCTCCCATCTCAGGACACATTCTCTCATTCTTTTTCATCCTCTACCATTCCATCCATTCACCATAGCAATAGGGCTTCTTGAGCTTCTCTTTGGGCTGCCCATCATCTAGCATAGCGTCTATCACCTCTTTCACCATTCTTGCACCCCCATTGTAAGAAATTCAAAGCATTCAAGCGAGGAACATGCACTCGATCTTCTCTGAGACTGGATGTAGGGCTCTGGCCTAAACCAGTACAAATCCTTGTGTCTATTGGATGGTACCTTCATCTTCCTAAAGCAGCACGACAATCGTATAAATTTACTAGTCCAATTTACAAAACACTAACACTTACTTTGTCGACTCCATGTTGATGTTGCTAAAAGAATACAATTTTAGTTTACTTCATGCATGTACCAATTGTCAATGATTCTTTTCAGGAGCAAGATGGAGTTTGAGTGGAGCGCACGATTAATGGGATGATCAAAATCAAGGCAACCTTTGATGTAGTGCTACATAGCTCATTACATTTTGATGTGTTCAAACTAGCTAGTCTGTGTCATATCCCTTATGAGTTTCAGTTGGGCGTGTGTCATCAACTAAGTTTGATATTGGATGGTATCATTAATGATTTGTACAAACAAAGAATATTTTGGTTTAATGGATGTCTAAATGCTTAATTCAGGTGTGCTATTATTGTTTGAAGCTACCAAAGCGTTGCAATATGAACTATTGGCATAATCATTTGGTGTTGCAATGTATGCTATAGCAACAAACAAATAGTGTGGTAAAAACCTCATACTAATGAAATAGTGGGCATGGTAATAGAGTGTCTGAGTATAGCAACTAAGTGTTGACTGTGGCAATAGAGACTTCAACTTATAGCAACCAAACATTTGTTGTGGCAATAGAGGGTCCCACCTATAGCAACTACAATATTTGGTGTGGCAATAAAGGGGTCATCTCTAGCAACCAAGCATTTGGCATGGCAATAGAGGGTTCCACCTATAGCAACCACAATGTTTAGTGTGGCAATAGAGAGGACACCTCTAGCAACCAAACATTTGTCATGGCAATAGAGGGTTCCACCTATAGCAACCACAGAGGTAGTGTGGCAATATAGAGGCCACCTATCGCAACCAAATATTTGTCATGGCAATAGAGGGTTCCACCTATAGCAACCACAATGGTATTGTGGCAATAGAGGGTCCATCTAGTAATACTATTGATGCGTGGCAATAACGTCAAGTAACACTAGGCAAATGTTTTGATAGATAAATAAATGTGTTGCAAACTATGCATTCTACCATAATGTGAAGTGTTACTAGAGCAAAAAAAAGTGTTACAGCAAAAATCATTGTAACACTAGACAAATGTTCCTATAGACAAGTAGATGTGTTATAATAAACTAGTGTATAGTAACATGGCCAATTAGAACATAAAGAAAAATGTGTTACTAAGAGAGCTAGTAACACTTTTTCCAATCTATAGTAACACAAGTTGGTGTTACTATATCCCTATGTTGTAGTAGTGTTCACTTAATAAAGCAATTCAAGCAAGGACATAACTTGTTATTTCATGTGACTTCTTGATTCCAAACTTCACAAAACTTTTCCAATCATCAAGGTGGGTGGAAATTGATGTGAGGCACATGAAGGAAGCATCTTCAACATTACTCAAACATACATTTGAAAAGGGTCTATATGTAAGCAAAGGTGCATTGCCCAAGTTTAAGTTGGGGCTCATTTTCATAGATTTGACCTTGACACCTTCATCACCACTTAACTTGTCATGTTTGAGCTCAAACCCACTGCTTAACTGGTGACAAACACTTGGGGTGTTAGAGGGGTCCTCCCCAAGCTAGCTCAAAGCCTAAGGTTCGGGGTAGTATCCCCGTGCTTTTTGGCTTTTCCTGCATAGTTAGGATGTGGTAGATCACGAGTGGACTTACCATCCCTCGTGATTTCCGCCTTGGCATTTTCAAATGAAATCTCCAGGTGCCCTAGGATCTTTTCAAAATCATATGCAGGAATTGTAGTAGCAACTTGAGTTAGTTGGGTTTCAAACATTTTATTAAGGATTAATTGATTTTTGAAGGAAAAATTTAAGCCTTCTAAATTTGAATTAATGTTTTTAAAAATTTCATCGTTATAGGCAAGTTTTTTTTGTCAAGTTTTCATTTATTTGAGCTTGCCCTAACATGAGATCTATCAAGGAAGGTTGATTGGCAAAATTTGAATTGTAAGCAAAGTTGCCTTCCTGATTTCGTGGGTGCGACTGATTCCACCCTGGATCTCCTTGTGGACAAAACCTGTTGTAGTTGTTGTACCATGCATCTACCTGGGTTTTGAGCCAGTAGTTCCCTGAATGTCTGAAATCTCCGCACACCTAATATGGTATATGCGAGTAGAGTGATTGGACGGTACCATAGGTTTTTCCTTTTATGGCACTGTGCTCATCCAAGCATTTTATTGGGAGATCCAATTTTGCGGTCAGCATATCCGTTTCCTCCATGGTATGCATGCCGTCTTCTTGGGGTTGAAATCTGTCTTCACTCCACCCCTAGTTGGAGACCATCTTCTCAATGAGAGCCATAGCTCCACTGACTGTGAGTGAGAAGAAGGCTCCTCTGGCAGCAGCGTCTATGTGGGCTCTAGATGTGGAAGTTAACCCGTTGTAGAAGTTTTGAAGGATCAACCAGTCTTCCATCCCGTGGTGTGGGTATGCAAGGATGTGTTCTTGTAGCTTCTCCCACACTTCTAGAATGGATTCTGATGCTGTCTGCTAGAAGTTGGGAAATTCTTCCATGAAGGGCATTGGTTTTGCCCATCAAGAAGAACTTCGCAAGGAACACCATGAAACACTTGTTCCATGTGTTGACAATGTTTTGGTCCTTATAGAACCACTGTTTCACCCTCCCCAAGATGGAGAACAGGAACAAGCAGAGTTTAATTATCTCTGGTGTGACATCCTTCATGACGACAGTGTCGCACAGATTTAGGAAGTGTTGGAGATGTGTGTTGGCGTCCTCGCTAGGCAATCCAAACAATGGATTTGCCTGCTATTGATGGTAGATAAGTATCATTTTTAACCATCAACATAGCATGAAAAAGGACCTAAAACATAATTACTATCTAGATATAGGGGTTACACTAACAGAATTTCATGAGTTTTGGTGAATGTTTATTTCTATAGGGGGTTATTAGGAAAGAACCAAAGGAGGCCCACATGTCATATTTACATAGAGAGAAAAGGGCCATGTATATAAAAAGAATAATCTAGAAGACTCGGGAAGCCACCCCCTAGGAGGTAGGACCCACGTGTCACTGTGACAGGGGCGGGCGCCCCCACCACTTGGGCGGCCGCCCCACCTAGGTGGCCAATCAGGGCCAAGCTCGTGGATCGTGCCTCCACCGCCTTTGAGGATCAATAATAATCATTCATCAAGGTCGGTTTGATCCGAGGGCTGTGGTGCTTCCTAGAGGGCTATATAAGCAAGGCCCCTGGCCCTAGGAGAAACCCTAATTCATTAGCAATCTCATTCCAAGATATGGAGCTTTCATCTGAGAAGCCCTAGAGCCATCATCTCAATTAGATCTCTATAGTTTAGCATAGCTACATAGGTTTAGAACTAGAAGGAGGCAAGCATCGCTTGGTTTCTGGATCTGTCAAGAGAAATACTTGTTAATTCTATCATACTTTTATATTCATTCTTGTATTATTTATCTAGTTCATCATTTGTATGAATATGACTTTAGTCTATTCTATCATATTGGATATGACTTTGCTCTTTTTGATTATGTTCTCAATTATATTGTTCTTAGTCTACTTTGATTATATGCTTGGCATAGTTTGATCAGAATTATATTTAAGTATAGGATCGTATAGCGCTTGCTCTTTGGTACCATGGGTGAGTGGTCAATATTGTGTAGGCGTGGTGCCTATATCGTATTTTCCTGTGATTGCACCCTATATTCTGGACCGTGTGGTAGATCACAGGAGTGACAGTCCTGTTGAGTCATTCGCAGTCCACCTCTCAAGTATAGGGCAGGCAGAACACAACTATTACAGGGAAGTGATTGCTATGTTCTTCATCTTCCTTCGTAATATCACTATGCGTAGATATAACCTTTTCTTGCTATGATTGCCAAGTGTAATTGCACTAATCATTGTATGCTTTGACCTTATAGTTAGAATAACTTAGGATTTATCCTTGTAGTTCATTCTAATCCATGCTAGTGCTATAAGGTTAGAGTAATCTATTGAGATGTTTATCATTTATTATGTGGCTATATGCTTATTAGTTATTCTTTATCATTTATATATACTATTATCTTGTGACACTTACCCTGTATGAGAAGATTGATAAAGACATGGTTATGCTCTCCATTACCACATGCAGTGATGCTCATTGCTCATTATCCTTAGCATTCCCTTCCAAGTAGTAAAAATATAAATAACGATACCTAGATTACTCCCGGTTAAAGTGCTACATCGGTATTATCTGTGCGCTTGTAGATTTTATATTTATTCTAGAGGAGCATTTGCATTTATTAATACCAGCACCTCTAGCGCCATGCTAGGGATGACAACCTAGCTTAGGTGGTGTTAGAGGTGTCAACACCTGCACCATCATGATTAGGTCGGTCTTCAGTTCGAAGTTCACATCACCCATGTTGATAGCAGGCCTAAAGGGCACATTGGCAATAGTGGGGACAGAGTACTCGTATAGCGTCTTGTCGGGCATGGTGTTTGGTATAGATGGTGCAGGGGTGACAGAATCGGTTGCCGGTGGAGTAGTGGAAGGGGGATAGACACGAGGTCATGCCCTCTTTAGGGATGACTCCGGATTGTTGGTGAAGGTTGTTGGCAAGTCAAAACCATCTTACACTATCCTATTTTCACCCATAATAGGAGAAAACAAGCAAAGTTACCATGTTATGATCAATGGCTACTACACATGCATACTATTATGAACATTGTCCTAATAGATTCTTTTAAGCCAGTGCCTACCCCCGTAACAGTGCTAGAAATGCATGTTGGCGTTTCTTAGCATCATCACTAGGACTTGTGTTTCCTAGCAATGGCACTAGAAACACCGTATGATGTTCATGAACACATGCAAAAAATATTCCACTAGTGCACGTATATATCGTTGTAGCATTTCACCCGGAAGTATTTGGGTATCGTTCATTTATATTTTTTCCAAAGGAAGGCATGGTGTAAAAGTCTCTAGTAGGGACATGAACAATATAACTTGACTGTATAATAAACCAAAGTTCATAATAGGGGTAAGATATGATAAATGTTGGATATTGTGACACACACACTCAAGCCAATCTCAAGGATAAAGATAAAAGAAAGAATAAAGAATAAAAGAATAATCCTAAACTGGAGCAGGCTCATCTTCTATAGCTATATTAATTTAAGCATTGGCTAGGAACTTCTATCTTTATCAGGAGTCCTCTTACTAGAGCATCTACCTCAAGGACAAATGATGAACTCAAAAGAATATAATGACCAAAACTAATCTTAAAGTAGAACCTACTACCTCAATTTTGGTCTTGGTCTAAACATGTATGTATGAAAGATTTAGCATAAAGTTCTATATGTTTCATGAATAACATAAGAACTTAGCTCTAGTTTCATAACATAGCTATATTGATAATATGAGAACAAGAACAAAAGAGAAATCTTCATATTATTCATACCAATAATTCTCCAAAGTACAAGCTCTTCAATGAAGCTTCTTGCCTAACTCCAACAAAACTAAAAATAGTAAAAAAGAATACAAGCATGGAGGGAGAGAGAGGCTCTTGTGTGGTGTGTGTTTGGAGGAGAGCACCACCCATCTATTTATTACTAAGTGAGGTCGATTTTAGGGGTGGAAAAATAGGAAACCACCATGCACCGTCATTGCATGCCACCATGCAACCGCTGGAGAAGATTCAGGCCAAGAGGCAGTGGTGGTCGTGCGGCCGCACCCTGACTAGCGTGCCTGACCACTGTCCTTCTCTGGTTAGTTGTTGGTTGAGCCTGGGCTATGTCCACGCCGGTGCTTGGCCTAGATTTGCAAGGTAGATGGGCTTCTCTTCTTATTTCACTTTTATGCTTTTGTCGAAAAGTGTATTTTTGTCACCTTTTCCACCGTATTCGTGTATATGTCCTATAAAATAATAATCTTCCAATACAAGTGGAAATATGTCATTATGAATAACATATGTGTGTAAGTTATGCTAATTCTCCTCTTTTTGTGTCTTATTTGGTGGTTGAATTTGGTCGATAAGGACCACCGACACCCCTTTAGCTCCTAAAAAATCAAGTCTAGATGATTTCTAGCGCTTCCCATGTTTTTCTGTAGCAAGACTTGTTTTCTGAGATGCGATTGATTCAGAAGGGATAGCTTCTTTTTTCATACTCATGGCCAATGACTTAGATGTGGTCGGCCTCTTGCTACTCCCAAAATATTTATGGAACAGATCATCATTTTCCTTCGCAAGTTTTCTTTCAAACTCTAACATTGCTTTTTTGAAATCAATGTCTGATTGAGAATACCTTGCTAAGTCCTCATTGATTTGACTTGAGTTACTAGCAACATATGAAGTTGAATCATGAGTATGAATATTTACCAACCTTTCATCGATTCGGCTAGAGCTAGGAGCAACATATGAAGCCGAATCGTGAGTATTACCATTAGCACACCTTGCTGAATATTCATTAATTTGGCTCGAGTTGGAAGTAACATATGAAGCTGAATTATGAGCATCAATATTTGCATATGGTGCCAAACTTTTAGAGTAATTGGCTAAGTAATTAGCATTGTCATAGCCAATTCTCTCATTCATCAACATATCTTAAGGCGAAACCACATATTGTGAACTTATAGCCAATGATTAAGGATTTACATGTTGTACGTTGCTAGTAGCATTAAAACTCAAAGAATTCAAAGTAGACATCGGCTCTTGACCAAAATATCCGTGATTATGATGCATATCATGAGGAGCATTATCAAAAGTATTATCCGATGCAACATATCTAGTATGATTATGACTAGCAACATCAACATGAGAGTTCATAGAACTTGCAAAATAATTCTTAGAATCATAAGATGCATTTGCAAGATGTACCTCAGGGTAATTGTAGTAGTTTTGTGATGCAACACCTTGGTACTCCATGGTTTATAACTTGGCCACCTTGCTGAATTTTCCAATTAGAAGCGCAACATGTTGCAAAATTGCAAACGAGATCACAAGGGATCAAAACCAGATGTGATCAGAATAAATCAGTAAGGAGTAGGGCTAGTGCAAAGAGATTCGGCTACAAAGTAGAGCCAAAGCAATCTTCTTCCTAGTGGAGTCGCCCAAAAGTGTGTTGACATTGGAAGTGATCCGAATCACACACACACCAGCAAGGGCCTTGGATGCCCGGGCCGCTATGGTCCAAAGAATGCATCGAGGATGTCACTCTTTCATGGTGAAAAATGGAAAGGTTTACAAGCTAACCACCAAAGGATAACCAATGTGTTTACATGATGAAGAACCGGCTAGTTTTCAGGAAAACTAGCAAAGAAATCGTCGAAGCTCTTGCTTGGGAGCGACCCCGTCAAGGCAAGGACATCGCCGGATTGCCCTAGGTTGGCCGACAAGCCTAGGGTGCCATCCTTGGTTGTCAGATCAAGAGATGAACAACATGGGGGTTTGAGAAGAGAGTAAAAGGGTTGGAGTAGAGGTAGTAGATTGATTTATTTATCGATTGGATAGATGGGAACTCAATCGACCATGTACCCCTTATTTTATAAGCGGTAGGGGTGGTCTTATCCCATAGGAAAACCAATGTGGTACTATTGTCATGTCTCTTTATAGAGTTTTCCTTAGATTGGGCCAAAACTATCATGGGCCTATTTAAATTGGCTTGCGCCCAATTTGAGTGTCAACAGGTATGTCTTTGCAACATCACTAGTATGTAGCAATGCTACTAAGTAATAACCTTGATAATTCCATAACAATCTTAGATATTTATCCGTAAGCACATGGAGCTATCATTATAGCATTTCACGTAGAAATATTCAGGGTGTCATTATTTATATTTTCCTTAAGGAAGGCATTTGATTAAGAGTCTAATATGGATATGAACTTAAATAATAATGCTTGCAAGTGCACCAATGTTTATAATAGGGGTAAGAATGGTATATTCAAGATAGTGGACACACACTCGGCATTCCTCAAAGGATAAAATAAAGAGAAAGGATAAAAGAGTAATCCTAGGTCGAGCAGGTATTGGTCTAGTATAGTCATACAAAGATTAGTTAATGTTCATACAACTTACATAATTAGTATTAGGGCTAAGTGTGAAGCAGGTTAGGAGGCCACCGAGTACTAGTCTACCAGCAACCTCATGTGACAATTTAGACTCCTACACCCTAGTTGGGACGGACAGGGCTGTCACCACCTGCCACCTACCCATCAACTGTGGAAAGGGACAATGCATTCACCTACCTCTCTATACCCAAGGGCCATGCTTATGTATACAGAAACTACCCAAATCTCCCTAGGTCCCCAACCCTACGGATCGACAAGCAAAGAACTTGGGCACACCTAACGGCACAATGAACCGCCACCTCAACTTTGCTCTATTTTTTTATTATATATGTTATATGAATTGTTAAGCATAAAGTTAAATGTGCTACTCTCATGAGACATAAACTATAGGCTAGTTCATATATCAAGATTATAACACAATAATTATACTCTAGTTCATAATGACTACAAATATCATATGAGAGCATAACTTTGGAAGAACTCATAATTCTATTCATACCCAAGAGTCACTTCTTCCAAGGAGCCAAGCTCTCCAAGGCAGCTTTGCCTTGCTCTAAAACTACTAAAAAGTAAAAACTATAACTAGAGAGTGAGGTAGTGGTGTGTGAGGAGTAGCTCAAGTTGAGTGTGTGTGAGAGAGGGTGTACCCCTCCATTTATACAAGGCTCTAAGGTGGTGCTCTGGCTATTCTTGGAATGAAGCCCCAGGCTGCATAGCCTTAGCATGGAGCCATGCCACCGCCTATTGAAGGAGAGGTAGAGGCGTGCCAGCTAGGGGCCGGCCAACCCCTAGGACCAGCCACCCCTTGACTACGCTGCCTCACCACCGCTTTTGCATGGTAGGCCATGGGCTAGTCATGGATCTTGCTCCATGGGTTTTTGACCAATTTGAATTTAGTTGATGGGTGTCTCCCTTATTCTTTTATACAAATCAGCATCGAAAAGCGCCTTTCAGTGATTTATTCCATATATTTGTATTTGTGACCTGTAAAATAATGTTCTCCAAATATACAAGGAACTTCATTAATAGTAAATGCATATGTGATTAAGATTGCTAATTTCTCCTCTTTTGTGACTTAATTGGCGATCAGATTTGCAAGATAAAGACCGCCAACAAGCTCCCCCAAGCTTAACGTTTGCTCGTCCCGAGCAAATAGCTAAATTATTGGTTATTGATTAGTGTTGGTATTTATTAACTCCTCACTTGTTTTAGTAGCCACCTATTAATTACCTACACCTCTAGCATTACTAAACTAGGTTGCTATCCCCAGTGATGACACCAGAAATGTTTATTGATACTGTCTAGTATTACTTCAAGAATAATACTAAGTAGATGTTTATCATTTTATGTGACTAGAAAGAATATAAAGATATGAATGAAAAGGATTCTACAAGGGAACAAATAATTATACCATTATAGCACTTCACCCGAGAGTAACCTAGGTATCGTATTTATATTTTACCATAGGGAAGATGTAGCTTTAGACATGTATTGATAACTTATAACATTGATGGAGAAATAAGCCATAACCATTCACCCTACTCATATCAAGGGTAAGTCACAAGACAAAATGTATATAGTAAGTACTGATTAAGGATAAATCACTCAGAGCACTCCAATCTATGGCATTAGCATGGTCAAGTTAGAATATTAGAGGAATAATTCCTAAGTCATCCTTAACTACAAGTCAAAGCATACATTGATTAGTGCAATTACACCTAGTAATCATGGCTAAGATCATCATTATATTCACACATAAGGGGCATTACTTAGGGAAGTTTGAGTACAGAAACCTCTCCCTTCCTTCGTAATCAGGCCCTACTTCTATGACCTATACTCGAGGAGTGGACTACAAAGGACTCAACGGGAATGTCACATCCGTGATCTACCACATGATCCAGAATATAGAGTGTATTCATAGGTAAATAGCATATAAGCACCACGCTTACATGATCTCTACCACCCACCCATGGTATCTTATTAGGGTGAATGCTATATGAACTTATGCATAAACACAATGATAAACTAACTATACTAAGTATATAATCAAACTAGACAATGAACATTGCAACCAAAAACATGAATAAGATGAATATGAATCTCATACAATTGTACCAAAGCATATAAAAATAATGGAGATACAAAGGCGAGAGGTGTACAAGAATTATATTGAACCAAGCTCTTGATAATGTCGGGAATCCAATCGAAGCCTGCTTGCATCCTTCTAGTCCTAGCCTAACTAGCTATGCCCTAGAAACTAGAGGAGTTCTAAGGATGATTAGGGTTTCTGTCTTCTCCAAATGACTTATGCCTTAGGGAGGGGGCTAGCTGTAATAGAACCGACCAAATTATAAGAGCACAAGTACAAAAACAATCACCGAAATGATCAAATTCTCGCACTTGAGCCCATATAACTCCGGTAGTCCAATGAAATCAAGAGGGATTTCAAACCAACCAACATACAAGCCAAGATCGTAGTGATTCAACATAACAAGTCACATGTTACAACCATTTCACAAGTACTTCAATATACATCGGAGTTCAACATAGTTATTAGAACTTACATTGAAAAGTAGCGGAAGCAAAGTAATTTGAAACTAACATTAATCTTATTTCAAATACATGCCAGTACCACGGTCGACTTCCAACAAAAGCATTAGAGATAAGATAAATAAGAAGGATCATGCCCATGATCACACTCCGCCACTACGGCAGGAGTCAACCAACTCTTGCAGCCGCCATGATACTTCACAACCTGCAACAAGTGGGGAAAAAAACCCTGAGTACGAGAAGGTACTCAGCTAGACTTACCCATCAGAAACCAGAAATAAGGTGACACCAAGGATCATGCAAGGCTGATATAAAGTGGGCTAGCTTGACAACATTTTGCATAAAAGCTTTTTATGGATAAGTAATAATTAATGCTTAAGCATCAAGTTAATTATCATTAACCTATCCTCTATATTAGAACCTGTACTATAGCACTCACTTTATTAGGAGCAAACAATATTAACCATAGCAGGTATAAATTGAGGCAACATTTCCATCGTGATCCAATTAACCATCCGTTCAATTTAATGGAATCTACGTTGCCGCTGCTCAAGTCAAGTGCTCACTAACCGGGAGCGACGGCGATTCGAATCGAATTCCTATCCAGCTGGAGGGGTATTTCTAACACTCACCGTGCAGACCCCTGCCAGGGTCGCACAGGCCACCTTTTCATATGATTCAGGAATCGCGGGTCCGAATGATGTCACGACCCCAAGGGCGACACTCTGCCAGGTGATAGGGACTCTAACCCCCCCTTGGTCTCACGCCAATGTCCCCAAGCACATCCTTTCTCTCCTCCAAGAAACAACCTACCATTCGATTCCCGGCCTGAACTGTATTACTTGGATTCGTGGTCGGAACGACTTATCCGGCCAACTAAGTGTTAGACTACGTTCAACATGACTCAAGGACGTACAGCGAATCGGTCCTTAAACGACTCAGACGGGGATAGATCCACACCCAAGACCTCCATGCCTTGTCACTTCACTATCATCATCCCGCCCGGTCTCATTTCATTTTATTAAAACATGGTTCCTTTCCACGATAGCAAATATAGCCAACCGTGCCATATATGAATATCCCTATATCTCGCAGGTGACAGAAAATCACCTGACTTCTACCTCTTAAAGCAGGGCTAAGCATCTACTCAATCCTAGTCTATGTAGGATTCAAGGATTCATATATCTGGACAAGGAATGATATAATGCAGCAAGGGTTTCCAACCAACTCCTATCACTTAATGCAACAATACTTATAACATATATAGAATTAATTGCTTTGAAGATAGGAGGCTTATAATGCTCCGGGGCTTGCCTGGGATCCGACTCAAGTTAGAGTATGTCAGATGAGTTCGCTTGGCTAGCATCTTCTAATCTATCACTTGTCCGGTCCTTCTATCTTCGGGATAGACCCACCAACTCCATCTTCGGGTTTGGCTCCACAACACGTCCTTCACGTGGTGCATCTAGCGTACCTAAATGAAATGCAAGATGCAAGTGCATGAATATAAGGAAATGCAATAGATGATGCATCACACGTTAATCAAGGCAAGTATAAGGTTATAGTAAAGACACGTAAGCACATCGCATTACTTAAGTAACCTTACACAAACAAACATGCTTAAATAGCAAAGAAAGCAATACCAAGCATGACATAAGATTTACAAAGTCTCAGGTGTAATAGCTTAATCACCAAAGACATGAATCACACTTAGCAATACCCAAACAAAGTAACCAAGCAATCATGTATTTTCAACAATTCTGGACATACATGCAGTAGCTGGGTAAATCAATCATATCTAAAGTTCTACAAATCCAAATGACTTGCACGAAGACATCATAGAAAGCTTATGAAATTGTCCACATTTCATTTATAAACATCTAAACCTGATTCTAACATTTACCAGGTCGAAATACAGAAGGTACAGAATATGTCCTGGAAGGACAGAGAGCAACATAAATCTGAACCCAACTTAGAACAGCTGTAGTTTCTAAACCATATGGCCAAATGCCACCAATTTTTAACAGCAGCTAGATACATAAATTATCTACAACTTTTGTATAAATAAGTTTCATAACAAAGCACATTATCATGAAGAACTTTGCTAAGTTCCTAGATCTGTCCAGAAACCTCATTTGCAAGAAATAATTATTAACTTATATTGCAAACATATAATTAGACAAAACCAACTTTACCAACATTTCATATATTATTAATGAACATCAGAAAACATAGTGTCAATTACTAAATAAATTCTTTTAATACATTTTCTTAATTTATTTAGATCATTAGGTGGAATTATGACCACATCATAAAGATACTCAATAAATTCTACCAAAATTACAGGGGTCTAAAAATACTCTCAAAAGTCTACTGTACAAATTTCAAGCTAATTGGACATGTATCTCAACCTCTATGAAAAAGACAAATAGCTATGGTAATAAATCATGTGAGAGCAAGTTAAACCTAAAACTCAATATTTTCTGTGAACATAAGGCCATATTATGAATCAATATGATAGAGAAACATCATACTAAGGTAATAGAACAACATTTTCTATTTTATCATTTATATATTATTTATAAGCTATTTAGTAAGCCATAAACAAGTTAACTCAATAACTTGAGCATACAGTAAGCAATGGCCATGAAATTTATACAACAGTACATCCATAGTATGACAAGCCTACCATAAAAATTTCACACAAATTGGAGCAACACAACTCAAGATATAAAATGACAAGCAATATGATGCAGATTTCCTTATTTAACAAGGTCCAATCAAAACCCTAAGAAAACAGTGAACAAATAGTGTGTTTAATATTTTTCCTAGCAAGTACATGTCATTACAAAATTAACAAAATAAGAATCACTATTTTTGGGGTTCTAAAACTCTAGATATGGCTCTGGTCAAGTTTATAAGCATTTTTAGAGTATTTTTAAGGCTTAAATAAAGACACCAGAAAATATCTACCAACAGGTAACATATTATGACTCCACTGCATAGATCTTTTCTCAAGGTTTCCAAAAAGTCCACTTTTGCTATTTTTAGAATTACCTAGCAAGAGATATGCATTTTAGAAGATTTAACCAAATTCTGAAATTCAAAATCAGAATAAAACAACCCTAACAATATTCGCTAGGCACACCCGATTTCCTACCCTAGATCTGTCACTACTTAACCGACATGTGGGACCCGCTGTTTAGCCGGGCCCGCTCGTCATACACCCGGAGAGAGAGACACAGGGAAAGGGAGCCGGTTTTCTTCAACCTCCCGACGGCGGCAGAGGGGGGGGTCGGACGCGCGGCTCCGGCGAGGGGTGGTCACCGACGGCGGCGGTTGAGGGCGGCACGAGCACCAGGGGGCCTTCGTGCCCTAGCTAGTGTCCCTGGCTCGGTCCAAGGAGGCCTGTGAGGGCGCAGCCACGAGAGCAGACGATGGCGACGGCGGCGGCCCGGTGACAGTGGCCTCCGGCGACGGTCACAGCCGGGAAAGGGATGTGGCGCGCGCGGCATGGCGTGATGAAGGTGGTGATGCCATCCATTGAGCATGGAGAGGGACAGAGACACGGTGGCGTGGAGCTTGACTAGCTCGGCAATGGCGGCCAGAGGGGCACCGCCATGCTCAGCGCGAACAGAGAGGGAGAGAGCGCGGAGGAGGGCGGAGAGTGAGCGCACGGACTCGGTTCTCCCCTTCTGAAGTGACAGAGCGCTCGGCAAGGCAGCAAGGCACGCATCCATGGAGGTGGGGATGCTTGGCTCGCATGGCTGCCACGCCCAGGGCGTGTGTCACTCGTTGGGACATTTCCCCGAATACGTGGCGCGCGACGGAGCAGCCGGTTTGAGACGCTGTTTTGGGCCAGCTCGGGTGGAAATCTGGACATGGGCCAAAAAGAAAAGTTGTTCATCTCAGTATGCTCTACAATTTCTATTTAGGGGTCATAGTCATTGGTGACCTAATTTAGGATATAATCATGTGTCAAGGCAGCATGGTCAATGTGTTGACAAAAATTGGTAAACCTTCAAAATTGAGGTGCAAAATGGATTCCAACAAGTGCCATCTTCTTGCATGCTCTTCCCCATAATATAACCTTCAACTTTTATTTTTGGACCAACTCAAGTTGCTTAACGAATTTCGGAGAACGCGGAATGTCAATGTCGACGACACTGAAATCAGGGCTTTAAATTTCTAAGTGCTGAAATCAGCCCTATTTCTGACTTGTGGGCCCTTTTTGAGCATGCTCCACACATTTTCATGACTTGACTCTTAAACAAAGTTTGTTCCTTATAAAATTCTCTACAACTTTGTAAAAGGGTGCACAGTCATGCAAAACTTCTAGGTCACACTTTTAAAACGGTCAAACCAAAGTGTTCTAGGGTCCATACATGGTCAACCATCACTTAGAAGCACATTTAGGCAAAATGATCAACATGAACATTGTTCCATTAAGTGCCCTAAGTGTAGTTAAGGTGTTGTAGAGTTCATCTAGAGTCATTTGGACAGTTTGCAAGGTTTGGTGGATGTTCTATAGTTACATTAACTTAATGGGGCAAATTCCAATAGGAATGGAACTTATCATTTCATGTGACTTTTTGATTCCAAACTTCATGAAACTTTTCCAGGGATCAATATAGATAGTTACCAAGGTGAGACACATGAAGATATGGCAATAACACCATCCAAACATATATCTTTGAAAATGGCCTATATGTAAGGCAATGGTGCAGCATCCACTTTAGGTGAGGCTCATCTCCATAGGTTGACCTTGACATCGTTATCTCCACTTAATCTATCATATTTGAGATCAAACCCACTACTTAATGAGTGACAAACACCTGGGGTGTTACACTAGGGTCTCCTTATATAGCCCAAAGGGTCCAACGTGAGCCCTTGGATCAAATCAACTTAAGGAACAACATAGATACAGTCTAGGAAGGCGGTGGAGGAACATTCCAAAAGCTGATAGGTGGGGGCCACTACTAGAGACTGGGCGGCCTACATTTGGGGCCGGCCAGCCCTACATGTCAGTATCTGGTCCCTCCTTGGTGGAGAGCTTCTTGGAGTCTTCTAGAACCTTCCCACATTGGTTTTGCGATAGAACTGCAATATTTCTTCTGACTTGTAGGTCTCCCTTGACTGTTTTTCTAGATATACCCTGCAAAAATCATATATTCACCAAAACTTGTGGAATTTATCAGTTTACACCCTAAACCTTTGATTTTTCTCTCATATGTACCCTTTCTCATGTTATGTTGATGGTTTAATATGGTAGATAACTACCATCAACAAGCTCTCCCAAGCTTAACCTTTGCTAGTCCCTTTGCAAAGCTAAACTCAACAAACTTGGATTAGGTGTTGCTTCAATGCTTTCACGCCTCAAAAGTACACATGTGTTCAAACAAAAATTCTCCTCCGGATTAGAATAAACCGATCTAACTTTCAAATTTACCCATATTACCTTCAACCATGGGGCTTCTTAGCCTTTACTTGGGTCTTGAGCAATTGAAAGAAAGAACAATTAAGTTAAGCACTATGTCTCAAGTCTTTGCTCAACCATTATTCTAGAGTTTTTTAAGTTTTCAAAATAAAACTCAGAGCTTTCATTGTATGACACTCTCAAGTCTGTCAATATATGTGGTATTTATGGATCCTTACCAAGGTTTATAGTGGAGTTCATAAGAACGGAGAAAACACGAAAGAGCATACTTGCAATACATATGTTATAAAGTCAAACCTCGGATTCAAAGAGAGTTAAGTCATACAATCAAATCAAGATGTGCATGTGTATGGGTGTATGAGGGATATTTATGGTGGCTAACCTAATTCTACTTTGCTCCTTGAAAATATCTCTCTTTCAAAACTTGGAAACGACTTTGCAAGAAATCATAGGCTATCTTATTCATCTCTTTTCCCCTTTTTTCAAGCGGGCATCTGAGTACCCATTGTTTTAGATATCTCAGACACTTGTCCATTTTTTTCCAATTCTTTCTTTTCTTTTTTTATGAATAACTTTTGTATAGCCACATGCCTCTTCTCCACAATAAAACTTTTGAGAGATAACAACAAGAACTTAGAGCATTTATTTGGGTGATATCCTATAGGGTATATTTTTGGTGTTCACTCCTAGTATAGAAGTGAAATATTTTTCGGTGGATCTAGATAGAATGGTGTATTTTTGCGCCTACCCCTAGTGTAGGAGTAGTGCATATGTGGTGGTGTGTACGTGATCTTAATTTTAAGAGCATGACAAACCTCTCATAAGGCATCAACAAAGCTTGACTGAACTCAATGCAAAAGCAAGCAGCACATATGAGTGAAAGTTTCCTAGTATAAATATTATATATGGCTCTTAGTAGGAATTCAAGCTTTGTCATATAGGATCTCATCATGAAAGATTTTATGTTTTCAAAAGATAAATCTTTGGAACTCTAGTATCGCTAGGAACAACATAAACAGCAGCTCAGGCCATCTCATATCACATCCGTCAATTACCTAGACTTAGATCAGACATGTGCTACCCATGAGTTTCTAGTTCAAAGTAAATTCTTATATCAAATTAGTCATATCCAAAACTCAGGAGAATTTATGACACCCTAAAATTTTGAGATATTTAAAAATAGGAAAAATATGATTTTTATGCAATTTTGTGGGCATGCAAACTTAGAATAATAATATTTTTTATTAACTTAAAATCAAATATAAGGGTAGAAATATGTTTGTGCACTCATGCTGTTGTATTTGAATTTTTGTATTGAGTTGTTTGATTCAAATTCAAAAGAGGATTCAAAATAATTTGAAAATGCTTTGAAATATTTGAAAAGGAAAAAGAAAAGGGAATTCTTTTCTCTTCTCGGTTTTTAGCCCAGCTCAGCCGGCAACCCACTCTCGCCCGCGGCCCGCTTGCTCCCGCGCGCGTGGCTTATCTCCCATTTCCTCGCTTGGGCCGAGCCCAGCAAGCGCCTGTGGCCCAGTTCGCATGCGTTGTCGCATTTTCCTTCTCTGCGTGTCACTGACGTCACGACCCCACGTGTCGGACGACGCCTTCTTCTTCTCCACGTCGCGCCGATTTCCTTCCTCGTTCTACCGATCAAATCCACCGCTCGTATCTTTCTTTCCTTACATGGAGCACCCTGGGCTATTTATTCTGAGGTCACGCATCCCTCCGCTCCTATCTTGCCCTCTCGAAGCCGCTGTGGCTCTTGTGAGCACTGCC
This sequence comes from Saccharum officinarum, assembly GCA_020631735.1. NCBI lineage: Eukaryota > Viridiplantae > Streptophyta > Magnoliopsida > Poales > Poaceae > Saccharum > Saccharum officinarum. Next base: position 40,533,912 of record CM036175.1, on the reverse strand, counting down.
GCCACGAGCACGAGCACTACCCTCCGCCTTTGAGATCGATTCGGCGAATTCGTTGCTTCTCCGATCTTGTAAGCTAGTCTCCAAGCTTCGCGTCACGTTTCTGAAGCTACCGAGCCTTCTTTTCTTCTTCCTCACTGACTCATCTTGCATAACCATGTTCACAGGGATCCGCCGCCACCATTTCGAGCTAATCACCACCCTCGACCCGTCATTCGACCCCGTTCTTGTGCGTGGTGAGTTCGCGGTCATTCCCTCTTGCTTCCCAAGCTTTCTTTTTGTTCAGTTATGCTCTGAATCACCGTATTGATGAACTCCGGCGAGTTCGGGTTAGGTCCGGCCATGGCGCCACCGTCAGGTTTCTGTAGATGGCTGGCAGCTCCTTCCTTTCCCTTGGATGAATCCGGATTGTCCGATCTCAGATCCACGGCTGAGATTAGATTATACCGGTTCGGTTGTTAATTTTGCTAAAGAGTCCCTACACTTTTCTATTATAGAACCCACAGTCCACAACGTAAAATCCGAAGCCGTTTTATCCTTTTGAAAGCGTATTTGATCTCGGTATTTCCAGAATACGTTTTCACTTATTTACAGTTTTGCCACTGAGTTTGTTTTAGTCATAACTTCTCCGTTTTAACTCCGATTTGACCCGTTCAAATTGCGTTAGGTTCATTTTTGCGAGCTCTACATGTTAGTAGTACTGTACAGTAGGTTTGTGACATTTTATTTTTCAAGTTTGAATTAAAGTAATTATTTTTCTATAGGAAATCTTCGTAAATTCATAACTTCGTCGTTTTAGCTCCGTTTTTCGTGATCTTTGCGTCTGTGTGATCCTAGTGAGTTGTAGATTCATTTTAAAGACTTTTTATCTTATTTTATTACTGTTGGTGTACTGTTCTAATTATAGTCTTGTTTGTTTATGCATGATTGTTCTAGATGAATGTTGTTGCTATTGTTGATCGAGTATAGACGGTGAGCAATTCGTTGGGGATCAGGAGTTTTTCTACGAGCAAGATCATCAGGACCAGTTTGAGCAAGGCAAGTATAGCATGGGATTATCCTTGTTGTCCTATTCATATTAAGCAAATAATATCATTATGCATATATTCCCTTGTTAAGGATGACTTAGTGTTGATTTTATTCCTTGATACCTATTATATTGCATGGAGTAGTATTGCTAGTGCTTAACATGAACTATGATCATGTAATTTGACTAATGGAATATGCAATAAACATTAAAAGATGACTTTTATTACTGTTTAAAGGGGACTAGAGCATGGGGTTATTTTGGTGCTCTAGTTACTCTCTTTAAGGACTTTTCTGTAAGCGAACATCCGAGACTTACAGTACAACTGTGAGGGCTATATGGCTCTGGCTTTAGTCATATAGAATGACCTTTTCTAGCTTGTTAGTGGTAATCCTTTTTGGCGTAAGAATGGCTTGACGAATCGGGTATAGTGCGGCCTCTGTCCTCATGTGTATAGGCTGCGTGTTATTGTGCCATTTGGAAGGGGAGCTCTACATCTGTTTGCCGAGTGAATCTAATGGCCCTAACTTGTTAGACGAACCTTCGAAATACTTCATAGTGTTCCCCTACCTGCTCACCTTGGAAGTGTTTTGGGAGTAATTAACCTGGGCATATGGGCAACACGACTCATAGTGAAAGTGTACAACCTCTGCAGAGTGTAAAACTGGTATATCAGCTGTGCTCACGGTCACGAGTGGCCTTAGACCCTTATTGAATAGATGATCATTAATAATGAATATGTTTTTGCTATTCGTTAATCATTTCACATGGATCATATGTTTATTGTTTACATTGAGACATTTTGATATTATTGATATACTAAAATAATGCTAATTAAAAGCTACATGCTGATAAACCAATGTCATGCCTTTGAGCCTCATGAACCCCATGTTACACTTGTTGAGTACGAGATGTACTTACACTTGTTTATTTTTCTTACTTGGATAAAAATCCTGGATGGGTAACAGATGGTGCAAATAGTGACTACTTCTACTTCCCTGAAGATTACTAGACTTGCAGTCAACCAGTCAATGTGCCTGTGCTTGGAGCTACCACGAGAGATTTATATTTTACTTCTGCTACATTTGTGTAAAGACTATGTGTTAATAATCGTGATGTAATAACATTTGTGATGATACTTCCATATAATTTGTTAAACTTATGTGTGATTGATCTCTGGGCACACATAAGAGTATGCACTCCATTTGGTTGTTAAATGGGTGTGACAAATTGGTATCAGAGCTTTTGTTGACTGTAGGACGCAAGCCTAGCTAGAAATGGTTGATTTAGTATATTCTTTTTCACTATTTTTATGCTTATTATGTTGCTCTTGTTATTTGATAAATTTTTATGCTTCTTATGTCTCATTCTATTACAAAATTTTGCCTCTATTCTAACTACATCTAAAAACTCTATAGATGGTTCGTGGCCGCAAGACTGCCTACATCACCACTGGAGGACACTACCCACCTCGTGCTTTGCTTGCACCTGAAGAGCCACAAGAGGAAGTACCCCAGGAGCAGGAGCAGACCCCTGAAGCACTAATCCAAGCGCCAACCCCTCCTCAGGAAGAACCCGAGCCTAAAGAAGACCCTAAGATCATCGAGATTAAAGATGATGAAGAGGAGGAAGCCAATGGAGGAGAGCAACCCCCTTCTCCACCACATGATGAAGCTGCTGAGGATGTGCCACCTCCTCCAATGGGATGGACTGTGAAGATCTACCACAAGGCTGGAGGAGATGCTGTCTCTCACCATCGATTTGTGGGAATGCTCTCTGCCTACTTTGCTGATTGGCACCCAGCTGTGGAGTACGTCTGTTGAGAGTATGCCCATCCGCTGGAGGACACTTACTGGAAGGCAAGAGCGAGCATTTTTCCTAAGGATGAGGAAAAAGGGGCGTACCAGCTGGACAGGATATATGTTCACATGGGTCGTCAAGCTACCATGGAGGCTAGCATTGAAGACGCCGCTTTTGAAGCATGTATGGGCCTCCGCTACCTTCGCTTTGACAGCATGAAGGATGATATTCACCGTTACTTCTCTCGTGCACACCCTGACCTTGGATGGGCCATGATGGATCCAGTGCAGTTGGAACCACTTCCTTGGGTGATGGTGAACTTTGTATATGATATGATGGAGAGGAAGCTACAGTTAGAGGAGATGGTGAAGGCACAGGGGAAGACCATCAAGAGGTGCCAAGCAATGATTGATGAACTTCGAGCAAATCAAGGCATGGCCAAGATTTATGAGACATTAGAGCATGAGCCATGTCATTAGAAAATAGGAGTCCTTTATGTAATAAGAACGTTCTTAGTAACGTCAGTCGAGTCTTCAAGTCTGTCGTGTGGTTTGAACTTTGGTGTGATAGTTGCTTTATCATTATGCTTATGTGTGAGTTGGATTTTTGTTATGAGTGTTGGGGCTTGTAGGCATGTCTACAAGTTCCATTTTTAAGAATAATGAGTTTATTAGTCAAGGGAATAATAGTTGGGTTTGGTATTGTCACGTTTCTGTCCTTGGTGTTTCTGGAGCAGTCTGCAATTTTTCTGCTATGGTTCAAAAACGGTTCGTGCAACATTTATGAATTTTTTATGAGAGAAACTAGGCTTAAGCACCTTTCAAATGCCATTGGAATCACCTTTTTGTCTGATCTTGTTCGAGAGATATAACTATCACAAGTTAAAGTTTCTGCACAGTCTGGAATCTGGAATAGTTTCTGTTGTGCCTTAGCTTTCATTAACTTAACGACAGAATCTGGTCTTATGGTCCAAATAAAAGTTGTGGAGAACTTCAGAAGATTTCCAACCATATAAAGCACACCTCTATTGGACTTTTGTATCTCGAGATATGATTGATTTACTGAACTGTTAACATTGATATTCGCCTAGAAAACTTTCAGATCTCATTCTTTATCTTATAAGTGGTTGATAACATGGAAATCTCAAAGTTTGCATTTTTATGGATGGCAGATGGCCGAAAGAGGAAGAGGCAGGGGTCGTGGAGGTGTTCCCCCAAATCCACCACCACCACCGCCACCAACTATTGAGCAACTTTTGGCAGTGCAGACATAGCTTATGCAACAATTGGTGCAGAACCAACATAATTAGCCAGTTGCTGGGGCACAACCACGTGATAAAGCATGGTGAGTTTTTGAAGGGTCATCCCCTAGTGTTCACGCATGCCGCTGATCCATTGGAAGCGGATGATTGGCTTCGTGCCGTGGAAAGACAGCTCAACATTGCACAATGTGATGACTGGTAGAAGGTGTTGTTTGCTTCTGGACAACTCCAAGGAGAAGCTCAGGATTGGTGGGAATCGTATGAGTATGGTCGCCCCACCAATGCTCCTACGGTCACTTGGTAGGAGTTTAGAGAGAACTTCAGGGCTTACCATATACTAGAAGGGATGATAGAACTGAAGGCAGAGGAATTCAGGAACTTGACCCAAGGGTCATTGTTTGTAGATGAGTATTGTGACAGGTTTGACCAGTTGTCACAATATGCTCCACATGAGGTGGCTAATGACAATGATAAGCAGCGCCGCTTCTTGAAGGGATTGTATGATGGACTACAATTGCAGCTGATGTCCAATACTTATCCCAATTTTCAGACGCTTGTGAACCATGCTATCGTGGTGGATAACAAGCGCAAGGAGATGGATGCCAAGAGGAAAAGGCTTCAGGGACAGACTTCTAGTAGTAACACTTGTCCGCGTACTAGTTTCCAGCAAGGTAATCAACAGAGGCCTCCTTCTGGTCAGTGGAATCATGGTCAGGTCCCTTTCCGCAATCAGTTCCCGCAATGTCCCCCATTGTAGCCACAGAATGGCAACCAACACCCTCCGTAGCAGAGTGGGAATCAGCCTAGCGTCAAGGCCCTCCCAATAATACTCCCATGAAGACCAGTGCTCCTAATACCCCCAACAGATGTTTTCGATGTGGGAAAGAAGGTCACTTGTCTTACAATTGCCCTGAGAAGCCCAACCAGCAAACTCCCCAGAGGCAGGGTAGTCACCAGAAGCCTACGCCTAACACTGGAAGGGTGAACCACTTGTCCCAGGAAACAACAGTGGAGGAACCGGAAGTTATGATTGGTACATTCGATGTCCATTCCACTCCTGCCACTGTTGTTTTTTATTCTAGAGCATCATATTCTTTCATATCACAAGCATTTGTTAGAGTACATAGAATTCATTTATGTGCCTTGAAGAACCCTATATTAGTAAACTCACCTGGTAAAAGCATGCCAGCATCTTATCGTTGTCTCCCGATTAGTCTCATTCTAAGGGGGGTAGAGTTTAAGGTGAGTCTTATAGTATTGAGAACAGCTGGGATTGATCTCATATTGGGAATGGATTGGATGACGCAACAAGAAGCAGAGATTCAGTGCAAGGGGAAATCAGTAGTGCTGACAACACCGAAGGTAGATAGGATCAGGGTGGATGTGAAAGTGCAAAAATAGGAGACCGCTACAGTGAACCAGCTTAATGATGGTGCCAACAAGGAGGACCAGGTTGTGGAGGAGTTCTCCGATGTGTTTCCCGATGAATTGCCAGGTATGCCACCAGACCATGACATTGAATTTATTATTGAATTATTACCTAGAACTGCACCCATAGCTAAGCGTCCATATAGAATGGGAGTAGATGAATTAGAAGAACTTAAGAAACAAATTAAGAAATTGTAGGATAAGGGTTTCATTCGTCCTAGTTCTTCACCTTGGGGAGCACCAGTGATTTTTGTGGACAAGAAAGATGGTACTCAGAGGATGTGTGTAGATTATCGGTCTCTCAACGAGGTTACTATCAAGAATAAGTACTCATTGCCTAGAATTGATGACTTGTTTGATCAGTTGAGAGGTGCTTGTGTATTCTCCAAGATTGATCTTCGTTCTAGATATCATCAGTTGAAGATTCATGCTAGTGATATACCAAAGACAGCTTTCACCACACGGTATGGTTTATGAGTATACAGTGATGTCTTTTGGTCTGACTAATGCCCCTGCATACTTTATGTATTTGATGAATAAGGTGTTCATGGAATATCTGGACAAGTTTGTAGTGGTATTCATTGATGATATTTTAGTATTCTCTAAGACTGAGGAGGAACATGCCGAACACTTGAGGTTGGTCTTGCAAAAGCTCAGAGAACACCAGTTATATGCCAAGCGGAGTAAATGTGAGTTTTGGTTGAAGGAAGTTTCCTTTCTTGGTCATGTTGTCTCAAATGGAGGAATATCAGTAGATCCTAGCAAAGTGAAAGATGTATTGAACTGGAAGCTACCAATCAATGTAAGTGAGATCCGTAGTTTCTTGGGATTAGCAGGCTATTACACGAGATTTATAGAGGGATTTTCTAAGCTTGCGAAGCCAATGACTGCACTATTGGAGAAGAATGCCAAGTTTGTGTGGTCTGAGAAGTGTCAGGCTAATTTTGAGGAATTGAAGAAAAGATTGACCACTGCACCAGTATTAGTTTTGCCAGATCTGAGTAAACATTTCTCTATCTACTGTGATGCATCTCGTTTGGGTTTGGGATGTGTTCTTATGCAAGAAGGTAGAGTTGTGGCATATGCATCAAGACAGTTGAGAAAGCATGAATTAAACTATCCTACTCATGACTTGGAATTAGCTGTAGTGGTTCATGCACTAAAGATATGGAGACACTATTTGATTGGACATAAGAGTGATATATACACTAATCATAAGAGTCTGAAGTATATCTTCACTCAATCAGATCTGAACTTGAGGCAGCGTAGATGGTTGGAGTTGATTAAGGATTATGATCTGGAGGTGCATTATCACCCAGGAAAGGCCAACGTGGTTGCTGATGCTCTTAGTAGGAAAAGCTATGCTAATGAAGTGCAAGTAATGCCTATGCTAAGAGAGTTGTGTGCTAAATGTGAGCATCTGAACTTAGGGTTTACCACCAATGTAGTAGAATCGGTACTAGAACCTACTCTGGAGCAAGAGATACGTAAGAGTCAGATGAAAGATGCAAAATTAAGAGAGATAGCAGAGAATATAGCGAAGGGTAAATCACCAGGATTCCATAAGGATGATAATGGTACGTTATGGTTTGGAAAAAGGTTGTGTGTGCCGGAGGATAAAACTATCAGAGAGGCAATTCTGCGTGAAGCTCATGAGTCAGCTTATTCCATACATCCTAGGAGTACTAAGATGTATCTGGATCTGAGAGAGAAATATTGGTGGTATGGTTTAAAAAGAGATGTTGTTGAATATGTTGCTTTGTGTGACACATGTCAAAGGGTGAAAGCTGAACACCAAAGACCTGCAGGATTGTTACAACCTATGCAGATACCCGAATGGAAATGGGAAGAAGTTGATATGGATTTTATAGTTGGATTGCCACGTACTCAGAGTGGGTATGATTCAATTTTGGTAATAGTAGATCGTCTAACAAAGGTTGCTCATTTTCTACCAGTTAAGACTACTTATAGCAGTGCAAGGTTGGCAGAATTGTATATGGAAAGAATAGTGAGTCTACATGGAGTTCCTAAGAAAATTGTGTCTGATCGAGGTACCCGGTTTACATCTCATTATTGGCAAAAGATACATGAATCACTAGGAACCAAGCTAAATTTTAGTACAGCCTATCATCCATAGACAGATGGGCAGATAGAGAGAATTAATCAGATATTGGAAGATATTTTGAGGGCTTGTGCTCTACAATATGGTACTAGTTGGGATAAGAGTTTGCCTTATGCAGAGTTCTCTTATAACAATAGTTATCAGAAGAGTCTTCAGATGGCACCGTTTGAGTCTCTGTATGGACGAAAGTGTAGAACCCCACTGTTCTGGAATCAGATAGGGGAAAGTCAAGTGTTTGGGCCTAATGTACTCAAGGATGCTGAAAAGAAAGTAAGAATGATTAGAGATAATATAAAAATAGCCCAATCTAGACAGAAGAGTTATGCTGATACTCGGAGGAGAGAGTTGACTTTTGAAGTAGGGGATTATGTCTACTTGAAAGTATCACCAATGAGGAGTGTGAAAAGGTTCAACATGAAGGAGAAATTGGCACCAAGGTATATTGGACCTTTCAAGATCATAGAAAGACATGGTGAGGTGGCATATCAGTTGGAATTACCTAAGAGTTTGGCAGGTGTACATAATGTGTTTCACGTGTCTCAACTTAAGAAATGTTTGCGAGTACTAGAGGAGCAGATTTCGTTAGAGGAGCTCACTGTTAAAGAGGACCTCACATATGAAGAGTTTTCAGTTAAAATTCTAGAGACTGCTGAAAGAGTCACGAGGAGTCAAACTATCAAGATGTGTAAGGTTGAGTGGAATCGATACACTACAGATGATGCCACATGGGAAAGAGAAGAGGATCTGAGGAAAACCTACCCGCAACTGTTCGAGTAAGCACCAGTCGAATCTCGAGACGAGATTCATCTTAAGGGGGGTAGAATTGTGACACCCTAAAATTTTGGGATATTTAAAAATAGGAAAAATATGATTTTTATGCAATTTTTTGGGCATGCAAACTTAGAATAATAATAATTTTTATTAACTTAAAATGAAATATAAGGGTAGAAACATGTTTGTGCACTCATGCTATTGCATTTGAATTTTTGTATTGAGTGGTTTGATTCAAATTCAAAAGAGGATTCAAAATAATTTGAAAATGCTTTGAAATATTTGAAAAGGAAAAAGAAAAGGGAATTCTTTTTTCTTCTCGGTTTTTAGCCTAGCTCAGCCGACAGCCCACTCTCGCCCGTGGCCCGCTTGCTCCCGCGCGCGTGCTTATCTCCTGTTTCCCCACTTGGGCCGAGCCTAGCAAGCGCCTGTGGCCCAGTTCGCGCGTGCTGTCGCGTTTTCCTTCTCTACGTGTCACTGACGTCGTGGCCCCGCGTGTCAGACAACGCCTTCTTCTTCTCCACACCGCGCCGATTTCCTTCCTCGTTCTACCGATCAAATCTACCGCTCGTATCTTTCTTTCCTTACATGGAGCACCCCTAGGCTATTTATTCCTAGCTCGCGCATCCCTCCGCTCCTATCTTGCCCTCTCGAAGCCGGTGTGGCTCTTGTGAGCACTGCCACCACGAGCACAAGCACTACCCTCCACCTTTGAGATCGATTCGACGAATTCGTTGCTTCTCCGATCTCGTAAGTGTCACACCCGGTTTTCTAAAGAACAAAACCAGGCTAATCATGTGTGTGCCTAGGAAGTCCACACATATGTCATAATGAGAAAAATATCAGAAACAATGTTAGTATATAACATATACATAGCTATATTAACACTTACATCAGAGTATCGCGGAACGGTGACTAAACTTCAGGCTCCATTCTTCTCTGGGACGACTGACTGGTGGCTCTGTATGCCAAACACTTCTGAAAGACTTCTGAAAACTCCACTACATCTTTATCCTTCTTCTGAGCAACACCTTACTACACACAAGGGTGTGGTGGAAATAGCAAGAGTGAGTCCATGTCGAACTCAACAAGTATAACACAGGGTTCATGAGGCACAAAAGGCTAGACATTGTTTGACTGCGTTTAGCTTTTAATCATCATATAATTAGCAATTGAGTAGCATCAAGATGAACCAATTCCCATTAATGAACCAATGATCAATTGTAATAAGGATAATGAATAGCATTAATATGAGCATAATAATAACAATAATAATTAAGCATGATATAACAATGGTGATCAACTATTCTGTAAGAATCCCCAAGGCCACTTGTATCCGTGAGCACGGCTAGTATACCAGTTTATTAAACTCTGCGCAGAGGTGTACACTTTCACTGTGAGTCATGATTTCCAAATATGTGAGGAGATCAAACCCAAACACCGAAGAACCATATAAAGTCATTCAAGAGTTCGTCTAACAAGTTAGGGCCGCTAGGTTTCATCAGTCAGTCTGTGTGATACAACCAGTCCCAGAGATCCACAGTCTGCTTTTCCCCATTTACGCCATAAGGGTAACCTCTAACAAGCTAGAAAAGGTCTCTTAAACAACTAGAGCCAGAGCCATATAGCCCTCACAGCTGTACTGTCAATCCCGGTTATCACTTACAGGTAAGTCCTTACGGAGAGTAACTAGAGCAACAATATAACCCCTTGCTCTAGCCCCTTTTCAACAGTAATAAAATCATCTTAATGGTTGGTCGCTTAATCCATTAATCAAATTGTAAGATCATTGTTCATAATTATGCACTAGCAATAGCTACCCAAATGCACAACCCATAGGTAACAAGGAAATAAGATATCAATATCTAAGTTATAATCTCTATGGTTGTCAAGAAAGACACATGTATATGTATGATAATTTCAGTGAATAGGACAATAAGGATGGTCCCATGTTATACTTGCCTTTTTCCCAGAGTTAGCTACTCATAAGTTTTCAGCTGCTATCTTTCGGTCTCCAACTTTTGCTTTGACTGTCGGTCGTCAACTCCTAACCTTCAGCGCTAACGAACCACGCTTCTTCTACTCGTAGCAATCAAGCAGAACAAACAGACAATAAACACAACTAAGAACAACACACCAAACAAAAGAGACGCTTTAAAAGAGCGCGCACTAAGCGTCACGGTTCGTTGCAACGATCACGAGAACACAAAAACGACTAAGGACGAAGCTATCAGTACTGAGGACATGTCTATCAAGATTGACAACATAACTAAAGAAGACAAACTATACATTTGATCTATTTTAGTTAATGAATTAAGGTGATAGATATTTTAGAGAATTATTCTAAAGTTGAACTAACCAAATTATATCAAGTTATAAATGCTAGAGTTAAACCTAAGTCATATTTTATTTATGAACAATTATATATCATTAATGCAATTTAAAGATTTATAGTTTTGAAATATAAAACATGTGAGATCAGTTAATCGGATCATTATATGTTACGAGGTTGGCCTAAGCATGTCATTGTTGAAAAGGCATTTATGTTGATATTAGTTATGTTAACATTTATTTATGAAGGACCAGAGTTATAAACATAAGTTGCTTCTAATAAATTAAAAGACATTAGATAACCACTAATCCGATTAAGTATATATATGTTTCATGTTTAACTAAACAAATTATAAATATATGTTGTCCTATGTTTCTTTTATTTATAAACATTAATATTATTTAAGTCTCTTCAACATTTGTAATTTAGAAAGCACCGAACATGAGACAACAACTAATTGATTATCATGTTTCATGATTAGATTAAGCAAGTTATAATTAACAATGAAACATTTAAATTGTTATTTATCGAGTTAACATTTTATTTACAACATGTCGAGATATAAACCTAAGTCTCTTTTAATTTAATAAGACATTAAATAAGAATTAATCTAATTAATTATATATTTCATGCTTAACTAAATAGTTTATAAATAAAAACGTATTAATGTGAATATTAATCGAGTTAACATTTTAAGAAAGTGCCGCCGCATGAACCTATGTCATTTTTAATTTAAAGAAGCATGACATAAACATTAATTATTCTAATTAAATATTTATAATGTATATAACCTGACACATATACAAGTACTAACTGAACCATCTCATATTCTATATTTAAACTAAACAAATTAAAATCAAGAACCAGTTAATATTAATCGAGTTAAACCTAAATTGCTTTTTAATTAATTAAAGAGAGCACTCTTTAACTAAACATTAATCAAATTAATTATATTCATAAACGCGGGACATGAAAAACAGTGTCGCTAACATGTCACTTACATCGCCACGGTCAAAAGCAACAAAAACAAAATTATAAACCTATGTCACTTTTAATTAAAAACTATTAAATTAATACTAATCAAATTGTATTTTAAATCAATAAATTCATAATCAAGTGGCATGATAAACATTGATACTAGCTAAATTATAATCATAAACACACATGTTAACATGAATTAAATTAATATTTATTTATGAAATCGTTGGTATATAGTCTAAATTGCTTTTAATTATAAAGCAAGTACAAATATATTTATTAATATAATATTTAATGATATATAGAAAAACACGTGACATAAAAACTTTGGTACTATCGTGTAAAGCTCGACGTGACGAAACTAACGCGACTAGAACTACTCGAATCGGAGATCAAATGAATAAATTGATGACGACTAAACTAATTGTGGAATTACTATGCAAGGATGATGTATATATCACATCAGCAAAGTATCTGGCCGATTAAACAACGTGGCATACCGTTTATCATTGCAAGATGCAGCTGACTTGATCGATCACACGTACTTGCTTTCTCGGTCCTGCATGAACGGCAATAGCATGCTCGGCTTCAGGGAACGACGTAGCTGTTGGTCTGCAATTGCATCAATCCATCCGCCGGTGAAGAAGAGCGCTGACGTGCTAGAGTTGGACAAGAAAATAGATGGTGCTTCACGTAGAAGGACTCCTCTGCTCTTCTTGTCGTAGATTGGTAGCCGGCCGGTTGCAGAGGATGTATGGAGAGGCGGCAGACGGCGTCAACAGCAGTAGCGGTTGTGCTTCCGAGCTCGGCGAGATGCAAAACCAGGGGCAGCGCAGGGCTAGGGCAAGGCGGCGGTGTAGATGAGGAAACAGACGCAGCTGGAGGCCTAGGCTCCGAGCACAGCAACGGCGGCAGATGGCGAGCACGACTACGGAGACTTCGGCTCCCAACTCGACGAGATCCGAAACAGGGTAGGGCGAGTCTAGGGCTTGGGATGGAGACGGTGCTAACGCCATCTGCTAGGGCATGGGCGGCGATAGTTTGCTCGTGGAAAAAAAAGAACCAGGGCAGCAGCTCGCTATTTATAGATGGAGAGTTGGAGACACGTACGCCCTGGTGTCCTGGGTGTCGTCCGTGTGCATGTGCATCACTATGATTTTCCTATTCCAGTAGCGTTGGCCTTATTTATTTGCCTCATGGAGTGGATTGCTATCAGGTCTAAAACATATATTGGCCCAAGGAACAAAAAAACAGATTGGACAAGGATTGGATAGAGACAATGGTACATGACTTGATCAATTAGAGAAAGAGGGAAAGTGTTTAGGCTGAATTGGATTAGGGTTAGGATTAGTGATTTTCGAAATATATTAATTTTAGATATAAAATAATTCTAGAAAAACCCAGAATTAGTATTTAAGCCACAAAAAATATTCTGAGAACTCCATAAATTCCGGAAAAATTCCTGAGAAGTTTATAGAGATTCATTAACGGACGGTGAATTGAAAGGAGTGATACGGAGTAGAAGAAGATGATCTAGGAATTCTCCATATGAAAAGATTAAGATCGAGAAAGTGGAGATTTAGTTACAAAAAAAGGCAAAGACAAGCCAGAAAAAGATAAACGACCTACTAAACGTGTTTTGAAAATTTTACTCGCTCATAACACCAAGTTAAGCAACAAGAAAACATCACATCATGAAAAGCCTATCAAATTAATATGAAAAAGTTTTAAACCACAGTTTCCTACATTTAAATTAGCAGCAACTTAATTTATCGAATAAGTTTTAATTAAATATTAAAATCATTTATTTTATTTAGTGTTTTTCATGCAAACTCAAAATAGGAAATTTTGGGTGTGACAGTAAGCTAGTCTCCAAGCTTCGCGTCACGTTTTCGAAGCTACCGAGCCTTCTTTTCTTCTTTCTCACCGACTCATCTTGCATAACCATGTTCACAGGGATCTGCCACCGCCATTTCGAGCTAATCACCACCCTCGGCCCGTCATTCGACCCCGTTCTTGTGCGTGGTGAGTTTGCGGTCATTCCCTCTTGCTTCCCAAGCTTTCTTTTTGTTCAGTTATGCTCTGAATCACCGTATTGATGAACTCCGGCGAGTTCGGGTTAGGTCCGGCCATGGCGCCGCCGTCGGGTGTCTGTAGATGGCCAACAGCTCCTTCTTCCTTTCCCTTGGATGAATCCAGATCGTCTGATCTTAGATCCACGGCTGAGATTAGATTATACCGGTTCAGTTGTAAATTTTGCTAAAGAGTCCCTGCACTTTTCTATTATAGAACCCGCAGTCCACAACGTAAAATCTGAAGCTGTTTTATCCTTTTGAAAGCATATTTGATCTCGGTATTTCCATAATATGTTTTCACTTATTTACAGTTTTGCCACTGAGTTTGTTTTAGTCATAACTTCTCCGTTTTAACTCCGATTTGACCCGTTCAAATTGCGTTAGGTTCGTATTTGCGAGCTCTACATGTTGGTAGTACTATACAGTAGGTTTGTGACATTTTATTTTTCAAGTTTGAATTAAAGTAATTATTTTTCTATAGGAAATCTTCATAAATTCATAACTTCGTCGTTTTAGCTCCGTTTTTGTGTGATCCTAGCGAGTTGTAGATTCGTTTTAAAGACTTTTTATCTTATTTTATTACTATTGGTGTACTGTTCTAATTATAGTCTTGTTTGTTTATGCATGATTGTTGTGGATGAATGTTGTTGCTATTGTTGATCGAGTATAGACGGTGAGCAATTCGTTGGGGATCAGGAGTTTTTCTACGAGCAAGATCATCAGGACCAGTTTGAGCAAGGCAAGTATAGCATGGGATTATCCTTGTTGTCCTATTCATATTAAGAAAATAATATCATTATGCATATATTCCCTTGTTAAGGATGACTTAGTGTTGATCTTATTCCTTGATACCTATTATATCGCATGGAGTAGTATTGCTAGTGCTTAACATGAACTATGATCATGTAATTTGACTAATGGAATATGCAATAAACATTAAAAGATGACTTTTTATTACTATTTAAAGGGGACTAGAGCATGAGGTTATTTTGGTGCTCTAGTTACTCTCCATAAGGACTTATCTGTAAGCGAACATCCGAGACTTACAGTACAACTGTGAGGGCTATATGGCTCAGGCTTTAGTCATATAGAAGGACCTTTTCTAGGTTGTTAGTGGTAATCCTTTTTGGCGTAAGAATGGCTTGACGAATCGGGTATAGTGCGGCCTCTGTCCTCATGTGTATAGGCTACGTGTTATTATGCCATTTGGAAGGGGGGCTCTACATCTGTTTGCCGAGTGAATCTAATGACCCTAACTTCTTAGACGAACCTTCGAAAGACTTCATAGTGTTCCCCTGCCTGCTCACCTTGGAAGTATTTTGGGAGTAATTAACCCGGGCATATGGGCAATATGACTCACAGTGAAAGTGTACAACCTCTGCAGAGTGTAAAACTGGTATATCAGCCGTGCTCACGGTCACGAGTGGCCTTGGACCCTTATGGAATAGTTGATCATTAATAATGAATATATTTTTGCTATTCATTAATCATTTCACATGGATCATATGTTTATTGTTTACATTGAGATATTTTGATATTATTGATATACTAAAATAATGCTAATTAAAAGCTACATGCTGATAAACCAATGTTATGCCTTTGAGCCTCATGAACCCCATGTCACACTTGTTGAGTATGAGATGTACTTACGCTTGTTTATTTTTCTTACTTGGATAAAAATCCCGGATGGGTAATAGATGGTGCAAATAGTGACTACTTCTACTTCCCTGAAGATCACTAGACTTGCAGTCAACCAGTCAATGTGCTTGTGCTTGGAGCTACCATGAGAGATTTATATTTTACTTCCGCTACATTTGTGTAAAGGCTATGTGTTAATAATCGTGATGTAATAACATTTGTGATGATACTTCCTTATAATTTGTTAAACTTATGTGTGATTGATCTCTGGGCACACATAAGAGTATGCACTCCATTTGGTCGTTAAATGGGTGTGACAGAATTCAAGGCTAAAAACTAGGTACTTGAAAGGAATTACTGTCATGGCCGATTTTCCAAAGAAGACCAAGCACTCATTATATGTGTGCCTAGGAAGTCCACACATACAACAATAGAATAGAAATATCAAAACAATGTTTATATAAAGCGGAAAACATACTATATTAACACTTGCAACTATTAGAGTATCACGAAATGGCTGCTAAATTTCTGCTTGGGCTCCATTCTTCTCAGAGACGGCTGATTGGGGGCTCCATATGTGTAACAGAACCATCCAAATTATAAGAGCACAAGTATAAAAACAATCACCGAAGTGATCAAATTCTCACACTTGAGCCCATATAACTCCGGTAGTCCAATAAAATCACGAGGGATTTCAAACCAACCAACATACCAGCCAAGATCGTAGTGATTCAACATAACAAGTCACATGTTACATCCATTTCACAAGTAATTCAATATACATCGGAGTTTAACATAGTTATTACAAATTAACTTGAAAAGTAGCGGAAGCAAAGTAATTTGAAACTAACATTAATCTTATTTCAAATACATGCCAGTACCCCGGTCGACTTCCAACAAAAGCATTAGAGATGAGGTAAATAAGAAGGATCATGCCCATGATCACACTCCGCCACTAAGGCAGGAGCTAACCAACTCTTGCAGCCGCCATGATATATCATAACCTGCAACAAGTGGGGATAAAACTCTGAGTACGTCAAAGTACTCAGCTAGACTACCCGTCAGAAACCAGAAATAAGGTGACACCAAGGATTTTGCAAGGCTGATATAAAGTGGGGCTAGCTTGATAACATTTTGCATAAAAGCTTAATATAGATGATCACTTATTAATGCTTAAGCATCAAGTTAATTATCATTAACCTATCATCTATATTAGAACCTGTACTAGAGCACTCACTTTATTAGGAGCAAACAATATTAACCATAGCAGGTATAAATTGAGGCAACCTTTCCATCGTTATCCAATTAACCATCCGTTCAATTTAATGGAATCTACGTTGCCGCTGCTCAAGTCAAGTGCTCACTAACCAGGAGCGATGGCGATTCGAATCGAATTCCTATCCAGCTGGAGGGGTATTTCTAACACTCACCGAGTCACGCCTGGCGAGTGTCACACCCCAAAATTTCTAATTTTGGGTTGTGCTTGGAAAACACTAAATAAAATAAATGATTTCAATATTTGAATAAATTTATTAGATAAGTTAAGTTGTTGCTAATTTAAATATAGAAAATTTTGGTTTTAAACTTTTTCATATTAATTTGATAATGTGGTGTTTGTGTGATGCTTGTCTTTGGTGTTGGTGAGTGCTTTTATTTTTAAATTACCATAGGACGACGTTTGCTTCTCATCGGAAAACTTTTTGGTATTTTCTGGATTTAAAATTTCAATTTCCGTGAGCTTAATCTTTTTCCTTGATATCTTCATCAATCTTTTCATGAGCTCCAAATACTTTATTTGGGTTCGTCTCATTCTAAAATATCTCTGAGAATTTTCCCTAAATTTTCGGAGCCTTCGAGGTATTTTTCGTGGCATAAAATTCAATTCTGGACTTTTCTAGAATTATTTTATCCATGAAATTAATTAATTCCGAGAATAATAAAATATCTCAGATTTCCTCATGCCCAAAGGCCCATGTCTTTATTTACTAATAGGCTTTTATAATTAATTAGGCCTATTAGTAAAGGTGGATGGTGCAACGTCAATTAGCACCATATCGCTAGTTGACAAGGAGGTGGAGAGTTTTCCTCCCTATATATACGTACCTATCCCTTGGTTAAAAGCACACCAAAACTACCGTAGAGGAGTCCCTAGTTTGGAAAATCTTTCGTGTAGCAAATTATATTTTTCTCCTCCTTCTCTTGCCGCCGTGTACCGGTTCGTCGTCATCCCTGTCACATATATATCTTGGGTGAGCAACTCTATAATTTATATATCTTGATGCCCTGTTAATTTCAGTTTCCATGTTGAACATCTTTCAATTTGCACTCGCTGTAGCTGACCATCGCGCAGCTACCGTTCTTGCCGCCCTAGCCTTGCCGTTACGCTCGTACGTATCGGTTCTCGTCGAGAACAGAACTCACCTGCCGCAGCCATAGTCTCCGACTGCCACCTCTCCATCGACTCTAGCAGGCTGCCGAACGAACATCTCTCCGCAGTAGTAAGCCTCACTGCGTCGTCCTTCATCTCTTTCTCGCTTTCTGTAGGTCCTCATGACAATGCTGATCTTCACAGGAAGCCACCGTCCGCCCTGCGGTACCCTGCGTCGCCCCGCTCCGTGGTCGTCCGTGCCAAGTGACCATGGTGAGAATCGCCATCCTCCTATGCATCTCCCGGTGCCAGTACTCTTCTCGTAGACATTCATAGCTTTTCGCTGAACTCCAGCAAGAAGCCGAGAGCCGAGAGCTCCCATCCATTGCGGCATGGCGCCACCACCGGCACCAGGTCCCAAGTCGCACGCCAGCCCTGCATCCTGCTTCCTGTCACGCACGAACGAGCGCAAGCACGAGCGAGCAGAGCCAGCAGAACAGCCTGCCAGCCATGCATGGCCATTTTGATTTTTGCTAGCTTGATGACATCACAATGGTGTCATGCTCACCTTACACACACATTATTGCCGTTTTTCCTTTAGAAAAATAAATCCCGAAATACAATAGAAATACGTATACATATAATCTTGTTTAGGCCATATCATTTATGTTTTACGTTCGATTTGAGTCGTTCAAGTCGCATTAGATTCATGTCGTCGCGCTCTACACGGTAGTGCTAATGTTTGTCATGTCTTATAGTTATGAATTTATTGATTGAAATACTAATATGATTACTAATAATTTAATAGCTTTTAATTAGAAAACGAATTAGGGTTGCGATGCTGTGCGTGTCGAGTCGTGATTGTGCCGATGTAAACTACGCATGAGTAATGATGTTTATCATGTCACTTGATTATGAATTTATTAATTTAAATAGTAATTAGATTAATATATTTATTTAATAACTTTCCAATTAAAAGAAATTCCGGTTTAAATCCGTTCTTGTTGTTTTGCAATAGTGCCGATCGAGGTTATGTGTTAGCAACAACGTTTGACATGTCTTACATCCTTAAAATTTATAAGTTAGATATTAATTTGATTTATGCTTGTGCAATTGAGTTTCTAATTAAACGCAACACAGGCAGTCCGTTCTAAATTAATGTTAATCTAATTAATATTAAACTAAATGTTTCTTTTGAATTATAAGATGTTTAGTTCAACCTTGAAACATAAGTGCTTTCGTTCAGTTGCCACATGTTTTCTATATATATAGTTCAATATTAAATTGATTAATTAATATGATTAATGTATAATATATTTCAAATTAAAATTTGCTTAGTCTCAGTACGTTACATACATGATAGACTTGTGTAGATAATTTCATATTACAGTACGTATCTGCTCTTTATAGTTATATGACTTTAATCCTCGAGCATTTATTCGTTTGAAATCTATTTTGCTCCAATTAAGTTGCGTTAGATTCACATCGACGTTCTCTGTGAAGTAGCACTAATGTTTTTCATGTCATATGCTTTTCCATATATAGCTGAATATTATATTAATTAATATGCTTGTTATTAGTTTTATAATTAAAAATAATATATAATCTTGTCACGTTAGTCCTTTGTAACCAAGCATGAACTTAGCTAATGGCAACTTAAAATATGTTTAAATTATAATTTACTTAGCCCAACCACATATCTCATATAATTGGAATAATTGTTCTCACATGTTCTTTTATCTCTGCAAAGTCGGCAATACTTATAAATAAAATATGACCAGGGTTAAACCTAGTTTTATAATTCAATTGATTAATCTAATTTTACAATATTTCTTCAGAATGTTTATCACCTTATTTCAATAACTAACTACGTTATGTTGTAATCGTCCCGATAGTCGCGTGTTCTCTTTAATGGTAGCTCCGTTATCCGTCGTTCTTGCGTTTTCGTGACTGTAGCAACGTACCGTGTCCTTTAGTGCGTTCTCTTTTAAAGCGTTTCTTTTGTTGGATGCATGTTCTTAGATGTGTGTATTGTTTGTCTATTTGCGTTGCTTGGTTGCTGCGAGTAGAGGAAGCGTGGTTCGTCAGCGCTGAAGACTAGGAGCTGAGGACTGACAGTTGAAGCAAAAGTGGAGACTGAAAGATAGCAACTGGAGATTTTATGCAGCTAATTTGGGGAAAAAGGCAAGTATAGCATGGGATTATCCTTGTTGTCCTATTTACATTAAGCAAATAATATCATTATGCATATATTCCTTGTTAAGGATGACTTAGAGTTGATCTTATTCCTTGATACCTATTATACTGCATGGATTAGTATTGCTAGTGCTCAACATGAACTATGATCATGTAATTTGACTAATGGAATATGCAATAAACAATAAAAGATGACTTTTATTACTGTTAAAGGGTACTAGAGCATGGGGTTATTTGGTGCTCTTGTTACTCTCCATAAGGACTTATCTGTAAGCAAAAATCCGGGATTTACAGTACAACTGTGAGGGCTAAAATGGCTCTGGCTTTAGCTCAGTATGAGGACCTTTTCTAGCTTGTTAGAGGTTACCCTTGTGGCGCAAATGGGGTAAAGCAGACTGTGGATCCCTGCGTGGTGTATCACACGGACTGACTTCTGAAACCTAGCGGCCCTAACTTGTTAGACGAACCTTTGAAAGGCTTCATAGTGTTTCCCTGCCTGCTCACCTTGGAAGTGTTTTGGGAGTCGCGATCCCGGGCATATGGGTAAACATGACTCGCAGTGAAAGTGTACAACCTCTGCAGAGTGTAAAACTGTTATAACAGCCGTGCTCACGGTCACGAGTGGCCTTGGACCCTTACAGAATTGATGATCACTAATGACTATAAATGTGTTTTTGCTATTCATTATTCATCTTTACATTGATCATATGTTTATTGTGGGATTAATGCAAACCTGATGCTACTCATATGATAAAACTGTGATAATTAAAAGGTAAATGCAGTAAACCAGTGTCTATCCTTTTTGAGCCTCATGAACCCTGTGTTATATTTGTTGAGTTCGACATGGACTCACTCTTGCTATTTCCTCACACCTCAGTGTGTAGTGAGGTGCTGCTTAGAAAAAGGATAAAGAGGTAGTGGAGTTTCCAGAAGTCTTTTCAGAAGTGCTTGGCATATGGAACCCCCAGTCAGCCGTCCCTGTGATGTTGGAGCCTGAAGAAAAGATTAGTGACCGTTCCGCGACACTCTGATAGTTGTAAGTGTTAATATAGTATGTTTTCCGCTTTATATAAACATTGTTTTGATATTTTTTTATTCTGACATATGTGTGGACTTCCTGGGCACACATATGATTAGCCTGGTTTTGTTCTTTAGAAAACCGGGTGTGACAGAGTGGTATCAGAGCGGTGTTGACTGTAGGACGTATGCCAAGTAGCACTGGACGTATTCTAAAACTTATTTTACTATGAAACTATTTTGTGATCCCTTGACTCATTGATTTTGACTATTTTCTGTTCCTTGTCTTGTTGTATCCCTTCCTTGATAGCTTCCTTTGAGCTATTATTTCTTACTCTCTTGGTTTTTGATTTGTGTTGTTTTCACCAAAAGGTTTCTGATCTTATCTTGTTCTAAAGTTCGATGGCTTTTCATCATCTATAATCTACCATTTAGGATGACCACCATTGTTGAAAAAGCACGTGTAGTACCGATGATGTGATTAGTGCATTGTTTTGCCTGATGTGTGCTTGTATTGTTTGATGTGATGCCTTTGTGTTGTCCTTGTTCTCGTGCTTTGAAGGTGGCCCGAAAGGTTTCATCTTGAGAATTAGCTCAATCTATGTTAAAGTGGGGTAGTATCCTCTCTTGACCTACCTAACCTTCGATCAATCCTAATTCTTATAGTCTTTTCCATAAATCATCCATGCTTACTCTTGGTTTCTATGCTTTCTCCTTTATCTTAACCCAAGGGAGGATCAACACATGAATGACTCATCAATAGTAGTAAGCCTTGGATAAAGTGTTGCCTTTAACGACATTGCCAGGTGGAACAAGATCTTTGTTAAGTGGGGTAGCGTCCGCCACCATCATCAATCTCAAGTCACGAGACAAGAAGATCCAGAGACCAATCGCTATCATAATATCATCTTTTGCTAGTCCTTGCCTCTTAACTAGTCTCACCTTGCCATCAATCTTTACTTTTGCTTATCAACATTTGACAACTTTTGACCCTTGTCCTTACATCTTATAAATCCTGATTCAAGGACCTACAAAGACTTGAAGATCAATTTATCCTTCCCACTGGTCTTCCCAAATGATGAAATGGAAAACTAGTCTTTACCTTTCTTCAGCCAATGCTAATCTGTCACTTTTTCGTGATATCTCATAAATCTTGAATCTAGGAGTTTTGACTACCTTAAGATGTATCTTTATCTCTTACGTTATCTCTTGCTAATCTCCACCCTTGTTTTTACACCTTATAAAGTGAAGACTCGATGATCAACCTTGATATATCTTTTCAATCTCCTTTGATCTTCCTTTCCACCTATGTTGACCTTCAATCCTTTGACCTTCTTTCATTAACTTGAATCAATCTTAACGATCAATCCAATGTTCTTTTGTTATCCTTTGATAATCCTTGACGCTTATATCCGAACTTGTCAAAAAGTCTCGAAACAACCTTATTGGTCTGCTTTATCTTCCTCCCTAGTCTCTCCGAATCTCGGGACGAGATTCCTGTTAAGTGGGGTAGAATTGTCACACCCCAAAATTTCTAATTTTGGGTTGTGCTTGGAAAACACTAAATAAAATAAATGATTTCAATATTTGAATAAATTTATTAGATAAGTTAAGTTGTTGCTAATTTAAATATAGAAAATTTTGGTTTTAAACTTTTTCATATTAATTTGATAATATGGTGTTTGTGTGATGCTTGTCTTTGGTGTTGGTGAGTGCTTTTATTTTTAAATTACCATAGGACGACGTTTGCTTCTCATCGGAAAACTTTTTGGTATTTTCTGGATTTAAAATTTCAATTTCCGTGAGCTTAATCTTTTTCCTTGATATCTTCATCAATCTTTTCATGGGCTCCAAATACTTTATTTGGGTTCGTCTCATTCTAAAATATCTCTGAGAATTTTCCCTAAATTTTCGGAGCCTTCGAGGTATTTTTCGTGGCATAAAATTCAATTCTGGACTTTTCTAGAATTATTTTATCCATGAAATTAATTAATTCCGAAAATAATAAAATATCTCAGATTTCCTCATACCCAAAGGCCCATGTCTTTATTTACTAATGGGCTTTTATAATTAATTAGGCCTATTAGTAAAGGTGGATGGTGCAACGTCAATTAGCACCATATCGCTAGTTGACATGGAGGTGGAGAGTTTTCCTCCCTATATATACGTACCTATCCCTTGGGTAAAAGCACACCAAAACTATCGTAGAGGAGTCCCTAGTTTGGAAAATCTCTCGTGTAGCAAATTATATTTTTCTCCTCCTTCTCTTGCCGCCGTGTACCGGTTCGTCGTCATCCCTGTCACATATATATCTTGGGTGAGCAACTCCATAATTTATATATCTTGATGCCCTGTTAATTTCAGTTTCCATGTTGAACATCTTTCAATTTGCACTCGCTGCAGCTGACCATCGCGCAGCTACCGTTCTTGCCGCCCTAGCCTTGCCGTTACGCTCGTACGTATCGGTTCTCGTCGAGAACAGAACTCACCTGCCGCAGCCATAGTCTCCGACTGCCACCTCTCCATCGACTCTAGTAGGCTGCCGAATGAACATCTCTCCGCAGTAGTAAGCCTCACTGCGTCGTCCTTCATCTCTTTCTCGCTTTCTGTAGGTCCTCATGACAATGCTGATCTTCACAGGAAGCCACCGTCCGCCCTGCGGTACCCTGCGTCGCCCCGCTCCGTGGTCGTCCGTGCCAAGTGACCATGGTGAGAATCGCCATCCTCCTATGCATCTCCCGGTGCCAGTACTCTTCTCGTAGACATTCATAACTTTTCGCTGAACTCCAGCAAGAAGCCAAGAGCCGAGAGCTCCCATCCATTGCGGCATGGCGCCACCACCGGCACCAGGTCCCAAGTCGCACGCCAGCCCAGCATCCTGCCTCCTGTCACGCACGAACGAGCGCAAGCACGAGCGAGCAGAGCCAGCAGAACAGCCTGCCAGCCATGCATGGCCATTTTGATTTTTGCTAGCTTGATGACATCACAATAGTGTCATGCTCACCTTACACACACATTATTGCCATTTTTCCTTTAGAAAAATAAATCCCGAAATACAATAGAAATACGTATACATATAATCTTGTTTAGGCGATATCATTTATGTTTTACGTTCGATTTGAGTCGTTCAAGTCGCGTTAGATTCATGTCGTCGCGCTCTACACGGTAGTGCTAATGTTTGTCATGTCTTATAGTTATGAATTTATTGATTGAAATACTAATATGATTACTAATAATTTAATAGCTTTTAATTAGAAAACGAATTAGGGTTGCGATGCTGTGCGTGTCGAGTCGTGATTGTGCCGATGTAAACTACGCATGAGTAATGATGTTTATCATGTCACTTGATTATGAATTTATTAATTTAAATAGTAATTAGATTAATATATTTATTTAATAACTTTCCAATTAAAAGAAATTCCGGTTTAAATCCGTTCTTGTTGTTTTGCAATAGTGCCGATCGAGGTTATGTGTTAGCAACAACGTTTGACATGTCTTACATCCTTAAAATTTATAAGTTAGATATTAATTTGATTTATGCTTGTGCAATTGAGTTTCTAATTAAACGCAACACAGGCAGTCCGTTCTAAATTAATGTTAATCTAATTAATATTAAACTAAATGTTTCTTTTGAATTATAAGATGTTTAGTTCAACCTTGAAACATAAGTGCTTTCGTTCAGTTGCCACATGTTTTCTATATATATAGTTCAATATTAAATTGATTAATTAATATGATTAATGTATAATATATTTCAAATTAAAATTTGCTTAGTCTCAGTATGTTACATACATGATAGACTTGTGTAGATAATTTCATATTACAGTACGTATCTCCTCTTCATAGTTATATGACTTTAATCCTCGAGCATTTATTCGTTTGAAATCTATTTTGCTCCAATTAAGTTGCGTTAGATTCACATCGACGTTCTCTGTGAAGTAGCACTAATGTTTTTCATGTCATATGCTTTTCCATATATAGCTAAATATTATATTAATTAATATGCTTGTTATTAGTTTTATAATTAAAAATAATATATAATCTTGTCACGTTAGTCCTTTGTAACCAAGCATGAACTTAGCTAATGGCAACTTAAAATATGTTTAAATTATAATTTACTTAGCCCAACCACATATCTCATATAATTGGAATAATTATTCTCACATGTTCTTTTATCTCTGCAAAGTCGGTAATACTTATAAATAAAATATGACCAGGGTTAAACCTAGTTTTATAATTCAATTGATTAATCTAATTTTACAATATTTCTTCAGAATGTTTATCACCTTATTTCAATAACTAACTACGTTATGTTGTAATCGTCTCGATAGTCATGTGTTCTCTTTAATGGTAGCTCCGTTATCCGTCGTTCTTGCGTTTTCGTGACTGTAGCAACGTATCGTGTCCTTTAGTGCGTTCTCTTTTAAAGCGTTTCTTTTGTTGGATGCATGTTCTTAGATGTGTGTATTGTTTGTCTATTTGTGTTGCTTGGTTGCTGCGAGTAGAGGAAGCGTGGTTCGTCAGCGCTGAAGACTAGGAGCTGAGGACTGACAGTTGAAGCAAAAGTGGAGACTGAAAGATAGCAACTGGAGATTTTAAGCAGCTAACTTGGGGAAAAAGGCAAGTATAGCATGGGATTATCCTTGTTGTCCTATTCACATTAAGCAAATAATATCATTATGCATATATTCCTTGTTAAGGATGACTTAGAGTTGATCTTATTCCTTGATACCTATTATACTGCATGGATTAGTATTGCTAGTGCTCAACATGAACTATGATCATGTAATTTGACTAATGGAATATGCAATAAACAATAAAAGATGACTTTTATTACTGTTAAAGGGTACTAGAGCATGGGGTTATTTGGTGCTCTTGTTACTCTCCATAAGGACTTATCTGTAAGCGAAAATCTGGGATTTACAGTACAACTGTGAGGGCTAAAATGGCTCTGGCTTTAGCTCAGTATGAGGACCTTTTCTAGCTTGTTAGAGGTTACCCTTGTGGTGCAAATGGGGTAAAGCAGACTGTGGATCCCTGCGTGGTGTATCACACGGACTGACTTCTGAAACCTAGCGGCCCTAACTTGTTAGACGAACCTTTGAAAGGCTTCATAGTGTTTCCCTGCCTGCTCACCTTGGAAGTGTTTTGGGAGTCGCGATCCCGGGCATATGGGTAAACATGACTCGCAGTGAAAGTGTACAACCTCTGCAGAGTGTAAAACTGTTATAACAGCCATGCTCACGGTCACGAGTGGCCTTGGACCCTTACAGAATTGATGATCACTAATGACTATAAATGTGTTTTTGCTATTCATTATTCATCTTTACATTGATCATATGTTTATTGTGGGATTAATGCAAACCTGATGCTACTCATATGATAAAACTGTGATAATTAAAAGCTAAATGCAGTAAACCAGTGTCTATCCTTTTTGAGCCTCATGAACCCTATGTTATATTTGTTGAGTTCGACATGGACTCACTCTTGCTATTTCCTCACACCACAGTGTGTAGTGAGGTGCTGCTTAGAAAAAGGATAAAGAGGTAGTGGAGTTTCCAGAAGTCTTTTCAGAAGTGCTTGGCATATGGAACCCCCAGTTAGCCGTCCCTGTGATGTTGGAGCCTGAAGAAAAGATTAGTGACCGTTTCGCGACACTCTGATAGTTGTAAGTGTTAACATAGTATGTTTTCCGCTTTATATAAACATTGTTTTGATATTTTTTTATTCTAACATATGTGTGGACTTCCTGGGCACACATATGATTAGCCTGGTTTTGTTCTTTAGAAAATCGGGTGTGACAGCGAGGGCTGCTCAGGTCACCTTTGGTACAGTTCAGGAGCCGCGGGTCTGACTGATGCCACATCCCCAAGGGTGACACTCTGCTATGTGCTAGGGACTCTAACCCCCCATTGGACTCACGGCAATGTCCCCAACCACAACATTTCTCTCCTCCAAGATGCGACCTTCCAGTCGATTGCCGGCCTGAACTGTATTACTCGGATTCACGGTCGGAACGACTTATCCGGCCAACTAAGTGTTAGACTGCGTTCAACATGACTCAAGGACGTACAACGAATCGGTCCTTAAACGACTCAAACGGGGATAGATCCACACCCAAGACCTCCATGTCTTGTTGCTTCACTATCGTCATCCCACCCGGTCTCATTTCATTTTATTAACACATGGTTCCATTCCACGATAGCACATATAGCCAACCGTGCCATATATGAATATCCCTATATCTCGCAGGTGACAGGAAATCACCTGACTTCTACCGCTTAAAGCAGGGCTAAGCATCTACTCGATCCTAGTCTATGTAGGATTCAAGGATTCATATATCTGGACAAGGAATGATATAATGCAGCAAGGTTTTCAACCAACTCCTACCACTTAATGCAACAATACTTATAACATATATAGAATTAATTGCTTTGAAGGTAGGAGGCTTATAATGCTCCGGGGCTTGCCTGGGATCCGAATCAAGTCAGAGTTGGTCAGAAGAAACTCGCTTGGCGAACATTCTCTCATTCAAGCACTTGTCCGATCCTTCCATCTCCGAGATAGGTCCACCAACACCATCTTCGGTTTTGGCTCCACATCAGGTCCTTCACGCGTTTCTGCTAACGTACCTATATGAGGTGTAACCATGCATATGTATGAATACATAGAAATGCAATAAACAAAGTAATCATACAAGCATACCACAGTTCTTATAAGCACCTAGAGCTAATTAACTAGATCCTCACTTAAGGCATAACATAGAAGATGGCAAGCACATCAATAAAGACACAAGCCTCATAAGATCATAGGGTACTAACCCAAGTACTATCAA
The DNA here is from genome assembly GCA_020631735.1 of Saccharum officinarum. Classification (NCBI taxonomy): domain Eukaryota; kingdom Viridiplantae; phylum Streptophyta; class Magnoliopsida; order Poales; family Poaceae; genus Saccharum; species Saccharum officinarum. The sequence goes on along the minus strand of CM036175.1, from coordinate 40,506,067 downwards.
AGATATGAGTCACACTTCAACACACTAGCATGGCAAAGTTAATCAAAGCACTAGACTAGAATTTATCACTTTCTGGGCATCAGAATAGCAGCTAAGTAATTTAATCATAACTGGAGATCTACAACTCCAAATGAATTGCAAGAAGACATTATGGAAAGCTTATAAAATTCTCTACATTTCATTTATAATCATCACAGAACAATTCCAAAGTTTAATACGTCAAATTTACATAAACACAGAAACTGGTCTAACAAGACAGAGAACAAGCAATTCTGTAACCCAACTTTCAACAGCTATAACTCCGAAACCACATGGCCAAATGCCACCAATTTTTAACAGCATCTAGATACATAAATTATCTACAACTTTTATATAAACAAGTTTTATAACAAAGCACATTATGATGAAGAACTTTGCTAAGTTCCCAGATCTGTCCAGAAATCTCATTTGCAAGAAATAATTATTAACTTATGTTGCAAACATATAATTGGACAAAACTAACTTTACCAACATTTCACACATGACTAATGAACACCAGAAAACATAGTGCCCATTCCTAAATAAATTATTTTAATACATTTTCTTAATTTATTTAGATAATTAGGTGGGATTATGAACACCTATCAAAAGTGCACAATAAATTCTACCAAAATTACAGTGTCCTACAAATGCTACCAAAAGTCTACTATCCAAATGTCAAGTCATTTAGACAAGTATATCAACCTCTATGAAAAAGACAAATAGCTATTCCAATAAATCATGTGAGAGCAAGTTAAACCTAAAACTCAATATTTTCTATGAACATAGGGCCATAGTATGAATCAACATGATAGAGCAACATCATACTAAGGTAATGGAACAACATTTTCCCATTCTATCATTTATATATTATTTATAAGCTATTTATCAAGCCATAAACAAATTAAATCAATAACTTGATCATACAGTAAGCAATGACCATGAAATTTATACCACAGTACATACATAGCATAACAAGACTATCATAAAAAATTCACATCATTTGGAGCAACACAACTCAAGATATAAAAATGACAAGCAATATAATGTAGATTTCCTTATTTATCAAGGTCAAATCAAAACCTTAAGAAAACAGTGAAAAACTAGTGTGTTTAATATTTTTCCTAGTAAGAACATGTCATCACAAAATTAACAAAGCAAGAATCACTATTTTTGGGGTTCTAAAACTCCAGATCTTGCTCTGGTCAATTTTATAAGCATTTTAGTGCATTTTTAAAGCTTAAATAAAAACATCAGAAAAACATCTACAAACATGTACATTTTATGACTCTACTGCATAGATCTCCTCTCAAGGTTTCCAAAAAGTCCACATTTGCCATTTTTGGAATTACCAAGCATGAGACATAAATTTTAGATGATTTAACACAATTTCTGAAATTCAAAATCAGCATTACCTAACCCTAACTGCATTTGCTAGGCGCACCCGGTTGTTTACCCAACTCAGCCCCTACTTAAGCCGACACGTGGGATCCAAAGTTCAGCCGGGCCTGCTTGTCATACACACGGAGAGAGACAGAGAGACAGGAGCCGATCTCCTTCCCCGCGCGTCGGGGAAAAACAGAGGAGGCTTGCCGACCGGCCCTCCTCCGGCCGGTGAGGTCGGCTCCAGCGGCGGGAAAGGGCAGTGCGGGCACCGCCGTGCCATTCCGCATCCGGGGGTGGCCGAGGAACGGCGGAAGGCGGGCAGCGGCTTGGCCACGGCGGCAGCAAGCAGTGGGGGCGGAGCCGGTGAGGCGAGGAGTCCCAGAGGTGCGGCGTGGTACGGGAAATGTGATGGCATGGTCGGTTCGGGTGGAGGGAGGCCGGAGGCCAAGAATGACGGTGGCAGCTCGGAGCTCGGCCATGGCAAACCGACTTAGGCAGCGGCACTCTGGCTGCGAGCAAGGCGTTCAAGGGGCGCGCATGGGAGGGAGAAGGGGTTGGCGAAGACGTTGGCGCATGCAGCTGTGGCCATGGCGGCTTGACGCGCCAGGAATGGCAGCGGCGGCGTGAGCTCGGAGCTCGGCTCCGGCGCCCATGGCGGACGCAGCCACACCCAGCACGCGGGGCGTTTGGAAGCGATGAAGGGAAATGGGAAGACGGGGCGAGTAAGGAGGGAGGAGACCGAGGGCAGGCACTTGGGTGGCTCCCCAATGGCATCGGGCTCACGGCACGTGGCAGCGAGGAGGAGCGCATGGCTGCCACGCACAGGGCAGGTGTCTCCCGTTGAGGCATTGCGTCGAACACGCGGCGTGCGTGAAGTTGCCTAAATTGGAGGCCGTTTTTGGGCTGGCTATGGGCCAAACTAGGCTATGGGCCTAAAAGCAAAGTTGTAGCCCATACCACGCTCTACATTTTCTATTCAATGATCATGGTCATTAGGGCAATAGATTAGGAGATAATCAGCCCCCAAATTACCAGTGTCAATATGTTGAGCTAGGGCTCAGTTTTGGGATATTGCAATACCAAACTTGGTCAAATTGATCCCAACTTTTTACATGTTGTTCTCCAGCAAATTGTTTCCAACTTTGATTTTTTGGCTCCACTAGAGATACTCAACAAAATTTGGAGAACATTCAACGTCGAAGACACTGAAATCAGGGCTTTAAATGTCTAAGTTTTGAATTCAGCCCCATTTCTAATCTGTGGGCCCTTTTTGAGCATGTTCCACCCATTTTCATGACTTGACTCTTAAACAAATTTTGTTCCTTATAAAATTCTCTACAACTTTGTTAAAGGGTGCACAGTCATGCAAAGCATCTAGGTCACACTTTTGAAATGGTCAAACAAAAGGGTTCTAGGGTCCATACATGGTCAACCATCACTTAGAAGCACATTTAGGCAAAATGATCAACATGAACATTGTTCCATTAAGTGTCCTAAGTGTAATTAAGGTGTTGTAGAGGCCAAACATATCCACCATGCATAGGCTGCACAAAAGTGTAGGTCTCACATGCATTGAAACATAGAAATCCCTATAATTGAAATGCTGGTTTCAAAGCTCTATTTCAATTGTTTCATGTGTTTGCTTCAAGGTACATGCTACATATGTTTCACTAGGTTGTTCCGCCTGTGTCCCAGATGTGTTGCACATGTTGCATTTGTATGTTGCATAAACACTAGTTCACATGTTTCCTTGTTTCATATGCATGTTTCAGTTATAATCCAAACAAACATATAACTTATCATTTCATGTGACTTTTTTATTCCAAACTTCATGAAACATTTCCAGGAATAAATATAGATAGGTACCAAGGTGAGACACATGAAGATATTGCCATGACACTACCCAAGCATATAATTTGAAAAGGGACCTATATGTAAAGCAATGGTGCAACATCCAACTTTAGGTCAGGCTCATCTCCATAGGTTGACCTTGACATTGTCATCTCTACTTAATCTGTCATGTTTGAGCTCAAACCCACTGCTTAATGAGTGACAAACACCTAGGGTGTTACAGCCCTCCCCCCTTAAAAGAATCACGTCCCGAGATTCAGAATGGAAGACCTTTTTAAGGAAGAGAGGCACGTTATCTAGTTCCCATCATCTGCTATAGCATTCGGCTACAAAGCTTTGACATTGGTAGAACTAATTTGGTCAAGGCACTTTCTGATACTTGCTCTTCATGGTCAACTTTGTCTGAAGAATTTCCTTTGTTGACTTCCATGAAGCATTGTTACTTTGGGAGGAATCCAAGACAACGTAGTACTTCGTTTTCAATGTACAGAGATCCTTGGGTCCATGAGCTAACCACTAACAAGTTTCTGATTCTCTAGTGAACACAACATAGTCTGTATGAACTTGACACTAGACCGAAATCTTCAAAAATATACTCGTCAAAATGACTCTATGTTGACAAAGTTTGAAAAGTAGCCCTCTACCAGAATGGCTTGAGCGCAACCTTCCAAATGGGGTGAGATCATAGATGACAAACATCCTCTGAGGTTATAGGATACTGACTAACCAATAGACAGGGTCTATGTTGGTCGTAAATGTTCAATCCTTTCGATATCAACTAATGGAAAACTACTTAAGGTTCCATCTGTGCAGTTCTCTTTCTCTGATGACAACACTGTATTATCTGAGTCTGGCGAAGGGTTAGTGAATGTGATAGCTAACTCTGTCGGCTTCGTATTTCTGCCCAATGTTACCTAAGAAGATTCTCTTATCCAATGGCAACAGTTATCTAGGTTGAATCAGATGCAACCTCTTGGGTAAAAACATTTATAAGGTACCAAAGTATGTCATCATTGGAAAATCATTACCAAAGAAAGATGTAGCAAGGCCTTAAGGACAACAAAAGTTGTAATATTTACTAAACCACAAGAAATAGTCTACCACCAAGCGATTGAGTAAAATTTTTCTTGGTGACTTAGTTGCACTGTAAGTTGAGTTGACTTGCAGCGTAGCAACTTTGCCAGGCCAACCTTTCACCTGGAGGCTTCCTTTTTAGGATCAAACAACAACTCTTAGATGGGAAATCTGTTGTTTGACACTTTTCAAATTGCTTTTGATTCGCGATGGTATAAATTGATTTGCAGGAACCAAGGCTGCTCGTACATTGGGGATATGAGAAAACAAAAGCAAATAAAAGAGTGTAAACTAGTATCTGTGAGACCTCAAAAGGGCCATCCAACAGCAGATCTCGACTATTAATTTACATACCAATCCGAGGATGCACACGCTTTGAACTTGCGGGTTACTTTTGCAAGGCAAAACGCATACTTTCTCTACTTCTTCACCTTAGCTAATAGAACACCTTGCACTATCTATGTGATTGTCCAAGATGGAATTGACTTGATCACAATGGCTCTAGAAGATAGAGTATCACCCAAGTTGTTGACTAGTTGTTTAACTTCTTGTTGGTTATTGCTCTATAAGACATAGCCTTCATAGCTACCAAAGAGTCGTTACCTAGCTGGAGATTAACCTTCCAATTGGTAACTAGTCAGTTGTCTCTCAACACTAAAAATTCCAAATCTTCACTCTTGACCACAATAATAGTAGTTGATGTAGACGGATGGCGAATATTGAAGTCTACAGATAGGGAGTCACACCAGAGAGGGTTGATTTCGACGGTATGGTCATTATGCATTCAGAGGTTAAGATTTGCCTATTGTGACGATCGAGTCTTATCCAATGGATGACTTGTCCAACATTAAGTGTTGTGTCCTTTTTATCCAATATGGATGAGATACTTTGCTCACTAAATGACGTTCATCAATACTGGGACAACTAAGTAGAGTCACTTGTCTACCACCTATTGCAGTCTGTTAATGTTTATGTCGGTGACCTGTTCTTCAAAGGTTATCCTCTTAGCAACTTAGGAGGAAGCTCTACTACATTTAGTCCTACATAAGGATCTTCTGATAATGTATGGGAAAGATAACCAAGGAAAAATTCACCTGAGAATAACACGTTGATGTCGTTCCGCAACGGATCATGACTAGAAACCACGATACCAGCGCGTGTCGAGCAGCACAACCTTGTGTCGGCCGCCCACAGGAGGCTCTCGGTTTCATCGCGGCACTGTTAGTTGCTACTCATAACACCATTACCGATCACACCACCAAGGTGAAATTTCAAGTGACACAATTTGGGGTGGTAAAAACAAGCATTATACAAGGGAGGATAGCAAGCAAATGTAGTCACAAGGTTTAGAATCAACAGGGAAGCTATCCGTAGATCAAAACACCTCACAAGAGAACATATCTCAAATCCTAAAGACAACTGATCAATGGACTCTTGCTTAAATTCTATGCACGACTTGCGTCCACCGAGGTGAGTTCCAGATAAAAGATTAATAGGAGATTCATTCATGTTGGGCAACAACATGAGATCAAGACTGATAAACATCCCGAGACTTGGGAAGGTTAGGGATGGATTACTCAAACTTCAAGGACGAAAACTAATATGTCAATCACAGATTGAGTTGATAAGGTAGATACACGAATTTACAAGCAAACGATTTTGAGATCAGACGACGAAAGATTATCATTGCACCAGATCACCTGTAGGAGAGGCAATCAGTAGGTCCAACATGGATTCAGTTAAGGGTCTTACAACTTGACATCAAACAACTATAGCCAAAAGGAAGAGTTGGAGAGAATCTATCTTGGCTAGTAGATCAAACAAAGGTATTCACGTGCGGTTGCAGGACAACCATGGTATACACGAATATTTAATGGTCTAGACTTAGGCTCATAAGGAAAAGAACCTAATTGGGGATGACGCCAAGAGATCGTTTCACGTAACTCGAGTATTGCTCTAAGATAACGCTATTCGACACTCGTATGCTCACCGAGGATAAACGAGGTGCCAACTAGGGTACTACCTAGATAACAAGCATACATACAACATCACAGTCATGCAGACATTGGAGAAAATTCAAACGAATGAACTTAAGAAATCAATACAAGCACAAGGCTCACCTAAAATAAGCATTCATCTCAAGCACGAACTAACTACAAGTTTAGCTCAAAACAAATGCTAGCTAAGGTGACTAACTTAACATGTGCACAGAATCTAGACAGCAGCATAGTAACTACTTGTTTCAACCATAACTGAGGTTGTAGACATTCTATAAAGGTGATCCTAGACTTTCTAGATAGCTTAGGAAGATGACTACACTTTAGTTACTCATACCAAAAGCTAATTCATAGATTAACATGACCAGAAATGCTAATGTTTCAGATCTGTACCAATATGGACAGAAACTGACAATAACTTCAAAAAAATGCATAACTGGAGTTCTAGGGACACAACAAAGCTGAGACTTAACTTTATGTAAAGCTTATTAAGTTTTCTATAACTTTCTTATTATCATAATAAGATGATTCTATAGCTAACAAGGCCAAACAAGACAAGGAAGACATCTCTGCCCAGATTTAGACAGATTCTGTCATTCCACTTCGCAAGCTTATAACTAGAGATTTAGACCGCCACAATTAATGCTATAGGACATTTTGGAAAGCTTAGAAAAAGTACTACACTTCTTCTATTATCTCCAAGATATGATTATATATTCACACAGGTCAAACAAACCAAACATTCAGATCTATTCAGAGCATAAGAAAAACCTGACAGTAAAATTCAAAAATTCATAACTCCCAAACCATAAGGCCTAGTGTCATGAAATTTTTGGACAAGCTAGATGAGTAAGTTATCTACAACTTTGGTATTATCTATAACTACAGAAAACACCATTATGACTATGAAAGAATCACTACAATAGAAACTATTCTAGCAGCCAATGTCCAACAAGCAAAACAAAGCTTGCCTTTGTTCTATTTAACAAGAGAGCACACAAACATGTTATTCTAGCAGCTCTAACTTTTGTTACCTTAGACCAACACGAATTTAATTCATTCATGAGAATCCATAATTACTTAAGTGAGGTCTAAAGCATTGGCAAACGCTTGGGTGGGCAACATAGAGTAAGACATTCTTGTTTAGCTTCACACAAGAAAGATAATGTACTACATTGATCACAAGTTACTTATCATTTGAACAAGGGTGAGAGGAGCATAGCCATGTATAAAGCAACAATCATGAAGATGCATGCTTCATCCTATTCGTCCTCACAAGATTGCCAACCTAAGGTGGCGACCACGTCCTATGTCGGTGGCATAACACGCACTCTCTCGATATATAGCTAGTCGTCAGCTACATTCGACTTACGCATTCGTGGTTAGCGTACCTGTAGAAAAGTTTCATTACAACCCAACATTTCCCCAAATATAGCACACAATGAAACAGGAAGGTGAAATTCTAAGCACTCCCATATACATATACCCCTGTATACGTACATGTAGCACCAAAACTACCCGAATCATTAATCACCCACAATTAAGTATATTCATATATACATGTGTGTGACATGTAAATAATCCAGTAACCAAAACTAGCTCTCCCCTAGACCGCAAGTTTTACGGTCATGCTCTCACAACTCACACTTACCTGAGCATTGGTGCGATGTTGCATAAAAGTAAACTAGCAACATATATGGTTATTTCATATATGAAGGCTACCTCTAATCTAACACACCGGGTAGCATAGTGTGGGAGAGTCATCACACATACATACCTTGGCCTGGGCGTAGATGCATAAATAAAAAATCCCCAAGTTAGTACTTATATAAGCCACCTAATAATCCTTATATGGGCATAAGGAAATTGACCACTGGCATACTTAGGTTTAGAATTCAGATTTCACAAACCTATATATAGCTATAAGTTGATAAAACTGATTTTATAAAACAAAACCTTTGTTTTAAATACACATACGACATGTTTAATGTTGAATCTTGCTCCGATACCAGCTGTAACAGAACCGTCCAAATTATAAGAGCACAAGTATAAAAACAATCACCGAAGTGATCAAATTATCACACTTGAGCCCATATAACTCTGGTAGTCCAATGAAATCACGAGGGATTTCAAACCAACCAACATACCAGCCAAGATCGTAGTGATTCAACATAACAAGTCACATGTTACATCCATTTCACAAGTAATTCAATATACATCGGAGTTTAACATAGTTATTACAAATTAACTTGAAAAGTAGCGAAAGCAAAGTAATTTGAAACTAACATTAATCTTATTTCAAATACATGTCAGTACCCCGGTCGACTTCCAACAAAATCATTAGAGATAAGGTAAATAAGAAGGATCATGCCCATGATCACACTCCGCCACTAAGGCAGGAGCCAACCAACTCTTGCAGCCACCATGATACATCATAACCTGCAACAAGTGGGGATAAAACCCTGAGTACGACAAAGTACTCAGCTAGACTTACCTGTCAGAAACCAGAAATAAGGTGACACCAAGGATCATGCAAGGCTGATATAAAGTGGGGCTAGCTTGACAACATTTTACATAAAAGCTTAATATAGATGATCACTTATTAATGCTTAAGCATCAAGTTAATTGTCATTAACCTATCATCTATATTAGAACCTGTACTAGAGCACTCACTTTATTAGGAGCAAACAATATTAACCATAGCAGGTATAAATTGAGGAAACCTTTCCATCGTTATCCAATTAACCATCCGTTCAATTTAATGGAATCTACGTTGCCGCTGCTCAAGTCAAGTGCTCACTAACCGGGAGCGACGGCGATTCGAATCGAATTCCTATCTAGCTGGAGGGGTATTTCTAACACTCACCGAGTCACGCCTGGCAAGGGTTGCTCAGGTCACCTTTGGTACAGTTCAGGAGCCACGGGTCCGACTGATGCCACATCCCCAAGGGCGACACTCTGCCAGGTGCTAGGGACTCTAACCCCCCCTCGGACTCACACCAATGTCCCCAAGCACAACGTTTCTCTCCTCCAAGATGCGACCTACCAGTCGATTCCCGGCCTGAACTGTATTACTCGGATTCGCGGTCGGAATGACTTATCCGGCCAACTAAGTGTTAGACTGCGTTCAACATGACTCAAGGACGTACAGCGAATCGGTCCTTAAACGACTCAGATGGGGATAGATCCACACCCAAGACCTCCATGCCTTGTTGCTTCACTATCATCATCCCGCCCGATCTCATTTCATTTTATTAACACATGGTTCCATTCCACGATAGCACATATAGCCAACCGTGCCATATATGAATATCCCTATATCTCGCAGGTGACAGGAAATCACCTGACTTCTACCGCTTAAAGCAGGGCTAAGCATCTACTCGATCCTAGTCTATGTAGGATTCAAGGATTCATATATCTGGACAAGGAATGATATAATGCAGCAAGATTTTCAACCAACTCCTACCACTTAATGCAACAATACTTATAGCATATATAGAATTAATTGCTTTGAAGGTAGGAGGCTTATAATGCTCCGGGGCTTGCCTGGGATCTGACTCAAGTCAGAGTTGGTCAGAAGAAACTCGCTTGGCGAACATTCCCTCATTCAAGCACTTGTCCGATCCTTCCATCTCCAAGATAGGTCCACCAACACCATCTTCGGTTTTGGCTCCACATCAGGTCCTTCACGCGTTTCTGCTAACGTACCTATATGAGGTGTAACCATGCATATGTATGAATACATAGAAATGCAATAAACAAAGTAATCATACAAGCATACCACAATTCTTATAAGCACCTAGAGCTAATTAACTAGATCCTCACTTAAGGCATAACATAGAAGATGGCAAGCACATCAATAAAGACACAAGCCTCATAAGATCACAGGGTACTAACCCAAGTACTATCAAAGATATGAGTCACACTTCAACACACTAGCATGGCAAAGTTAATCAAAGCACTAGACTAGAATATGTCACTTTCTGGGCATCAGAACAGCAGCTAAGTAATTTAATCATAACTGGAGATCTACAACTCCAAATGACTTGCAAGAAGACATTATGGAAAGCTTGTGAAATTCTCTACATTTCATTTATAATCATCACAGAATAATTCCAAAGTTTAATATGTCGAATTTACACAAACACAGAAACTGGTCTAACAAGACAGAGAACAAGCAATTCTGTAACCCAAATTTCAACAGCTATAACTCCTAAACCACATGGACAAATGCCACCAATTTTTAACAGCATCTAGATACATAAATTATCTACAACTTTTATATAAACAAGTTTTATAACAAAGCACATTATCATGAAGAACTTTGCTAAGTTCCCAGATCTGTCCAGAAATCTCATTTGCAAGAAATAATTATTAACTTATGTTGCAAACATATAATTGGACAAAACTAACTTTACCAAAATTTCACACATGACTAATGAACACCAGAAAACATAGTGCCCATTCCTAAATAAATTCTTTTAATACATTTTCTTAATTTATTTAGATAATTAGGTGGGATTATGAACACCTATCAAAAGTGCACAATAAATTCTACCAAAATTACAGTGTCCTACAAATGCTACCAAAAGTCTAATGTCCAAATTTCAAGTCATTTGTACAAGAATATCAACCTCTATAAAAAAGACAAATAGCTATTGCAATAAATCATGTGAGAGCAAGTTAAACCTAAAACTCAATATTTTCTATGAACACAGGGCCATAGTATGAATCAACATGATAGAGCAACATCATACTAAGGTAATGGAACAACATTTTCCCATTTTATCATTTATATATTATTTATAAGCTATTTATCAAGCCATAAACAAATTAAATTAATAACTTGATCATACTGTAAGCAATGACCATGAAATTTATACCACAGTACATACATAGCATAACAAGACTACCATAAAAATTTCACAACATTTGGAGCAACACAACTCAAGATATAAAAATGACAAGCAATATAATGTAGATTTCCTTATTTATCAAGGTCAAATCAAAACCTTAAGAAAACAGTGAAAAACTAGTGTGTTTAATATTTTTCCTAGTAAGTACATGTCATCACAAAATTAACAAAGCAAGAATCACTATTTTTGGGGTTCTAAAACTCTAGATCTTGCTCTGGTCAAGTTTATAAGCTTTTTAGAGCATTTTTAAAGCTTAAATAAAAACATCAGAAAAACATCTACAAACATGTACATTTTATGACTCTACTGCATAGATATCCTCTCAAGGTTTCCAAAAGTCCACATTTGCCATTTTTGGAATTACCGAGCATGAGATATAAATTTTTAGATGATTTAACACAATTTCTGAAATTCAAAATCAGCATTACCTAACCCTAAGTGCATTTGCTAGGCGCACCCGGTTGTTTACCCAACTCAGCCCCTACTTAAGCCAACACGTGGGACCCAAATTTTAGCCGGGCCCGCTTGTCATACACACGGAGAGAGACAGAGAGACAGGAGCCGATCTCCTTCTCCGCGCGCCGGGGAAAAACAGAGGAGGCTTGCCGGCCAGCCCTCCTCCGGCCGATGAGGTCGGCTCCAGCGCGCGGGAAAGGGCAGCGCCGGCACCGCCATGCCATTCCGCATCCGGGGGTGGCCGAGGAACGGCGGAAGGCGGTCATCAGTGGCTTGGCCACGTGCGCCGGTGGCCCATCGGCCGGTGCTCCGGTGGCAGCAAGCAGCGGGGGCGGAGCCGGTGAGGCGAGGAGTCCTGGAGGTGCGGCGTGGTACGGGAAATGTGATGGCATTGTCGGTTCGGGTGGAGGGAGGCCGGAGGCCAAGAATGGCGGTGGTGGCTCGGAGCTCGGCCATGGCAGCCATGGCGAACCGGTTCAGGCAGCGGCACTCTGGCTACGAGCAAGGCGTTCAAGGCGCGCGCATGGGAGGGAGAAGGGGTTGGCGAAGACGTTGGTGCACGCAGCTGTGGCCATGGTGGCTTGACGCGCCAGGAATGGAAGCAGCGGCGTGAGCTCAGAGCTCGGCTCCGGCGCCCATGGCGGACGCGGCCACACCCAGCACGCGGGGCGTTTGGAAGCGACGAAGGGAAATGGGAAGACGGGGCGAGTAAGGAGGGAGGAGACCGAGGGCAGGCGCTCGGGCGACTCCCCAATGGCATCGGGCTCATGGCACGGGGCAGCGAGGAGGAGCGCATGGCTGCCACGCACAGGGCAGGTGTCTCCCGTTGAGGCATTGCATCGAACACACGGCGTGCGTGAAGCTGCCAGAATTGGAGGCCATTTTTGGGCTGGCTATGGGCCGAACTGGGCTATGGGCCTAAAAGAAAAGTTGTAGCCCATACCATGCTCTACATTTTATATTTAATGGTCATGGTCATTAGGGCAATAGATTAGGATATAATCAGCCCCCAAATTACCGGTGTCAATATGTTGAGCTGGGGCTCGGTTTTGGGATTTTGCAATACCAAACTTGGTCAAATTGATCCCAACTTTTTACATGTTGTTCTCCAACAAATTGTTTCCAACTTTGATTTTTGGCTCCACTAGAGATACTCAACAAAATTTGGAGAACGTGAGATGCCAACGTCGAAGACACTGAAATCAGGGCTTTAAATGTCTAAGTGCTGAATTCAGCCCCATTTCTAATCTGTGGGCCCTTTTTGAGCATGTTCCACCCATTTTCATGACTTGTCTCTTAAACAAAGTTTGTTCCTTATAAAATTCTCTATAACTTTGTTAAAGGGTGCACAGTCATGCAAAGCTTCTAGGTCACACTTTTGAAATGGTCAAACAAAAGGGTTCTAGGGTCCATACATGGTCAACCATCACTTAGAAGCACATTTAGGCAAAATGATCAACATGAACATTGTTCCATTAAGTGTCCTAAGTGTAATTAAGGTGTTGTAGAGGCCAAACATGCCCACCATGCATAGGCTGCACAAAAGTGTAATACTCACATGCATTGAAACATAGAAATCCCTATAATTGAAATGCTGGTTTCAAAGCTCTATTTCAATTGTTTCATGTGTTTGCTTCAAGGTACATGCTACATATGTTTCACTAGGTTGTTCCACCTGTGTCCCAGATGTGTTGCACATGTTGCATTTGTATGTTGCATAAACACTAGTTCACATGTTTCCTTGTTTCATATGCATGTTTCAGTTATAATCCAAACAAACATATAACTTATCATTTCATGTGACTTTTTTATTCCAAACTTCATGAAACTTTTCCAGGGATCAATATAGATAGGTACCAAAGTGAGACACATGAAGATATTTCCATGACACTACCCAAGCATATAATTTGAAAAGGGACCTATATGTAAAGCAATGGTGCAACATCCAACTTTAGGTCAGGCTCATCTCCATAGGTTGACCTTGACATTGTCATCTCCACTTAATCTGTCATGTTTGAGCTCAAACCCACTGCTTAATGAGTGACAAACACCTGGGGTGTTACAGTATGCCAAGCACTTCTGAAAGACTTCTGGAAACTCCACTACACCTTTATCTTTCTTCTAAGCGGCACCTTACTACACTCTAGAGTGTGGGAGAAATAGCAAGGGTGAGCACGTGTCGTACTCAACAAATATAGCAAGGGGTTCATGTGGCTCAATTAGCTGACACTAGTTAAACTACATGTAGTTTTTAAGTGTATGTCATGTTTAGCAATTAATAGCAACAAGGTAGCAATTATTCCCATAACCACATGATCAAGTGAACAAGAATAATGAATAGCACATAAACAACATAATAAGAACATAATTAAATAGTGATCATCTATTCCACAAGGATTCCAAGGCCGCTCGTGTCTGTGAGCACGACTGCTATAATAGTTTATTAAACTCTGCGGAAAGGTGTACACTTTCACTGTGAGTTATGTTTTCCAAATGCATGGGTTAGCTATTCCCAAAGCACTAGAAACCATATAAAGCCACTTAAAAGTTTGTCTAACAAGTTAGGGCTGCTAGGTTTCGGTGGCAAACAGATGTAGAGCCCTCCTTCCGTATGGCACAACGACCGCAGCCTATACAAATAAGGACAAAAGCTGCACTATACCTGATTCAGTAGACCCCTTTTGTGTCCTTTTGGGTAACCTCTAACAAGCTAGAAAAGGTCTTCTAAATAACTAGAGCCAGAGCTATGTAGCCCTCATAGCTATACTGTAAGTCCTGGATGATCACTTACAGATAAGTCCTTACGGAGGGTCAATATCATCCGGCAAAAGCTAGAGTTCTCACCCTTTAATTCATGTTGCTAAAAATCACCTTTTAATGTTTATTGTATATTCTATTATTCAGGTTACAAGATCATGGTTAAAGGTTTAGCACTAGCAAAAATACTACCCAAATGCATATATCCTAAGGTGACAAGGTGTTCAGTAATCAATTGCTAGGAAATCCTTAAAAAGGTGACAAGAGGACACATGCATATGAAATTTATGTGTAACATAAGTAGGTCATCAAGGAGGTCCCAAGCTATACCTGCCTTTTATGATTGCTTTCCAGTCAAGGCAACTGCTCATAGAAATTCTTCGGTCTTCTCTTTTGTAGCTTCTGGCCTCCAATGCCCACGTATAGTCCTCTTTCTACTCGTAGAAAATACCAAGCAGTTCGAACAACATACGAGCAAACAAGGTAGATTAAGAACACCACATCACACAAGAGAAAAACATCGTACTAAAAGAGGACTAATGCTATGAGATCACAAAGAAGCATCGGAACCGAAACTATCGTTAAAAATGACTATTAGAAGTTTTATATTATTGTAAAAGAAATAATTACAAGCTTGATTTATGTTAACTAAGAAAACTATGAGAGTAGTATTAATTTAGATTAATCATACATATTTATTTTCATAAGTCAAGTATAACGCTAATCATATTTTATTTATTAATATTTCCATATCATTTATGTCAATTCAACTTGACATACAAGAGCACTGAGCATCTAATTGAATTTAACATGCGTGTTTAAACCGGACAAATTATAATTTAGAAACATGATTATGTTAGCAATTAATCATGTTAACATTATATATAAAGTACACAAGTATAAAACCTATATTGATTTTTAGTTATAAAACCAGATGCAAGTGTGTTAATCAATTTGATATTGAACTATATATATAGAAAACATGTGGCAACTGAACGAATGCACTTATATTTCAAGGTTGATCTATGTGAGTCATTACTGGAAAGACATTGTGATTGATAATAATCCCATTATAATTAATTTATGAAAGACCAACATATAAATCTAACTTGCTTTAAATTGAAAAGATACTAAATAAAATTTAACCAAATTAATATGTTTCATGTTTAACTAAACAAATTATAATTAATTAAAGTACATTAAGGTTGGTGTTAGTTAACATTTATTACAAAAGACCAAAGCATAACCTAAGTTGCTTTTATTTAGAAATGGCATTTGAATAATCATATTATTTTATTTTGAACTTCTATATCATAGAATATGGTAAATGTCATTAGTAACGCGTAGCTTACATTGGCATGACAGCGACACAACAAGACGGAGTTAAACCCTAGGTTGCTTTTAATTAAAAAGCTATTAAATAAATGTTAATCGAATTGCATTTAAATAATAAATAAATTCATAATAAAACAACACAGCGGACACTACCACTACTGCATAGGGTGCGATGCTACAAAACTAATGCAACAAGAATTACTCGAATCGAACACTAAACGATTAAACGACGGAGATTAAATAACTGGATGGCAAACTTGTAATTATCAGCACCTTCTACCTTGGACTTGGGCTGAGCGAGCTCGTGGCCTCCATGGCCACTGCTGCTATTGTGCTTCGTGGGGAAGGGAGGGCTCGGCCACCCAGCAGCAGGCCACGGTAGCACGGTGGCACGGGGCCACATGGCGCAGGGGCCTATGTGGGCCAGGGCTGAGTGTCACACCTAAAATTTCCTATTTTGGATTGTGCATGAAAAACACTAAATAAAATAAATGATTTCAATATTTGAATAAATTTATTAGATAAGTTAAGTTACTGCTAATTTAAATATAGGAAATTTTGGTTTTAAACTTTTTCATATTAATTTGATAATGTGGTATTTGTGTGATGCTCGTCTTTGGTGTTGGTGAGTGCTATTATTTTCAAAATACCATAGGACAACAACTACTTCTCATCGGAAAACTTTTTGGTATTTTCTGTATTTAAAATTTCAATTTCTGTGAGCTTAATCTTTTTCCTTGATCTCTTCATCAATTTTTTTCATGAGCCCAAACCTATTTAGTTGAGTTTCTTATCTCCCCAAGAGTCTCTAGGATTTTTCCCGTGATTTTTCTGAGGTCCGGGCTATTTTTCACGGCCAAAAAGGTAATTCTAGATTTTCTGAAATTATTTTTATTCGTGGAATTAAAATAATCCCAAAATTAAGAAAATTCGAAAAGTTTTCAAACCCTACGACTATATATATGCCGGCGTAGCCCTCGACGCCCTGGTTTCAGAAGTACAACCCTTATCGCGAGTCGCCGCTCGTAGCTCCCTCCACCTCTCGCCGAAGTTCTATATCTATAGCTTGTGTTGCGGCGAACTCTCCGACGAGCTTTTCCACCCAAATCGTCGCGTCCCGACGCCAGCCACCACCACCAAGAGGCAGCCCTCATCGTTCTCTATACCGTGGTATATTCGTTTGTGCGAATCCATCGTCGTTTTATCGAGTTCCCATCTCATCTTGCTTCTCTCCGGCGAGGTTCCACCATGGCTGACCGGAGCTCCTCCAAGCCCAAGGTAGAAGATGATACTATTTACAGTTTTGCCACTAAACTTGTTTTGATCGTAAAATCTTCGTTTTAACTCTGATTTGACCTGTTCAAGTTGCGTTAGATTCGTATTTATGAGCTCTACATGTTAGTGTTATTATACAGTAGGTTTGGAAAATTTAATTTTCGAGTTTATATTAAAGTAATTATTTATCTATAGGAAATCTTAGAAAATTCATAACTTTTACGTTTTAAATCCGAATTTCGTGATCTTTACGTCTGTGTGATCGTAGTAACGAGTAGAAGAGTTTTACAAACTTTTTATATTGTTTTGCTACTGTTTTAATTATGTCTCTTTGTTTGCTTCGTGTATGATTGCTCGGATGATTGTGTGTTGATGCTTGATGATCGAGTATAGACGGTGAGCAGTTTCTTGATGATCAGAAGTATTATTTTGAGCTAGACTAGCAGTATCATCAGGAAAGCTTTGATCAAGGCAAGTATAACATGTGACCATCCTTGTTGTCCTATTCACAGAAAATATTATTCATATGCATGTGTCCTCCTTGACAACCTTAGAGATTATAACTTAGTGATTGATACCTTGATTCCTTATCAACCTTGGGAATGCATTTGGGTAGCTATTGCTAGTGCTTAATTATGAACAATGATCTTGTAATTTGACTAATGGATTAAGCAACCAACCATTAATGATGATTTTATTACTGTTGAAAAGGGGGCTAGAGCAAGGGGTTATATTGTTGCTCTGGTTTCTCTCCATAAGGACTTATCTGTACGTGATCATCCGGGACATACAGTACAGCTATGAGGGCTATATGGCTCTGGCTTTAGTTGTTTAAAGGACCTTTTTCTAGCTTGCTAGCGGTTACCTTAAATGGCGTAAGAATGACTTGCCACGTTGGGTGTAGGACAACCTCTAGTCTTATGAGTATAGCCATGAAGGAAGTGTGCCATTTTAAAAGGGGGGTTCCTACATCTGCCTGCTGAGTTAATCTAATGGCCCTAACTTGTTAGACGAACCTTTAAGTGGCTTTATATGAATTCCGGTGCTTTGGGCCTAGCTATCCCATGCATTTGGAAATCATGACTCACAATGAAAGTGTACCCTCTACGCAGAGTTAAAAACTGGTATACTAGCCGTGCCCACGAATACGGGCGGCCTTGGAACATCTACAGATAGCTGATCACCATTGTTATATCATGCTTAACTACTGTTGTTGTTATTATGCTCATGTTAATGCTATTCATTATCCTTATTACAATTGATCATTGATTCATTAATGGGAATTGGAATACCTTGATGCTACTCAATTGCTAATTATATGATGTTTAAAAGCTAAACGCAGTCAAATAGTGTCTAGCCTTTTGTGCCTCATGAACCCTGTGTTGTAATTGTTGAGTTCGACATGGACTCACTCTTGCTATTTCCACCACACCTCAGTGTGTAGTGAGGTGCTGCTTAGAAAGACGATAAAGAGATAGTGGAGTTTCCAGAAGTCTTTCAGAAGTATTTGGCATACGGAGCCATCAATCAGTCGTCCTTGAGAGGAATGGAGCCTGAAGTTTAGTCACTGTTCCGTAATACTCTGATGTAAGTGTTAATATAGCTATGTATACGTTATATAATAACATTGTTTCTGATACTTTTTCATTCTGACATATGTGTGGACTTCCTGGGCACACATATGATTGGCCTGGTTTTGTTCTTTAGAAAACCGGGTGTGACACTGAGTGGCCACCGACTGTGTCAGCGCTGCTGCCCTGCAGCACAGTGCGCGGGGCACGAGAGGGGGCCACGAGGGGGCGCAAGATGGCGGCGCGAGTAGCGTGCGTGGGTGTGCCTGGCCAAGAGTGTGGCGGCCATTGTTCGCGGTGGCCGGAGAACGGACGAAGGAGTAGCCATGGTGGAGTTCGTCGAAGGTGAAAAAGAGAACATGGGGAACGATTAGCGGATGATGGATTCATGAAAACGTGTATACCAAGGCGAAGAGAACGACAAGGGCTACCTCTTGGTGGTGGCATAATTTGATGGAACACCATGGTTTGACCAGAAAAAGCTTGTCGGAGAGTTCGCCAGAAACCTAGGTGTGGCGAACTTCGGCGAGAGATGGAGGGAGCTATGAGCGGCGGCTCGCGATGGGGTTTTTAGATCTGCGATCAGCGCGACGAGACGAACACCGACATATATATAGTGATAGGGTTTAAGGTCGATAGAAAACAACATATTTTATTATTTTCAGATTTGATTAATTTCATGAATAAAATAATTCTAGAAAAGTCTAGAATTTGTATTTAAGCCACAAAAAATAGCCCGAAGCTCAGAAAAATCACCAGAAAAATCCTGGAGATACTTTGAATGATAAGGAACTTAGCTAAATGAGTTTGAGCTCATGAAAAGATTGATAAAAAGATCAAGGAAAAATATAAAGCTCAGGGAAAAAGGAATTTAATTCTAGAAAAGGTTAGAAATTTTCTCTAGAGTTTCTTTGGAACGAAAGAAATGTCATCCTATCATATTTTGAAACCGTTTGCACTCACAAACACCAAAAGCAACCATCACATCAACAAAAGCCCATCAAATTAATTCTAAAATATTTGAAAAACACCATTTTCTACCTCTAAACTTGTGGAAACTTAAACTAATATTGAAAAATTTTATATCAATATTGAAATCATTTATTTTACTTAATGTTTTCTATGCACAACCCAAAATTAGAAATTTTGGGGTGTGACTATTACGATAGAGCATCTATTCATCATTTTTAATGCAGGAGCTTACCTAGACTCCATTATTTATTCAACTCTAAAGAATAGAATACTAAACACACTTTTTATTTTGCTTTTAAAGTTTTAAAATCACACCTTACTATATCGATATAACTTACTAAGATAAATTTTTATTCTATTTTGGTTTGTTATGCATCTTTTTATTTCTTTAGCAAGCATATAGCAAACTCAAAAATAGTAAAACTAAAAAGAAAGAAATACTTAACTTGATACATGGGAGATGCTCCTCCCCCATGCTAGATGTTATCATGGTCGATTTGAGTGATCCTTTCTTAGAGCATGGTTTGTAGATGGATGTCCTTCTCACCTATGAGTAGAATGAGATGTCTACAGCCGAGTGAACTTACTCCTTATCATTTGTACCATTCTACAAAATACTCCAACAAGAATACCAAAAACTCAAGGCTTGGATTAGATAAAGGGTTAGCGGTCAGTCGTTCAAGGATTTGTTCTTCTTATGAGTTTAGACAAATTTTCTAGTGGTAGAATTTTAGCATGAGGTCTATTTAGTATTTTTTATAAACATTGGATTTCCTATTTTTTATAATGCAAAAAGAAAATATGTATGCATGATAATTTTTATTTTTATGCCACCATAGTGAATATTCCCATGGGATTTTACACTATAGACCTACTCACATGGGCTTAATATTTTATAATGATACAATGATGGAATGTAGTAAAAAAACTCTCTTCTTTTTTTCTAATATGTAGCAACGATGATATGCAATAAATTAATCTTTTTATTTTTCTCTTTTCTCTAATGCAATGCAAATGCAGAAAAGTAAATATGCTAAAAGAAAATAATTAATGCAATGCTAGAAAGTAAATATGGATAACTACCGATATTACCTTATGGCAAGGGTTCAGATTTTTTAAAAGTCCTACAAATAGGACTAGGTAGGAGAAAGTACTTACTTTTAGGTGCATCATCTGGTCTCAATGATGGAGACTCATATGACTGCTCCTCTTGTGATGGTGATGATGTTATTTTCTCTTTCCATACCTATTTAGTCTGTGGGCTTGATGTTGGCGAAGTGGCTTCGTCTTTGGTGGGTGCTTCAGGCTCTTCATCGTCCCATTCGTTCAATTGGGGTTGGCACAGGTCCTTCTCAACATCTCCTTCATAATCCCCCATCCATTCCTATGGAGTTGATCCTCTTGTTGGTGGGATGATCGACGTCTCCTCCTCCTGGAGTTGGTCTTCTTCGGCTGCTCATAAGTAGTATAACTGTTAAAACAACAGCATAGCTTTTCTCCTAGGAACTAGAAGTGGATTTGTCCAGATCCAACATAAATGACTGCATTGGTAGTGTTGAGGAACGGACTTCCTAAAATAATAGGTGAATCATCTTCTTCCACCATGTCTAGGACCATAAAGTCAGTGGGAGCATAGTGATCTTGTATCTTGACCATTATGTCCTTTGCTATACCATCTAGGAATCAGATTAATTGGTCCACCATCTGTAGTTGCATATATGTTAGTTATAAAGGTTTGTTACCAAATAAATATTCATATGTTACCTTAGACATTATGTTGATACCCGATCCAACATCGCAAAAAGTCTTGTGGAAGATCTTCTAACTGATAGTACTCTCGATCATCGGTACACCAGGGTCACCCTTCTTAGCAAGGAATGGTAGAGCGAGGAGGTGGTCATAATCTGATCAGATGGTGTTGGTTATGTTAATTGTCTCTTTAGGTGACTGGTTGGTCTTGTTCTTCTTCCTTCTATTCTTCTTCTTCTTCTTAGTCACTGGTGTTGTCTCTTTGGGCAGGTATGCCTTCTGTGGATGAGCGGGAGAATATAATATATGGACTTTGAACAAGAACTTCTCCTTCTTATCCTTGATAGTGAAACAAATTTTAGCTGTGTTCACGTAGATGATGGCCTTTGCGGTGCTCAAGAAGGGTCAACCCAAAATGATGGGTGCCTTATCATCTCCACCTGTTTTTAGAACCACAAAGTCTATGGGAACATATGATTGTCCCACTCGAATGATGGCATCTTCTAGAATTCCTTTGGGTAGTAGAGTGATTGATCTACAAGCTACAACCGTATATTCGTGTACAACAACAGATCTCCTAGAATCTTATCATAAAGTACCTTAGGCATGATGTTGACACTTGCTCCGAAGTCATAGACAACTTCCTAAAAGATGTGAGGTCCAATGGAGATGGGAATGACAAGTCTCCCTAGATCACCTTTCTTGTCAGGGAATGAATAATCTATCCACCTTCCCTTTGATGGTTGAGTGTAGTAGAAAGCTGCATTGTGAATATCGATAAGATTTGTAGTTTCTAAATCTTCTAGCTGCTCTAGAATCTTACCTTTGTCAGATGGAGGAACAACAGCTGCTAGCTAAGCTATTTGTGATTTTATTAAAACTATGCTGATTCTTAATGGTAGAAGCAAAACTATCCATTCTAGTACTTATATTCTCTAAGATTTTATCATTGGAAGCTATTTTCTTAGATAAATATGATGCATAAGTCTAGATTGACCAGCAACTAATTCTCTCAAGGGTGGTTGATTGAAGTTATTATAATTCTTACCCTAAAAGTTACCTTGGTAGTTTGGCCTCTATTGCTGATTCTATCCCTGATTCTATTGAGAACGATAGTTGTTGTTATTGATGTAGTTCACATCCTCTTGAGTTTTAGTACAATTGTTCCCTGAGTGTCTAGTGTCGCCATACACGTCATGCGAGAATCATGAATGTGCATGAATTCTTTCTTCTCACTAGCTCAGTCCTTGAGCTTCTTCATCAGTAGGTCCATCTTGGAAAACAACATGCATGTCTACCTCCTTGAGTTGATGCATTCCTCCTCCTCTCTTGCGAGGCTGAGTACGTTCTTCATTCCAGCTTTGATTGGAGGCCATCTTCTCAACAAGAGCTGTTGCATCACTAAGGTTAAGTGATAGAAAAACACCTCTAGTAGCAGCATCCGTTGTCTCACGAGTACTAATGTCAACCCATGGTAAAAGGTCTGCATAAGTAGCCAATTCTCCATCCCATGATGAGGACATTCTGCTATATAGTCTTGAAAGTGTTCCCATGTCTAGGGATAAATTCATCATGATGTTGCTAAAAACTTGAGATTCTTTCACACAGAGCATTAGTCTTGCCTGTGGGAAAGAACTTTGCTAGAAAGGCAGTGGAGCAGTTATCCCATGTGGTGTTTCTTTCTTTGTTGGCATAGAACCACTATTTTGCCTTCCCTAAGAGTGAAAATAGGAAAAAACATAGTAGAATAGCATCCTTGGTTACTCCCTTGATAGTGAAGGTGCTACAGATCTCTAGAAAGTGTTGAAGATATGCACTTGCATCTTCATATGCCTTTCCACAAAACTGGCTAGCTTGCACCATATTGATGAGCATGGGCTTGAGCTCGAATCCATTCTCTCCAACATTGACCTTAGGTCCAGTATGGATGTTGGCTATAGTTAGGGTAGAGAATTCACAAAGACTCTTTTTAGCCATGGCTTCAAATTTTGGTGTTAAGCTTCACCTTATACGGTTGTCCTCTGACTATAAAGCTGATACTCTCTTGAGTTTAGCCTTAGTTCTCTTGAGTAGCGCTTCTGGATTGTCAATGAAGTTTGTCAGTAGGTTAAAACCAATCATACATTACCCTGCATAAGATACACAAATAGTCAAAACAAGGGTAAGCCTATTTGAGTAGAGGTCAATGGTTATTTCAATCACATCAATTAATACAAGTTTATCAATACTTCCTGTGCTAGCTACCTTCCTCGATAACGGCGCTAGAAATGCTTGTTGGTATTTATTAACTCCTCACTTATTTTAGTAGTCACCTATTAATTACCTACACCTCTAGCATTACTAAATTAGGTTGTCATCCCTAGTGATGATGCTAGAAATGTTTATTGATACTATCTAGCATTACTACAAGAATAATACTAAGTAGATGTTTATCAGTTTATGTGACTAGATAGAATATAAAGATATGAATGAAAAGGATCCTGTAAGTGGACAAATAATTATACCATTGTAGCACTTCACCTGTCACACCCGGTTTTCTAAAGAACAAAACCAGGCTAATCATATGTGTGCCCAGGAAGTCCACACATATGCCAGAATGAAAAAAATATCAGAAACAATGTTATTATATAACGTATACATAGCTATATTAACACTTACATCAGAGTATCGCAGAACGGTGACTAAACTTCGGGCTCCATTCTTCTCAGGGACGGCTGACTGGGGGTAACATATGCCTAGCACTTCTACTAGTCTTCTGGAAACTCCACTACACCTTTGTCCTTTTTCCGAGTAGCATCTTACTACACACTGGAGTGTTGAGGAAATAGCAAGAGTGAGTCCATGTCGAACTCAACAAGTATAACACAGGGTTCATGAGGCTCAAAAAGGCTAGACACTGTTTGACTGCGTTTAGCTTTTAATCATCATATAATTAGGAATTGAGTAGCATTAAGGTATTCCAATCCCATTAATGAATCAATGATCAATTGTAATAAGGATAATGAATAGCATTAACATGAGCATAATAATAATCAACAATAATTAAGCATGATATAACAATGGTGATCAACTATTTTGTAAGAATCCCCAAGGCCGCTCGTATCCGTGAGCACGGCTAGTATACCAGTTTTTAAACTCTGCGCAGAGGTGTACACTTTCACTATGAGTCATGATTTCTATATGCTAAGGGGTCATGAATCCCTAAGCACAAGAAACCATATAAAGTCATCCAAAAGTTCGTCTAACAAGTTAGGGCCATTAGATTCACTCGGCAGGCAGATGTAGAACCCCCCTTCCCTGTGGCACAACAACCGCAGCCTATACACACTAGGCCAGGGGCTCGCACTACACCCAACGTGGCAAGCCATTCTTACGCCATTTAAGGTAACCTCTAACAAGCTAGAAAAGGTCTCTTGAACAACTAGAGCCAGATCCATATAGCCCTCACAGCTGTACTGTATGTCCCGGTTATCACTTATAGGTAAGTCCTTACGGAGAGTAACTAGAGCATCAAAATAACCCACATGCTCTAGCCCCCTTTCAACAGAAATAACATCATCTTAATCGGTTGATTGCATAATCCATTAGTCAAATTACAAGATCATTGTTCATAATTAAGCGCTAGCAGTAGCTACCCAAATGCATAACCCATAGGTGACAAGGAAACAAGATATCAATAGCTAAGTTATAATCTCTATGGTTGTCAAGGAAGACACATGCATATGTATGATAATTTCAGTGAATAGGTAACAAGGATGGTCCCATATTATACTTGCCTTAATCAAAGCTTTCCTGATGATACTGCTGGTCTGGCTCAAAATAATACTCCTGATCGTCAAGAAACTGCTCACCGTCTATACTCGATCATCAATCAACAACACACATGCATCCAATCAAACATACACAAAGCAAACAAAGAGATACAATTAGAACAGTACACCAACAATAACAAAATAATATAAAAAGTTTGTAAAACTCTTCTACACGTTACTACGATTACACAGATGTAAAGATCACGAAATTCGGATTTAAAACGTGAAAGTTATGAATTTTCTAAGATTTCCTATATATAAATAATTACTTTAATATAAACTCGAAAATAAAATTTTCCAAACCTACTGTACAGCTACACTAACATATAGAGCTCGCAAATACGAACTTAACGCAATTTGAACGGATCAAATCGGAGTTAAAACGTGGAAGATATGGCCTAAACAAAATTATGTGTATATGTATTTCTATTGTATTTCGGGATTTGTTTTCCTAAAGAAAAACGGCAATAAAGTGTGTGTGACATAATGATGACATCATCAAGCTAGTTAAGCAAAACTAGACAACTGCATGGATGGACTGGTCTGTTGTTGCTGGACAAACTAGGTGACCACAACTTGCATCTACTGAACATGAATATCGATGAGCTCTCAAAGGCATACGATGAATTGATATAAGGAGATAGAATTTTGAATATGCTTGTAGACGTATATCACAGGGAGGAAACATGGAGGGGCTCACCAACAAACAGGTACGATCGGCCGCAGCAGCTCCTTCACCTTGGTGCGGGGTTCGGCAGGCACGATGGCGAAGCTTTGGACGGCGTCCGCAAGAACGGTGGCTTTGCCGGTTCGTCGGCAAGATCGAAGGCGATGGCAGGAAGGCGTTAGGGCTCATGGTGGCGGCTGTGGAACATCCAATGGTATGCAGCGTGCGTTTACACTAAGTATAGTTAAAAACATATTTAAGTTAACAATTAATCAAATTAACATGTTATGTATAATCACCGGGATATAAACCTATATTAGTTTTAATCATAGAACTAATTGCATGTTAATTAAATTAATATTTAATTTATATATGACTAGCATGTATCACGACAACGCTGCTGTAGAATACACGGGGAAGAACACGAACATGAAGATGCTCACCCGCTATAGAGACCGGACGCTGGCCATGGCAAGTTCGGCAGGATCGGAGCAGGAGAAGATGGCAGCACAGGCTGCACAGCTCAGGTTCGTCTCGATGAAGATCAACACGTCCACAAGTTCTCCGTCCAAGCAAGCAGCACATGCGACGATATGATCAGCGCTCGGCATCCAGTAGCAGGAGCGGGCATCGGCGACAGTCTAGGAACGACGGTGAAACAGTAGAAGGCATCCGCAGTGGCTTCAGCCTTCGGTAGTCAGGCTCGGCTCCTCGGCGAAAAGCTCCGCAGTGAATCGTAAACGGCGGAGAGAGATTTCAGATTACGTGCACGGCGGTGACGGCGTTGGCTCCTAATTTGGTTCGATCCCGAGCTTGGCGTAGGGCACAGGGCTAACTAGAGCAAGGACGGCGCGCTGCGTGCTCTAGCGAGACGGCTGGACGGTGACTTCCTGCGAGGGTTTAGCGGAGAAGCAACATCAACGACGCTGCTACAAGTCACAGGAAAGAAGATAGAGGATTTTGAGATATTTACCAAGAGCTGTTTCTCTTCCTTTGGACGTACGTACAGCACACATGGCCATGGCCAACTGCTGCCTTGTTTGATCGAGCCTTCGTGTCCGGCATTGCTGCAACATGGTTCACGGTCAGCTACAAGATCGAACAGCAACACAGGATCGCTTCGGGCAGGGGAAACCTCACGTGGCAGCAACGAACGGCAGAGGCAAAGTGGAGATCAAAAGCGGCTCCGAAACCTCGACGCAGAGCTTGTCAACGAACAAAATTAGTTATGGAGCGACAGAATCGACGAGACGAGCTCAGCGACGGCGGACGGCAACAGCGGCGGCGGGCGCTTACCAGCTCTCCATGAAACCTAGTGCGGCAGCCTAGTAGAGCTAGGGCAGATGCAAACAACTCAACGACATGGCTCGAGGTGAGGCATCCAGCTCAGGCGGCGACAGACGCGATCTAGGGCAGGAATAGAAGTCGATCTATTCTGTTGAGAAAAAGAAACGAGATGAGGATGCGGCCTTTCTATATATAGGCTAGCAGATCATCGAGTTGGATGTGATTTAGGATCGACATCGAGTTGAACTTGGCTTCCTAGTCTGCCTGACGTGCGGCCTCTTCGCTCGGCTGAGTCCAAACTGAGCACGTACGGTCCTGGCATTAGCTAGCTAGTTGGGCTGTTTACAAGCTGGTCTTGGATGCACATATACATGTATATATATATTTAAGATACGGCGAGAGATAGAGGGAGCTACGAGCGACGGCTCGCGATAAGAGTTGTACTTCTGAAATCAGGGCGTCGAGGGCTACGCCGGCATATATATAGTCGTAGGGTTTGGAAACTTTTCGGAATTTCTTAATTTCGGGATTATTTTAATTCCGCGAATAAAATAATTCCAGAAAATCTAGAATTACCTTTTTGGCCGCGAAAAATAGCCCGGAGCTCAGAAAAATCACCGGAAACATCCTGGAGACTCTTGGAAAGATAAGTAACTCAACTAAATGAGTTTGAGCTCATGAAAAGATGGATGAAGAGATCAAGGAAAAAGATTAAGCTCACGGAAACGAAAATTTTAAATCCAGAAAATACCAAAAAGTTTTCCGATGAGAAGTAAACGTCGTCCTATGATATTTTGAAAATAATAGCACTCACCAACACCAAAGACAAGCATCAAACAAACACCACATTATCAAATTAATATGAAAAAGTTTAAAACCACAATTTTCTATATTTAAATTAGCAACAACTTAACTTATCTAATAAATTTATTTAAATATTGAAATTATTTATTTTATTTAGTATTTTTCATGCACAATCCAAAATAGGAAATTTTGGGTGTGACATCACCCAAGAGTATACTAGGTAATGTATTGATAACTTATAACATTGATGGAGAAATAAACCATAACCAATCACTCTACCCATAACAGGGGTAAGTCACGAGATAAAATGTATATTGTAAGTACTGATTAATGATAAATCACTTAGAGCACTCCAATCTACGGCATTAGCATGGTCAAGTTAGAACATTAGAGGAATAATTCTTGGGTCATCCTTAATTACAAGTCAAAGCATACGTTGATTAGTGCAATTATATCCACACATAAGGGGCATTACTTAGGGAAGTTTGAGTACAGAAACCTCTCCCTTCCTTCATAATCGGGCCATACTTCTATGACCTATATTCGGGGAGTGGACTACAAAGGACTCAACAGGAGTGTCACATTCGTGATCTACCACAAGACATAGAATATAGAGTGTATTCACAGGTAAATAGCATATAAGAAACACACTTACATGATCTCTACCACCCACCCATGGTTCCTTATTAGAGTGAATGCTATACGAACTTATGCATAAACACAATGATAAGCTAACTATACTAAGTATATAACCAAAGTAGACAATGAAGATTGCAACCAAAAACATGAATAAGATGAATATGAATGTCATACAATTGTACCAAAGCATATAAAAATAATGGAGATACAAAGGTGAAAGGAGTACAAGAATTATATTGAACCAATTTCTTGATAATGTCGGGAATCCAATCGAAGCCTGCTTGCCTCCCTCTAGACCTAGCCTAACTAGCTATGCCCTAGAAACTAGAGGAGCTCTGAGGATGATTAGGGTTTATATCTTCTCCAAATGACTTATGCCTCAAGGAGGGAGGCTAGGGTCTCCTTATATAGCCTAGAGGGTCTAACGTGAGCCCTTGCATCAAACCGACTTAAGGAACAGCGTAGACGTAGTCTAGGGAGGCGGTGGAGGAACATTTCAATAGCTGACAGGCGAGGGCCACATGTCAGTGTCTGGTCTCCCCCTCGATGGAGAGCCTCCTGGAGTCCTCTAGAACCTTCCCACGTTGGTGTCACGATGAAACTGCAATATTTCTTCTGACATGTAGGTCCCCCTTGATGGTTTTCTAGATATACCCTGTAGAAATCATAGATTCACCAAAACTTGTAGAATTTATCGGTTTACACCCTAAACCTTTGTTGGTTCTCTCATATGTACCCTTTCTCATGTTATGTTGATAGTTTAATATGGTAGATAACTACCATCAACAATTAGTTGTTGCTATAATGACAAATATAATTCATAAGTGCCATGCCTATAACAAAGTATTATTCCTTAATTTAAATAAGTTGGCATTCTGTCTATCCTTTTAACCTAATCCCTATGGTGCTTATTGCTTTTCCAAGCCTTAGGCGGTTGCAAGTTAGAACGGATTTAATAGAATTACCCATCATTCATTCTTTGATCAACCTTCTATCTGGAGGTTTTATGAGTTTTTGCAACATAAAGTGTAAGTTGTCCAAATGATTCACTCGATCGCTCAATGTGTATGATCCTTACCAAGGCATTGTTTTGCCTTCTTTTCATCCTATCTCTAAAGGCTTTGAGTGGAGTTTTAGGTAGGTTTGAATGAGAGGCATACTTACATCACATATATTGCTAAGTCAAAAACTAGATCCAAGGAGATGCAAGGCATACACTTTGATCAAGGTATGCAAGTCTGTGGAATGTTTTGTAACCCTAGTATTTTTGGTACTCCTTTGATCTTGACATTCTCTCTTTTGAGTAATTGCCTCGGAAGTATGGGCTATCTCTCTTTTTTTCTTTCTTTTTTTCAATACTTTGGAACCTTCATGTGTTCCATTGTTTTTCTTCTTTTCTTTTGCTATTTTGAGAGTTTCATATGTCTCTCTTTTTTAGCATAGCCCCATACTTCTTTTTGGCATATGGGAAACTTTGGAGAGAAAGACTCGTGACAAACGAATGGAGTTTTCATTTTGGTGGATGGGAAAATGTTTGTGTGTAACTCTCATTGTAAGAGTAAGCATTCTATTTGTGGATGTATGTGAATCTTGATCATGGGTGCATGACGAGAATCTCTACAAGGGTCACAACAATTTGACAAAACTCAATATTGTCACACCCATTTAACAAACAAATGGAGTGCTTACTCTTATGTGTGCCCAGAGATCAATCACACATAAGTTAACAAATTATAAAGGATGTATCATCACAAATGTTATTACATCACGATTAATAATACATAGACTATACAATAATGTAGTGGAAGTAAAATATAAAACTCTCGTGGTAGCTCCAATCACAGGCACATTAACTGGTTGACTGCAAGTCTAGTAATCTTCAGGGAAGTAGAAGTAGTCACTACATGCACCATCTGTTACCCATCCGGGATTTTTATCCAAGTAAGAAAAATAAACAAGCGTAAGTACATCTCGTACTCAACAAGTGTAACATGGGGTTCATGAGGCTCAAAGGCATAACATAGGTTTATCAGCATGTAGCTTTTAATTAGCATTATTTCAGTATATCAATAATATCAAAGTGTCTCAATGTAACAATAAACATATGATCCATGTGAAATGATTAACGAATAGCAAAAACATATTCATTATTAATGATCAACTATTCCATAAGGGTCCAAGGCCACTCGTGACCATGAGCACGGCTGTTATAACAGTTCTACACTCTGCAGAGGTTGTACACTTTAACTGTGAGTCGTGTTGCCCATATGCCCGGGTTAATTACTCTCAAAACACTTCCAAGGTGAGCAGGCAGGGGAACACTATGAAGTCTTCCGAAGGTTCATCTAACAAGTTAGGGCTATTAGATTTCACTCGGCAAACAGATGTAGAGCCCCCGCTTCCAAATGGCACAATAACGCGCAGCCTATACACATGAGGACAGAGGCCGCACTATATCTGATTCGTCAAGCCATTATTACGCCATAAAGGAATACCACTAACAAGCTAGAAAAGGTCCTTCTATATGACTAAAGCCAGAGCCATTTTAGCCCTCACAGTTGTACTGTAAATCCTGGATTTTCGCTTACAGATAAGTCCTTATGGAGAGTAACGAGAGCACCAAAGTAACCCCATGCTCTAGTACCCTTTAACAGTAATAAAAATCTTCTTTTAATGTTTATTGTATATTCCATTACTCAAATTACATGATCATAGTTCATGTTAAGCACTAGCAATACTAATCCATGCAATATAATAGGTATCAAGGAATAAGATCAACACTAAGTCATCCTTAACAAGGAATATATGCATAATGATATTATTTGCTTAATGTGAGTAGGACAACAAGGATAATCCCATGCTATACTTGCCTTGCTCAAACTGGTCCTGGTGATCTTGCTCGTAGAAAAACTCCTGATCCCCAACGAATTGCTCACCGTCTATACTTGATCAACAATAGCAACAACATTCATCCAGAACAATCATGCATAAACAAACAAGACTATAATTAGAACAGTACACCAATAGTAATAAAATAAGATAAAAAGTTTTTAAAACGAATCTACAACTCGCTAGGATCACACAGACACGAAGATCATGACAAACGGAGCTAAAACGACGAAGTTATGAATTTACAAAGATTTCCTATAGAAAAGTAATTACTTTAATTCAAACTCAAAAATAAAATATCACAAACCTACTGTACAGTTCTACTAACATGTAGAGCTCGCAAATATGAACCTAACGCAATTTAAACGGGTCAAATCGGAGTTAAAACGAATAAATTATGACTAAAACAAACTCAGTGGCATAACTGTAAATAGCTGAAAACGTATTTTTGACTTAACTGAGATCAAACTACGCTTTCAAAAGGATAATACGTGATACGGGAATACGCCTTGGACTGCAGGTTACATAATAGAAAAACACAGGGTCTCTTTAGCAAAATATACAGGCGAAACGGTATCTTCAAGTCTGGGCCGTTAGATTCAAAATGGACGGTTCAGATTGATCCGGGGAGAGCTGGGCGGTGCTCCGGCCGGAAAACAGCCCCGATGGCGATGTCCATGGTGGCGCCATCGCCGGAGAATGCAAACTCATGATTTACAGCATCACCTCGCGAAACAAGAACACCGGGATGAAGTATAGATCAAGGCGAACTCACCAAGGTAGAACACGAAGGCGGAGCTGACCCGAAGACGATGCGGTGCTCAAGATGGCAGACGGTCCCGTCGGTGATTCGAGCGGAGCCTCCTCGGGATGGCTTCGATGCCTCGCTACGAGATGGGATGGAGCGGAGGGGTGCGCGAGCTTGATTTTATAGCCCGAAGGCGGTTCCAAGAAAGGAAAGAAGGGATTGGACTCGGATTCTGATCGGTGACATCGATGGAAATAAATCGGCTCGCGACGTGAGAAGGAAGAAGGTGCCCTGACAGATGGGGTCACGATGTCAGTGATGCGAGAGAAGAAAACGTGGCAGCGCGCTCGCGCGAGCTTACTAGGCCAGCAGCTGGGCTCAGCCCAAGCGACGAAGCGGGGAGCGGCACGCGGAGACGGCCCACGCGTGCGGGAGCGAGCGGCCTCGCGCAGCGGGAGAACGGGCCACGCGCGGGAGAAGGGCGAGCGGGCGAGCTGGTGGGCTGCTAGGCCGAAAACTGAGAAGAGAAGTAAATTCCTTTTCTTTTTTTTCCTTTTCAAATATTTCAAAGCATTTTCAATTGATTTTGAATCCTATTTTGAATTTGAATCAAACCACTCCAACCAAAAATTCAAATGCAATCAGCATGAGTGCACAAACATGTTTCTACCCTTATATTTGATTTTAAGTTAATAAAAATTATTATTACTCTAAATTTGTATGCTCACCAAATTGTATAAAAATCATATTTACCTACTTTTTTTTAATATCCCAAAATATGAATATAAGTAGCATATGACTAAGGTTTTGAATTTGAATGTGTCATATGGCCGTGGTAGGAATTCATAATCATTGAGAAACTTTTGATTTTAACATTTTAAAAGTGAAAACTCCGGATGTCAAGTTTCTCTTAGAATGAAGTCATAGGATATTCCATTTACCATATCATAACTTGCAACAACTTAGAAAAGGATCATGCTTTTGCAACCCATAAATTTCAAGTTTTAGGATGAGACATTTTTAGCCAACAAACTTAAATCTTAGGTAATACTAAGTTACAGCCTAGGGACAGATGAATTATAGACAGAGCAACTATTCATCATTTCAATAAAAGAGAAACTAAACATTCTTAAATCACAGATGGGAGTAGAATAAATTTTTTTGTTGTTTTTATCATATTTCATTTTTTTGGAATTTTATATTTTTTGATAATTTAAATGCTAATAATTTAAATAAGTGCAAAAAATAAATAATGTGAAAATTAAAGTAAAAGATAGTGCTTACCTCTGCGAGAGTCCTCCCCAAAGCTTAGCTTGTTGCCTACGGTCCAGGATTGAATCCCATGTACCACTAGTAGGCTGCCTGCTCTTCTCACTGTTGTTGTAGCATTACTTTCATTTGCGCCATTTGTTGTTGTGCTGTTGATGCCACTAGGCCGAATGCATGTGAGTATGAAGTGTGTTTTGGATTTCACTAGTGCAGATTTCCAATCCTCCGAGACGGGCGTTGACGTCCTCCCGTCCTGAGATAGACTGTCGTGGTTGCATAGGTGGAGATAGTCCCTCAGAGTCAAACGAGTGCAACATCCGTGCTATGGCATCAGCCTCTACCCATCTAGATCCTCCCACCTCATGCATTTGTGAAGTGTGCTCCCAATTGGGGTGGTGCATGGGTGTGAACCCTGGCATTGCCCGATTGGGAATGTCCTCGGTTGAAATGCTAGGGCGTAGCAGGAAAAGGCTGCGGCTGCGCCTGTGAACTGCTTGCTTTATTTCGAGCTCTGCTCCTTGTCACCCTACTAGACACAGAACTTCTGCGAGCTTCCTCTTGTGTGACAAGAGGGAAGGTTAGTGCAGGGGAATGATACACACGAAGATCCGGGTTAGGTAACAGGATCTCATTTGTACAGCCCTGGAAGAAAAATACAAGTTGTCCAGCTACATTATGCTTCAAATGATGCCCTTGTACCAAGTAGTGCTCATCAATCACAAGGTGTGGAGTTAAAATATATTCTACTTCTTGGTGTTCCAACGCACCAACACCAGTGGCAATACGAGTTACTGTCACACCCATTTTCAAGGAACAAATGGAATGCATAATCTTATGTGCGCCCAGAGATCAATCACACATAAGATGACAAATATAAATAGTATCATCATAGATGTTTATTACATAACAAATAAAATCACAGAGTCTTCACATAACTAAGCGGAAACATAGATAAATCTTGTGGTAGCTAGCTCTATAGCATAGGCACGTCAACTGGTTGACCACAAGTCTAGTATTCTTCTGGGAAGTAGAAGTAGTAGTCACTGTTTGCACAATCGGGAGTCCATCCTAAGGTGTGGGAATACAAGGGTGAGCGCAAAAGTACTCAACAAATATAACATGGGGTTCATGAAGCTCAAATAGGGTAGACACTGGTTTAACTGCATGTAGCTTTTAGTTGATCATGTTTTAAGCAATTGAGTAGCAACAAGTCGGTAATGTTCCCAATAATAAACACATGATCATGTAAAGAGAATAATGAATAGCAAGAACAAGTAAATTAATAGTGATCTCTATTCCATAAGGGTCCAAGGCCGCTTGTGACCGTGAGCACGGCTGATATACCAGTTTTACACTCTGCAGAGGTTATACACTTTTACTATAAGTCGTGATCCCCAAAAGTCCGAGGTCATGACTCCCCATTGGACAGATAAGTTTCACTATGAAGTCTTTCCAAGGTTCGTCTAACAAGTTAGGGCCGCTAGGTTTCGTGGCCTGCAAATGTAGAGCCCCCTTCCGTATGGCACAATGATACGCAACCTATACACATAGGGACAGAAGCCGCACTACACCCAACCCGGAACACACCCCTTTTGCATCATAAAGGTAACCACTAACAAGCTAGAAAAGGTCCTCTTATATGACTAAAGCCAGAGCCATGTAGCCCTCACAGTTGTACTATAAGTCCCGGATGTTCGCTTACAGATAAGTCCTTATGGAGAGGAATCTAGAGAAAACTCTAGCCCTCTTGTTCCTTGTTGCTAAAAATCATCTTTTAGTGTTATTGCATATATCATTAATCAAATTATAAGATCATTGTTTATGTGAGCACTAGCAAACTACCCAATGCTATAACCATAGGATTCTTAAGCACATCGGGACCAAACACCTGACTTTCTCCTGTCTGATTCTAGAACAACAGAGTTCTACACTTCCTACCATACAAAGCTTCAAAAGGTGCCATCTGTAGACTTTTCTGATAACTATTATTGTAGGAAAACTCTGCATATGGCAAACTCTTATCCCAACTAGTACCATACTACAAAGCACAAGCTCTCAACATATCTTCCAATATCTGATTAATCCTTTCAGTCTGCCCATCTGTCTGAGGATGATATGCTGTGCTAAAATTTAGCTTAGTCCCTAATGACTCTTGAACTTTCTACCAGTAATATGATGTGAATTGAGTGCCTTGATCTGACACTATCTTCTTTGGAACACCGTGAAAACTTACTATCCTTTCCAAATATAGTTCAGCCAACTTTGCACTAGAATATGTTGTTTTGACTGGTATAAAGTGAGCAACTTTGGTCAAACGATCCACTATGACCCATATTGAATCAAAACCTCTCTGAGTGCGGGGTAACCCTACTATGAAATCCATGCTAACTTCTTCCCACTTCCACTCAGGTATCTGCATCGGTTGCAACAATCCTGCAGGCCTCTGATGTTCAGCTTTAACTCTCTGACACGTATCACATAGTGCAACATACTCTGCAACATCTCTTTTCAAACCATACCACCAATACTTCTCTTTTAAATCCATATACATCTTGGTACTTCCAGGATGAATAGAGTAAGCAGACTCATGAGCTTCACGTAGAATTACTTCTCTTATAGCCTTGTCCTCAGGCACACATAATCGTTTCCCAAACCATAGAGTTCCTTTATCATCCAAATGGAATCCAGGTGCCTTACCTTTCGGTATATTCCCAACTATCTCCTTTATTCTGTCATCCATCAACTGACCCTTACATATTTCCTGCTCTAGTACAGGCTCTATCACCAATTCCACTGCATTGATGGCAATTCCTAAGTTCAAATGTTCAATCTCAGCACACAACTCATTCGACATAGGCACTACTTGTACCTCATTAGCGTAGCTCTTCCTACTAAGAGCATCTGCAACAACATTGGCCTTGCCCAGATGATAATGTACCTCCAAATCATAATCCTTAATCAACTCTAACCATTGATGTTGTCTCAAGTTTAGATCCGACTAGGTGAAAATATACTTCAAACTCTTATGATCCGTATAAATATCACTCTTATGTCCAATCAGATAATGCCTCCATATTTTCAAAGCATGTACCACTGCTACTAACTCCAAGTCATGAGTAGGGTAATTTAACTCATGCTTCCTCAACTGTCGCGATGCATAGGCCACCACTTTGCTTTCTTGCATAAGCACACAACCAAGACCCAAACGAGATGCATCACAGTAGATAGAGAAATTCTTACTCAAATCTAGCAAAACTAACACCGGGGCTGTTGTTAATCTTTTCTTTAATTCCTCAAAGTTAACCTGACACTTATTAGACCACACAAACTTATCATTCTTCTCTAACAATGCTGTCATTGGCTTAGCAAGCTTGGAAAACCCTTCAATAAATCTTCTATAATATCTAGCCAATCCCAAGAAACTACGAATTTCTCCCACATCGGTTGGTGGCTTCCAATTCAACACATCCTTTACCTTGCTAGGATCCACTGATATTCCACCATTAGAGACCACATGACCCAAAAAGGCAACTTCCTTCAACCAGAACTCACACTTACTACGTTTAGCATAGAGCTTATGCAGGACCATCTTTAAATGTTGGGCATGTTCTTCCTTAGTCTTGGAATACACCAATATGTCATCAATAAACACTACTACAAACTTATCGAGATACTCCATAAATACCTTATTCATCAAGTACATAAAGTACGCAGGAGCATTAGTCAAGCCAAAAGACATTACTGTGTACTCATACAAACCATACCGTGTTGTAAATGCTGTCTTTGGTATATCAGTAGCACGAATCTTCAATGGATGATAACCAGAACGAAGATCAATTTTAGAAAACACACAAGCACCTCTCAACTGATCAAACAAGTCATCAATCCTAGGCAGTGGATACTTATTCTTAATAGTTACCTCGTTAAGTGACCGATAATCAATACACATCCTTTGAGAACCATCCTTCTTATCAACAAAGATCACGGGAGCTCCCCACGATGAAGAGCTAGGACGAATAAAACCTTTCTCTTGCAACTCTTTTATTTGTTTCTTAAGTTCCTCTAATTCATTAACCCCCATTCTATATGGTCGCTTAGCTATAGGTGCAGTTCTAGGCAATAATTCAATAATAAACTCAATGTCGCGGTTGGGTGGCATAACTAGCAAGTCGTCGGGGAACACATCCGGAAATTCCTCCACAACTAGATCCTCCTGATTGACATTATCATCAAGTCGATTTACTGTGACTGTCTGCGGCTTCTCACTACAATCTCCACACTAATTCGATCTCCCTTCGGTGTTGTCAGGGCTACTGCCTTTTCCTTACACTGAATCACTGCCTGATTTTGCTTCATCCAATCTAGTCCCAGAATAAGATCAATCCTAGCTGTTCTCAACACTATAGGACTCACTTTGAATTCTACCCCCCTTAAAATTAGACTAATAGGGAGGCATTGGTAGGAAGCTTGCATACTTCCCCCAGGTGAATTGACTAATATAGGGTTTCTCATGGCACATAAAGGGATGCTATGTGTCTTAACAAATAATTGAGATATGAATGAATGCGAAGCTCCAGAATCAAAAAGAACAGTGGCAGGAATGGAGTGAACATCGAACGTACCGAGCATAACTTCAGGTTCCACTATCGCGGTTTCTTCAGACACATGAGTCACCTTTCCGTAGTGTGGTACCTTCTGGTTACTGTTCTGCTTCTGGGGGATTTGCTGATTGACCTTCTCAGGATAATTATAAGATAGGTGACCTTCTTTTCCACATCAAAAACACTTGGTGGGAGTATTAGGAGCACTAGTCTACATTGGAGTGTTGTTGGGGGTATTCTGACGCTGATTTTGGTTCCCATTCTGCTGCAGAGGGCGGTTATTGCCATTCTGCGGCTGATAAGGAGGACGTTGCAGAAACTGATTACGTGGAGGGAGTTGACCACGATTCCATTGGTTAGGCGGATACCTCTGCTAATAGCCTTGTTGGAAACCAGTGCGCTGGCGAGTGTTGTTTCCAGATACTTGTCCCTGAAGCCTCTTCCTTTTGGCATCCATCTCCTTGCGCTTGTTATCCACCACAATAGCGTGATTCACTAATGTTTGATAATCTGGGTAAGCATTGGACATCAACTGCAATTGAAGTCCATCATGTAGACCCTTCAAGAAAAGTCGCTGCTTATCGGCATCATTAGCCACCTCATTCGACGCATAACGTGACAACTAAGCAAACTTGTCTCGATATTCTGCTACAGGCATAGATCCCTGTGTTAGGTTGCGGAATTCTTCTGCCTTCAGTGCCATCACTCCCTCAGGTATATGATAGGATCTGAAACTCTCTGTAAACTCTTGCCAAGTAACGACGGGAGCATTGACAGGATGGCCATACTGATATGAATCCCACCAGTCTTGAGCTGCTCCTTGTAGTTGTCCCGAAGCAAACAACACCTTATGTTGATCATTACACAGAGCAATGTTGAGCTGCTTCTCTACCGCACGAAGCCAATCATCAGCTTCCAATGGATCAGTGGCATGGGTGAACACTGGGGGATGACCCTTCAAAAATTCACCACGCTTATCTCACGCAAGTGCTCCTCCAACTGGCTGGTTCTGCTGATTGTTCACCAGAGCCTCCATCAACTGGGTTTGTATTGCCAAAAGCTCATGAATAGTAGGTGGTGGACCAACTCCACGACCACGGCCTCGACCTCGTCCTCTTCCAGACATCTGTTATCCAACACAATATCAAATCTTAGAGATTATCTCATATTAGACAGTCCTAGAGATAGCGAACACAATCTGATAACCTTCTGGACATATTCCAATTTTTAGTAGTTCGGTAAAACAGACCTATCTCGAGTTATAGATATCCAGTAGAGGTGTACTTTATATGGTTGGAAAACTTATGAAATTATCTACATCTTTTCTTTAACTCACAAATCAAAATTCTGTCACGAAGTTAACCAAAAATAGGACCTAACAGAACTGTTTCTGGTTTCTAGACTGCGCAGAAACTTCATCTTGTAACGACTATATCTCAGGATCCAGAACAGATAAAAAGGTGATTCCAGAGACATTTGGAAAGGTACGTGGGTCTAGTTACTCTCATAAAAATTTTAGAATTTTTCGCTGAACAGTTAATTCCGAGAATAAAAGGAAAGGCAGACCGCTCCAGAAAGGACAGAACAGAGAGAAAAGGTTATCCCAACTAAACTATTTATTTTTCATACTTAAACTTAGTATCTTTAACTAAGAACTTTTGTAGGCAAGCCCACAAAGCTCCAGCACTCATTACATGGAAAAACCAACTCACACATAAGCACAATAATAACTCAACTAACCACACAGAGTTCACACGACACCACAAAACTCAACTTAACTCGACACTATTCGTACTAGCGTATTATTACATAGATGGTATTCCAACTCCTAGGGACGGGCTTGATGTTCATGATAGTCGTAGATCACCTCCATTCCTTGATCAATCCTTAGACCATCTATCACCTCTTGGTACCTCTTGACGTCTTTTCCCAAGGCTTTAACCAAGGCTTCCAACCGACGATTCTTCACCATCATGTCATGACCAAAATCCACCATCACTCGATGAATTAACTCCAAATTCCCAGGGTTCATCATTACCCATCCTTGCTCCAGGTTTCCATGGGGAAAATAGCGGTATTGATCATCTTCAATAACATCATGGCCGAGGTGACGAAGTCCCAAGCATGCTTCAAAGGCTGCATCTTCTATGCCATCTCCTATAGTGGCACGACAACCACTATGGGAAAAACACCGGTCCAGCAGATGAGTATCCATCTCCTCGTCCTTGACGAAGATACGCACATTGCACTTCTAGTAAGTAGCTTCCAAAGGATGCTTATGCTCCCAGCAAACGTACTCAAACGCAGGATCCCAATCCGTGAAGTAAGCACTAAGCATACCAACCAATCGATGGTGTGAAGGTGTGTCATAGCTTGACTTGTGATGAATCCTTGTAGTCCAACCCATAGGAAAGGACGGCACACCAACTTCAGCAGAACCATCTTGTGGAGGCGACGAGGGCTGTTCTCCACCTTGGGCAAACTCAGCATCTTCATCATCACTCAAGTAGACAACCTCCTCCTTAGGTTCAAGTTCTTCTTGGGGCATATCTGGTTCCGGTGCCTGATCTGGTGAAGGTGGCAGGGTTGGTGCAGTGTCTTCTGGTTCTTCCCTAAGCTCCATTGATTCATACAGGGAACGAGGTGGAAAGTAACCTCCAGTGGTGATACGGGCAGTCTTACGGGCATGAGGCATCTAAAGAATTTAGTCCAGAGATAAGTTAGAATAGAAGCAATATTTTCATAATAGAATAAGGCAAAAGGAGCATAAAAATTTAGCAATTATCAAGTGTAAGGTGATAAGCATGAAACAAATGAAGAAAAGGGAACTATTCACGACCATTACTAACTAGGCTTGCATCCTACAGTCAACACAGCTCTGATACCAATCTGTCACACCCATTTTCAAGGAACAAATGGAATGCATAATCTTATGTGCGCCCAGAGATCAATCACACATAAGATGACAAATATAAATAGTATCATCACAGATGTTTATTACATAACGAATAAAATCACAGAGTCTTCACATAACTAAGCGGAAACATAGATAAATCTTGTGGTAGCTAGCTCCATAGCACAGACACGTCAACTGGTTGACCACAAGTCTAGTATTCTTCAGGGAAGTAGAAGTAGTAGTCACTATTTGCACAATCGGGAGTCCATCCTGAGGTGTGGGGAATGCAAGGGTGAGCACAAAAGTACTCAACAAATATAACATGGGGTTCATGAAGCTCAAATAGGGTAGACACTGGTTTAACTGCATGTAGCTTTTAGTTGATCATGTTTTAAGCAATTGAGTAGCAACAAGTAGGTAATGTTCCCAATAATAAACACATGATCATGTAAAGAGAATAATGAATAGCAAGAACAAGTAAATTAATAGTGATCTCTATTCCATAAGGGTCCAAGGCCGCTCGTGACCGTGAGCATGGCTGATATACTAGTTTTACACTCTGCAGAGGTTGTACACTTTCACTATGAGTCATGATCCCCAAAAGTCCGAGGTCATGACTCCCCATTAGACAGATAAGTTTCACTATGAAGTCTTTCCAAGGTTCGTCTAACAAGTTAGGGCCGCTAGGTTTCGTGGCCTACAAATGTAGAGCCCCCCTTCCGTATGGCACAATGACACGCAGCCTATACACATAGGGACAGAAGCCGCACTACACCCAACCCGGAACACACCCCTTTTGCGCCATAAAGGTAACCACTAACAAGCTAGAAAAAGGTCCTCTTATATGACTAAAGCTAGAGCCATGTAGCCCTCATAGCTGTACTGTAAGTCCCGGATGTTCGCTTACAGATAAGTCCTTATGGAGAGGAATCTAGAGAAAACTCTAGCCCTCTTGTTACTTGTTGCTAAAAATCATCTTTTAGTGTTATTGCATATATCATTAATCAAATTACAAGATCATTGTTTATGTGAGCACTAGCAAACTACCCAATGCTATAACCATAGGATTCGAGGAACAAGATCAATACTAATGCATCCTTAACAAGGAAACACATGCATGCTGAATTAAGTGAATTAAAGTGAATAGGTAACAAGGATAGTCCCATGCTATACTTGCCTTGATCTAGCTAATCCTGTTGACCTGGTTCGTAATAGTATTCTTGATCACCAACGAACTGCTCACCT
Source organism: Saccharum officinarum (assembly GCA_020631735.1). Taxonomy (NCBI): domain Eukaryota; kingdom Viridiplantae; phylum Streptophyta; class Magnoliopsida; order Poales; family Poaceae; genus Saccharum; species Saccharum officinarum. The sequence goes on along the minus strand of CM036175.1, from coordinate 40,463,853 downwards.
TCTATTCTCGATTAACACACCAACATCAATCATCCAAGAGCAATCATACAAAGCAAACAAAGCTACAATTAGAATAGTACACCAATAGTAGCAAAATAAGTTGAAAAGTTTGTAAAATGATTCTACATCTCACTAGGATCACACAGACGCGAATTGCACACAAATCGGAGCTAAAACAAAAAAGATATGATTTAAACAAGCTTTTCTTTATTAAAGTAATAGATTAAATCTAATCTCAAAATTTAAGAGTGGAGAACCTACTAAACAGTAACACTATCATGTAGATTATGAAATTAGGAACCTAACGCAATTTGAATGGGTCAAATCAGAGTTAAAACGGAGAATTTATGGCTAAAACAAGTTGAATGGCAAAACTATAAATACTTGAAAACATATTTCAACATAACCGAACCAAAGTACGCCTTCTAAAAGAGAAAACAAAAGTCTGTAAACGCGCTTTGGACTACGGGTTAGATTTATAGAAAAAAGAGGGGCTCTTTTAGAAATCTGACAGCCGAAAGGGTATCGGCTAATATCAGCCGTCCGATTTGAATTGAATGGACGAGATTAGATGGCGAGGATGAGAGAAGGGGATTCCGGCCATGAACAGTAACATGACGGTGGCGATTTGGCCGGCGGCGAGCCATTGCTCATCGGCGTTGATCAATCTGGCAGCAGGGGACACGATTCGATGAACCGATTGCATAGGAAGGTAGAAGAGAGAGCCACGAACTCACCTAGATGCTTTCCAGCGACCGGAATCGACCGAGGAGGGTGTGCGGCTTCCAATGGCGGGCGGTGGTCCTCTGCATACGCCGACACGATGAAATTAACACAAAAAGCTAGAAACTAAGAAGAGTAGTATCTTGGCGAGGTCGTAGAGGTGACGCAAACTCAACTGCACCTTACAAAGTTGACGATGTCGACGAACTCATCGAGTTGGGCTCGGGGAGCGGCGGGACTAGGGTTGTAGCTGGTTACAATCTCGAGACGATGGCTGCTGCTGTGAATAGGATTGTGGAGCAGGCAGCATGAGCATGGCTACTATTTTAGAGGGGCTCGACGTGCGGTGCAAGGCAAGCGGAGGTCGGGGCGTCGGACTCCACCGTCGAGTCGACCTCAGTTACGAGCAAGGGAAAGAAGACGGCACCGACAAGTGGGCCCCAGACGTCAGCTAGAGAGGGGAAAGGGCAAGGCGGCCTGTGACTTCGGCCGATTGGGCCTCGGCAAGCTGGGCTCGGCCCATTCGCGCGCCTGCGAATCAATGGAGGCAGCTGGGCTGCGGGATTGCGGCCCAGACGCCGAGTAGGCCAAGAAAGGAGAGGAGAAAAAGCTAGGCCTCCGGGCCGAAACTGAGAAGGGAAAAGATTTCCATTTTCTTTTCCTTTTCTAATATTTCAAATGCATTTTCAAATAGTTTTTGAAATCCTTTTCTCTTGTAATAAAACCCAATCACCACAAATGAAAATATGCAGCGGCATGTATGCACAAGCATGTATCTAACCTTATAGTTGATTTTATTTATCGAAAATGATTTCTCTAGGTTAAAATGTCCACAAAATTGCGTAAATAAATTCAATTCTCCTATTTTTAAAATGGTGCAAATTTTAGGGTATTACAGTTACAAGAGATGTGCATGAAATTGAAGAAGTGGAGAATGTTTTTAACAATTCTAACCAATGCTTGAAAATTTCTTTGATAGGAGCAATTGTAAACTTTTTGATCATGGCATAGAGTATTTGCATTTCGGTGTTATGAACAATTCCAATATCTTGCCTAGAAAATAAAGTCATTGCAATCCAACGGTGCATAAACCTTAAAGTTGGGTGTTGGATGTCCATGTTATGAGGTGAAAATTTCCCAACTACAACTTGACCTAAAATTTCATTCTAAAATTTATGGCGATTAAAACCTCTAATAGCATGGTCTATGTCAATTGAACATTTTCTATGGAAACCTATGTGTTGGGCAAGATCTCTCCAAGTGCAAAAATACTCTATTTCAAACAAGCAAAAAGTGATCCCATTGTCAACTTCTTTTAGTGAACATAGAAATTGGATGGTTAAGAGACGAGAACCTTCTTCCCAAATGGGGTCAATTTCCTCCCACCCAACGACTTTCCAAATAGCGATGAATTCATCTTCCATACCTATGGCTTGGAGCACGAATTCATACAATGGCGTGGGCTCGAACACACGGTTCTTGATGAGGTGGTAGGCCTCCATCTCTTGGCCTCTCTCCAAGTCAAGGTGGGGCTCATCTTCTTCCTCCATTGATTGTCCTTGCTCTTGCACTTGTTCTTCTTCTTGCTCTTCCGTTGGCTTGGTTTCTTCATCTTCTTGCATTGGGGTTTCCTCATGCTCGGTGTAGCATGAGCTTGAGCTTCCACGTGAGTGCTTTGAGCTTGATCCTGTGACCTTCTTAACAACACCAGCAATCACCTTCCTGAACCTACCCATGGCAAAAAAAACACAACAACAAGCAAAAACTAGAGCGCGGGTTAAGGGTTAGTGCAACAATAAAATGATGAACTCGAGAACTAGCTTGAGCTTGGAATTATTGCAGAGCTTCTTGCACTAAAACTTGTTGGAAAATGCTTAAAAAACTTGAGAGCAAGTGAGTGAGTAAAAATGTGAGAGTGTGAGAGGGGTGGAGTGCTCTCCCGGCCTCCTCAGGTATTTATAGACCAAAAACCCGAGAGGAGGAGGGAGGGCCAACGGCCACCTCTCTGCTGTCCAAAAGATAGGGCCAACAGCCACTGCATTAACATTTTCAAAGGAATTCTCTGGTAGCCCTGGGGCTTTCCCTGAATGATCGACCAAAATAGTGGTAGCTATTTGTGAAATTTGAATTTCTATCATTTTGTTAAAACTTAATTGATTTTTCACTACGGAGGATAAACTTTTAATTTGTGAGTTGATGTTCTCTAGCATATTATCATTATGCATCAACTTTTTAGTGATATTTTCATTAATTTTAACTTGGCCTAAAACCAACTCTTTGAGAGAAGGTTGATTCGAATTGTAATTAGAATTGAAGTTTGAATTACCTTACGAGCGGGACTGGTTGTTCCACCCATTATTCCCTGGTTAGCGAAATCCGTTGTTGATGAAGGTTTTGGGGCAATCATTCCTCGAATGGCCAACATTCCCACAGACCTCACACGTCATGTGTGAGTCGATGGCTTGGACGGTGCCCATCATGCCATCTTTATCTTGGGCCCATTCCTCTAGTCTTTTCATCAACAAATCTATTTTTGTGGAAAGCATGTCTATCTCCTTCATGGCATGCATTCCTTTTTGTGTTTTCCTTTCCTCACCCTAGCTTTGATTTGACACCATTTTATTGATGAGAGACATGGCCTCATCAATGGTGAGGGAAAGGAAGGCACCTCCAGCAGCAGCGTCGATGTGGCCCCTATACATAGGTATGAATCCATCATAAAAATTTTGGAGCACTAACCAGTTTTCAATTCCATGGTGTGGGATGCTTGGATGTAATCCTGCAGCCTCTCCCATGCCTCAGGAATGCTTTCCATGGAACTTTGCTAGAAGTTTGAAATCTATCCCCTCAGGGCGTGGGATTTGCCCATGGCGAAGAACTTGGCGAGGAACGTCGTAGAACATTTATCCCACATCTTGATAGCTTCCTTTTCCTTGTAGAACCACTACTTCGCCTTTCCCGAGAGGGAGAAGTGAAATAAGCGAAGCTTGATGCTAGTGGGCTCAATGTCCTTGATGATGATAGTGTTGTAGAGCTCAAGGAAGTGTTAGAGATGTGCGCTTGTGTCCTCACTAGGCAAACCATGGAATTGGTTCGCCTGCACCATCGTAATGAGGCCAGTACATAGCTCAAAGTTCCCATCCTCAACGTTGATAGCGAGCCCAACGGGTACGTTGGCAACAGCGGGGGTGGAGTAGTCGTGGAGCGTCTTAGCCATGCTTGGAGTAGTGGATGGTGTGGGGGTGACTGGTTTGACTATCGAAAGAGTAGTAGAAGAAGGAATAGCATGAGGCCATTTCTTCCTTAAGAGTGCCTCTAGATTTTGAGTGTAGTTGTTCGGCAGGTCAAAACCAGTCATACACTATCCCTATTTTCACCCATAATAGGAGAAAACAAGCAAAGTTAGCCTACATAAATAATGGCTACCTTACATGCATATTATCATGAACATGTCTTACTAGATTCTTTAATCAATATGCCTTCCCTAGCAACGGTGCCAGAAATGCTTGTCGACACTTCTTAGTGTAACTACAAGGTCTGTATCCCTAGCAATGGTGCCAGAAGTGATTGTTGGTATTGCTTAGCAACATCACTAGAATGTAGCAATGCTACTAAGTAATAACCTTGATAGTTCCTTAACAATCTTAGATATTTATCCGCAAGCGAATGGAGCTACCATTGTAGCATTTCACCTAGAAGTATTTTGGGTATCGTTATTTATATTTTCCCAAAGGAAGGCATTTGATTAAGAGTTTAGTGTAGATATGAACTTGAATAATAATGCTTGCAAGTGCACCAATGTTTATAACATGGGTAAGAATGGTATATTCAAGATAGTGGACACACGCTTGGCATTCCTCAAAGGATAAAATAAAGATAAAGGATAAAAGAATAATGCTAAGTTGAGTAGGTATTGGTCTAGTATAGTCATACAAAGATTAGTTAATGTTCATACAAGTTACATAATTAGTATTAGGGCTAAGTGTGAAGCAGATCAGGTGGGCACCGAGTACTGGTCTGCCAGCAACCTCATGTGATAATTTAGACTCCTACACCTTGGTCGAATGTGGGGGATTACACGGGACGGACAGGGCTGTCAGCACCTGTCGCCTACCCCTCAACCATGGAGAGGGACAATGCATTCACCTGTATCTCCATACCCAAGCACCATGCTTGCATATACAGAAACTACCCAAATCCCCTAGGTCTCTGACCCTACGGATCGACAGGAAAAGAACTTGGGCACACCTAATGGCATGATGAACCTCCACCCCAACTTTGCCCTAATTCTGATTATATAAGTTATATGAATTGTTAAGCATAAAGTTAAATGTGCTACTCTCATGACACAACTATACTATAGTTCATAAGTATGACTATAAATATCACATGAGAGCATAACTTTAGAAGAACTCATAATTCTATTCATACCCAAGAGTCACTTCTTCCAAGGAGCCAAGGTCTCCAAGGTAGCTTTGCCTTTCTCTAAAACTACAAAAAAGTAAAAACTACAACTAGAGATTGAGGTAGTGGTGTGTGAGGAGTAGCTCAAGTTGAGTGTGTGCGAGAGATGAGGTTACCCCTCCATTTATACAAGGCTCTAAGGCAGTGCTCAAGCTATTCTTGGTGCACAGTCCTGAGCTACACCGCCTTAGCATGGAGCCATGCCGAAGGAGAGGCTGAGGCATGCCAGTAGGGGGCCAGCCGCCCCCTAGGACCGACTGTCCCTTGACCGCGCTGCCTCGCCACTGCCTTTGCGTGGCAGGCCTTGGGCTGGTCATGGATCACTACTCCATGGATTTTGTCACACCCATTTAACAACCAAATGGAGTGCATACTCTTATGTGTGACTAGAGATCAATCACACATAAGTTAACAAATTATAAAGGAAGTATCATCACAAATGTTATTACATCATGATTATTAACACATAGTCTTTACACAAATGTAGCGGAAGTAAAAATATAAAACTCTCATGGTAGCTCCAATCACAGGCACATTGACTGGTTGACTGTGAGTCTAGTAATCTTCAGAGAAGTAGGAGTAGTAGTCACTATTTGCACCATCTGTTACCTATCCGGGATTTTTATCCAAGTAAGAAAAATAAACAAGCGTAAGTACATCTCGTACTCAGCATGTAGCTTTTAATTAGCAATATTTTAGTATATCAATAATATCAAAATGTCCCAATGTAAACAATAAACATATGATCCATGTGAAATGATAAACGAATAGCAAAAACATGTTCATTATTAATGATCAACTATTCCATAAGGGTCCAAGGCCACTCGTGACCGTGAGCATGGCTGTTATAACAGTTTTACACTCTGCAGAGGTTGTACACTTTCACTGTGAGTCGTGTTGCCCATATGCCCGGGTTAATTACTCCCAAAACACTTCCATGGTGAGCAGGCAGGGAAACACTATGAAGTCTTTCAAAGGTTCGTCTAACAAGTTAGGGCCATTAGATTCACTCGGCAAACAGATGTAGAGCCCCCTTCCAAATGGCACAATGACTCGCAGCCTATACACATGAGGACAAAGGCCGCACTATACCCGATTCGTCAAGCCATTCTTATGCCAAAAAGGATTACCACTAACAAGCTAGAAAAGATCCTTCTATGTGACTAAAGCCAGAGCCATATAGCCCTCATAGTTATACTATAAGTCCCGGATGTTCGCTTACAGATAAGTACTTAAGGAGAGTAACAAGAGCACCAAAATAACCCCTTGCTCTAGACCCCTTTAGACAGTAATAAAAAGTCATCTTTTAATGTTTATTGCATATTCCATTAGTCAAATTACATGATCATAGTCCATGTTAAGCACTAGCAATACTACTCCATGCAATATAATAGGTATCAAGGAAAAAGATCAATACTAAGTCATCCTTAACAAGAAAATATATGCATAATGATATTATTAGCTTAATATGAATAGGACAACAAGGATAATCCCATGCTATACTTGCCTTGCTCAAACTGGTCCTGATGATCTTGCTCGTAGAAAAACTCCTGATCCCCAACGAATTGCTCACCGTCTATACTCGATCAACAATAGCAACAACATTCATCTAGAACAATCATGCATAAACAAACAAGACTATAATTAGAATAGTACACCAACAGTAATAAAATAAGATAAAAAGTCTTTAAAAATGAATCTACAACTCGCTAGGATCACACAGACGCGAAGATCACAAAAACGGAGCTAAAACGACGAAGTTATGAATTTACGAAGATTTCCTATAGGAAAATAATTACTTCAATTCAAACTCGAAAATAAAATGTCACAAACCTACTATACAGTACTACTAACATGTAGAGCTCGCAAATACAAACCTAATGCAATTTGAACGGGTCAAATCGGAGTTAAAACGGAGATTTTATGACTAAAACAAGATTAGTGGCAAAACTGTAAATATCAGAAAACGTATTTTTGAATTGACTGAGATCAAATACGCCTTCAAAAGAATAAAACACGATGCGGGAATGCGCCTTGGACTGCGGGTTCTATTACGCCAAACCGCAGGGACTCTTTAGCAAAATCTATAGGCGAAACGGTATCTTCTAATTTCGGCCGTTAGATTTAAAATGGATGGATCGAATTGAATCGGGAATAGTCGGCGGCGGCGTTCGGCCAGCACAGGGATGCGACGGCTAGTTTCATAGTGGCACCATGGCCGGAGATCGCTATCCCACAATTCAAAGCACGAGCTCGCGAAAGGAAAACACCGGATGATAGCTAACGTCAATGCGAACTCACATAGGGCAAAATCGAAGCCGAAGACGAACCAAAGGAGTCACGCGGCTCGGAGAGGCGACGGCTAGGGCTGCGGCTCCCGTGTAACCTCCTCAGGACAATGCCGATCCCTTGCTTCGGTGCAATATGGAGCGGAGGGGTTGCGACATCCCATTTTTATAACCCAAAGATGCTCTAAACAAGGAAAGAAGGGATATGGGCGGCGGATTTGATCGGTGGTGAACAAGTGTCATTACCCACGGCTTGAGGAGGAAGAAGAAAACCCTGACGCGTGGGGTCCACCGGTTGGTGTAACAAGGGATGGGGCCGACTCATCAGTGAGCAGCAAGGAGAGGTAGGTGATGCGCGCGCGCGAGCTGGGCCACTGGCGCTTGCTGGGCTCGGCCCAAGCGGTTCACGGGGAAAAAGAAGAAGGGCCGTGCGCGTGGGAGATAGGCAGGAGCGAGCGGTGGGCTGCTGGGCCAAAAGCCGAAAGAGAGAAAAATTCCCTTTTCCTTTTCCTTTTCAAATATTTCAAAGCATTTTCAAATTATTTTGAATCCTCTTTTGAATTTGAATCAAACCACTCAATACAAAATATTCAAATGCAACAACATGAGTGCACAAACATGTTCCCACCCTTATATTTGATTTTAAGTTAATAAAAATTATTATTATTCTAAGTTTGTATGCCCACAAAATTGCATAAAAAATCATATTTACCTACTTTTAAATATCCCAAAATTTTAGGGTGTTACAATTCTACCCCCCTTAAGATGAATCTCGTCTCGAGATTCGGCTGGTGCTTACTCGAACAGTTGCGGGTAGGTTTTCCTCAGATCCTCTTCTCTTTCCTAGGTGGCCTCATCCGCAGTGTACCGATTCCACTGAACCTTACACATCTTGATAGTTTGACTCCTCGTGACTCTTTCCGCAGTCTCTAAAATTCTAACTGGAAACTCTTCATATGTGAGGTCCTCTTTAATAGTGAGCTCCTCTAACGGAATTTGCTCCTCTGGTACTCGCAAACATTTCTTAAGTTGAGACATGTGAAACACATCATGTACACCTGCCAAACTCTCTAGTAATTACAACTGATAAGCCACCTCACCACGTATTTCTATGATCTTGAAAGGTCCAATATACCTTGGTGCCAATTTCCCCTTCATGTTGAACCTTTTCACACTCCTCATTAGCGATACTTTCAAGTAGACATAATCCCATACTTCAAAAGTCAACTCTCTCCTCCGAGTATCAGCATAACTCTTCTATCCGGACTGGGCTATTTTTAGATTATCTCTAATCATTCTTACTTTCTTTTCAGCATCCTTGAGTACATCAGGCCCAAACACTTGACTTTCCCCTGTCTAATTCCAGAACAACAGGGTTCTACACTTTCGTCCATACAGAGCCTCAAACGGTGCCATCTGAAGACTCTTCTGATAACTATTGTTATAAGAGAACTCTGCATAAGGCAAACTCTTATCCCAACTAGTACCATATTGTAAAGCACAAGATCTCAACATATCTTCCAATATCTGATTAATTCTCTCCATCTGTCCATCTGTCTGTGGATGGTAGGATGTACTAAAGTTTAGCTTGGTTCCTAGTGATTCATGTATCTTTTGCCAATAATGAGATGTAAACTGGGTACCCCGATCAGACACAATTTTCTTAGGAACTCCATGTAGACTCACTATTCTTTCCATATACAATTCTGCCAACCTTGCACTGCTATATGTAGTCTTAACTAGCAGAAAATGAGCAACCTTTGTTAGACGATCTACTATTACCCAAATTGAATCATAAACTCTCTGAGTACGTGACAATCCAACTATAAAATCCATACCAACTTCTTCCCATTTCCATTCGGGTATCTGCATAGGTTGTAACAATCCTGCAGGTCTCTGATGTTCAACTTTCACCCTCTGACATGTGTCACACAAAGCAACATATTCAGCAACATCTCTTTTTAAACCATACCACCAATATTTCTCTCTCAGATCCAGATACATCTTAGTACTCCCAGGATGTATGGAATAAGCTGACTCATTAGCTTCACTCAGAATTGCCTCTCTGATAGTCTTATCCTCCGGCACACACAGCCTTTTTCTAAACCATAGTGTACCATTATCATCCTTATGGAATCCTGGTGATTTACCCTTCACTATATTCTCTGCTATCTCTCTCAACTTTGTATCTTTCATCTGACTCTTGCGTATTTCTAGTACCAATTCTATTGCATTGGTGGTAAACCTTAAATTCAGATGCTCACATTCAGCACACAACTCTCTTGGCATAGGCATTACTTGCACTTCATTAGCATAGCTTTTCCTACTATCAGCACACAACTCTCTTGGCATAGGCATTACTTGCACTTCATTAGCGTAGCTTTTCCTACTAAGAGCATCAGCAACGACGTTGGCCTTTCCTGGGTGATAATGCACCTCCAGATCATAATCCTTAATCAACTCCAACCATCTACGCTGCCTCAAGTTCAGATCTGATTGAGTGAAGATATACTTCAGACTCTTGTGATTAGTGTATATATCACTCTTATGTCCAATCAAATAGTGTCTCCATATCTTTAGTGTATGAACCACTGGAGCTAATTCCAAGTCATGAGTAGGATAATTTAATTCATGCTTTCTCAACTGTCTCGATGCATATGCCACAACTCTACCTTCTTGCATAAGAACACATCCTAAACCCAAATGAGATGTATCACAGTAGATAGAGAAGTGTTTACTCAGATCTGGCAAAACTAATACTGGTGCAGTGGTCAATCTTTTCTTCAATTCCTCAAAATTAGCCTGACACTTCTCAGGCCACACAAACTTGGCATTCTTTTCTAATAGTGCAGTCATTGGCTTCGCAAGCTTATAAAATCCCTCTATAAATCTCCTGTAATAGCCTGCTAATCCCAAGAAACTATGGATCTCACTTACATTGGTTGGTGGCTTCCAGTTCAATACATCTTTCACTTTGCTAGGATCTACTGAAATTCCTCCATTTGAGACAACATGACCAAGAAAGGAAACTTGCTTCAACCAAAACTCACATTTACTCCACTTGGCATATAACTGGTGTTCTCTGAGCTTTTGCAAGACCAACCTCAAATGTTCGGCATGTTCCTCCTCGGTCTTGGAGAATACTAGGATATCATCAATGAATACCACTATAAACTTGTCCAGATATTCCATGAACACCTTATTCATCAAATACATAAAGTATGCAGGGGCATTAGTCAGACCAAAAGACTTCACTGTGTACTCATATAACCCATACCGTGTGGTAAAAGCTGTCTTTGGTATATCACTAGCACGAATCTTCAACTAGTGATACCTAGAATGAAGATCAATATTGGAGGATACACAAGCACCTCTCAACTGATCAAACAAGTCATCAATTCTAGGCAACGGGTAGTTATTCTTGATAGTAACCTCATTGAGAGACCGATAATCTACACACATCCTCTGAGTGCCATCTTTCTTATCCACAAAAATCACTGGTGCTCCCCAAGGTGAAGAACTAGGATGAATGAAACCCTTATCCTGCAATTCCTTAATTTGTTTCTTAAGTTCTTCTAATTCATCTACTCCCATTCTATATGGACGTTTAGCTATGGGTGCAGTTCCAGGTAATAATTCAATAATAAATTCAATGTCACGGTCTGGTGGCATACCTGGCAATTCCTCAGGAAACACATCGGAGAACTCCTCCACAACCTGGTCCTCCTTGTTGGCACCATCATTAAGCTGGTTCACTGTAGCGGTCTCCTGTTTTTGCACTTTCACATAGACTCTGATCCTATCTCCCTTCGGTGTTGTCAGCACTACTGATTTCACCTTGCACTGAATCTCTGCTTCTTGTTGCATCATCCAATCCATTCCCAATATGAGATCAATCCCAGCTGTTCTCAATACTATAGGACTCACCTTAAACTCTACCCCTCTTAGAATGAGACTAATCGGGAGACAACGATAAGATGCTGGCATGCTTCCACCAGGTGAGTTTACTAATATAGGGTTCTTCATGGCACACAAATGAATTCTATGTATTCTAACAAATGCTTGTGATATGAAAGAATGAGATGCTCCAGAATCAAAAAGAATAGTGGCAGGAGTGGAATGGACATCGAACGTACCAAGCATAACTTCCGGTTCCTCCAATGTTGTTTCTTGAGACAAGTGGTTCACCCTTCTAGTGTTAGGCGCAGGCTTCTGGTGACTACCCTGCCTCTGGGGAGTCTATTGGTTGGGCTTCTCAGGGCAATTGTAAGACAAGTGACCTTCTTTCCCACATTGAAAACATCTGTTGGGGGTATTGGGAGCACTAGTCTTCATGGGAGTATTATTGGAAGGACCCTGACGCTGAGGCTGATTTCCACTCTGCTGCGGAGGGCGTTGGTTGCCATTCTGCGGCTGGAATGGGGGACGTTGCGGAAACTGATTGCGGAAAGGGACATGACCATTATTCCACTGACCAGAAAGAGGCCTCTATTGATTATCTTGCTAGAAACCAGTACGCGGACGAGTGTTACTACCAGAAGTCTGTCCATGAAGCCTTTTCCTCTTGGCATCCATCTCCTTGCGCTTGTTATCCACCATGATAGCGCGGTTCACAAGCATCTGAAAATTGGATAAGTATTGGACATCAGCTACAATTGTAGTCCATCATACAATCCCTTCAAGAAGCGGCGCTACTTATCATTGTCATTAGCCACCTCATGTGGAGCATATCATGACAACTGGGCAAACCTGTCACGATACTCAGCTACAGACAATGACCCTTGGGTCAAGTTCCTGAATTCCTCTGCCTTCAGTTCTATCATCCCTTCTGGTATATGGTAAGGCCTGAAGTTCTATCTAAACTCCTGCCAAGTGACCGTGGGAGCATTGGCGGGGCGACCATACTCATACGATTCCCACCAATCCTGAGCTTCTCCCTAGAGTTGTCCAGAAGCAAACAACACCTTCTGTCGGTCATCATATTGTGCAATGTTGAGTTGCTTTTCCACGGCACGAAGCCAATCATCCACTTCCAATAGATCAGTAGCATGCGTGAACATGGGGGATGACCCTTCAAAAACTCACCACGCTTATCACGTGGTTGTGCATAAGCTGTGTCTGCACTGCCAATAGTTGCTCAATAGTTGGTGGCGGTGGGGATGGTGGATTTGGGGGAACACCTCCACGACCCCTGCCTCTTCCTCTTCTGGCCATCTGCCATTCATAAAAATGCAAACTTTGAGATTTCCGTGTTATCAACCACTTATAAGATAAAAAATGAGATCTGAAAGTTTTCTGGGCGAATTTCAATGTTAACAGTTCAGTAAATCAATCATATCTTGAGCTACAGAAGTCCAATAGAGGCGTGCTTTATATGGTTGGAAAGCTTATGAAGTTCTCCACAACTTTTATTTGGACCATAAGACCAGATTCTGTCGTTAAGGTAATGAAAAATAAGGCGCAACAGAAACTATTCCAGATTCCAGACTGTGCAGAAACTTTAACTTGTGACAGTTATATCTCTCGAACCAGATCAGATAAAAGGTGATTCCAGTGGAATTTGAAAGGTGCTTAAGCCTAGTTTCTCTCATAAAAATTTCATAAATGTTGCACGAACCGTTTTTTGAACCATAGCAGAAACATTGCAGACTGCTCTAGAAAACAGCAAGGACAGAAACGTGACAATACCAAACCCAACTATTATTCCCTTGACTAATAAACTTATTATTCTTAAAAATGGAACTTGTAGACATGCCTACAAGCCCAACACTCATAACAAAAATCCAACTCACACATAAGCATAATGATAAAGCAACTATCACACCAAGTTCAAACCAATGACAAACTCGAAGACTCAACTGACGTTACTAAGAATGTTCTTATTACATAAAGGACTCCTATTTTCTAATGACGTGGCTCATGCTCCAATGTCTCATAAATCTTGACCATGCCTTGGTTTGCTCAGAGTTCATCAATCATTGCTTGGCACCTCTTGATGGTCTTCCCTGTGCCTTCACCATCTCCTCTAACTGCAGCTTCCTCTCCATCATATCATAGACAAAGTTCACCATCACCCGAGGAAGTGGTTCCAACTGCACTGGATCCATCATGGCCCATCCAAGGTTAGGGTGTGCATGAGGGAAGTATGGTGAACATCATGCTTCATGCTGTCAAAGCGAAGGTAGCGGAGGCCCATACATGCTTCAAAAGCGGCGTCTTCAATGCTAGCCTCCATGGTAGCTCGACGACCCATGTGAGCATACATCCTGTCCAGCTGGTATGCCCCTTTTTCCTCATCCTTAGGAAAAATACTCGCTCTTGCCTTCCAGTAAGTGTCCTCCAGCGGATGGGTATACTCCCAACAGACGTACTCCACAGCTGGGTGCCAATCAGCGAAGTAGGCAGAGAGCATTCCCACAAGTCGATGGTGAGAGACAGCATCTCCTCCAGCCTTGTGGTAGATCTTCACAGTCCATCCCATTGGAGGAGGTGGCACATCCTCAGCAGCTTCATCATGTGGTGGAGACGGGGTTGCTCTCCTCCATTGGCTTCCTCCTCTTCATCATCTTCAATCTCGATGATCTCAGGGTCTTCTTCAGGCTCGGTTCTTCCTGGGAAGGTGCTGGCGCTTGGATTGGTGCTTCAGGGGCCTGCTCCTCTTCTTGGGTGCTTCCTCTTGTGGCTCTTCAGGTGCAAGCAAAGCACGAGGTGGTAGTGTCCTCCAGTGGTGATGCGGGCAGTCTTGCGGCCACGAACCATCTACAGAGTTTTTAGATGTAGTTAGAATAGAGGCAAAATTTTCGTAATAGAATGAGACATAAGAAGCATAAAAATTTATCAAATAACAAGAGCAAGATAATAAGCATAAAAATAGTGAAAAAGAAGATACTAAATCGACCATTTCTAGCTAGGCTTGCGTCCTACAGTCAACAAGCTCTGATACCAATTTGTCACACCCATTTAACGACCAAATGGAGTGCATACTCTTATGTGTGCCCAGAGATCAATCACACATAAGTTAACAAATTATAAAGGAAGTATCATCACAAATGTTATTACATCACGATTATTAACACATAGTCTTTACACAAATGTAGCGGAAGTAAAATATAAAACTCTCGTGGTAGCTCCAATCACAGGCACATTGACTGGTTGACTGCAAGTCTAGTAATCTTCAGGAAAGTAGGAGTAGTAGTCACTATTTGCACCATCTGTTACCCATCGGATTTTTATCCAAGTAAGAAAAATAAACAAGCGTAAGTACATCTCGTACTCAACAAGTGTAACATGGGGTTCATGAGGCTCAAAGGCATGACATTGGTTTATCAGCATGTAGCTTTTAATTAGCATTATTTTAGTATATCAATAATATCAAATGTCTCAATGTAAACAATAAACATATGATCCATGTGAAATGATTAACGAATAGCAAAAACATATTCATTATTAATGATAACTATTCCATAAGGGTCCAAGGCCACTCGTGACCGTGAGCACGGCTGTTATAACAGTTTTACACTCTGCAGAGGTTGTACACTTTCACTGTGAGTCGTGTTGCCCATATGCCCGGGTTAATTACTCCCAAAACACTTCCAAGGTGAGCAGGCAGGGGAACACTATGAAGTCTTTCGAAGGTTCGTCTAACAAGTTAGGGCCATTAGATTTCGGCAAAACAGATGTAGAGCCCCCTTCCAAATGGCACAATAACACGCAGCCTATACACATGAGGACAGAGGCCGCACTATACCGATTCGTCAAGCCATTCTTACGCCAAAAAGGATTACCACTAACAAGCTAGAAAGGTCCTTCTATATGACTAAAGCCAGAGCCATATAGCCCTCACAGTTGTACTGTAAGTCCCGGATGTTCGCTTACAGATAAGTCCTTAAGGAGAGTAACGAGAGCACCAAAATAACCCCATGCTCTAGTCCCCTTTAAACAGTAATAAAAAGTCATCTTTTAATGTTTTTGCATATTCCATTAGTCAAATTACATGATCATAGTTCATGTTAAGCACTAGCAATACTACTCCATGCAATATAATAGGTATCAAGGAATAAGATCAACACTAAGTCATCCTTAACAAGGAAATATATGCATAATGATATTATTTGCTTAATGTGAATAGGACAACAAGGAAATCCCATGCTATACTTGCCTTGCTCAAACTGGTCCTGATGATCTTGCTCGTAGAAAAACTCCTGATCCCCAACGAATTGCTCACCGTCTATACTCGATCAACAATAGCAACAACATTCATCCAGAACAATCATGCATAAACAAACAAGACTATAATTAGAACAGTACACCAACAGTAATAAATAAGATAAAAAGTCTTTAAAACGAATCTACAACTCGCTAGGATCACACAGACGCGAAGATCACGAAAAACGAGCTAAAACGACGAAGTTAATGAATTTACGAAGATTTTCCTTATAGGAAATAATTTACTTTAATTCAAACTCAAAAAATAAAATGTCACAAAACTACTGTA
>CM036175.1:40136715-40447784 GCA_020631735.1 Saccharum officinarum | reverse complement strand
AGCTTTTCCTACTATCAGCACACAACTCTCTTGGCATAGGCATTACTTGCACCTTCATTAGCGTAGGCTTTCTACTAAGAGCATCAGCAACGACGTTGGCCTTTCCTGGGTGATAATGCACCTCCAGATCATAATCCTTAATCAACTCCAACCATCTACGCTGCCTCAAGTTCAGATCTGATTGAGTGAAGATATACTTCAGACTCTTGTGATCAGTGTATATATCACTCTTATGTCCAATCAAATAGTGTCTCCATATCTTTAGTGCATGAACCACTGCAGCTAATTCCAAGTCATGAGTAGGATAATTTAATTCATGCTTTCTCAACTGTCTCGATGCATATGCCACAACTCTACCTTCTTGCATAAGAACACATCCTAAACCCAAACGAGATGCATCACAGTAGATAGAGAAGTGTTTACTCAGATCTGGCAAAACTAATACTGGTGCAGTGGTCAATCTTTTCTTCAATTCCTCAAAATTAGCCTGACACTTCTCAGACCACACAAACTTGGCATTCTTCTAATAGTGCAGTCATTGGCTTCGCAAGCTTAGAAAATCCCTCTATAAATCTCCTGTAATAGCCTGCTAATCCCAAGAAACTACGGATCTCACTTACATTGGTTGGTGGCTTCCAGTTCAATACATCTTTCACTTTGCTAGGATCTACTGAAATTCCTCCATTTGAGACAACATGACCAAGAAAGGAAACTTCCTTCAACCAAACTCACATTTACTCCGCTTGGCATATAACTGGTGTTCTCTGAGCTTTTGCAAGACCAACCTCAAATGTTCGCATGTTCCTCCTCAGTCTTGGAGAATACTAGGATATCATCAATGAATACCACTACAAACTTGTCCAGATATTCCATGAACACCTTATTCATCAAATACATAAAGTATGCAGGGGCATTAGTCAGACCAAAAGACATCACTGTATACTCATATAACCCATACCGTGTGGTAAAAGCTGTCTTTGGTATATCACTAGCACGAATCTTCAACTGGTGATATCCAGAATGAAGATCAATCTTGGAGAATACACAAGCACCTCTCAACTGATCAAACAAGTCATCATTCTAGGCAACGGGTACTTATTCTTGATAGTAACCTCATTGAGAGACCGATAATCTACACACATCCTCTGAGTGCCATCTTTCTTATCCACAAAAATCACTGGTGCTCCCCAAGGTGAAGAACTAGGACGAATGAAACCCTTATCCTGCAATTCCTTAATTTGTTTCTTAAGTTCTTCTAATTCATCTACTCCCATTCTATATGGACGCTTAGCTATGGGTGCAGTTCCAGGTAATAATTCAATAATAAATTCAATGTCACGGTCTGGTGGCATACCTGGCAATTCCTCAGGAAACACATCGGAGAACTCCTCCACAACCTGGTCCTCCTTGTTGGCACCATCATTAAGCTGGTTCACTGTAGCGGTCTCCTGTTTTTGCACTTTCACATCAACTCTGATCCTATCTCCCTTCGGTGTTGTCAGCACTACTGATTTCCCTTGCACTGAATCTCTGCTTGTTGTTGCATCATCCAATCCATTCCCAATATGAGATCAATCCCAGCTGTTCTCAATACTATAGGACTCACCTTAAACTCTACCCCCTTAGAATGAGACTAATCGGGAGACAACGATAAGATGCTGGCATGCTTCCACCAGGTGAGTTTACTAATATAGGGTTCTTCATGGCACACAAATGAATTCTATGTATTCTAACAAATGCTTGTGATATGAAAGAATGTGATGCTCCAGAATCAAAAAGAACAGTGGCAGGAGTGGAATGGACATCGAACGTACCAAGCATAACTTCCGGTTCCTCCACTGTTGTTTCTTGAGACAAGTGGTTCACCCTTCCAGTGTTAGGCGCAGGCTTCTGGTGACTACCCTGCCTCTGGGGAGTCTGCTGGTTGGGCTTCTCAGGGCAATTGTAAGACAAGTGACCTTCTTTCCCACATCGAAAACATCTGTTGGGGGTATTGGGAGCACTAGTCTTCATGGGAGTATTATTGGAAGGACCCTGACGCTGAGGCTGATTCCCACTCTGCTGCGGAGGGCGTTGGTTGCCATTCTGCGGCTGGAATGGGGGACGTTGCGGAAACTGATTGCGGAAAGGGACCTGACCATGATTCCACTGACCAGAAGGAGGCCTCTGTTGATTACCTTGCTGGAAACCAGTACGCGGACGAGTGTTACTACCAGAAGTCTGTCCCTGAAGCCTTTTCCTCTTGGCATCCATCTCCTTGCGCTTGTTATCCACCATGATAGCGCGGTTCACAAGCATCTGAAAATTGGGATAAGTATTGGACATCAGCTACAATTGTAGTCCATCATACAATCCCTTCAAGAAGCGGCGCTACTTATCATTGTCATTAGCCACCTCATGTGGAGCATATCATGACAACTGGGCAAACCTGTCACGATACTCAGCTACAGACAATGACCCTTGGGTCAAGTTCCTGAATTCCTCTGCCTTCAGTTCTATCATCCCTTCTGGTATATGGTAAGGCCTGAAGTTCTATCTAAACTCCTGCCAAGTGACCGTGGGAGCATTGGCGGGGCGACCATACTCATACGATTCCCACCAATCCTGAGCTTCTCCCTAGAGTTGTCCAGAAGCAAACAACACCTTCTGTCGGTCATCATATTGTGCAATGTTGAGTTGCTTTTCCATGGCACGAAGCCAATTATCCACTTCCAATAGATCAGTAGCATGCGCGAACACTGGGGGATGACCCTTCAAAAACTCACCACGCTTATCACGTGGTTGTGCATAAGCTGTGTCTGCACTGCCAATAGTTGCTCAATAGTTGGTGGCGGTGGGGATGGTGGATTTGGGGGAACACCTCCACGACCCCTGCCTCTTCCTCTTCTGGCCATCTGCCATTCATAAAAATGCAAACTTTGAGATTTCCGTGTTATCAACCACTTATAAGATAAAAGAATGAGATCTGAAAGTTTTCTGGGCGAATTTCAATGTTAACAGTTCAGTAAATCAATCATATCTTGAGCTACAGAAGTCCAATAGAGGCGTGCTTTATATGGTTGGAAAGCTTATGAAGTTCTCCACAACTTTTATTTGGACCATAAGACCAGATTCTGTCGTTAAGGTAATGAAAAATAAGGCGCAACAGAAACTATTCCAGATTCCAGACTGTGCAGAAACTTTAACTTGTGACAGTTATATCTCTCGAACCAGATCAGATAAAAAGGTGATTCCAGTGGAATTTGAAAGGTGCTTAATCCTAGTTTCTCTCATAAAAATTTCATAAATGTTGCACGAACCGTTTTTGAACCATAGCAGAAACATTGCAGACTGCTCTAGAAAACAGCAAGGACAGAAACGTGACAATACCGAACCCGACTATTATTCCCTTGACTAATAAACTTATTATTCTTAAAAATGGAACTTGTAGACATGCCTACAAGCCCCAACACTCATAACAAAAATCCAACTCACACATAAGCATAATGATAAAGCAACTATCACACCAAAGTTCAAACCACATGACAAACTCGAAGACTCAACTGACGTTACTAAGAATGTTCTTATTACATGAAGGACTCCTATTTTCTAATGACGTGGCTCATGCTCCAATGTCTCATAAATCTTGACCATGTCTTGGTTTGCTCAGAGTTCATCAATCATTGCTTGGCACCTCTTGATGGTCTTCCCCTGTGCCTTCACCATCTCCTCTAACTGCAGCTTCCTCTCCATCATATCATAGACAAAGTTCACCATCACCCGAGGAAGTGGTTCCAACTGCACTGGATCCATCATGGCCCATCCAAGGTTAGGGTGTGCATGAGGGAAGTAATGGTGAACATCATGCTTCATGCTGTCAAAGCGAAGGTAGTGGAGGCCCATACATGCTTCAAAAGCGGCGTCTTCAATGCTAGCCTCCATGGTAGCTCGACGACCTATGTGAGCATACATCCTGTCCAGCTGGTATGCCTCTTTTTCCTCATCCTTAGGAAAAATACTCACTCTTGCCTTCTAGTAAGTGTCCTCTAGTGGATGGGTATACTCCCAACAGACGTACTCCATAGCTGGGTGCCAATCAGCGAAGTAGGCAGAGAGCATTCCCACAAGTCGATGGTGAGAGACAACATCTCCTCCAGCCTTGTGGTTGATCTTCACAGTCCATCCCATTGGAGGAGGTGGCACATCCTCAGCAGCTTCATCATGTGGTGGAGACGGGGATTGCTCTCCTCCATTGGCTTCCTCCTCTTCATCATCTTCAATCTCGATGATCTCAGGGTCTTCTTCAGGCTCGGGTTCTTCCTGGGAAGGTACTGGCGCTTGGATTGGTGCTTCAGGGGCCTGCTCCTATTCTTGGAGTGCTTCCTCTTGTGGCTCTTCAGGTGCAAGCAAAGCACGAGGTGGGTAGTGTCCTCTAGTGGTGATGCGGGCAGTCTTGCGGCCACGAACCATCTACAGAGTTTTTAGATGTAGTTAGAATAGAGGCAAAATTTCGTAATAGAATGAGACATAAGAAGCATAAAAATTTATCAAATAACAAGAGCAAGATAACAAGCATAAAAATAGTGAAAAAGAATATACTAAATTGGCCATTTCTAGCTAGGCTTGCGTCCTACAGTCAACAAAGCTCTGATACCAATTTGTCACACCCATTTAATGACCAAATGGAGTGCATACTCTTATGTATGCCCAGAGATCAATCACACATAAGTTAACAAATTATAAAGGAAGTATCATCACAAATATTATTACATCATGATTATTAACACATAGTCTTTACACAAATGTAGCGGAAGTAAAAATATAAAACTCTCATGGTAGCTCCAATCACAGGCACATTGACTGGTTGACTGCAAGTCTAGTAATCTTTAGGAAAGTAGGAGTAGTAGTCACTATTTGCACCATCTGTTACCCATCTAGGATTTTTATCCAAGTAAGAAAAATAAACAAGCGTAAGTACATCTCGTACTCAACAAGTGTAACATGGGGTTCATGAGGCTCAAAGGCATGACATTGGTTTATCAGCATGTAGCTTTTAATTAGCATTATTTTAGTATATCAATAATATCAAAATGTCCCAATGTAAACAATAAACATATGATCCATGTGAAATGATTAACGAATAGCAAAAACATGTTCATTATTAATGATCAACTATTCCATAAGGGTCCAAGGCCACTCGTGACCATGAGCACGGCTGTTATAACAGTTTTACACTCTGCAGAGGTTGTACACTTTCACTGTGAGTCATGTTTGCCATATGCCCGGGTTAATTACTCCTAAAACACTTCTAAGGTGAGCAGGCAGGGGAACACTATGAAGTCTTTCGAAGGTTTGTCTAACAAGTTAGGGCCATTAGATTTAGTCGACAAACAGATGTAGAGCCACCCTTCCAAATGGCATAATGACTCGCAGCCTATACACATGAGGACAGAGGCCGAACTATACCCGATTCGTCAAGCCATTCTTATGCCAAAAAGGATTACCACTAACAAGCTAGAAAAGGTCCTTTTATATGACTAAAGCTAGTGCCATATAGCCCTCACAGTTGTACTATAAGTCCCGGATGTTCGCTTACCGATAAGTCCTTAAGGAGAGTAACGACAGCACCAAAATAACCCCATGCTCTAGTCCCCTTTAGACAGTAATAAAAAGTCATCTTTTAATGTTTATTGCATATTCCATTAGTCAAATTACATGATCATAGTCCATGTTAAGCACTAGCAATACTACTCCATGCAATATAATAGGTATCAAGGAAGAAGATCAATACTAAGTCATCCTTAACAAGGAAATATATGCATAATGATATTATTAGCTTAATATGAATAGGACAACAAGGATAATCCCATGCTATACTTGCCTTGCTCAAACTGGTCCTGATGATCTTGCTCGTAGAAAAACTCCTAATCCCCAACGAATTGCTCACCATCTATACTCGATCAACAATAGCAACAACATTCATCCAGAACAATCATGCATAAACAAACAACACTATAATTAGAACAGTACACCAACAGTAATAAAATAAGATAAAAAGTCTTTAAAACGAATCTACAACTCGCTAGGATCACACAGACGCGAAGATCACGAAAAACGGAGCTAAAACGATGAAGTTATGAATTTACGAAGATTTCCTATAGGAAAATAATTACTTTAATTCAAACTCAAAAATAAAATGTCACAAACCTACTGTACAGTACTACTAACATGTAGAGCTCGCAAATACGAACCTAACGCAATTTGAACGGGTCAAATCAGAGTTAAAACGGAGATTTTATGACTAAAACAAGATTAGTGGCAAAACTGTAAATATCAGAAAATGTATTTTTGAATTGACTGAGATCAAATACGCCTTCAAAAGAATAAAACGTGATGCGGGAATGCGCCTTGGACTGCGGGTTCTATTACGCCAAACCGCAGGGACTCTTTAGCAAAATCTACAAGCGAAACGGTATCTTCTAATTTCGGTCGTTAGATTTAAAATGGATGGATCGGATTGAATCGGGAACAGTCGGCGGCGGCGTCCGGCCAGCACAGGGATGCGACAGCAAGTTCCGCGGTGGCGCCATGGCCGGAGATGGTTATCTCGCAATTCAAAGCACGAGCTCGCGAAAGGAAAACACCGGATGATAGATAACGTCAATGCGAACTCACTTAGGGCAAAATCGAAGCCGAAGACGAACCAAAGGAGTCGCGTGGCTCGGAGAGGTGGCAGCTAGGGCTGTGGCTCCCATGTAACCTCCTCGGGACGATGCCGATCCCTTGCTTCGGTGCAATATGGAGCGGAGGGGGTGCGGCATCCCATTTTTGTAACCCAAAGATGCTCTAAACAAGGAAAGAAGGGATATGGGCGGTGGATTTGATCGGTGGTGAACAAGGAAAGTGTCGTTGCCGACGGCTTGAGGAGAAAGAGAAAACCCTGACGCGTGGGGTCCATGGGTCGGTGTAACAAGGGACGGGGCCGACTCGTCAGTGAGCAACAAGGAGAGGCAGGCGGTGCGTGCGCGAGCTGGGCTGCTGGCGCTTGCTGGGCCCGGCCCAAGCGGTTCGCGGGGAAAAGGAAGAAGGGCCGCGCGCATGGGAGACAGGCGGGAGCGAGCGGTGGGCTGCTGGGCCGAAAGCCGAAAGAGAGAAAAAATTCCCTTTTCTTTTTCCTTTTCAAATATTTTAAAGCATTTTCAAATTATTTTGAATCCTCTTTTGAATTTGAATCAAACCACTCAATACAAAATATTCAAATGCAACAGCATGAGTGCACAAACATGTTCCTACCCTTATATTTGATTTTAAGTTAATAAAAATTATTATTATTCTAAGTTTGTATGCCCACAAAATTGCATAAAAAATCATATTTACCTACTTTTAAATATCCCAAAATTTTAGGGTGTTACAGATTTTTGCCCAATTTGAATTGAGTTGATGGGCGTCTCCCTTGTTCTTTTGCGCAAATTAGCATCGGAAACTGACTTTCAGTGATTTATTCCATATATTTGTGTTTGTGACCTGCAAAATAATATTCTCTAAATACATGTGGAACTTGGTTAATAGTAAATGCATATGTGATTAAGATATCTAATTTCTCCTCTTTTGTGACTTAATTGGTGGTCAGACATGCAAGATAAAGACCACCAACACCGAAGCACTAAAATGGGCGACACTATCGCCCTAAGCACAAGAATTCTTCTGGCTACAAAGCTTTCATGATGAAGCAATGATCCATGGAGGATCCAACAAAACTAGAAGCACTCAAAAGAATAAAGGTGAAGGAAACATGGTCGGAGCTTGAAATTTTCTGGTGGAGTTGGACATATATTGGGGGCCCAAGTAATGGGCCCAAGTAATTGTCTCAGTCTCCAGTAAAGGCATACCAACGACTCCTAGAATGGTACGGGGTAAAATTTCATAATAAAACCATTTTTATCCCAAAATTGGGGGCATGTATTGACACTAGAATTTGGTTCATTGCATGAGACCCCATAATTCAGGGTGTACTAGCCATGATGAGAGCAAAATCAGCTGGTCAAGTTGACTGAACAGAGTCAGCTAGATTTCAACAACAATGTCATCTCAAGAAGACTCCAGCAGCAAGAATGGCATTATTCGGGGTCAAAAAGACATGGCTGAGTCTTATCTCAAATTAGGATGTTTCATTTTCTTTTCCAAATTTTGTCATCAGTCCTATTCGACCAAGACTCATAGTCTAGCCTCAGATAGAAATATTAAACCCTGGCTATTGTAATAGACATCTATCATCGATCAATCAAGTACCTTTACTTTTTGGCTTATGCCACCCCTTAGGAGTAGGAGTAGAGTAGATTTCGATGAGTTCTTTGGGCAAGCAGGGCTGCATCGGATGACCTAACCTCTAGCTTGTTTGGGAGTATTCGTCACGACTTATATTATTACTTGTGAGGCTGCAACAGATGACTGGTCTCTTGCAAGTTGCGGTAAAACTTAGTTATCGATCTATATTGTTATTTGTAAGGCTACAATAAATGATAGATCTCTTACAAATCATAGTATAGATTAGTAATTGATTCATATCAACTTTACAAGGCTACAATAGACGACTAATCTTTTGTAAGTGTTGGCATTAATCAATGTTATCGATATTGTGTTAAATAGTTTACTGTTTAATATAATATCACCAATTGCCCGATCTAGATTGAGAGTTTTTGGTCTTATTATTTTGATCTATCGTCTGCTAGATATCTTCCGCTATCAATGTTGCATTAGCCAACTCGACCT
The DNA here is from genome assembly GCA_020631735.1 of Saccharum officinarum. Taxonomy (NCBI): domain Eukaryota; kingdom Viridiplantae; phylum Streptophyta; class Magnoliopsida; order Poales; family Poaceae; genus Saccharum; species Saccharum officinarum. Next base: position 40,439,036 of record CM036175.1, on the reverse strand, counting down.
GTTGATAGTGTGTCAAATTAGACATTGTCAGCCACCCACTATGTCTCCATCGGTTATTTACCCGATGGCTTGAGCTTCCATGCGTATACCATACCTTCATGATTTCTCTGCGATGTAAGTAGATCTATCGACTGCTTCTCTGATCTAGGGTCCTACTGTTAATGCCGCATCAGATGACTCGACCTATTGATGGTACAATAGATTGAGTCTAGTTGTTTGTAGATTTATTTATATCCAATGGATGAGTGATCATATGCTATATGACAAGATCACTGGAATCGGCTATTTTAGTCAATAGCCTGTTTTGTTGAGGATATACTGGCTACTTACAAGCTTTTATTTGTTTTCATCCTAGTTAAAGCTAGTATGTTTCTCTATATGTATGCTTACACACCTATTCTTACATCTTTCGCACGTTTTCATGATCATCAGCTAAGTTAGATCCATGTAACTGAGTAACTAATAATTGCCGATATGCTTGTTTTGCTTACATAACATCGTGAACATGCTGGATATCGACTCTCTAGTCGATAGCCTTATTTCATCGGCTACTTAGCCACATATTTAGAACTGTCTAGACAAACACTAGCATGTTCCACCTTAAATTGCTGAACAATTTTCTGTCCTTGTAAATTGCAGGGTTAAATTGATTGGCATGCCCTCATTCACAACCATTTGGTCCAGTGTCCACCTTAAGCTCAGAGAGAGCTCGGGATCTACTCCATGCGGTTTCTCTCAGCTTGCTTGTGTCAGCGGCTCCCTATTGCTTTTTTTCGTCGACATACATGAAGTATGCAGGTGCATTGGTCAAACCAAAAGAAATAACTTTGTACTCATACAACCCATACCTCGTAGTAAATGTTGTCTTGGGTATGTCAGTTGCACGAATCTTCAATTGATGATATCCAGAACGTTGATCAATCTTTGAGAACACACAAGCACCACTCAACTAGTCAAACAAGTCATCAATCCTTGGCAGCGGATACTTATTCTTAATAGTGACTTCATTAAGAGACCAATAGTACACACACATCCATTGGGTGCCATCCTTCTTATCCACAAAGATCACAAGCACCCCCCATGGAGATGAACTGGGGTGTATGAAACCTTTCTCCTACAACTCCTTCAATTATTTCTTAATTTCCTCTAATTCATTAACCCCCATTCTATATGGACGCTTAGCTATGGATGTAGTTTCAGGTAATAATTCAATAATGAACTCAATATCACGGTTAGGTGGCACACCTGGCAAGTCATCGGGGAAGACATCTAGGAACTCCACCACAACACGGTCCTACTAGTTAGCATTATCATTCAGCTGGTTCACAGTGGCTGTCGATTGTGCTTGCACTACCACATCAACATTGAGTCTATCTCCATTAGGTGTGGTCAAAATAACTACCTTCTCCTAACACTAAATCACTACCTGGTGTCGCTTCATCCAGTCCATACCCAACATAATATCAATACTAGCCATTGTCAACACAATAGGACTCACTTTGAACTCTATTCCCCTTAAAGAAAGGCTAGCTGAGGGACACCATAAATTAGCTTTCATACCTCCCCCCGGTGAAGCCACTAGTATGGTTTCTTTCATGACACGCAAGGTCATACTATGTAGTGTAACAAATTCTTGTGAAATGAAAGAATGAGAAGCTCTAGAATAAAAAAGAATGGCAGTAGGGATGGAATTGATACTAAACGTACTGAGCATAACTTCTGGTGCTTCCTGTGCCATCTCAGCCAACACATGATTCACCTTTCCATAAAGGGGTGGCTTCTGAGAGGTTCCCTTCTAGTTACTATTTTGACCCTAAGGTGCTTGCTGATTCTTAGGACAGTTATAAGATATGTGGTCCTCTTTGCCATAGCAGAAACACTTGTTGGAAGTGTGAGGTGCACCAGTCTTCATGGAAGTGTTGTTGGACGTGCTCTAGCAGTGTACTTGCTAACCACCCTACTGCTACTTCTGCTGGCGCTGCTGGAACTGGTTGGGCTGCGGGTACTGACCACTATTTCACTGATTAGATGGCCCTTGGTACCTCTGCTAGAAACTTGGCTGTGGGTAAGCACATTGGCGAGTGTTACTTCTAGAGGCCTGCCCCTAAAACCGCCTTTTCTTGGCATCCATTTCCTTGTGCTTATTGTCAATCACAATAGCATGGTTCACCAATGCTTGGAAATTAGGGTAGGTGTTAGACATGAGCTAGAGCTGAAGACCATCGTATAACCCCTTGAGAAAGAGACGCTGCTTCTGGTGATCCTCAGCTACATCATTTAGGGGCATAGTGTGATAGTTGGGCAAACTTATCACGGTACTCTGCCACAGACATAGACCCGTGCTTCAGAGCACTGAACTCCTCTCTTAGCTCCACCAAACCTTCTGGGATCTAATAAACATGAAGTTCTCCCTGAATTCCGCCCAAGTGATGGCTGGAGCATTGTTGGGATCTCCATATTGGAATGACTCCCACCAATCCTGGGCTACTCCCCAAAGCTACCCGAAAGCATAAAGCACCTTTTCCAGATCACTGCACTGTGCTATGTTCAGTTGTTTCTCCACAGCACATAGCCAGTTGTCTGCCTCCAAAGGATCAACAGCATGGGTGAACACTGGAGGGTGTCCCTTCATAAACTCTACATGCTTGTCCTTGACGTGGATAGGCGGTGGTCCTCCTGCAGGCTGGTTATCCATGTGTTGCATCATTGCCTGCATCAGTTGTGCTTACATTCCCATGAGTTGTTCCACGGTCACATGGGATGGTGGTGGTGGTGGATCCATGGGGGCACCTCTACCATGGCCCCTACCTCTGCCTCTGCCTCCTCTGGCGGCCATATGCTTTCCAAGGCACATAAGTGAAATTTAGAAATATCCCATAAAAGATCACTTGTATAAGACAAAAAAAAAGTAAAACTGCACAGTTCTGGCCGAGCTCCAACGATACCAGATTGGTAAAACAGGCATATCTCGAGCTACAGACATCATTTTAAGACGTTCTTTACATTGCTGGAAATCTTATGAAATTATCTACAACTTTCTTATAGAACACTTTTCTGGATTCTGTAATTAATTTAATGAAAAACAGAGTGCAACCCAATCAGTTCTGAACTCCAGACAGCGCAGCAACCTCAGCTTGCGACAGTCAGATCTCCCAAACCAGAACAGATAAAAATGCAATTCCAGAGGCATTTGAAAGATACGGAAGTCTAGCTAACTCCATAAAGTTTTCACAATTTTTGGACATACGGATAATGAGATATATGATAAAGAACACAGACTGCTCCAGAAATTAGAAACAGCAGAGACAGATAAAGCAATCCCAACTATATTATTCATCAACTCAAACTTATGGTTCTTAACTACGGGATTTGTGGACAGGCCCACAATTTCCCAACAATCATGAAAACTCCAAATCAACCAATGCCACAAGCACAAAAACTAAGCAAAAAAAGTCTCACAAGACACACAATGACTCGACTCAACTCGCAAACTAATAGCGTTTTTATTAGGAAGTGGCATCATAACTCTAAGGGGCGGTGTCGATGACAGTAAACTCAGTGGGCTTCTTCTCCTAGAGCCGAGGTAATCCAAGTTGAGCTCTCAGGGCATCAATCTGCTTTTGGAAATGCTTCTCGGACCTTTGCACCTCACGTAGCTCTTCTTTGAGTTCTTCATTCTCCATTTGCATCACATGAACATGCCAGACCGTTGCATCCAAGGTTAGGTCACTGTTTTGGGGATTTTGAATCACCCAAGTGCCATCATTTGGATCATGGCGAGGAAGGAACCTGAAGCAATCCTCCTTCATGGCCTCATAGCATCGACCATGATAGTGGATGTAGGCCTCCTGAGCTACGTCCTCCATACTATTCATCGCTTTAGCCCATCTTGCTATGTGGGAATGGATAGTTTCCACCTTCTGACTATCATTGGTTTCATTCCAAACCATGATGGACAGATATGTCTTCCAGTACATGGCACCAAGGGTGTGTATGCTCAGCATAGTAATACTTGATGGTGGCATTGAGGTCCAGTTAGTAGTCTTCTAGCATGTTGAGGAGCAGTGAATGGTAGTAGGCCATGTCTGGAGCATACTTGAAGTGGAACATGCTAGTCCAACCCGGCTCATCCTCCACCTCTAGAGTAGCTGGTGATGGCACCTGTACTGCTTCCTCTTGAAGTGGCTTAGGTACTGGCGCAGGAGCTGGTGCTAGTGCAGGAGCTGGTGCTAGTGCAGTGTCCCACTCCTCTTAATCTTCTTCAGTGATGTCCTCCATGAGCATGGGGTCTTCCTCAAGCACGGGGACCTCCTTGTCATCTGAGATGACCATGACCTCCTCTGGTGACACCACGGGTGCAAACAGAGCACGCGTTGGGTAGTACCCTCCGGTGCTGATGCGAGTAATCTTCTTGGCACGAGGCATCTATAGATTTAGATTGAGATGAATTAGAAGCAATGAATTTTAATAGTGGAATATAGTGAAAGAAGCATAATAATTTTAGCAAATAACAAGACTAAGGTAGTAACCATGAATAAGTGAAGCAAAAAATGTTAAAACGACCATCACTAACTAGGATTGCGTCCTACAGTCAACACGGCTCTGATACTAATTTGTCATACCCGATTTTAAGGATAAAATGGGATGCATAAATCTTATGTGCGCCCAGAGATCAATCACACACATAAGCTGACAAATTACAAAGTATCATCACAAGTGTTATTACATCACGAATAATAATTCATTACAATAGTATCAAGTCTATCATAAAATAGAAGAACTAGATAACTACTCTCGATGAGAGCCTCCAAACTCTACAGGGACATTGACTAGTGAACCACAAGTCTAGTAATCCTCAAGTTAGTCCTCATAACTATTGCCATCTATTACCCATTCGGGATTTTTATCCAAATAATGAAAATAAACAAGCGTAAGTATATCTTGTACTTAACAAGAACAACATGGGTTTATGAAGCTCAGGAGGCTGACACTAGTTTACCGCGGTTAGCATTTTAATAAGTCCAAGTTTTAACACTATATTGGCATTTAGTTGTGCTTAAGCCCCAATTAAACCACATGATCATAAACATGAATTATAGTCATCATTAGAATTATCATCATTAATACATCATCATCAAGTGAGCAACTATTCTATCAGTTTTTTGGGCTGCTCATGTTTGTGAGCCCGGCTGATATACCAGTTTTAATACTCTACAGAGTTTGTACACTTTCACCGTGAGCCATGATTTACCATTTTGTTTGATATAGCTAATCTCTTGACCCCCTTCCTAGGGAGGTCGATAGGGTTCACTTTGAAGCTTTTCAAAGGTTTCCCTAACAAGTTAGTGGCCACTAGGTTTCTGTGGCCTGCAAATGTTGAGCTCCCCTTTCTGAAGGCACATTCCATGCAGGCTATACACTTAAGAACAGAGGTCGCACTACACCCAACCTAGAACACACCCTCTTGTGCCTTTTGGTAACCACTAACAAGCTAGAAAAGAGTCCTACTACTGAGCTAAAGCTAGAGCCATGTGGTACTCCCGGTTGTACTGTATGTCCCAACTTTTGCCAATAGATAAGTCCTTAGGGAGGGCCAAGAGCATCTTGTACAAAAAGCCAATTCCTCTCTCGCCCTATTGTCTAGCTGCTAATAGAAAATTTTACCATTCATTCCATAGAGTAATTAGTCATCATTCAGATCATGTATAGTGAATTTGAGCACTAGCAAATACCCATATGCAGGTGTAACCCATTGGTAATCAAGGTACAAGGTAAAAATAACTAGGAGATCCTTACGGGTATCAAATTAGACTCATGCACATGACTAAATAATTAAATGGTGTATAGACAAGGAGATCCCATGCTATACTTGTCTTACTCAAAGTACTCTTGTTGATCCTGCTCGTCAAGGTACTGCTCTAGACCACCAATGAATTGCTCACCATCTATACTCGATCACAATTATAGCACCACACAAGCATCTAGAGCCAAATATGCATAGCAAACAATAACTATAATTAGAATAGTACACCAATAGAGATAAAATAGGATAAAGGTTTATAAAACGAACCTATGTCTCACTAAGAACACATTGACGCAAAAGATCACGAGAATCAGATCTAAAACATGAAAGTTATCAATTAAACAAGATTTCCTATACTAGTTTAATAGATTAAATCTCGCCACAAATTTTAAAAGTTGAAAACATAATTAACAGTGTTATAAACATGTAGATTACTTTATTATGAACCTAATGCAACTTGAACGGATCTAAAATGGATGAAATATGATGAAAATGGCTTTGGATGGCCAAACCATTATTAATGCGAACTACTTTCGTAATAAAATAAATCAAAATTTGGGTTTTTTGGAATCTGGCCAAGGACTGCTGGTTCAAATATTAAAAAAATGAGGAACTCATTAAGAAAAACTCCCATGAAGGGGTATGGAGCGATGTGGCCTGCCAGATCAAATTTGGATGGACTAGATTAGATTAGAGGGGAAGTGGGATGAGCAGCCGGCCGAAACAAAAGCCACCACAGTGGACCTCTATGGTCAGTGACAAGACTTCACCGGCGAACATGATAAAACACCGTATGGGCCACAGTGAAACGAACCGAGTGCATGGGAAGAAAGAGCGGGCAATGGTGCGCTCGCTAGGGGTGTTCTAGCGGACGGTAACGACGACCGGCGCGGTGGCAGACATGGCCAGCAGTGAGGATGTCACACCCGGTTTTAAGGACAAAACCAGACATACACTATATGTGAAATAAAGAAGTCAAATCTCACGTATAGCCACAGATAAGTGTAATATCAAGAGACAAATGCTTAATAAACATAACTCAATAGTATAAAATATACCTTAGAGAGCAACACAGTGGCAAGACAACTCCGAATATCGGGTGTAGACTTCACTCCAGAATCAAACTGACTGGTTGATCACAAGCCTAACAATTCTAGAATCTAGCAATCTGGTACCCTTCCTGATATGTGGAAATAGCAAGAGTGAGTCCATGTCGAACTCAACAAATATAACACGGGGTTCATGAGGCTAAAAAGGCTAGACACTGGTTTGACTGCATTTAGCTTTTAATTGTCACAATTTTATTACATGAGTAGCATCAAATTTGCATTAATCCCATAATAAACATATGATCAATGTAAATATGAATAACGAATAGCAAAACACATATTAAACCAATAAATGTTCATCTATTCTGTGAAGGTCTAAGGCCGCTCGTATCCGTGAGCACGGCTAGTATACCAGTTTATTAAACTCTGCGCAGAGGTGTACACTTTCACTGCGAGTCGTGATTACCCATATGCCCGGGATTGCGACTCCCAAAACACTTCCAAGGTGAGCAGGCAGGGAAACACTATGAAACCTTTCAAAGGTTCGTCTAACAAGTTAGGGCCGCTAGGTTTCCAAAGTCAGTCTATGTGATTCTACCACGCAGGGATCCACAGTCTGTTCTTCCCCATTTGCGCCACAAGGGTAACCTCTAACAAGCTAGAAAAGGTCCTCATACTGAGCTAAAGCTAGAGCCATTATAGCCCTCATAGTTGTACTGTAAATCCCGGATGTTCGTTCACAGATGAGTCCTTGTGGAGAGAAACTAGAGCACCAAAAATAACCCCATGCTCTAGCCCTCCTTAAACAGTAATCAAAAAGTCATCTTCTAGTGTTGTTGCATATTCCATTAATCATATTACAAGATCATAGTTTATGCTCAACGCTAGCAAAAACTACCCAATGCAAAATCCCATAGGTGACAAGGTATAGATCAAAAACTAGGAAAATCCTTAATGGCATTCAAGATAGACACATATAATATGATTTTATGTGATTTAAGTGAATAGGACAACAAGGATAATCCTATGCTATACTTGCCTTAAATTGATATCCTTCTTTCTGTAGATTTGTCACCTCCAAAGAACTGCTTCTTGATTACCACGTAAATCTCACCGACTGGACATGATTGTAAAGCACCACACAAGCATCCATACAATCATATACAAAGCAAACAATAGATCTATATTAGAACAGTACACCAATCATACAAAAATAAGTAAAAGAGTTTGAAACACGATCCTACGCATCGCTAAGAACACAAAGTCGCGAAAAGCACGCTAATCGGAGCTACGGTTAAACTACCGATAGATTTACCCATAAAACTATTAGCTTCATGTATCTTAATGGTATAAAAACATATATAAGATATTTTATAGAGATTATAATTTAAGTCAAATTTAGATTCAAATTATAAAACTAAAGTAAAACAAATCATATTTTTATTTATAAAACCTAGTTGCATAATTGTTATTTAAGATACGATTCAAACCATGAAATTCCAATATTAGTGACATGATAAACACTATTACAAATGCGTAGATCTCATTGCTATGAATCTAACGCAACTTGAATGGCTTAAAACGGAGTTGAAACGTAGAAGATATGAAATAAACAAGATTTCCTCTATTAAAATAATAGATTAAATCTAATCACGAATTTTAAAAGTTGAAAACCTACTTAACAGTAGTACTAACATGTAGATTATGAAATTACGAACCTAACGCAAGTTGAATGGATCAAATCGGAGTTAAAACGGAGAAGTTATGGCTAAAACAAAATCAGTGGCAATTCTGTAAATAGCTGAAAACGTAATTTATTCTTAACCGAAACAAAATACGCTTTCAAATGAAGAAAACAAAATTTGTAAACATATTTTGGATTGCGGGTTTATTTTCCAAGAATACAGGGACGGCGGCGGACTTACTTGTTGCCGAGGAGAGTATGGCTGGGCTAGGCAGCGCGGCGGCGGCGGCGACGGCGTCGGCGACGGCGAGAGAAAGAGGAGAAAAATATAATTTACTACACGAGAGATTTCCCAAACTAGGAGCTCCTCTATGGTAGTTTTGGTGTGCTTTACCCAAGGGGTAGGTACGTATATATAGGGAGGAAAACTCTCCACCTCCATATCAACTAGCGATATGGTGCTAATTGACGTTGCACCATCCACCTCCGCTAATAGGCCTAAGTAATCATTTAAGCCCATTAGTAAATAAATGTATTGGCCTTTGAGATTTATTAAGATTATTGCACATGGGCTTTGAGCGTTGGGGAAAATGAGAGATTTATTATTTTCGGAATTAATTATTTTCATGGATAAAATAATTCCAGAAAAGTCCAGAATTATTATTTAAGCCGCGAAAAATACTTCGAAAGCTCCGAAAATTTGGGAAAATTTCCCAGAGACATTATGGAACATGAGGAACCCAAATAAAGTATTTAGAGCTCATGATAAGCTAATTTGGAGCATCTAAAAATTAGATTATGCTCACAGACAAGTGGAAACAAGATACAGAAAAAGTCAGAAAAATTCCCGAGAAGTTTGTAGAGGTTGATTGACGGATGAGAAACAAGGAATTTGATTGTAGAAAAATGATATATGTATATCAGGAAAGGAAAATCAACCTAAACGCATTTTGAAAGAACAACTTGAATTTATTTTGATCTTTGGTCAAAACCAAGCAATACAAAAACACAAATGCATTAGCATGAATGCATCAACAAGTTGCTAAACCTTCTGATAGATTTTAATTTAATGAAAAATATTATTTTCCTATGTTTTCATGAGCACAAAAATACATAATTAAATTATTTTAACTCTATTTCCAAATAAGGAAATTTTAGGGTGTTACAGAGGAGAGCTCACCGGCGTACACGAAAATAGCCCTAGAGGCCATGGTTTGGCATGGGATCGGTACTAGAAGAAAGAGGAAGGAACGAGGATCTCATCGCAGGTGAAAACGAAGGCAAAGATGAGTTATTGATGGTGAATGGCTCATAATGGTGGATAGAGCCTCCCTGTGAAGTTTGGCGAGGGTTAATGTGGTCTAGAGAGTGGTAGAGATCAAAGGAAGGGGCTAGATAGATCCTTCACTTCATAACAAAGAGCGGCAAGGGATTAGAGACAGCGCAGGGGTTCCCAACGGTGGATGAGGGGTCGGTGGTTGCGAGTTAGGGTTGCTAGCAGCACTATGAGCTCGGTAGAGGTAGTAGTGGCTAGTAGATGGGAAAAGAGAGTGTGAGGTGGGCGACAACTCTTATTGTAATAGAACGATCCAATTTATAATAGCACAAGTACAATAGCAATCACCGAAATGATCAAACCATCATCTTGAACCCATATAAATCCATAGTCCGATGAAACCATGAGAGATTTCAAACCAACCAACATACAACCAAGATTGTATGTGATTCAACATAATAAGTCATATGTTACATCATAGTTCACAAGTAGTTCACAAATATCTCACATATATCGAAGTTCCCATAGTTATTACAAACCAAGTTTCAAATAGTAGAAGCAAAGTAGTTTCACATCAACATCACACCTAAGTTCAAACACATGCTAGTACTAGGTCACTTTCCAACAAAAGCATCAAGAGAGGATAGCTTAGAATGATCATGCCCCATGATCTAGTCCTCATCCACCGCAGGGTGAAGGCAGTTCTTACAATAACTGTGATACACCATATCATCTGCAACAAGAGGGAATAAATCATAAGTATAAGAATATACTCAGCTAGACCTACCCATCATAAACCAAAAATAAAATGACACCAAGAAGTATGCAAGGCTTTATCAGTGGAGCGAGCTTGACAACATTTGCATAAAAAGAGCTTAAGTAACATGAAGTAACAAATATCATCTCTAGCATGAAGTTAAACTTGTTCAATTAAACCTCTCTAGGTTAGCACCTGTACTAGAGTAATCCCTTAATTAAGGTAGCAAGCATTATTTACCATATCCAGTGTGACATTGTTAACATCATCATAACCATCAAGTTTCATTAGGTGTTTCTATGTTGCCGCTGCTTAGTCAAGTTGTCACTATCCGAGAGAGATGGTGACTTGAATCGATTCCAACTGATGAGGACATCACTCTTTCAGATGCACCCACTATTCCTCCATCCATTATGCAAGGTCCAATGACCCAAGCCCGAAGATGTCAACTTAATTTAGAGGTGAGCTCGTTCTTAAGTGGTCCTTTTCATACTTTTGAGAATAGATTGCTACCTAACGATGTTATATTAATTAGGAACATTGGAGAGGGTCATGACGTACTTAGAGGAAGTGTTGGAGATGACGATGACCAGCTAGGACGTCCAATAGAAGCCAAAGGCCCGGTCCAACATGATTTCGAGTCTGCTTCGGCCTCTAGGACCAGTTTGCCTTGAAATGGTCACTCAGGACGCATTCGGACTCTGTTTTCGATGATCCACATATGGTTGGAAAGATAATTTGATAAGGAAACCAATCCTAGTGTTATCATGTCAAAAGCTCTTCGGAATCCATGGTAATTGTTGAAACAAATCAGAGTCTAGATTCTATCTAGGTGCTGTGTCACCGTATTTGGTCCAATGGACCATGTATTGTCTTTGAGCCCATTAGGGGGGCACATCCAGGGTAGGCAGTGACCCTAAGACCTTTATATTCATGCGCTACCACCATCATTAGGTTTTGAGTTTTACTTAGATTAATCTATCCATTGACAGTCACTGATTCTTTGGTTTGTGAGACCCCACTTTGAGAACTTAATCAATCATCTGCAGTTGTCCCAAATCTTGAGCTGCGTTCTTTCGAGTTCTTGCTTGTGTTGTTTGTTTCGCAGGTAGGGATTAGCCTTCATGGTGAGGTCAACTAGTTGGAGACACGGTTGATAACCAGAGGAGTTGTCCTGCTAAGATTGCAGGGTTCGATCTTTCGATCTAAAGCCGGATTGGTGTGTCACTCTCTGCCTAAAACGATAGTTACCATCTACCTGACGGAAGATTGGGAATCACGTTCCCATCACCAACCCAGCTGGAGACTTATTCCTAACACAAACCTAGGCAACCAGATCAACGGCCACCTTAGGTCACCTCTGGCACAACTCAGGAACCAAATTCATGGGCTCAATCAGCGTCGCACCCTCAGGGATACTACCAGTCTGCTAGGAAGTTTAGGCCCGGCCTACCCTTTGACTCATGCCACTTGCTCCCCACACATCCTTACTTCCTTTAGCATGCACACTTTCACTTACCGTGGTCCTCGCCTGAGTTGAGCTACTTGGCTTCTCGGTCAAAACGACTGATCCAGCCAGCTAAGTGATAGGCATATGTTCAAAATGACTTGAGGATGTAGAGCAAATTGGCCCTTAACTTACAAAGATGGAGATAGATAGGCACCCAAGACCTCCATGCCTTGTTGCTTTGCTATCGCAATCCTACCCGGTCTCCAATTATATCTCAACACATGGTTATTTCCATGATAGCAAATATAGCCAACCACGTACAACAAATCTCCTATATTTCATAGGTGATAGGAAATCACCCGACTTCTACTAGTCTAAGCATGGCTAAGCATTTATTTGATCCTAGACCTATGTAGGGTTCAAGGTATATTTACTAGACAAGGAGTATAGATATATATGCAGCAAGTATTTCCAATACAACTCCTACAACTTAATACATCAACCACTATACTCAAGTTAAGATTGTGTAAAACATGGGAGGCTTCTAATGCTTTGGGGCTTGCCTTTCAAGAAGGATGTGAGTTGGTGGTCTGGGCACTCAAGTAGGTTGTCTTCGTTGGCTTCTCCTCTAGCCACCTGCACCTCCTGCTCCTGGGCTGCCTGCTGCTCCTCCGGTTGCTCTTGTTCGTACTCGAGCAACGTCACTCCTTCGGAAACACCTATTGCATGCATATGCACAACATAAGTATCATGAATGCATAGGAAATGATATGACATGATGAGATGCATACACATGTATATTTAACAAATTGGTGACATGGTGATACAAGATTAACACTCGTTTACTGAATAGGTGCATATCTCTTCTCTACAACAAGCAGCATACGCTCACCGAGGTCTAGCAACCTAAGGTAAAGTTGTTCATCATTTGTAAGAGGCTTAGAACCTATAGCTAACAACTTATTTTAATTAGTGTAGTCACCTAAACAACAACATCAAGCTCATACAATAGATTTCTAGACTGCAGGCAGTAACTATATGTTTTGATCATTAATGCAGCTATACAAATACAACAAACATGCAAAAAGACTTTCTGAAAAGCTTATGAAATTGTATACAACTTTCTTATAAACATCTCAAGCTAATTCAACAGCTAACAGGGCCAAACAGGGCAATTTCACAGATCTGGTCCAAAAATTTCAGAGAATGACCACTTCGGTTGACTAACTTCCAACATCCATAACTCACAAACTAATTTTCCAAATGCAACGAAAATTTTACACCAGCAAGATAATTAAGTTATCTACAACTTTGTTATAAACAAGATTCACAACAAACATAATCTTCATCATGCAATTTGCTTAACCCCAAAAACTGTCCGGAATAGTCACTATAATTGAATTGTAGAGGAAACAATATTTCACTACATTCAAGAATTGAATTATGGGCACACAACCAAGGTTACCAACAGTTCATACACCTCACATACATGCTAAAAAGATGACTCACTAAAAGCTATTGCAGTAAACCCATGTCAAACATTTTGAGCCTCATGAACCCCGTGTTTTATTTGTTGAGTTCGACATGGACTCACTCTTGCTATTTCCCCACACTGTAGTGTGTAGTAAGGTGCTGCTTAGAAGAAGAATAAAGGTGTAGTGGAGTTTCCAGAAGTCTATAAGAAGTGCTTGGCATACGGAGCCCCCAATCAGCCGTCCTTGTGATGTTGGAGCCTGAAGAAAAGATTAGTGACCATTCCACGACACTATGATAGTTGTAAGTGTTAATATAGTAAGTATTCTACTTTATATAAACATTGTTTTGATATCTCTATGCTGTTGTTGTATGTGTAGACTTCCTGGGCACACATATAATGAGTGCCTGGTTTTGTTTTTTAGAAAACCGGGTGTGACATAGGCGGCAGGAGGTGATAGCCCTGTCCGTCCCTTATAATCTCCCACGTTCGTCTAGGGTGTAGGAGTCTAAATTGTCACGTGAAGTTGCTAGCAGACCAGTACTCAGTGGCCTCCCGGCCCATCTCATACATAGCTCTAACTCTTAACCATGTATGTGTATGTTCATCAATTGTTCTTTACACGGCTATATTAGACATGCCTGCTCCACTTAGGAACATTCTTTTATTCTTTGTTTTTCCTTTTATCCTTGAGGTTGACCCAAGTGTGTGTCACACTATCTTAAGCTTATCATGACATACCCCTATATTGAGTAGCTGGTCTATTATACAGTCATGTTATCTTGTCCATGTCCACACTAGAAACTTTACACCATGTCTTCCTTTGGGAAAAGATAAATGAACGATACCCGAATACTACTAGGTGAAATGCTACAATGATAGATCTGTGCACTTGCGGGTAATATTTGTAAACGTTATGACCTATCGGTTGACATTCCTTAGTGCTATTGCTAGGATACACTAATCCTAGTAGCAATGCTAAGAAATGGCAACAAGGCATTTCTAGTACAGTTACCATGGGTGGGTCTGAACCCCCATTCTTGGTGATCGTGCTAAGAAACACCAACATCCTTCTGGAGGCTTCTTGGTGGCGAAGGAGGCCAGCTCGAGGGGCTGACACGTGGTCTCAGAAGCCCCTGAGCCCCTAGAGCTATTGGAGGAGTTTGTCTTCTTACGTCATGCTCCGTGCATGACCCTGTAGGAGGAACGGTTGATAGGGCCTCGCCTGTGGGGCAGCGCCGGGGAGCCCCCCGAGCCTCGGTGGCTTGGGGCGCACTTTCTCGTGCCCGGGCCTCGGCCGATGCCGAAGGCCGAGAAGGAGCCAAGGATCAAGTCCAGGCTTCTATCGATTAGAAGCCCGAGGCTCGGGCGAGCCCCTGAGCCCCGAGCAGAGGCGGCGGGTGTGCTTAGGCTCGGCCTGATTCCTTGGCCTGAGGGTACGCCCGAGCGTAACCAATGGGTATAGCCCTCGAGCCCCCCGGCGATCCTAGAGGGGTCGGTCAGGGGGTCTCTCGGTCGGGAACCTTTGATCCCGAGGCTTAACATACCCCTATGTTAGGATCTCATCACCGACAAACTAAAATATTATTCTTTTGGATTGATTTAATGAATGTCTGCCAATATTATGTTGGTATTAGTCTTTTATGGTGGTAGGGGAACGCAAAAAATCGGCCTAGCAAATAAAGCAGTTTACAGATGGTATTCCTTGGAACCGACAAACTAAAATATTATTATTTTGGATTGATTGAATGAATGTCTGCCAATATTAGGTTGGTATTAGTCTTTTATGGTGGTAGGGGAACCCAAAAAAGTTGACCCACTCCTAGCGAATAAAAAATGTGAGCTTCTCTCTCATGGCCATAGATCTCGTGCTATGACTCGACGTAGCAGGCCGATCCCGTGCTTCGACTCGATGGATGAGGCCGCAGATCTGCACCCACTTTGCCATGTCTTCCATCCCACACCACTGCATCTCTCTCCATCACACGCCGCTACTCCTCTCTTGCGCGCTTGTTCCAGGAGTGCTTGACCAGCCAGTCTAGCATCCATTAGCAAGGAGAGAGGAGAAAGGGGCTGGCCATAACGGTTGGGGTAAAGAAACCGGATGATTTCTTTATATATATATATATATATATATATATATATATATATATATATATATATATATATATATATATATATATATATATATATATATATAGTCCCATTTATAGATCAACGGTTGGTCCTATACACTTGATTCGTTTTAACCGGTGATATCTAATCATGATATAGAATCGGGGTTAGATCCATACATGGCGGATGCCCCAAGGGTTAAAAAAACTGTTACATGGCACTGAGTCGCTAATCTCTTGCGGAAGAGCAAAATTCATTGAAAAAAATGATATCACTGGAATTGTGCGGCGAATCTAAGGCAAAATCGGAACAGTGTTGTTGCCAGGTGTGCTCGTCACATTGCGATGGACATTGACATCGTATAGGACAAGCATATGCTGTGGTCCATGGACGTGTTGCGGGAGCTGGGTGTACGTTTTCGATTTTCTTGTTTACTTTCTGACACCTCTTCCAGCAACCACAAGTAAAGGCGAATCAATATATTTTCTTGATTTTATGATTAATTGTGGTGTCCAGAGTACCATCTGTACAGGATATATTAGATACCGAATTCACCTATAATAGTTTTTTTTTCAGAAATATTCACCGATAATAGATGATTCCAGATGCTTTTTGTATGTATATCAACTATGCATATTACCTCCCTCAAAAAAACTATGCATATTACCAAGCTAACATAGAGTTAAAATGTCTCTGTCAAGTAACATTTATAGGTTTTTTTTGTGCTCCAATTCTAAAAATGATTTTCGAAAGCTCAAGATAATGTTTCTGTTACGTAATTTTTTTTATTGTTTACATGTACCCACGTGTCAGAGTCAGAGACGATCCGATATAAAGAAGAGCAGAGCCCCCTACCCGGAGCTGCCATGAGGCACGAGCTTCATACTCCACGGCCGAACGATTCAAGTGTGTAGCTACTTAGTCAAGAAAACCGCGCGTGAAGCAAGCAACTAGCACACGTACAGCAGGTCGCGTGAGGACCAGACTTGCTAGCTAGATGATCCCCTACGCGACTGCAGCAGACGCAGAGGCGGCGCTGGGGCGCGCCATGACGTGGGCCGAAGCGGCGTGGTACCAGTACTCGGCGGTGATGCCAGATTCCTGGCTGCACTGCCACACTACATTTATCCTGTTCGTCATCTACACCATCGCCCCGCTGCCCCTCCTGGTCCTGGAGCAGTTCGCTCCGTCCGTCGTCCTGCCCTACAAGCTGCAACCCCGGGTACGGCTACCCCCGGCAGCCTCCCTCAGCTGCTACATGGACGCGGCCTGCATCTTTCCCGTAGCCGTTGGCCTTCAGTTCGTCTCCTATCCTGCGGTCGCCAAGGTCTTTCTATATATATATATATTCTTTTCTTTCATGCATCAACGTTGATGCATACGTATCTATCACTAATAAATAATTAAATACATATAAAATTGCAGCATGTTAACTTAACCAGCAGGTGTTATATATTATTCTTTGTACTATATAGATGGACATGTTTAATTTTGTGAACAGAACACGGGTCCTCGTTCCGTATTCGATGATGCCTATTTGTGTACCTACCAGATATTCAGGACTCGAATGGGGCTGCCGTTGCCGTCGGTCAGGGAGACAATTGCGCAGCTAGTGGTATACTCTCTCGTGGAGGATTACCTCAGCTACTGGATCCACCGTCTTCTGCACATCCAGTGGTGCTACCGAAAGATCCACTGCGTTCACCACGAGTTTACGGCTCCGACAGGCTTCGCCATGTCATATAGCCACTGGGCCGAGAACCTCGTCCTTTCTATCCCCGCCTTGGCCGGCCCAGTGCTTGTTCCATGCCACGTCACCACGCAATGGCTATGGTTCTCCATCCGCCTAATTCAGGGCATCAACACGCACAGCGGGTGATTACATGCACACTCTACGTGGACACAGTTCGAACATAAAGCTTCTCAGTTTAGTAATCGTGACAAGTGCTTACAATGATAATTACGAATCTTGTTGAAATTTGCAGTTACCATTTCCCATTCAGCCCTTGCAGGCTGATTCCATTCTATGGAGGGGCAGCATACCATGACTATCATCACTACGCAGGAGGCCGTAGTCAAAGCAACTTTGCTCCTCTTTTCACCTACTGTGATTATATATATAGGACAGACAAAGTAAGTACATGCTTGCTTATATATATATATATATATATATATATATATATATATATATATATATATATATATATATATATTTGTGAAAACTCCTCTGTTAGGGTGGAATAGTAAAAACCTTCCTAAAACTATATCCACAAGCTCTACAAACCTCAAAACAATCGAAGGTTTGAGAAACAATCATACTATTATATATATTTAAGACCTAAAGCGTCACATGCAAAAATATGAAGATGAATTACGCAAAAAGACTTGGTTTGAAAAATTAAGCTTCTACCAAGCCCACATAATCCATGGATAATGTGTTGTTATGTAGTGTATCCATAAGTTTTATTTCAATATCTCAGTTAAATATCTATTTTAAGTGCAGTAGACCCACAGCTCCCCAAAACAGACCTCCTCTCAAAATATTCAAACAATACTCATAGTCTTACCACAAGAAATATTTCAACAATTACTAGCGGATAATTAAATCATCATGTATTCAAAACATATATATACGGAGCACACATATCTAGGCCACACTAGTAAAGCATAACGGTACAAACTAGAGGCGAAACAACAAACGAAAGGTGAAATGGACATATAGGGGTTCACAAGTGTGATCCATTTGTTTTCGCCATTCATGCGCCAGGTGTCAGCAACATACAGAAAGTAGCATGCTACGCAACAAGAAAGAGATAAAAGAGATAGCGATGTGTTACCAAATGAAACAAGGAGACACATAAAAAGTAATAATATTATATGAAAGTTCTTCTCAAAGATATATAAATGTATGTATATGATTTGTCAAGTAAATCCAAGAATAAGATTTATTATATATGCTCACTCGATCCCAAAGTTAGGTGTCTAGATTCATTCCTAAAACGATTTTAAGACTTGTCCAAACTCATTCTTAAAACAATGGTCTTTTTGAGACAGAAGAGGTACGCATTACCAATAGCACTGTCCCTCATACTAACTATATATAATAAATTAATTTTTTCAGGGCTACACATACCACAAGCTAACGCAAGAGAAGGTATTAGCATATCTTTACCCATTTGTCTTTTATATAATCATGATCGTGTTGCCTATGATGTTTATGTTTTCTGATTTGTAATTACTACGGAACAGCTGAAGAATCTAGCAGAAAATAGTGCGCAGAAAGGAGGCAACTACGCATTCGACAAAGGAAGAAAGGACTGAGATATTTTTGTGCCTGAGCATATGAAGACTATTCTATTATATTACTCGTCCTGTTCGGAGGGAAGATTTGCAAACAAATAATACCAATTTACTGCAGAGGCTCTTCATTGGTCGACGAACAAATATACAGTTATCTGTTTTGTGTTTTTTTTTTTGGTGTGCGTCTCTCTCCCCGTATATTGTGTAATGTACTGAAAAAAACTGTTGTGTCTAACCTACGTCGCCTAGCTCTACTTTTTGTGGATCATCCCGAATTTCATTAGTACTTTGTAAGCATTGAATAGCACAGCAGTGTTTAGTGACAGCATTATGGCGTTACGCACCCGCCGGAAAACTGACCACCAAATAACTAACGATCTAAGGCTCCCTCTGGAACCGCAAGCATCTCTATGAATTCTATACGAATTTTATAGGAACCAATTCATTTTCACATGAAAACTACAGGAAAGAAGAATTTTTCCTCCATTCCAAAGGTGATCTAAAAATGTTTTTTAATACGGTAGGAATATTTGGCTCAAGCGGTGAGGATTATTTTATTCATGGATATGTTCTACTCTTTAGGCCTTATTTGAATGTAGCTGGATTTACATCAATTCACATGTTTAGAGTAGAACTTGAACTAAATTCCACCTCGATCCACCCAACACATGTAGATTGAGGTGAATCTGATAATATAGATTGAACTAGTATATCCATAGATTGCATAGGGGGAGAAACAAACATCCTCTCACACCTTTTGGACAAATTTATAAGAACCACATTTACTAAATCCCATCATTGATCCATCTCTTGTTGTTACTCTTGGCATCACCAGTAATCTCTACCGGCCAGTGATCAATCTTCTCATAGAGACAGCTACAAGGATGTACTTCACATCCTTGGATAATTTGGGGCTTGCCAGTGGCGAGTGAGAGTACTCCTATGACAGAAAGTGGATGGAGCTAGGCATGAACACCCTTTTCCCAAGGGGCGTGCGGAGGAGGAATTTTTTTAATTTTTAATCCTTTTTCAAATAATATTTTAATATTAATCTAAAAAAGTATTTGTAAATCTGACCCTTTTGGTCGCGCTAACACGGGTGGCGCGGCTGAACCACTTTGTCGTGCCACATGCACTAGCGCGACAAGGGGCGCCACGGTGGCACGCATCGTTGACCGGAGCTAGCGTGGCGGAGCGTGGGGGCCGCCCTGCTGCGCCATCGACTCCGACGCGACAGGGCTGTTGCGCCAGGCGAGCTGGCATGACAAGCCGAAATAGGTTTTGGCCAGCCCGTCCCACTTTCCTTTCTCTCCCTCTTTCTCTCCTTTCCTGCCCGCGCCTGGGCGACGCCGCCACTGCACCCAAGCCGCCGCCACCTCGCCTCCTCCGGCCTTCCTCGCCTTGGACGGCCACCGCAGGGAGTTGAGCAGCTGCTGCTGCTATCCTATCTCTCCCTCTCCCTCTCCCTCCATTGCTTACTGCCCTCTTGTAGCTAGAGCAGCCTCAAGGGTTGGCGTTGTTGCCTGGCCGCAGCGGCACTGCCGGCCACCTTCTCCAGCGCCAGTGAGCGGAGCGCAGCCTCCGTGGATTGCAAATTGCAATACACTTCCAGGTTGAACTCTCTCTCCTTGTTTTCTTCAATTTCTCAAGTGATTTGTTGGTTGAGTAGGGTTAGGAAATTAGGGATTTTGTGAATGTTTGTAATGTTGGTTGTTAGAATTTGATGCGTAGATTAGGTTTAGGATACACTCTGCCTGTGGATTGGACAAAAACTACGTGTTGCATGGACCTAGATAGTTGATGCATGGAGGATTTAGATCGGTATGTTTGTTACCTATGTTGACACCATTGGGAACTTTCTGAAATTGTAGTGTTGTAGTGAATAGACATGATACATTTTTGAAATGTGTAGTTGTTATTGGTGTTGATTTGTTGGTTCGTTCATTCATTTTTTGTAGATGGATCGGTTAGTGTGATTGTTTCATGGTGGCAAAGTGAAAGGAAATGGGGAGTTTGAAAGCATGGAAGAGCATGTTCAGTTCTTTAGTACACCTCCTACCTTTGATGGTTTGGTTAGCCAATGCCGAGATAAATTTGGGTGGCCACTAAGATTAAGAGGTCGGTTTGACTGTGGGAAGGAACGAGCACACTGTGTTGATGTGTTTGTCATGTGAGGATGAATGGAAGAACTGCATAGAAGTTGTCAAGAGTAGCAGTGTTGGTGCTTGGAAGTTGTTGTGGAGAAGGGATCTAGCCCAATTGTGATGGGTGTGGATGATAATGTGGATGTGGAGCCCGTAGAGAACCTTACCTAAGATGAAGAGTTGCAGGTGGTTGTCGTTAGAGATGTTGATAGGTCATGTGAGCCTAGTGCCTTGAATGATGATTTCAATGAAGAAACATTTGATGAGGATGATGGCAACGGAGATGGAACACATGATATGGATGACATGTCGGAAGGATTGGAAGATGACGAAGTTGATGTTGCCTCGGCGGACAAAGATGACTTTACTTCGGGGCCAAGTACTTCGGACGATGTGTTGGAGAATGAGTATAGGTCTAAGCCTAGTAGCGATGATGAAAGTGATGGCTGTCAGGGAGGGTTTCTGGACGTAATAGGAGTCCTAGCTGATTGGTCATTGAGAATGGAGTACAATGACATTGAATTGAGGCAATTGAAGGTTGTCCATGTCAAGATACCCTCGGTACCAAATTTCATGGACATAGTATGGTTGACCAGGCAATATGTGACACTAGTTTGACATTGTTGGCCGATGAGATAGTAGATAGTGAGGAGGTGGAGATTAAGAAGGGAATGGTATTTGATACGATGGAGCATCTCAAGTATTTCCTGATGGATTATGTCATTCAATTTCACAGGCTGTATTATGTGACCCACTCCGACAAGAACAAGAGGTACATGGTCCTTTGCAAGAATGGATATCAATGGGGTCTATGGGATCGGAGCTAGAGAAATGGAAAGTGGAAGATTTGCAATGTGAGGCAACCTCACACTTGTCGATCTTTGAAGCCAAAGGGTGTGCACGCCCAAAACACAGCTCGTTACCTTGGTCGTCATCTTGTTGGCACAGTTAGGTCTGATAGTGACACATCTGTTTTAAGCATGATCGAGACCATATTTGGGTTCACTAGTTAAAGAGTCAACTACTCAAAGGCATGGCGGGCAAAGCAGCATGCTATAGAGTTGCTATGGGGTGATTGGAAAGAGGCGTACAATGTCACACCCGGTTTTCTAAAGAACAAAACCAGGCCAATCATATGTGTGCCCAGGAAGTCCACACATATGTCAGAATGAAAAAGTATCAAAACAATGTTTATATAAAGCGAGAAACATACTATATTAACACTTACAACTATCAGAGTGTCGCGGAATGGTCACTAATCTTTTCTTCAGGCTCCAACATCACAGGGACGGCTGACTGGGGGTTCCATATGCCAAACACTTCTGAAAAACTTCTGGAAACTCCACTACACTTTTATCCTTCTTCTAAGCAACACCTCACTACACACTAGAGTGTGAGGAAATAGCAAGAGTGAGTCCATGTCGAACTCAACAAATATAACACGGGGTTCATGAGGCTCAAAGGCATAACATAGGTTTATCAGCATGTAGCTTTTATTTAGCATTAATTCAGTATATCAATGATATCAAAGTGTCTCAATATAATCAATAAACATATGATCCATGTGAAATGATTAACGAATAGCAAAAACATATTCATTATTAATGATCAACTATTCCATAAGGGTCCAAGGCCACTCGTGACCGTGAGCACGGCTGTTATAACAGTTTTACACTCTGCAGAGGTTGTACACTTTCACTGTGAGTCGTGATTTACCCTTTCGCCCGAGGTGATCAGCCTCTTGACCCACTACCAAGGAAGGTCGGCAGGGTTCACTATGAAGTCTTTCAAAGGTTCGTCTAACAAGTTAGGGCCATTAGATTTCACTCGGCAAACAGATGTAGAGCCCCCCTTCCTGATGGCACAATAACACGCAACCTATACACATGAGGACAGAGGCCGCACTATACCCGATTCGTCAAGCCATTCTTACGCCATAAAGGAATACCTCTAACAAGCTAGAAAAGGTCCTTCTATATGACTAAAGCCAGAGCCATTTTAGCCCTCACAGTTGTACTGTAAATCCCGGATTTTCGCTTATAGATGAGTCCTTATGGAGAGTAACAAGAGCACCAAAGTAACCCCATGCTCTAGTCCCCTTTAAACAGTAATAAAAAGTCATCTTTTAATGTTTATTGCATATTCCATTAGTCAAATTACATGATCATAGTTCATGTTAAGCACTAGCAATACTAATCCATGCAATATAATAGGTATCAAGGAATAAGATCAACACTAAGTCATCCTTAACAAGGAATATATGCATAATGATATTATTTGCTTAATGTGAATAGGACAACAAGGATAATCCCATGCTATACTTGCCTTAGAACTTGCTTTATACCCAAAGCAACTTGCTCTGAAAAACTCAACTTAATCTTTCATTTGCAACTTCTGGCACTCAGCTTCTGGTCTTCATCTTCGGATCTTCGGCGCTCACGGATAGCCTTTTCTTCTACTCGTAGATCATAACAACCCAGCACACTAACAGGCATACAAGCAAACAAATAGGAACAACTAAGAACAATACACCACACAAGAGAAAACAACGTACTAAAAGAGAGCTATCGGCTACGGTCACGAGAACACAAGAAACATCGATAACGGAACTATCGTTAAAAAGAAAAAGACTATCAAAATATTTATATTATAAAAGGAACCACTACATGCTTGATTTATTTTAGCTAACAAGATCATGGAAAAGTAATTAGTTCAGATTAGACAAATCATATTTGGACTCAACACCGAGTTGAGACTAACCATAGTTTATATCAAGTTATAAATGCTAGAGTTAAACATAAATCATATTTAATTTATGAATAATTATATATCATTAATGCAATTTAAATATTTATAGTTTTGAAATATAAAACATGTGAGATCAGTTAATCGGATCATTATATGTTACGAGATTGGCCTAAGCATGTCATTGTTGAAAAGGCATTTATGTTGATATTAGTCATGTTAACATTTATTTATGAAGGACCAGAGTTATAAACATAAGTTGCTTCTAATAAATTAAAAAAAACATTAGATAACCACTAATCAGATTAAATATATATATGTTTCATATTTACCTAAACAAATTATAAAATATATGGTGTCCTATGTTTCTTTTATTTATAAACATTAATATTATTTAAGTCACTTTAACATTTTTAAAAAAAACATAAAACAGGTAAAATCATATACTGGAAATATTTTATACAGGGGTATACCTAAACAAGTTATATTTAATAAAGACACTCAAGTTGGTATTGATCAAAATAATATTTAATTATAAAAGTTAGGAGACAACCTCTAATTTATTTTCTACTTAAAACTTGGTTGCATAAATATTAATATTTAACTTATAAAATTTAGAGGTGTGTTACATGCTGCACGCTGTCACTACGTAGCATACATCGACACGATCACGAAACAACAAGAACATATTTAAAACTCTAGGTAGCTTTTAATTAAAAAGTCATTAAACTTTACTGTGCAAAAGAAATAATTTTGTGAGACCATCCTAACGCACGTCAAAGTGCTAGCCTAAGCAATTTTACAAATTAAAAATATATTTATGTTAGTAGCCATTTATTTACATATACAAAATCGAAATGTACCTCCATATTGTTTCTAGATTGAAAACTGGTTACGTACCCATTAATCGAATTAATATTTAACAATAAACACAAGAAGTGATGTAGCGGCTATCGGGAGTTTTATGTATTACAATAGAAAAGAAAAGGCTACATGCTTAATTCATTTTAATTAAACAAGACCATGTGAAATAATAGCTCAGATTAGTTAAATAATATTTTAATTCAAAAGCTAAGTTAAACAAGCTGTATTTTAATTTGTATACGTGCATGTATCATTTAATCAAACTAAACATTAACTTTGTAAAAGAAAAGTGCATGTGAAATTATCTACACAAGTTTATCATATATGCAACGTACTTAGACTGAGCAAATTTTAATTTGAGATATACTGTACATTAATCATATTAATCAATTTAATATTGAACTATATATATAGAAAACATGTGGCAACTGAACGAAAGCACTTATGTTTCAAGGTTGAACTAAGCATCTTATAATTCAAAAGAAACATTTAGTTTAATATTAATTAGATTAACATTAATTTAGAACAGACTGCCTGTGTTGCGTTTAATTAGAAACTCAATTGCACAAGCATAAATCAAATTAATATCTAACTTATAAATTTTAAGGATGTAAGACATGTTAAACATTGTTGCTAACACATCACTTTAATCGGCACTATTGCAAAACAACAAGAACGGATTTAAACCGGAATTTCTTTTAATTGGAAAGCTATTAAATAAATATATTAATCTAATTACTATTTAAATTAATAAATTCATAATCAAGTGACATGATAAACATCATTACTCATGCGTAGTTTACATCGGCACAATCATGACTCGACACGCACAGCATCGCAACCCTAATTCGTTTTCTAATTAAAAACTATTAAATTATTAGTAATCATATTAGTATTTCAATCAATAAATTCATAACTATAAGACATGACAAACATTAGCACTACCGTGTAGAGCGCGACGACATGAATCTAACGCGACTTGAACGACTCGAATCGGACGTAAAACATAAATGATATGACCTAAACAAGATTATATGTATACGTATTTCTATTGTATTTCGGGATTTATTTTTCTAAAGGAAAAACGGCCATAAAGCATATGTGACATGGTGATGACGTCAACATGTATTGGAATTGGAAAGGAACATACAGTACTAGCTTGTTGACGTCATCGGGTTGGAGTTTTGGACTGCTAGCAGTAATTAAGGTCAACGTATGATTATATTTGCAAAGAGAAAACATATGCATAACGTTAACAAGAATTATGGAATCCAAATAATATGGAGTGTGCTGGATTTTTGCCTATCAATTTGTTATTGAATTCACTTAAGAGATTGAGCAAGGCGTAATGTATGAAGAGGTATGCAGAATCAACCTGAGGCTGAGACGCTGTTCTAAATACGGACGGATGGCAGGACGCCGCCTGCGCTGGGAGGAAGCCGAGGATGTGCCCGAGTACGCCGTCAGGCAGGACGTCGATGCAGCCTTCGCTGCCGAGCGCTGGAGGCACCGATCTCTTGCTACTTTCCCCTGGACGCATTGTGTCGAGCAGGTGTCGGGCGTCGAAGATACGGCAACGCGCTGAGACGGCCAATGGCAGGGGCGAGGCCGGGCCAAGCAGCGAGCGTTCGTCGCTCGAGCAGGCCGCCGGCGGCGACACGATAAGAAGGGAGAAAATTCTAATTTACTACACGAGAGATTTCCCAAACTAGGGGCTCCTCTACGGTAGTTTTGGTGTGCTTTTACCCAAGGGATAGGTACGTATATATAGGGAGGAAAACTCTCCACCTCCATGTCAAGTAGCGATATGGTGCTAATTGACGTTGCACCATTCACCTTTACTAATAGGCCTAATTAATTATAAAAGCCCATTAGTAAATAAAGACATGGGCCTTTGGGCATGAGGAAATCTGAGATATTTTATTATTTTCGGAATTAATTAATTTCATGGATAAAATAATTCTAGAAAAGTCCAGAATTGAATTTTAAGCCACGAATAATACCTCGAAGGCTCCGAAAATTTAGGGAAAATTCTCAGAGATATTTTAGAATGAGACGAACCCAAATAAAGTATTTGGAGCTCATGAAAAGATTGATGAAGATATCAAGGAAAAAGATTAAGCTCACGGAAATTGAAATTTTAAATCCAGAAAATACCAAAAAGTTTTCCGATGAGAAGTAAACGTCGTCCTATGGTATTTTGAAAATAATAGCACTCACCAACACCAAAGACAAGCATCACACAAACACCACATTATCAAATTAATATGAGAAAGTTTAAAACCATAATTTTCTATATTTAAATTAGCAACAACTTAACTTATCTAATAAATTTATTCAAATATTGAAATCATTTATTTTATTTAGTGTTTTCCAAGCACAACCCAAAATTAGAAATTTTGGGGTGTGACAATTCTACCCCACTTAACAGGAATCTCGTCCCGAGATTCGGAGAGACTAGGGAGAAAGATAAAATAGACCAATAAGATTGTTTTGAAACTTTTGACAAGTTCTGATATAAGCGTCAAGGATTATCAATGGTTGACAAGAGAACATTGGATTGATCGTTAAGATTGATTCGAGCTAATGACCGAGGGTCAAAGGATTGAATGTCAACATAGGCGAAAAGGAAGATCAAAGGAGATTGAAAAGATAGATCAAGGTTGATCATCGAGTCTTCACTTTATAAGGTGTAAAAACAAGGGTGGAGATTAGCAAAAGATAAAGTAAGAGATAAAGATACATCTTAAGGTACTCAAAACTCCTAGATTCAAGATTTATGAGATATCACGAAAAAGTGACAGACTAGCATTGGTTGAAGAAAGGTAAAGACTAGTCTTCCATTTTACCATTCAGGGAGACCAGCGAGAAGGATAAATTGATCTTCAAGTCTTTGTAGGTCCTTGAATCAGGATTTATAAGATTTAAGGACAAGGGTCAAAAGTTGTCAAATGTTGATAAGGAAAAAGTAAAGATTGATGGCAAGGTGAGACTAGTTAAGAGGCAAGGAGTAGTAAAAGATGATATTATGATAGTGATTGGTCTCTGGATCTTCTTGTCTCATGACTTGAGATTGATGATGGTGGCAGACGCTACCCCACTTAACAAAGATCTTGTTCCACCTGGCAATGTCATTGAACACATCTCTTTCTTGAAGGCTTGCTACTATTGATGAGTCCTTCATGTGTTGATCCTCCATTAAGATGAGATAAAGAAGGCAACATGACAACCAATGGTAGGCAAGGACAATGTTAGAGAAAAATGGCAAGATTTAGGATCGATTGTAAGATAAGTAGGATAGAAGATGACACTACCCCACTTAACATGGATCGAGCTACTCCTCAAGACTTATACCTTTCGAGCCACCTTTGAAACATGAGAACAAGGATAACACACAAGCAACACATCAAGCACAACAAGCACACATCACATCATCGGTACTACATGTGCTTCTCAAACAATGGTGGTCATCCTAAATGGTAGATTATAGATGATGAAAAGCCATCGAACTTTAGAACAAGATAAGATCAGAAACCTTTTGGTAAAAACAACACAAATCAAAAACCAAGAGAGTAAGAAATAATAGCTCAAAGGAAGCTATCAAGGAGGGATACAACAGGACAAGGAATAAGAAATCGTCAAAATCAATGAGTTAAGGGATCACAAAATAGTTTCATAGTAAAATAAGTTTTAGAATACGTCCAGTGCTACTTGGCATATGTCCTACAGTCAACACCGCTCTGATACCACTCTGTCACACCCGGTTTTCTAAAGAACAAAACCAGGCCAATCATATGTGTGCCCAGGAAGTCCACACATATGTCAGAATGAAAAAGTATCAAAACAATGTTTATATAAAGCGAGAAACATACTATATTAACACTTACAACTATCAGAGTGTCGCGGAATGGTCACTAATCTTTTCTTCAGGCTCCAACATCACAGGGACGGCTGACTGGGGGTTCCATATGCCAAACACTTCTGAAAAACTTCTGGAAACTCCACTACACTTTTATCCTTCTTCTAAGCAACACCTCACTACACACTAGAGTGTGAGGAAATAGCAAGAGTGAGTCCATGTCGAACTTAACAAATATAACACGGGGTTCATGAGGCTCAAAGGCATAACATAGGTTTATCAGCATGTAGCTTTTATTTAGCATTAATTCAGTATATCAATGATATCAAAGTGTCTCAATATAATCAATAAACATATGATCCATGTGAAATGATTAACGAATAGCAAAAACATATTCATTATTAATGATCAACTATTCCATAAGGGTCCAAGGCCACTCGTGACCGTGAGCACGACTGTTATAACAGTTTTACACTCTGCAGAGGTTGTACACTTTCACTGTGAGTCGTGATTTACCCTTTCGCCCGAGGTGATCAGCCTCTTGACCCACTACCAAGGAAGGTCGGCAGGGTTCACTATGAAGTCTTTCAAAGGTTCGTCTAACAAGTTAGGGCCATTAGATTTCACTCGGCAAACAGATGTAGAGCCCCCCTTCCTGATGGCACAATAACACGCAACCTATACACATGAGGACAGAGGCCGCACTATACCCGATTCGTCAAGCCATTCTTACGCCATAAAGGAATACCTCTAACAAGCTAGAAAAGGTCCTTCTATATGACTAAAGCCAGAGCCATTTTAGCCCTCACAGTTGTACTATAAATCCCGGATTTTCGCTTATAGATGAGTCCTTATGGAGAGTAACAAGAGCACCAAAGTAACCTCATGCTCTAGTCCCCTTTAAACAGTAATAAAAAGTCATCTTTTAATGTTTATTGCATATTCCATTAGTCAAATTACATGATCATAGTTCATGTTAAGCACTAGCAATACTAATCCATGCAATATAATAGGTATCAAGGAATAAGATCAACACTAAGTCATCCTTAACAAGGAATATATGCATAATGATATTATTTGCTTAATGTGAATAGGACAACAAGGATAATCCCATGCTATACTTGCCTTAGAACTTGCTTTATACCCAAAGCAACTTGCTCTGAAAAACTCAACTTAATCTTTCATTTGCAACTTCTGGCACTCAGCTTCTGGTCTTCATCTTCGGATCTTCGGCGCTCACGGATAGCCTTTTCTTCTACTCGTAGATCATAACAACCCAGCACACTAACAGGCATACAAGCAAACAAATAGGAACAACTAAGAACAATACACCACACAAGAGAAAACAACGTACTAAAAGAGAGCTATCGGCTACGGTCACGAGAACACAAGAAACATCGATAACGGAACTATCGTTAAAAAGAAAAAGACTATCAAAATATTTATATTATAAAAGGAACCACTACATGCTTGATTTATTTTAGCTAACAAGATCATGGAAAAGTAATTAGTTCAGATTAGACAAATCATATTTGGACTCAACACCGAGTTGAGACTAACCATAGTTTATATCAAGTTATAAATGCTAGAGTTAAACATAAATCATATTTAATTTATGAATAATTATATATCATTAATGCAATTTAAATATTTATAGTTTTGAAATATAAAACATGTGAGATCAGTTAATCGGATCATTATATGTTACGAGATTGGCCTAAGCATGTCATTGTTGAAAAGGCATTTATGTTGATATTAGTCATGTTAACATTTATTTATGAAGGACCAGAGTTATAAACATAAGTTGCTTCTAATAAATTAAAAAAAACATTAGATAACCACTAATCAGATTAAATATATATATGTTTCATATTTACCTAAACAAATTATAAAATATATGGTGTCCTATGTTTCTTTTATTTATAAACATTAATATTATTTAAGTCACTTTAACATTTTTAAAAAAAATATAAAACAGGTAAAATCATATACTGGAAATATTTTATACAGGGGTATACCTAAACAAGTTATATTTAATAAAGACACTCAAGTTGGTATTGATCAAAATAATATTTAATTATAAAAGTTAGGAGACAACCTCTAATTTATTTTCTACTTAAAACTTGGTTGCATAAATATTAATATTTAACTTATAAAATTTAGAGGTGTGTTACATGCTGCACGCTGTCACTACGTAGCATACATCGACACGATCACGAAACAACAAGAACATATTTAAAACTCTAG
The DNA here is from genome assembly GCA_020631735.1 of Saccharum officinarum. NCBI lineage: Eukaryota > Viridiplantae > Streptophyta > Magnoliopsida > Poales > Poaceae > Saccharum > Saccharum officinarum. Next base: position 40,408,269 of record CM036175.1, on the reverse strand, counting down.
GTAGCTTTTAATTAAAAAGTCATTAAACTTTACTGTGCAAAAGAAATAATTTTGTGAGAGCATCCTAACGCACGTCAAAGTGCTAGCCTAAGCAATTTTACAAATTAAAAATATATTTATGTTAGTAGCCATTTATTTACATATACAAAATCGAAATGTACCTCCATATTGTTTCTAGATTGAAAACTGGTTACGTACCCATTAATCGAATTAATATTTAACAATAAACACAAGAAGTGATGTAGCGGCTATCGGGAGTTTTATGTATTACAATAGAAAAGAAAAGGCTACATGCTTAATTCATTTTAATTAAACAAGACCATGTGAAATAATAGCTCAGATTAGTTAAATAATATTTTAATTCAAAAGCTAAGTTAAACAAGCTGTATTTTAATTTGTATACGTGCATGTATCATTTAATCAAACTAAACATTAACTTTGTAAAAGAAAAGTGCATGTGAAATTATCTACACAAGTTTATCATATATGCAACGTACTTAGACTGAGCAAATTTTAATTTGAGATATACTGTACATTAATCATATTAATCAATTTAATATTGAACTATATATATAGAAAACATGTGGCAACTGAACGAAAGCACTTATGTTTCAAGGTTGAACTAAGCATCTTATAATTCAAAAGAAACATTTAGTTTAATATTAATTAGATTAACATTAATTTAGAACAGACTGCCTGTGTTGCGTTTAATTAGAAACTCAATTGCACAAGCATAAATCAAATTAATATCTAACTTATAAATTTTAAGGATGTAAGACATGTTAAACATTGTTGCTAACACATCACTTTAATCGGCACTATTGCAAAACAACAAGAACGGATTTAAACCGGAATTTCTTTTAATTGGAAAGCTATTAAATAAATATATTAATCTAATTACTATTTAAATTAATAAATTCATAATCAAGTGACATGATAAACATCATTACTCATGCGTAGTTTACATCGGCACAATCATGACTCGACACGCACAGCATCGCAACCCTAATTCGTTTTCTAATTAAAAACTATTAAATTATTAGTAATCATATTAGTATTTCAATCAATAAATTCATAACTATAAGACATGACAAACATTAGCACTACCGTGTAGAGCGCGACGACATGAATCTAACGCGACTTGAACGACTCGAATCGGACGTAAAACATAAATGATATGACCTAAACAAGATTATATTGTATTTCGGGATTTATTTTTCTAAAGGAAAAACGGCCATAAAGCATATGTGACATGGTGATGACGTCAACATGTATTGGAATTGGAAAGGAACATACAGTACTAGCTTGTTGACGTCATCAGGTTGGAGTTTTGGACTGCTGGCAGTAATTAAGGTCAACGTATGATTATATTTGCAAAGAGAAAACATATGCATAACGTTAACAAGAATTATGGAATCCAAATAATATGGAGTGTGCTGGATTTTTGCCTATCAATTTGTTATTGAATTCACTTAAGAGATTGAGCAAGGCGTAATGTATGAAGAGGTATGCAGAATCAACCTGAGGCTGAGACGCTGTTCTAAATACGGACGGATGGCAGGACGCCGCCTGCGCTGGGAGGAAGCCGAGGATGTGCCCGAGTACGCCGTCAGGCAGGACGTCGATGCAGCCTTCGCTGCCGAGCGCTGGAGGCACCGATCTCTTGCTACTTTCCCCTGGACGCATTGTGTCGAGCAGGTGTCGGGCGTCGAAGATACGGCAACGCGCTGAGACGGCCAATGGCAGGGGCGAGGCCGGGCCAAGCAGCGAGCGTTCGTCGCTCGAGCAGGCCGCCGGCGGCGACACGATAAGAAGGGAGAAAATTCTAATTTACTACACGAGAGATTTCCCAAACTAGGGGCTCCTCTACGGTAGTTTTGGTGTGCTTTTACCCAAGGGATAGGTACGTATATATAGGGAGGAAAACTCTCCACCTCCATGTCAAGTAGCGATATGGTGCTAATTGACGTTGCACCATTCACCTTTACTAATAGGCCTAATTAATTATAAAAGCCCATTAGTAAATAAAGACATGGGCCTTTGGGCATGAGAAAATCTGTGATATTTTATTATTTTCGGAATTAATTAATTTCATGGATAAAATAATTCTAGAAAAGTCCAGAATTGAATTTTAAGCCACGAATAATACCTCGAAGGCTCCGAAAATTTAGGGAAAATTCTCAGAGATATTTTAGAATGAGACGAACCCAAATAAAGTATTTGGAGCTCATGAAAAGATTGATGAAGATATCAAGGAAAAAGATTAAGCTCACGGAAATTGAAATTTTAAATCCAGAAAAATACCAAAAAGTTTTCCGATGAGAAGTAAACGTCGTCCTATGGTATTTTGAAAATAATAGCACTCACCAACACCAAAGACAAGCATCACACAAACACCACATTATCAAATTAATATGAGAAAGTTTAAAACCATAATTTTCTATATTTAAATTAGCAACAACTTAACTTATCTAATAAATTTATTCAAATATTGAAATCATTTATTTTATTTAGTGTTTTCCAAGCACAACCCAAAATTAGAAATTTTGGGGTGTGACATACAATCAAGTTCCTAGGATTCTAAGTGCCATGAAACACTACAATCTAGGCCTTAGGTGGTATCCTTATGTGGGTCGCATTATGATGGACATGGATGGCTTTCCGAAACATGTTCTGCAGAGAGTTTATTGGTGCTTTGCTTACTCCGTGAAGGCTTCAAGCATTGTCGTCCCTTAGTACTTGTTGATGGTACATTGTTGACAAGCAAGTACAGGGGTGTATTGATGATTGCCGTTGGAGTGGACCCGACAATCAACTTGTCCCTTTAGCATTCGCTTTGGCTAAGGGTGAGAACGATAATAGCTAGTGTTGGTTCTTGAAGCTTGTGAGACAGAATGTGCTCCGTTCATCTCGGAACATATGCATGATCTCAGATCGGCATCATAGTCTATTGACAGCTGCGAAAGAGCATGTAGATGGATGCCCTCCTCTCGAGCATCGGTGGTGCATTCAGGGTATCATATTTTCACGAGGAACAGAGGTGTAAGAGTCTCTTAGCTAGTTCACCTAGGGTAATAAGAAGAAGGATAGCTCGGGTAGCGAGGTTGTCTAGGGATAGAGATCGATTTCCATTTAATTGGTTGTTTAGCCTATTTCCACGTTAAACGCTATATAGTGGTATGTTGTTTCTGTTTAATCGATTGTTTAGCCTATTTAAACTATCATTTAGTGTTTAGGTTAACATTAATTTCATATTTTTCAAAAAAAATGTTGGGTAACTTTTGAAGATTTATTTCTTTAACATTTTTGGCAAAGTCTATTTGACCCTGGACTATCAACGTAGTCTAATTTACCCCCTCATTGCTGATGCAGTGTCATAACTCAAGGATCCAGAACATTTGGTTTTTCTAATTCAAGAAATTGTATTGAATCACAACAATAGTAAAAAGGAGGTTAGAATGAATTTTTTCCTATTATAGGTGACTAAGCGAGTGTCTAGCTACCATGCGCGAGGCCTATAGTTTTTAGCATTCTTCGCTTGCTCTAGCATCCCACCATGTCATACTTCAAAATCTTTCAAGGCTTGTCTTACCATTTATTCTTCGCTAGGACTCAAGTTACTATCAAATGGTTGTATGTGTAGGAACACTCTTAGTTGGTGGGTAAAAATATGAGTTAAGGACCGCCAACAGTTACCTAAAATGTTCTTCACTATGAATTCTTACATGATACTAGTCCTGACTATGGGGTTGTGTAGGGCTTCAATGTTTGTTGCCCTTAACAAGCATGGCATGGTCATGGAAGGTGAAAGAATCTGAATTGCTTTAGAAGAACATTTCACTTCCATTAACCATTCATTTGAGGTTCCACTCTAGGGGAAACTTCCTTTGTGTGCTTTTCGTCGTGATATCTTCGAGGTAGTACCATAATCCTCGAATTTGATAGGGAACTCCGAAGGATGAATTACTCTTTCCTTTGAAGTTCATGGATCAGGTGAGGGCTCATGAGTCGAATCTAAGGATGCCACAAGTTTTGATTCAACTAATGAGGACTTCTCAACACTCTACATGACTTTAGCCTCGAGGGGGTTGGTTCTTATGATAGAAGTGTGTTTGGCTATGAAGTGCTCAAGAAATTCTACTTGTTTCATCATAGTTTTGTGTGTAAATCTAGCTCCGGCAATCATGTCTAGACATAGGTCAGCTTCCATGTCAATACCCAAATGAAAGAGTCACAACAATATGCTATTGGGTAAAGATAAGTCTAGGCCAGCATGTGTTAATGCTAAAAACCTAGCCCAAACTGCACCTATAGACTCCTTCTGATGTTGCTCAAAGTCGAGGATCGCCCTTGGTAGAGAGACAATATGAGATATGGAGAAAAATGCCAGACAAAACTTGTCCTTAAGTTCATCCTAATCCCCATTCATACTTTCTATGGTGCGTGTGTACCATTGCTTCGCCTTCTCTATGAGAGAAAAGGGAAACAATTTCCACCTTAAAGTTTCTTGTGTCATGCCAGGAATCCTCAGGCATGAACACATTTCCTTGAACTCTCACAGGTGATGGCAAGGGTTTTATTGTCACACCCTGAGAAGGGTTATGCCCAAACCATGGCTTTTAGACTAGGTGTTGGTGCTTCTTAGCATGAGCAGAAAAGTCTACAAGCGCATGAAAGTACCATTGTTGCAATTCACCTGGTGGTATTTAGGGTATCGTATTTCCACGAGGAATAGAGGTGTGAGTAGTCTCTTGGCTAGTTTACCTAGGAGAACAAGCTAAAGGGTAACTTGGGTAGTGAGGTTCTTCTAATGGCAGATACCTTAAGTGAAGATAACTTTGCCACTATAGACTCACTTTGGGCACCAGAGCGCACCTGATCTATTAGGCCATACCAACATGTAGTTTTACACCGTATTCGGACGTCGGGGATTATGAAGGATGGACAGGGCTATCACCACCTACCGCCTACACCTCAACCATGCAATACGAGGCAAATGAAGGTGACATGTAGCTTAGACACCACATCTACGCTAACTGTTACTACTCTAGCGTTGGCTAGGAACTTCCGTCTTTCTTAGGAGTCCTCTACTAGATCACCTGCCATGAGGATAGACGATGAACCCGCAAGTAAGTAGCAACAATGATAACTTTACTTAAGAGATCAAAACCAAAAGATGAACACAAATGTCTTACTCCAAGTAGCACGATGTTTGTAGAGGTACAAGTATAGAGGGGAGCCAACAAGTCCGGCACTCTGTCCGCTCGATGTACAAGGCTTGCCCAGTACAAGAAGTAGAGGGTATCACTACTTCGCTATTCCTCTAACTCTTTCCCTCTCTGACTCCCTAACTAGTCTAGCTAGAATTTAATGGAATGAGTGTAGCCTTCTTCTCGAAAATGTGTATGATCCTTGAATGTGAGGAGGAGGGCTCCTTTTATAGCTTGAAGATGGTTGGTTTGCTTAGGTATTTTAGGAAACATCGCATGCAACTGCCTCTTGGGGCATTGAATGCACTGCCAAAGGAAGGTGGGGCCAGGCGGAGCTAGGGGTGGTGCAGGTGCACCAAGGGTGCGTGTTGGTGCTTCTTATCGTAAGCAGAAAAGCTCACAAGCGCATGGAAGTTACCATTGTAGCACTTCACTCGAAAGTATTTAGGGTATCATATTTTCCCAAAGGAACGATAATGCAGGTAGTCTCTTAGCTTGTTTACCTAGAGAAAAGGTTGAAGGGTAACTTGGGTAGTGAGGTTCTTCTAAGGGTAGAAACCTTAAGTGAAGATAAGTTTGCTACTATAGACTCACTTCGGGCACCGATGTATAATTGGTCTACCAAGTACCTCCGGCCTGTGGCTCTACACCATATCCAAACATGGGGGATTATGAAGGATGGACAGGGTTGTCACCATCACCTACCCCTCAACCGTGGGATATAGGGCAAACTAAGCTAACATGTAGCTTAGACACCACGTCTACACTAACCATTACTACTCTAGCATTGGCTAGGAACTTCCATCTTTATCAGGAGCCCTCTACTAGAGCACCCATCACGAGGACGGACAATGAACCTACAAGTAAGTAGTAACAAAAGATAACTCGACTTATTATTGACAGTCACTAATGCTCATTTTTAACCATCAACTATTGCATGAAAAAAATGAAATGAACCACAAAGCATAGTTGTAGGGTTTGATTCTAACGAGTTCCACGAGTTGTGTTGTTCTCACTTGTTTTGCAGGATATTTAATATTTCACTATATAAAAGTATCTAAAGTGATGAATTAGAGCACATCATTACGAAGAGCTCATCGAGACGATCGAAACGGACATATCATTCGCTATATTTGGAGTTCCGGAGAGAAAGTCCCCGATGGATACGACTCGGAAGATTCTTGAAGAACGTAGAACCATCACCAACAAGAGTTTTAGGGACTAACATAACAATTTCCATAGCTTTGGTGAATTGTGAATTTTTAGGGATAAAAACAGAATAAGCTGAGGAGAAGTAGGAGTCCAAAAACCGAACCAAATCAAGTCGAAATTCTGCAAAAATTGACGGAAAGGTTCTAGAGGACACGAGAAGACACAGGAATGAAGCGGAAGCCCAAAGGCTGACAAGTGGGGCCGGCCGGCCCCACATGTTAGGCTGCCCAGCCTGGGTCCACCTCCAAGTGAGATCAGCTTTGCATGGTGGCCTCCAACCGACCTCTATGACGCATCTGGACCACTATTTCATGTCGATTTGATCTAAGGGCTACGATTCACCTCACCGGGCTATATAAGCAGGGGCAGACCTCCCCCCTCAGGTATCTCCATCTTCATTAGCTACATCCAGAACAAAAGCTAGGGTTTCACCCCTCCATCCAAGTAGAAGTAGAGATCCCTCTAGATGATCATCTAGTTCTAGTTCTTCTAGTTCATCTTCTAGTTCTAGTTCTAGTTTATCTAGTTGTAAACTAGAAATCAGGGAGAGAGGAGAGGAGAGAGCTGAGGAGGAGCTGGATCTATCAGATCTTCCTCAACATTGTACTTCTACAATATCTGGTTCGTCTTGAGCAATCTCCAGGTTCTTCAACATTTATTTCTAAGTATTTTGATTATTGGATCTCTGCTCGTTTTGAGTGCTCTAGTTATCCTAGGTAATTAGAGTAGTAAGCGCTAGTGTAGACGTGGCGTCTAGACTAGGGTTTACCAGAGTTTGTGCCCAATCCTCTGGTTAGTTGTGGTAACCCACAAAGGTGACAGCTCTGTCTGATCTTTGTAATCCACTACGTTAGGGTTGGTGTTTCATAGAGCTTTTTGGTAGCCTTCCCCCGACTATTTCCTTCACAATCTTTTTCACGAGTCAAAAAGGTATTGTTGCTCCAAAGTAGGTAAAATAGAGTAAGCCTTTAACAAGATAGAACCACTTAGAAAACCCTAAAAACCCTCTCTACTCTATAGTTACCCTTTCCTTGGACGTTCCTAATTCTTCTAGTACACTTCACGTTCCCTGTGGAAATCGATACTCTAGAATACTCCTTGGTGAAAGCTACATCGGTATCTGTGTGCTTGCGGATCTTTTCCTGTTCACGTTTAAAATACCCAACAAGCTTTCTGGCGCTGTTGCCGGGGAACGGTAGCTGTTCTAGAATCAAACCAAGTTCGTCCAAGTTTTGTTTTTCATTTTTATCACCTTTTTATTTTTACCTTTTTGTCACCACCATCACCTTACCACATGGATTCCACTCCTATTTATAAATATTCTTCTCCAAAGGGTGACATGTTGGAGCCTCCACCATCTTTACAACCCATTCTTATAGATGGCTATAAGCTTCACCCTACTTTCATAGCCATGGTTCGAGACCAACCCTTCTTTGGGCTAAAAGACGAAAATCCATACACCCACCTTAGGGAATTTGAGCACTTGTGTTCTTGCCTTGCTATTGCTGGCATGACACAAGAGACCATCAAATGGAAATTGTTTCCTTTCTCACTCTTGGGAAAAGCGAAACAGTGGTATGCTCATTCCATACGAGGCGTAAATGGAGATTGGGATAAACTTCAGAAAAACTTTGGTCTAACCTTCTTCCCAACATCCCAAGTTAATGCCCTTTGAATAGAAATTCTTACATTCCAATAAAAGGAGAAGGAGACCCTAGGAGCAGCCTGGGCTAGATTCACAAGCCTTAAAAACATGGGCCCGGACCTCACTTTCCCTCACCATGTCCTTTTAAGTCAGTTCTACCATGGTCTAAGCAAAAAAGCTGCTTTTCATCTTGACCTATCTTCTGGAGGCTCATTCACACACGCCCTTTAGCGAGGGGGAAGCCATTCTACAAAAAATCCTTGAAAACACCCCTTACACAGACATGGGATTTATGATGAGTTTCCCAAAGAAGAAAAAAAAGTCGAGCCAAGCCCCAAACCAAAAGGTGAGGAACACACAACTGAATCTAAAATTCCTTCAAATCCTTCTAATGATTTGGTTGCCACAGAACCCCCCACTAAGGGAACACATCACACCTTAGAGAGTGATGAACCCCTTCCTTCTATGTTCCTCTCTGAAATCAAGGTAGATCTTTTTGAAGATTTTGGGAATGCCTCGAATTTACCAGTTCAAGTAAAGCCTCGAGGGCCCTTTACACCACTTGATGACAATGATGGTCCATGCAATGATTCATTTGTAATGGAGCATATTAAAGGCCTTTCAGCCATCATGAGCTATGAGTGGTTGGCAGAAATGGAGTTATCCACTGAGGTAGCCCGAATCATTGCCCCCTCACAGACTATATCCTGCAACCTTATGGGAACCACCATATGGGCTTATTATAGTCCTACCGTTGGGATGAACATCATTTCTAAAGCTTGGGCTAAAACACTTTGCCCCCAACGAGTCCTTGATCCCATCTCATAAGCTTTTAAGAACTCCTTCTGGAGTTACTCTAGAAAGTTATGGGGTTATGAGGTCGATTCCCATATGCATAAGAGGCTCCGAGTATCATCTAGATTTCCACATCTATGACATCTCAGACGTGTCTCTCTTGATTGGTGTACCTTTTGGAACACTATTTTAGAAATGACCAAATCCGGGTTTTTTGAATTTAAGGCTAGGAAGTTCTCCTATTGTTGTCTCACTTGAACGCTCACATAACGCGATAGTAGAACCCAAGCCTGAACAAGATCCTGTTGAGGAAGTGTTAGTGGCATCTTTAGAAGACTTGGCCCAACCAACTTTTGATGTTGAACACTTCATTGAAGAAGAGGAAGAGCTGGCAGAACCTATTGAACTTGACCCATTTGAGAAGCCATCACAACCCTCAATTGAGCTTAAACCTCTTCCTCCTAGCTTAAGATATGTCTTTCTTAATAATAATCGAGAAACTCCTGTCATCATAAGTGACAAGCTCTCCCAAGAAGAAACCTATAAGCTTGTCACTATTTTAGAAAGACATAAATCAGCCATAGGTTACTCACTCCATGACCTCAAAGGGATTAGTCCCGCTATCTGCACTCATCGTATCCCTATGGATCCTGATTCATCACCATCGAGGGAACCACAATGGAGGCTTAACAATGCCATGCGAGAGGTTGTTAAGAAAGAGGTCTTAAAGCTTTTGCACGCTAGGATTATCTATCATGTGCCACATAGTGAGTGGGTAACCCTGTCCAAGTTGTGCCAAAGAAAGGAGGAATGATAGTTGTTAGAAATGATAAGAATGAACTCATTTCTCAGCGCACTATCACAATGTGGTGAATGTGCATAGACTACCAAAAACTTAACAAGGCTACAAAGATAGTCCACTTCCCATTACCCTTCATTGATGAAATGTTGGAACAGCTTGCAAAGCACTCTTTCTTTTATTTTCTAGATGGGTATTCTGGATATCATCAAATCATGATCCACCCTGATGACCAAAGTAAGACCACTTCACATGCCCATATGGAGCTTACGCATACCGACGAATGTCGTTCGGATTATGTAATGCTCTAGCTTCTTTCCAACGGTGCATGATGTCTATTTTCTCCAAGATGATCAAGAAAATCATGGAGGTCTTCATGGATGACTTACTCTCTATGGGAAAACCTTCGAAGACTGTTTAGAGAATTTAGACAAAGTCTTACAACGGTGTGAAGAAAATCACTTAGTCCTAAACTGGGAAAAATGCCACTGTATGGTTCGGGAAGGAATAGTGCTAGGACACAAGGTGTCCAAACAGGGGATAGAAGTGGATAGAGCAAAGATCGAAGTAATTGAACAACTTCCACCTCCCACAAATATGAAAGGAATCAAAAGCTTCCTAGGCCATGCAGGGTTCTATAGCCATTTCATCAAAAACTTTTCTCAAATCGCTAGACCCCTGACTAGACTTTTAGCCAAAGATGTACCTTTCATCTTCAATAATGAGTGCCATGAAGCATTTCAAATCCTCAAGCAGGCACTCATTTTAGCTCCAATCATCCAACCACCCGATTGGACGCTACCTTTTGAGATCATGTGTGATGCTAGCGACTTTGCCATTGGAGCCGTTCTCGGCCAAACAAAGGATAAGAAGCATTATGTTATATCCTATGATAGCAAAACCTTGACTGGACCACAACTCAATTATGCAACCAATGAAAAGGAGTTGTTGGCAGTTGTTTTTGCAATAGACAAGTTTAGATCCTACTTAGTTGGAGCAAAGGTAATCATTTATTTAGATCATGCTGCACTTAAATACCTGCTCACTAAGAAAGATGCTAAACCTTAGCTTATAAGATGGATTTTTTTGCTCCAAGAGTTTGATATAGAAATAAGAGATAAGAAAGGAGCAGATAATTCATTAGCCGATCACTTGTCTAGGCTTCAGTATAGGGAAACACATGAGTTTCCCATTAATGACTATCTATGGGACGACACGCTCCTCGTGGTAACACACTCGTACCCCTGGTATGCAGATATTGTGAATTATATGGTTGCAGGTTATGTTCCACTTGGAGGGGACAAGAGAAAGCTCAAATATGATGCTCATTGCCACTTGTGGGATGATCCGTATCTTTATTGGATCTATGCCAATGGATTGCTACGGAGATGTGTCCCAATGGTTGAAGCCACAAAAATCATAGAAAGATGTCACACATCACCTTATGGAGGACATTATGGAGCATATCGCACACATGCTAAGATCTGGCAAAGCAAATTCTTCTGGCCTACGATGTATCAAGATACAAAGGAGTTTGTTAGAAGATGTGCCAGATGTTAGAAACATGGAAACATCAATGCTCGAGATGCAATGCCACTCCAAAACAACCTCCAAATATAGTTGTTTGACGTCTGGGGAATTGACTACATGGGACCATTCCAGAAGTCTAGAGATGCTGAATTCATCTTAGTGGCAGTCGACTATGTGTCCAATTGGGTAGAACATTACCATGTCGAGCTACCGATTCCAAGCACGCCAAAAAGATGTTTCATGAAGTGATATTTCCACGATTTGGAATGCTGAGAATGGTCATAAGTGATGGAGGATCACACTTCATTGACAAGTCCTTCAGACAGTTCCTAGCAGAATATGGAGTTAAGCACAACATAGCAACTCCATACCATCCTCAAACAAGCGGTCAAGCTGAAACATCAAATAAGCAAATCAAGAACATTCTGCAAAAGACTGTTGATGAGATGGAAAAGAAATGGAAGTTCAAGCTTCCTAATGCACTATGGGCATACCAAACTGCATACAAGACACCCATAGGCATGTCACCCTATCAGCTTGTATATGGAAAAACATGCCACTTACCTGTTGAATTGGAATTTAGAGCTCATTGGGCAATCAAGAAATGGAACATGGATCTTCATCTAGCTAGCAGGAACCATCAGATGCAAATCTCAGAGCTAGAAGAATGAAGAGAAAAAGCTTATCATAGCTCCAAGATTTATAAAGAGAGAACAAAAAGGTGGCACGACAAGAGAATCAAGCACAAGGAGTTCAAGCCTAGAGATAAAGTCCTACAGTTCAACTCAAGAGTGAAGTTATTCGGTCATGGAAAACTCAGAAGCAAATGGGAAGGGCCATTCAAGGTGATTGATGTTGCATCACATGGTGATGTCACACTTCAGGATGATACCAGTAACATATTCAAGGTAAATGGCCAACTTTTGAAAGTTTTTCTTGAACCTAAAAACTCTAAAGAGATCAATGTGATTGAATTTTTACAAGTCAATGATCCTATCTAAAATAATCAATCACCAAGGTTCTAGATAACTGAAACTCATATGCCTAACACTTAATCAGTTCCATGAGTTTTGTTGTCTATTTGAGTTGTGCAGGAGTTATTAAGAAAAGCTGACAAGCAAGTGGATGTTCCACCCACTATTAGAGCACTGTCTGTCATGGAACCGCCCAAATTATAAGAGCACAAGTACAAAAACAATCACCAAAGTGATCAAATTCTCACACTTGATCCCATATAACTCCGGTAGTCCAATGAAATCACTAGGGATTTCAAACCAACCAACATACAAGCCAAGATCGTAGTGATTCAACATAAAAAGTCACATGTTACATCCATTTCACAAGTACTTCAATATACATCGGAGTTCAACATAGTTATTACAACTTAAGTTCAAAAGTAGCGGAAGCAAAGTAATTTGAAACTAACAACACCCTTATTTCAAATACATGCTAGTACCAAGGTCGACTTCCAACAAAAGCATTAGAGACAAGATAAATAAGAAGGATCATGCCCATGATCACACTCCGTCTCTAAGGCAGGAACCAACCAACTCTTGCAGTCGCCATGACACATCACAACCTGCAACAAGTGGGGATAAAACCCTGAGTACGAGAAGGTACTCAGCTAGACTTACCCATCAAAAACCAGAAATAAAGTGACACCAAGGATCATGCAAGGCTGATATGAAGTGGGCTAGCTTGACAACATTTTGCATAAAAGCTTATATAGATAAGTAATCATTAATGCTTAAGCATCAAGTTAATCATCATTAACCTGTCATATATATTAGCACCTGTACTAGAGCACTCACTTGATTAGGAGTAAACAATATTAACCATAGCAGGTATAATTTGAGGCAACATTTACATCATCATCCAATTAACCATCCGTTCAATTTAATGGAATCTACGTTGCCGCTGCTCAAGTCAAGTGCTCACTAACCGGGAGCGACGGTGATTCGAATCGAATTCCTATCCAGCTGGAGGGGTATTTCTAACACTCATCGAGTCACGCCTGGCGAGGGCTGCTCAGGTCACCTTTGGTACAGTTCAGGAGTCGCGGGTTCGACTGATGTCGTATCCCCAAGGGTGACACTCTGCCAGGTGCTAGGGACTCTAACCCCCCTTGGTCTCATACCAATGTCCCCAAGCACATCCTTACTACCTCCAAGATGTGACCTACCCTTCGATTCCCGGCCTGAACTATATTACTCGGATTCGTGGTCGGAACGACTTATCTGGCCAACTAAGTGTTAGACTGCGTTCAACATGACTCAAGGATGTACAGCGAATCGGTCCTTAAATGACTCAGACGGGCATAGATCCACACCCAAGACCTCCATGCCTTGTTGCTTCACTATCGTCATCCCGCCCAGTCTCATTTCATTTTATTAACACATGGTTCCATTCCACGATAGCAAATATAGCCAAACGTGCCATATATGAATATCCCTATATCTCGCAGGTGATAGGAAATCACCTGACTTCTACTGCTTAAAGCAGGGCTAAGCATCTACTCGATCCTAGTCTATGTAGGATTCAAGGATTCCAATATCTAGACAAGGAATGATATGATGCAACAAGGGTTTCCAACCAACTCCTACCACTTAATGCAACAATACTTATAACATATATAGAATTAATTGCTTTGAAGGTAGGAGGCTTATAATGCTCCGGGGCTTGCCTGGGATCCGACTCAAGTTAGAGTATGTCAGATGAAACCCGTTTGACGAGCATCCTCCAATCTAGCACTTGTCTGATCCTTCTATCTTCAGGATGGATCCACCAAACACCATCTCCAGGTTTGGCTCCACATCAGGTCCTTCACATGCTTCAGCTAGCATACCTAAATGAGATGCAAGATGCAAGTGCATGAATACATGGAAGTACAATGGACAATGCATCACATACAGTAAGCAAGACAAAGACCATATTACACTCCACATGCATAGACACTTCATGTTGCTTAAATAAACATCACCCAACCTAATATAAAAGATGACAAGCATATTAGGCATAGCACACAAGGTTTCATAAGATCTCAGGTGTATTAACTTAACTACCCTCAAAGGCATAAGTCACACTTAACAATATACAAGCAAACAACTATAATTGGAATTTATCAATTTCTGGACATGCAAACACTAGCTTCATAATTCAATCATATCTGGAGTTTTATAAATCCAAATGACTTGCAAGAAGACATTATGGAAATCTTATGAAATTCTCTACATTTAATTTATAATCATCACAGCATGATTCCAAAGTTTAACATGTCGAATTTACACAAACACAGAAACTGGTCTAACAAGACAGAGAGCAAGCAATTCTATAACCCAAGTTTAAACAGCTATAACTCCTAAAACACATGGCCAAATGCCACCAAATTTTAACATCATCTAGATACATAAATTATCTACAACTTTTGTATAAACAAGTTTTACAACAAAGCACATTATCATGAAGAACTTTGCTAAGTTCCCAGATCTGTCCAGAAACCTCATTTGCAAGAAATAATTATTAACTTATGTTGCAAACATATACTTGGACAAAACCAACTTTACCAACATGTCACACATGACTAATCAACACCAGAAAACATAGTGTCCATTCCTAAATAAATTCTTTTAATGCATTTTCTTAATTTATTTAGATAATTAGGTGGAATTATGAACACATATCCAAGTTGCAAAAAAAATTCTACCAACATTACAGTGGCCTACATATGCTTCCAATAGTCTGCTGCCCAAATTTCAAGCCATTTGGACATGTATATCAACCTCTAAGAAAAAGACAAATAGCTATTGCAATAAACCCTGTGAGAGCAAGTTAAACCTAAAACTTAATATTTCCTATGAACACATGGCCATAGTATGAATCAACATGATAGAGCAACATCATACTAAGGTAATGGAACAACATTTTCCATTTTATCATTTATATATTATTTATAAGCTATTTATCAAGCCATAAACAAGTTAAATCAATAACTTCATCATACAGTAAGCAATGACCATGAAATTTATACCACAGTACATACATAGCATGACAAGACTACCATAAAAATTTCACATCATTTAGAGCATCGCAGCATCAGTTATGAATTCCCCAAATAACATATGCAAGAAATGCCTAATTAGCAAGATTAAATCAAAACCCTAAGAAACAGTGAACAACTAGTGTGTTTAATATTTTTCCTAGCAAGTACATGTTATCACAAAATTAACAAGATAAGAATCACTATTTTTGGAGTTCCAAAACTCAAAATATGAATGAAAGCAAGTTAATCCATTTCTTAAACCACTTTTCAATAATGCATTTCTACAGTGCAAAAACATGCATACATGGCACATATCATGGACCCAACATGCAGAGAACTTAACAAGGAAACTAACAAAACATGTTTCACAAACTTTAGAGCTACCAAACCCTAGATATGAATTTTTGAAGATAAAGCAAAATCTATAAATTTGAGGTGGCATTGCTCTTTTAGGTGGGGCCCACTCGTCATAGGGACAGAACCATGGTCTTCTTCTTCTTCACGGAGGCAAAGCAGAGCGGATAGAGGAGGTGGTGACGCCGTGCTGGTCGGCCGTGCTCCGACGTGCTAGACGGCCGAGGAAGGGTGCAGGATGGTCGATAGGCTTCAGTGAAGTTGATGGTTGGCTCAACGATGGAGCTGCAATGGCGACGGCCGGACTCGACGGATTTGGCCACAACGAGCATATGCAAGCGATGGAGTGAGGTGAGTCGGACACTGTGATGCGCTTAGCTTATCTGGTAGCCAACTATGGTGGCGCAACGACAGCGGACAGGAAGCTCGGCCACCGACAATGGCAGGCTACGACGGTGACGTCGTTCATGGCCGCGAGCGGAGAGTGCGAGGGCGTGCGCTAGCCGTCTGGGGAGCTCGGGCAAGCGTTCTAGTACTCCCCATCGCGAGCAGAAGGCAGGGGCATGCGGCAGCCGCGGTGGGGCGCGCTCACGTGCATGGAGGACACGCACTAGACCATGTGTCGGTGGTTGAGGCAAATCATTGAATACATGCCGTGCAACGGTGTAATTAGTTTGGGTCGTGATTTTGGAATGGGTATAGGCCGAATTATGATTTGGGCCGAATACAAAGTTTGCAGTACTCTTGATAATCTTCAACTTTGGTTAAAAGTGCTTGCCCAGTAGGGCAACAAGTTAGGAGATATTCAAGCATCAAGATGGTATTGTCAAAGCACTCCAAGCGATTAACAAAACTCCAAAATTGCTGATCCCAACAAAGTCAAACTAATGCCATACTTTTACATGCTCTTATCCATAATGTCTACTCCAACTTTTATTAAGGGGTCAAACCAAGTTGCTTAACAAAATCTCGAGAACGTGACACGTCAATCAAGTTGACTAATCTCGGCCTTCAATTACTCCAAGTTTGAAAACATTTAGCAATTTCAAAATGGTGACCCCTATTTGGCAATCTTAGAGATAGATTCCACCTTTGGTATTTTAACAAAGTTTGTTGTATAAAACACAAGCTAAAACTTTAATTAAAGGACCTTCTACTGGTTCAACATTATTAGGGAGATAAACATTACCAAATATGTCAACTTATTGCTGCCACTCAAGGACTTGGAATAATTTATGCCCTTCCAAAAACAGTAGCTTATTCAATCCTGTGAGCTCTATTTGACTAGGTTAGAAGCCAAACTAACTCTTGACCATTAAACAAAGTTTGTTCCACATAAGATGAACTACAAATTTTGTTTAAGGTCAAATCTCATAACTAGTACAAAAGTTAAACTTGCACTTTGGTCAAAGTAGTAACTCGATAAAGCCTAAACTAGGGTTTTAGGCCAATCGGGGCATTTTCTTGACATTTGCTCAACATGAACCCTTCATGAATTTTATTGTAGAGTTCATCTAGAGTCATTTGGTCAAAGTTGCAAAGTTTGGTTGATGATTTCTAATTTCATTCACTTAATGGTGTAATTCCAATAGGAATAGAACTTATCATTTCATGTGACTTTTTGATTCCAAACTTCATGAAACTTTTCTAGGGATCAATATAGATAGGTACTAAGGTGAGACACATAAAGATATTGCAATAACACCATCCAAGCATATATCTTGAATATAGCCTATATGTAAAGCAATGGTGAACCTCCAACTTTAGGTTAGGCTCATCTCCATAGGTTGACCTTGACATCGTCACCTCCACTTAATCTATCATGTTTGAGCTTAAACCCACTACTTAACGAGTGACAAACACCTGGGGTGTTACACTGTTCCAGTAGCTATCAATGTCAATCAATGCTTCGATAGAGGAAGTACATCTCCAACGGTAGTCTGCTACATTGCAAGATCGAGCGACTACGTCAACATTTAGCTTGGGGGAGGGCACCCCCATGTATCTAGGTAAGTATCCTTACCCTCTTAAAAGTTTTTTCTTTATAAATAAATTCAAAAAAAGTGAGCACATGAAGGTTCACACTAATCCTGTCGAGTATTTGTTCTATATTGTGTTATTTCGTATTAGTGTGTATAAAAGTTTGCTTTTCTATTTAAATAAATGGACTCTAGAGATAATCTCTAGTATGGAAATGATGAATAGTTGCTCTACCGTAATTCCTTTCAAGTGCCTAGTTTTCAACCTCAAACTCTTTCAAGTTTTGGAAATGATTGTTTTGACCTAAGATTTACTCTAAACTTGAAACTTGTGGGTTGCGAATGCTTGATCTAAGTCTTGGTAATTGATGGATATGATATGAGAAGGTCTGAGTTATTGTTTATCTTGTTCTGAGTGACACTAGAGTTCTGGAGATTTATCTTTTAAAAAACTTAAAATTTCCACATGATGAGTTCCTGTATGATGAGAGCTTTGATTCCTACCATAGCCATATATACATGCTTGCTAGAATAGGAAAACCAGCTCATAGGCTGCTTGCTTTGTGTTGAGTTTGGTCAACCCATGTGAGACCCTTGTCGAGAGGATGGTCATGCTCCCAAGATCAAGATCACTTACACCCCCATATATCCTGCTGCTCCTACCCTAGGAGTATACAAAAACATGCCTTTTTCACCAAAAAAATCTATCTCCTACATTGGGAGAGGATCCAAAAAGATTGTTAAGTTTCCAAATAAATGCTCCAAGATTGTGATTTATCTCTTCTCCAAGTTCATTGTATCCTAAAGTAAGAGGCAGGAGATCCTTTGTAAAAAAAAAGAAAAAAGAAGAAGAAAAAAAAGAAAAAAAGAGAGAGAAAAAGAGAAGTCCATGATCTCTATGCCTAGAAGTTCATCATTGCCATCAAAAGAATGAAGAAGATATCTCAAGAACTCCACAGCAAAGTTCTTCATAAATTCTTTACTTGGAGGCAGTCTCTTGAGGAGCAAAGTAGAATTAGATTAGCCACCAAATATATCAACACATATGCACATCTTGATCAAAGGGTATGGTCTCCCCTCTGAGGATCCTGGTTTTGACTGGGTAATACATGCAAGGTAAGTATGCTACATCCTTGAATTACCCTCAGCTCCATATAAGCCTATTAGTTATAGGGTAAGAGAGAGGAGGCAAAACACTATCATTGCCTTGGTGAGAATCCACAAATACGACACATGAGAGACCAGGAAGGGTCATATAAGAGGAATCTCTGAGTTTTATTTTGAAAGTCTACAAAAACTCCAGAATGAAGGTTGATCGAATAACTCGAAATGCAGTGCTTGACTTGATTGTTCTATCTTTCAATTTCTCAAGACCCAAGTGAAGGCTAAAAGCTCCATGGCTAAAGGTAATACGAGTAAGTTTAAAAGTCAGAATGGTTTGCTCTAATCCGGAGGAGAATTCTTGTTTTGAGCACATGTGTACTTTTGAGGCGTAAAAGCATTATAGCAACTCCTGATCCATTGTTGAGATTAGCTTTGCTCAAGGACAAGAAAAGGTTAAGCTTGGGGGAACTTATTGATGGTCACTAATGCTCATTTTTAACCATCAACTATTGCATGAAAAGAATGAAATGAACCACAAAGCATAGTTGTAGGGTTTGATTCTAACGAGTTCCACGAGTTGTGTTGTTCTCACTTGTTTTGCAAGATATTTAATATTTCACTACATAGAAGTATCACAAGTGATGAATTAGAGCACATCATTGCGAAGAGCTCATCGAGACGATCAAAACGGACATATCATGCGCTATATTTGGAGTTCTGGAGAGAAAGTCCCCGATGGATATGACTTAGAAGATTCTAGAAGAACCTAGAACCATCACCAAGCAAGAGTTTTAGGGACTAACATAACAATTTCTATAGCTTTGGTGAATTGTGAATTTTTTGGGATAAAAATAGAATAAGCTGAGGAGAAGTAGGAGTCAAGAAACCGAACCAAATGAAGTCAAAATTCTGCAAAAATTGACGGGAAGGTTCTTGAGGACATGAGAAGAGACGGGAATGAAGCGGAAGCCCAAAGGCTGACAAGTGGGGCCAGCCAGCCCCACATGTTAGGGCGACCGATCTGGGTCCACCTCCAAGTGCGATTAGCTTCATGTGGTGGCCTCCAACCGACCTCTACCACGCATCTTGACCACTGTTTCATGTCGGTTTGATCCGAGGGCTGCGGTTCACCTCACCGGGCTATATAAGCAGGGGCAGACCTCCCCCCTCAGGCATCTCCATCTTCATTAGCTACATCCAGAGTAAAAACTAGGGTTTCACCCCTCCATCCAAGTAGAAGTAGAGATCCCTCTAGATGATCATCTAGTTCTAGTTCTTCTAGTTCATCTTCTAGTTCTAGTTCATCTAGTTGTAAACTAGAGATCAGGGATAGAGGAGAGGAGAGAGGTGAGGAGGAGCTGGACCTATCGGATCTTCCACGACATTGTACTTCTGCAGCATCTGGTTCATCTTGAGCAATCTCTAGGTTCTTCAACATTTATTTCTAAGTATTTTGATTATTGGATCTCCACTCATTTTGAGTGCTCTAGTTATCCTAGGTAATTAGAGTAGTAAGCACTAGTGTAGACGTGGTGTCTAGACTAGGGTTTACCATAGTTTGCACCCAATCCTCCGGTTAGTTGTGGTAACCCATAGAGGTGACAGCTCTGTCCGGTCTTTGTAATCCACCATGTTAGGGTTGGTGTTTCGTAAAGCTTTTTGGCAGCCTTCCCCTGACTATTTCCTTCCCAATCTTTTTTGAGAGTCAGAAAGGTGTTGTTGCTCCAAAGTAGGTAAAATAGAGTAAGCCTTTGACAAGATAGAACCACTTAGAAAACCCTAAAAACCCTCTCTACCCTATAGTTACACTTTCATTGGACGTTCCTAATTCTTCTAGTACACTTTGCGTTCCCCGTGGAAATCGATACTCTAGAATACTCCTGGGTGAAAGCTATATCGGTATCCGTGCGCTTGTAGATCTTTTCCTGTTCACGTTTAAAATACCCAACACTTATGGAATCAAATCAAAAGATGAACATGAACTTCTTACTCCTTTTAGTAAGACGATCATAGAGGTACAAGCATAGAGGGAGTCAACAAGTCTTGTACTCCATCCCCTCTGTGGGCTGTAACACCTTGGTGTTAAGCAACTACTAAAAATGGAGCATGTCATCATCTTAAGCATAAAGCATCATGTGTGGTACTTTTATGTTGTAACAATCCCATGTTATGCATTCACTAAAATAAATTTATTCTTTAGGCATTGCTTATGTCATGTGAGTGCAATATATATGTATTTATGTTTATCACTAGTATTGACGAATATTATCATCTATGTTCAAATGTTATGTGGAACATGATGTTTCATCTCTTGAAACATGGTGTTATAGTGTTGAAACATAATGTTTCAATACTACGTTTCCTCTCAGCTTGTATTCTATCTCCTAATTTGTTCATCTATTGACCCTGAGCTTGTAAGAAAAATTGGAGTTCATGAGTTCTGGAACAACTTTGGTATTTAGAGTTTCTCATGAAAATGCACACAAATTGGAGAAAAATGGGAAGAAGAGTCTGCAACAGGGAATTAGAACAGTTGCAACATCATGTTGCAAGGAGATCGAGCCTCTGTTGCCACTGAGCAGCTTCCACCATGTCGCCCTTGATCATCGCTTGATCCCACTATGACACACAGCTGTGGTGCTAGCGAGGATGCAAGCAGGTGCTGGACGTTGAGTAACCGTGCCCGCGTCCTTATCTACCAAAGCCAATCACCTCTCCATCCTTCTCCTCCCATCGCTAACGGGCACCCTTATCTGTTTGTCGCAAAATTCACCGTCGACAATCCACCTAGCCGCAATTCACCTTGCACCTGAGTTCACCACCTCCTTGCATCTCTGTTACAACCGCTAGCGTTCCCTCTTCCTATGGGAATCGCCCTAGCGCCACCATCATCTTGCTTAGACATTAGACATGCCACCGTGAGCTCCCATGCATGGTCATCCCTCTACATCGCCATATTCTTTGCTTTATCTTTCGTTCTAGCATCTACTCAAGGTTCTTATGGCGGTGCCCTCGCTTTTCCTCAGAACGCATGGGTGGATAAGCTAAGACATCATCATCTTCCTTGGAGCCATGGTTTCTCTGTCTCTCTGGGTCAACCGGATTTTGTCTTGAAGCCCTGGTGAGCTCCTAACCCAAATCAATTTGATCTCTACTATGTTGTTTCCTTAGGAACATGGCCATGTGAAGGGTCAAGATTGCGGACTAGAGGGGGGTGAATAGTCCTTTCTAAAAAATAAACACGTCGGCTAACCGAAACAAATGTGGAATTAAACTTATCGGTCTAGCCAAGACTACACTCCTCTAACTAAGTTCTCAAGCACCTTAGAAATGATCCTAATTAGGTAGCAAAGGTGCCAAGCTAGCTAGTGCTCTCCTAAACAATTCTAGCTTGCAAGGTCACACAAACCTATGCAACTATACTTCAAGAACTAGGGGACCTCCTACATAATTCTAGTAAGCAAAATCACAAAGCTCCTAAGTTCACTAGCAATGCTCAATAACAAGGCTACATAAGCCAAATTAGAGAGTGCAAACTACTTAGCTACACAAACTAAGTAATGTTACTAACAAGGTTACACAAACCAAATTAGCCACGCAAAGGGGATACTTCTAGATACACAAGCAAGAAGGTAACTAGCAAGCTACACAAGCAAACTAGTTACAAGAGCAACTAAACAAGCACAAGTATATGAAAGTAAATACAAGCTTGTGTAAAATAAATTCAAACCACTGAGAAGAGTAGACAAGTTGACACGATGGTTTTTCACCGAGGTTCACTTGGTTGCCACCAAGCTAGTCCCCATTGTGTCGAACAACACTTCGTGGTTCGGTGGCTAATCGGTCACACACCGAGCCTCTAAAAAGGCACTGCAAGAACCCACCATCAAGTGTGGTAGCTCAATGACAAGCTCTACTAGAGTTCCTCTTCATGATCCCCGCGGGGTGAGAACAATCACCCTCACAAAGCTTCTCTGTAGCCTTGCACAATCTTCTTGCGAGCTTCGACGGAGCCACAAACCACCAAGCCGTCTAGGAGGTGGCAACCTCCAAGAGTAACAAGCACCACCAGCTTGCAACATGATCACCTAGTGCCACTCAATGCAATCTCTCAAAGCAATGCACTAGAATCAACTTGCTCGCAATCGATTCACACTCTTGCATGCACAAGTGAGTTAGAGGCTCTCTAAGCACTCCCAAAGCATGGACACTAAGTCCCAAGGGTGCTCAACAACTACCAAGGCTGGCCACGACTTGTATTTATAGCCCACAAATGAATATAGTCGTTATGGCATCACTGGGCATTTTTTTGGGGGGCGACAGACGCGTCTGTCGCCTACCCGACAGACGCTACAGGCACGTCCGTCGCTCCTACGGATTCCACATGTCACCACACGCCAAAACACCAATGGTCATCTCGCTAGCGTCGGACATGTCTGATGCTTCAATGGCGCGCGTCTGTCACACCGACATACGTGGTATAGAGAGCACCTTTCTCTTGCGCGGCCGACAGATGCATCCGATGGTCGCCCAACAGACATGGCCTGGCGTCTATTACCACCACGCCAAAAATGCACTGAGTCCTCCACGTGATAGACGTGGTACCCTAGCGTCTGACATAGCCTCGACCCCGTGTCTAATGCACCGTCTCTTTTCGCCTCAGCGCCACGTGCTAGGGTAAGGCAACAGACGCTGACGTCAACGTCTGACGCTGTCCACAGCCTGCGTCTGTCACGTGCTTTTCAGCACAAAAGCACTCCATGACTTTGCCACTTCTTCCAACCTCCGGCGTAAAGGAAAATAAGCATTTCATCCCAAACCCCTCTCAACCGCTCAAACTCCATCGCCTTCGCAAATATGCCAACACCAACAAGTGTTCACCACCTTGTGCACGTGTGTTAGCATTTTCACAATCATTTTCTCAGAAGGAAATAGGCACTCAACTAGCCTCACCAATCGATCCTAACACGTATGCAAAGTTAGATCACTCAAGTGACACTAGATGACCGATATGCAAACAAGTTTGCCCCTCTTAATAGTACGGCCATCTATCCTAAACCCAGTCATCAACTTCTCTACACACCTATGACCGGTGAAATGGAAATTCCCTATGGTTATACCTTTGCCTTGTGCATTCCATTCCAACTCCTCTGACGTTGATGCAACACATGCACCAACCAATCACCAAATGATATGATCCACTTCATATCATCACGTGACCATATTGGTTCATCGATCTTGACCTCACTTGATCTTCACCATTGCCTTGGTCTATCGGTGCCAAGTCTTGCCCAAGCTTCACCGTCACATGCGGTCCCTCGCTTCAAAGCATCTGACTTTCTCTTCACACTTGAAACCGGTCCATCGAGCCAAGCCTCATCTCGATCTTCTCCATCCTGGTCACATGACTCCATGTCATGTCTCATATGCAATAAGCTCCTTCATGACACAATCACCTATGGACTAATCTCCTGTGTATCTCACATTAAACACAATTAGTCCGTCTAAGGTTGTCACTCAATTGCCAAAACCAAACAAGGACCTTTCACCGTGTCGCTGTGTCCTAGCTCGTCGAGTCGCAATTGTTGTGGCAGAGCTCGAGATAGCTCTTATCTCCTTCTTTAGTTTTAGGACTAGTTCTGTGGAGTGGAAAAGAACATGTAGAGCTTGACGTTGTCATCGGAGGTGCCATCTATCGCTGGAGCCGCCGCGTTGGAGGAGTCTGACCCGCTACCGTCATCGTCAAGCATGCTACAGAGCAGTGGAGTGGGTGGAGGTTCTACCAGGAGATGCGGGAGAGCAAGGCGAGTTTTGTGGTGAAGTCCATGTTGCCGCCGAGCTCACCAGTGGTGAGGTTCGCAATGGTCATCGGCCGCCGGCCGTGGTCAGCACGGGCTGACCATCGGGGCCCGGCTGTCGGTCTCGAAGAGCTGAGAGAGGGAGAGTTGGGCCATCGCCGGTCTTAGGCCATGGCCTGTGCTGGGCCAGCTCGGCCTGTGTGGGTGAGGAAGAGAGAGGAGAGGGGCTAGGCCGCTAGCGCTGCTAGGCTAGGCCAAGAGAGAGTGAAGAGGAGTTTCTCCTTTTCTTTTTTTCTAAAAAATCTAATTTTCTATGCACTTGTAAAATTATAACTAAATAATTAGAGCAGATAAAATTTATTAGATAATTTATGTATGTTTACTATCTTGTTCTTAATCATAGAAAAATATGAAATGCTTATTTTCAGTAGCTCTGCTATGACTAAAAATTACATGCTTTAATTAATAAATGTAACTTTTAGGATTTTTGTAGGATAATATAATTACCTAAAAATTATGAAATTTGGTTTACTGACTGTTAATGCTAAAATTAACTTACTCAACAAGTTTGGCCAGGTTTTGATGAATAGAAATTGTTTACTTAATTTCTATGCTTTTCATGGACTAATAAAATATAACCAAAAAGTATTTATAAATCATTTAAATGAGATTGAGTGACTCTTGGATTGTTTGCTGACCAGGGAGCATTAGCACATTGAAATGTTCCTTGACAAAGGATTAGAATGGTAATTAGGTTATAATCCTTTATTTAATCATCATCTTTAATATTGTTTATGTAACACCCTAGGTGTTAGGCTTGCATTTGGCACTTGCATTGCATGAGCCTAAGCATCATTTGTTCATATATGAGCATGGAACATATGTGATGCACTAGTGAAACATATGAAACATGCTAGTGCAACATGTGAAACATGTGTATGGAATGTGCTTGAAACATATGCAACATCTCCTTGAAACATATGCAACATACCTTTGTTAGTTGTGTTTCAATGTATGTATGTTAGATGCTCATGCTTGGTAATGCAAGTGAGTGTCGATGTCACTTCTTTTATGTGTCTCACATCACTCTCTACCTATATTGAGCACTTGAAAAGTTTTGTGAAGTTTGGAATCAAAAAGTCACATGAAATGATAAGTGATATGCTTGTTTGGATTATAACTGAAACATGCTTCTGAAACAAGGAAACATGCCTTACATTCCATGTGAACTAGTGCTTATGCAACATACAAATGCAACATGTGCAACACATCTAGGACACATGTGGAACAACTTAGTGAAACATGTGTAACATGTACCTTGGAACAAACACATGAAACAATTGAAACATGGTGATGAAACAACTATAGCATTTCACTTGATTTCTATGTTTCAATGCATGTGAGGCCTATATTCTTGTGCAACCTATACATGGTATATATGTTTAGCCTCTACAACACCTTACTTAGGACACATAATGGAACAATGTTCATGTTGATCATTTTGCCTAATTGTGCTTCTAAGTGATGGTTGACCACGTATGGACCTTGGAATGCTTTTGTTTGACCATTTCAAAAGTGTAGCCTAGAAGCTTTCTGAGATTGTACACCCTTTTACAAAGTTGTAGAGAATTTTATAAGGAACAAACTTTGTTTAAGAGTCAAGTCATGAAAATGTGTGGAACATGCTCAAAAAGGGCCCACAAGTCAGATTTAGGGCTGTTTCCAACACTTTGCATTTTCTAAGTCTAGAATTCATCGTCATCAACATTGGCATCTCACATTCTCTGAATTTTGTTAAGTAACTCAAGTTGAGCCTAAAATGAAAGTTGGAAACAATTCATTGGAGAACAACATGTAAAAAGTTGGGATCAATTTGACCAAATTTGGTATTGCAAAATCCCCAAAACCCGAGCCCTAGCTTAACATGTTGACACTAGGGATTTGGGGACTGATTATCTCCCAATCTACAGCTCTAATGACCTTGATCCCTAAAGGAAAATTTTAGAGCTTCATATGGGCTTCAAACTTCGTTAAAAGCCCAAAGACTAAATCGGCCAGTAACAGGCCCAAAACGGTGTCCCACGTTGGCCACTCCATCACCTGCCACCTGTTCGGCTAAATACCGCAATGGGCAACGCATGTCCCCCACGTGGCGACTGTGCGTGAGCTGCACCCCCACTGCATTGCCGAGTGTCCTTGCCCCCTCTCGTGTTGGTGAAGCCCGAGCAGCACCGGAGCACCTCTCCACTCCTCTCTCGCCTCTTCTCCGCTCTGGGCTCGTGAGCGCAAGCGCCGTCGCCATGGCCACCGTGGGCAGAGCCGCTCGGCACCCCCACAGCTTCACGCGCCGTAGCCAAGCCAAGCCGCCACCGGCCCTGGGAACTCCCCTACGCCTTGCACATGCTTCACAGGAGTCGTTGTCGCTGCCTTCGCCTTGCTGTTGCTCACCGAGCGCCGCCGCCGCCATGGCCGAGCTCTAGAGCTTGTGGCCACGATGTCATTCTTAGTGATTTGTTAGTCGCGGGCCAAGCTAAGCTCACCACCACCTCTGCCCCTCCCTGCTGCCCCCACCGCACCCATCCCCCGCCGCTCCTCGCCACCGTGTCGCACGGGCACCGACGCCATGTCCGCCGTCGATGGGGTAGCGTGTGGACAGGAGGCCAGGGGCCACCTCTGGCTGAGCCATGGCTGCTCGTAGATGCGCCTGGGCCCGTGGATGCTCCCTGTCACTTCTCCTTCGTCATCATCGGCTATTGCGCCGAAAATCGGCCATTTTCGATGTCCTTTGCTCTGTCCCCTTTCTTAGGCAGCCGCGAACAGGACCGAGCCGCCACCGGCTGCGCTTGGTCGAGGGACACCACCCAGGCATGCGCCTAGGATCTCTCCTGTCCCCACGCATCACCACCGCTGTCGCCGGTGGCCACCTCGCCGCCCGGAGCGGCAGGAGCCCAACCTCCCCTGCTCGGCCGTTTTGAGGAAGAGGACCGTCACCTTCCCTCTCTCTGTCTCTCTCTGTGTGAATGACAAGTGGGCCCAAATGTGCAGCGGGTCCCACATGTCAGTTTAAGTGGTGGCTGGTTTGGGTGCACAATCAGGTGCATCTAGAATTTAAGTAGAGTTTGGTTTATTCTGGATTTTGAATTTCAGATTTTATGTTAAATTTTCTAAATTCCATATCTCATGATAGGAACCTCCAAAAATAGCAAATGTGGACTTTTTGGAAACCTTGTGAAAAGATCTATGCAGTATACTCATAATATGTTATATGTTTGTAGAAATTTTCTGGTGTTTTTATTTAACCTTGAAAAGTACTCCAAAAATGCTTATAAACTTGACCAGAGCCATATCTTGAGTTTTAGAACTCCAAAAATAGTGACTCTTATTTTGTTAGTTTCTTGATGACATGTACTTGCTAGGAAAAATATTAAACACACTAGTTGTTTACTGTTTTCTTAAGGTTTTGATTTGACATTGATAAATAAGAAAATCTACATTATGTTGCTTGTCATTTTATATCTTGAGTTGTGGTGCTCCAATTTAGGTAAAATGTTTATGGTAGTCTCCTGAGGTTATGTGGGAACTGTGGTTAAAATTTCATGAGCTTTGAATGCTGGATGGGTGAGATACAGGTTTAACTTGCTCTCTAAGGTTATTTAACTTAAGCTATTTGTCTTTTTCATACAGGTTGTTTTAACTATGCAAATGATCTAAAAATTGTACAGTAGACTATTGGGAGTGAATGGGAGCCACTATAATTTTGGTAAAATTTATGGTGCACTTTTTGGTATATGTTCATTAAATCACCTAGGCATCTAAATAAATTAAGAAATGCCTCTAAAGAATTTATTTAGATGGTGACTATAACAGAACCGACCAAATTATAAGAGCACAAGTACAAAAACAAGCACCAAAGCGCTCAAATTTTCGAACTTGAGCCCATATAATCCCGGTAGTCAATCGAAACCATGAAGGATTTCAAACCAACTTGCTTACAACCAAGATCGCATCATTCAACATACAACATCATACGTTACATTTCACAAGTAGTTCCGAAATAAGTTTACACACACAGAGTCACAATTATTACAAACCAAGTTTACAAAGTAGCGGAAGCATACACACACCCGTTGTTTAACTACTGCCAGTCTTGTTGATCAACAACCCGCAAAAGCATCAGGAAAGTACATAAAAGATGATCACGCCCTAGTGATCTAGTCTTCGTCACCCGCAGGGTGGAGACAAGTTTTGCAGAAGCCTTGATAGAGCATATCATCTGCAACAGGAGGGAATAAACCTTGAGTACTAGAATGTACTCAGCTAGACTTACCCGTCAAAAACCAGAAATAAGATGACACCAAGGATTATGCAAGGCTTACACAAGAGGCTAGCTAACACCATATTTTGCATAAAGGCATAACTAATTGAAACTCTTATAACCTGTACTAGCAGTTCTTTTTAGCATTTACCTGTCATCTATCTTAGCACCTGTACTAAGCATGCACTTGATTATAATCAAACAATTGTCAACATTATATCCAGAGCAGGTATAAATTGTGGCAACATTGTATCATTCACTTAACCATCTGTTCATTTAATGAGATCTACGTTGCCGCTGCTCAAGTCAAGTGCTCACTAACTGGGAGCGACGGCGATTCGAATCGAATTCCTATCCAGCTGGAGGGGTATTTCTAACACTCACCGAGTCACGCCTGGCGAGGGCTGCTCAGGTAATCTTTTGTACAGTTCAGGAACCGCGGGTCCGAATAATGTCGCGTCCCCAAGGGCGACACTCTGCCAGGTGATAGGGACTCTAACCCCCCCTTGGTCCCACGCCAATGTCCCCAAGCACATCCTTTCTCTCCTCCAAGATGCAACCTACCATTCGATTCCCGGCCTGAACCATACTACACGACTTCGCGGTCGGAACGACTTATCTGGCCAACTAAGTGTTAGACTTCGTTCAACATGACTCAAGGACGTACAGCGAAGCGGTCCTTAAACGACTCAGACGGGCATAGCTCCACACCCAAGATGTGAAGTGTCTTGCGGCTATACTATCAAACTCCCGCCCGGTCTCAATTTCATTTTAAGGCATGGTTCCATCCACGATAGCCATAAAGCCACTTGTGACTCCTTCCTACATCTCGCGGATGACCGGAAATCACCCGACTTCTACCGAACTAAGCAGGGCTAAGCATTGACACGTGCCTAAACCTAATATAGGATTAAGTACGATATCTGGACAAGGACAGGTATAATGCAACAAGTGTTTTCATATAACTCCTACAACTTAATGTAGTAAACAATTAAAAGTACTCAAGATTACTTTATAAAACAGTAGGTTCAGCATGCACCGGGGCTTGCCTTTTAGAAAGGTCGAGGGCCGGTGGTCAGGGCACTCGGGCAAGTCTTCAGCGGCGTCTCCTCCGCCGACTGGTTCCGCTGGCTCCTCTGGCTGGTCCTAGACTTCCTCCGGTACCACTGGCTCGAACTCGAGGAGTGTTACCCCCTTCGGAACACCTATTGCATGAGTGCACAATAAATATCATGGATGCATAATGGGTGCAACATGCTCGGAATGAAATGCATTTCAGCAATAAAAGTACTCTATTCAAGTCACTTCACCATTACGTGCAAATCTCTTCTCCGGTGGAGAAGTACTTACCTAATCAACCCAACCTAATGTACAATTGTTCCACTTCAGTTAAGGCCCTAACACCTAAAAATCATAAGAACAACATTACTTAGGTTACCAACAACAAATCATCAATTATCATGACAACAATTTCTGGACAGCAGCTACGTGTTTTTATCATAACTGGAGATTCCCATATCCTAAATACATGATACAAGACAATCTGGAAAGCTTATAAAATACTCTACAAAATATTTTCAGACCACAACACTTAATTCCAAAGTTTACCTAGTCGAAATTCCAAAGTTCCAGAATCTGTCCTCTCCAAACAGAGAGTAGCAAACTCTGGACTGTCACTTTAAACAGCAATAACTTCTAAGCTACTAAGCCAAATGCTCCCAAATTTTGACACAAGCTAGTTTATCAAGATTACTACAACTTTGGTATTTACAAGTTTTCCAGCAACCACCTTTATCAAAGGTCAAACCTAGAAATACTACCAGCTGTCCAGAAAACCTAGAATTGCAAAGATTAAATATTTATTTATGTGGCAAACATCCCTTAAGGCCAAACTAATGTTACCACAAGTTCACATAGGTCACAAAAACACCATAAAGTAAGGTGTGCCCACCTAGAATATTTATTTGTACTCATTTCTTAATTTACTTAATTAATTAAGTGGGATTTTAAACATATATGTAAACTGCTCCTAAAATTCTACAAAAATTACAGGAGACTCTATGAACCAAAAAGAGTCCACTGTAAAAATTTGAACTAAAATTATTTAGAGAAACTCCCCAAACAAAATTCACAAGCCAAAAAGGCTGATTTTTGTATAATTAACAAATCATATTAAAAAGTGTCAAACAACAGATTTCCTAATTTTCTTGGACACTTTAGGGTACCAAGACATTCTCCAAAAATTTATAATAACAATGCACATGTAGAAAAATTACTAAAATTCCTTCAAGCAATACCTAAAACAACATGATAGCATTATAACTTGAAAAATGTTTAAGCACTAATGCCCAAATTTTTACCAGAGCTAACAAAGGTATAAATTAGCCTACCCACCAAATTTCATAATTTTTGGAACAATGAAACTCAAGATATGACTTAAACAAGTTTGCATGCAATCTAAAACACATTTCAAAAACCTATTTAAATCTCCCAGAAACTAAACATCACATAACCAAATTCATATTTTTCTAAAATACTACACATCATGTAGATCCTAACAAAATTTATCTCATAATTTTTGGGCAGGTAAAACCCTAGATCTACATTTTCCAAACATCACTAAAATTCTATGGCAAAAATAAATAAAAATGAAAAAGATCTCATTTTCTACTGGGCCGGCCCGGAAACAGGCGCGACCCACGGCGCGCGCGCGGCCTGCTCGAGCTCCCGCCTGCGCGCGGCAACTGACAGGCGGGCCCCCACGATCAGGGACAGAGGAACAGGGGAGCGGCGGCCGTGAGCTCCAGCGAGCGATTTCTCGCCGCCGGCGGCTCCTCCGCCCAACCCGAGTACACCGGTGGCTTGCCCAGACCTAACCGCACCGAGGCCAACCCTTTTCCCCAAAGCTATTGCACCGTAGCACCCATGTCGACGGAGATGGCGGACGGCCGTGACGCCTGGCGATACGCCGGCGAGTCCTGGCCGCTGGACGGCCGACCGAAGGGTGCACCACCTTTCTGGAACCCTAGCGGACTTCCTGAGACTACACACTCAGATGGGGATGGAGCGGAGCCGCTTGATCGCGTGAGCACCTGGCCGGCAGCCATGGCGCGGCAGTGCGCGATCGTGTTCCGGCCCGACCAGACCGATGATGGCGGTAGCATCTTCACCCGAGTATCTACGTGGGGTGGGAAAGAGGGAACGTGAGCGAGGGAAGGCGGAGGGCTTCGGTGCGGTGTTGGCCACGGTGTCCCGAAACACAGTGGAGCTCCGGTGGCATTTGGAACAGGCAGAGGTGGCAATGCGGCTCACCTCGGGCTCAATCGAAGCCACCGGCTGATCGAGGAGGTGCAAGGCGGTGTGGCGGAGTGAAGGACACGATTTGGTGGGCGGTGGTGCGGTGACGAGCGCACGCGGCGATGGCAGAGCTCGCGGCAGCGGCGGCGACCTCGGTTCCGCTCGGCGCGCACAGAGGAATGGAGAAGGGAAATGGAGGGAGTGAGGGGTGGAGCGACGGACTCGTGGCGTCTTTGAGCACGTCGTGGACTGACCGGTGGGGTCATGGCCGACGTACGGTCGCCACCGCACGGCCATGCGTCGACGACGGCCTGTGGCCGGTCGGCCACTCCACTGATGAACTGAATCAGCGTTGCAATCGTGGCCTCAATGACCGACTGACAGAGCAAGTTCAACGATGATTATCTCCAAAACCGGTTCGAGTTAGGAGAAGATGATAACATCAAAATTGTAGGGCTTCGTGAGGGCTACAACTTTGCTAATTGGCTCAAGAACAGATTCAGTTTGGATTTGAAACTACATAGCTCCAAAGTGGTGTACTTGGAAACTGAAACCTAGTTTCAGTCACTATGCCGACTGAAACCTAATTTTCTAGACACCATGTCTCCTAAACCATTTAGAACTAGGTGATGGTGATGTTGGCAATGTTGTAGAGCTACATGAGTACTACAAAAGTGTCAACATGAGTTGGAGCTGGTTTGGTCTGGTTTGCAAACTACAAGCTTCCAAAGTAGGTCACAGTAAAACTGGAGGGACACTTTTGAGACTTAGAAAAATTCTAAGTGTTGAGATAGCCCCTCTAGCTGACTTGTGGGCCATTTTTGAGCATGTTCTGTCCAGTTTCATGAGATGGTCATATTGAGAATTTTGTTCCCCATAAAATTCCCTACAACTTTGCTTAAGGGTGCTCCTCCATGCAAGGTCTCTAAGCTAGACTTTTTAATTGGTCAAACTAGAGCATCCTAGGGCTAAATGCTAGTCAATTACACCTTGGAGGGCATTTTGGTGATTTTGGTCAACATGAACCTTGCTCCATTAGGGACCCTAAGTATAACTAAGGTGTTGTGAGATATAATTGGCTACTCTACCCTTTAGTTACACCAACTCCCTAGTGTCACATGATGTGAGTCAAACAAAATTCTAAAAACAATCACATTTGTTGCAACCATATAAAATAATATGAATGATGCATGCTTATGCTTATGCAAATGCAATGCAATTATGGAGCTAAACACCTGAGGTGTTACAGCCCTCCCCCTTATAAAAATCTCATCCCGAGATTTGGAAAGCGTACCATTTTTCATATAATTCCTTATAACCATCTCGCAAATAGTCCTCCCGTTCCCATGTAGCGTCACTTTCACTACCCTGATTACTCCACATTACTTTATACCACTTAATCACTTTGCTTCTAGTTACTCGTTCCTGAGTATCGATCACTCGGACTAGCTTTTCTTCGTAAGTTAGATCGGATTCCAGCCTGATATCTCCTAAAGGGACTCTTTCCTCAGGAACTCGAAGACACTTTTTGAGCTGAGATACATGGAAGACGTTGAATATGGCACTCATTTCAGGAGGTAACTGGATTTTGTACGCAACAGCTCCACTCTTGCCTATGATTTGGAAAGGACCCATGTATCTTGGTGCAAGTTTCCGCTTAACACAAAAACGTTGGACACTCTTCATTGGAGAAACTTTTAGATAAACGAAGTCTCCAACTTCAAACTCGAGCGGTTTTCTATGACGATCAGCATAACTTTTCGGTCTAGCTTGGGCTGCAGCCATATGTTTTTGGATGGTACGGACTTGTTCCTCAGCTTCCTGAACAAAATGAATACCATAATACCTCCTTTCACCAGCTTCTACCCAGTTTAGTGAAGTTCTACACTTATGACCGTACAAGGCTTCGAATGGGGCCATCTTAATACTCTCTTGGTAACTATTATTGTACGAGAATTTGGCTAGAGGTAACCATTTTTCCCAAGAACCCTTGGATGAAATGACACACGCCCACAATAGATCTTCTAGGATTTGGTTAACCCGCTCCGTCTGACCTGATGTCTGGGGGTGATAAGCAGAGCTTCTCACTAACTTGGTTCCCAGAAGGTGATGCAAGTGCTCCCAAAAGCGAGCAGTGAACTGGGGACCACGGTCAGAAATGATAGTGCGAGGTACCCCATGGAGCCGGACTATCTGATTGAAGTACAACTCAGCATAGTCAGTGGGACGATAGTCCACTCTAACAGGAATAAAGTGAGCTGATTTGGTTAAACGATCCACAATTACCCAGATGGAGTTATGATTTTTGACAGTAGGAGGAAGTCCGACAATGAAATCCATACTTATTTTTGACAGTGACTGCATTTAGAGGTCTATAATCTACACACATCCGCAAGGTCTGATCCTTCTTCTTTACAAAGATAGCAGGATATCCCCACGGAGACAAACTGGGACGAATCAACCCCTTCTTCAAAAGTTCATTCAATTGCACCTTAAGTTCAGCTAGCTCATTCGGAGGCATCCTATAAGGTCTCCTAGAGATGGGAGCCGTGCCAGGCAACAATTCAATTCTAAATTCCACATCCCGATCCAGAGGGAGTCCTGGTAAATCATCGGGAAATACGTCCGGAAACTCATTTACTATGGGAATTTCAGCCAACGCCTTTGCTTGCATAGCATGAACTTCCCCAGACAAATCAACTTTTCTGGGAAGTTGTACCAGAAAACCCTTTTGATCTGTAGGATCTCTGAGCATAACTACCCGAGTGGATGTATCAATGAGTACCCCATTCTGACTCATCCAATTCATGCCCAGAATAACATCTATGCCTAATCCCGGCAAAACCACTAAGGCAAGCGAGTACTTTCGCCCTTCTATCTCAAGCTCAAGATTCCCCACTACTTTATTTGTGGAAATATTCCCACTTGCTGCGCTAATGCAATAACCTCCACCTTCAACAGTATGCAATTTGTGTGCAAACTTTGATGCAAACTTAGGACTGATAAAGGAATGTGAAGCACCTGAATCAAAAAGTACCACTGCAGGATGTTGGTCAACTAGGAACTTACCAGCAGTGACAACTTCACCAGATGGGATTTCCTCAATACTGTTATAATGAGCGTGCCCTTGACGGCCACCTTGGTTGACATTCTTCTTAGGGTAAGGACAGTTCCTGGACCAATGGCCTGGCTTGTTGCAGTTCCAGCAAGGCATGTTGCTAGGAGGAACACTGGAGCTGCCTTGGCCTGAATTACCCTTTGGCAGAGCCACTGTATATGCCTTGCGAAACCCAGTCTTTGTAGCAGGCTTCTTCTGTGGCGGATGGAACTTGGTATTCTGAGCAGGTGGGCGAGGGGAAGACCTAGGTGCAGCTGAGGTCCGAGACTGCGAAGCACTCGTCTCAAGGGCCCTTTTGCGGCTCTTAGAGGCAGAATAAATAGCATTATTGTTCTCCTGGGTCAAAGCATCACTGATAAAATCATTGAAGGTAGTACACTTGCTAGTGCCCATAGTCTTCATCAGCTTTGGGCTGAGGCCTCTTTTAAAGCTAGCAATTCTCTTGGCATCGGTATCCACAAACTCTGTGGCATACCTTGCCAGGTTGTTGAAAGATTGTAGATATTCAGTCAAGCTTTTATTTCCCTGCGACCGCCTCATGAATTCTATGTGCTTGATAGCCATAAGACCTGGAGGAATATAGTTCCCACGGAATGCGGCCTTGAACTGGTCCCAAGCAATCGGGACATTTGCAGGCAGTGTGGAACGATAGTGGCTCCACCAAATACCCGCTGGACCATGCAGTTGGTGAGAAGCATATTCAGTCTTTAGCTCATCAGTCAAGCGAAGCAGACGAAACTTTTGTCAATAGTATTCAACCACTCATTGGCTTGCAGTGGTTCCTCCGCCTCCTTAAAGAGCGGGGGCTTAGTATCAAGAAAGTCCTTAAAATCACTGTACTGATTGGGTTCTGGGCCCTGGTAGCCATGACGAGCCTCCCGGTTGGCAAGCTGGCGCATAGCATCTGCCAGCAGGCATTGCCCTTCAACCATGGTCTGCATCAGCTCAACCGGGGTAGGTGGTGGCGGAGGGGGTGGCTGTTCCTCATCCTCATTGCCACGACCCCGACGGAGATTGTACGACATCTGCAAAATGCATAGCCCATAAGCACTGACGATGTGGGAAATTTGTAGATGAATTATTGTAAATATGTCAAACTGACTTCATGAAATAGACTTCTCAAAATAATCATGGCACAATAATTCATCACAACCGCACAATCCATTCAAGCGCGTCAAGTGACGCAATCATGCGAGGGAATCCAACAAGATGTACTTTGATAAAGGCTCACTCACAAGGAGCACAGCAGTTACTGAATCATTTACGTTAATATCTACGTGATTTTTGACCTTTCGCCCGATACTTGGATTCGATCTTAAAATTTTTAGTTGACTGAGAAAGGCTACTTCAAACTGACCACAAAGAGACTTCTCAACGGTAGAGTTCCATGGTGGATCATGACTAGCCACCTCGATACCAGCGCGTGCCAAGCAGCACAACCTTATGTCGCGCGCCATAGGAGGCCCTCGGTTTCGTCGCGGCACCGAAGGGTGCTAATCGTGACACCATCATCGAACGCACGCAATAAGACATCCAATTGTGATCGAAATTAACAGGTTCAAATAAACATCTAGGAAACATAGGGTTCGACCTTACATCCCAAAAGTCAAGTTATTACAAAGCCTCACTCCAACCCTAGGAGGCACAAAAGGCGATTCTAACATCGTAGCTACGCGATGACCACTCTAAGCATCGTCCTCAGAGTCGGTGTCAAGGATCTCCCCGCCATCCTCATCGCTAACAGGCTCTAACTCCTCGTCTTCTTCTTCTTCTTCTGGCTCTTCTTCTGGTGCGGCATCTTGGGGCCCATTGACCTCCACTTCTTCATCATCTTCAGCCATGACGACTCCCGAACCCATGTCCTCATCTGCGTTGTTGTTTCGAGGCAGCAGAGGATTTAGCTGGTTGTTCAGGCGGTGCACTTCTTCATGAAGATTGTCATTGTATTCTTCAGCATTCTCCAACTGTTGCTCGAGCTCAAACTG
The DNA here is from genome assembly GCA_020631735.1 of Saccharum officinarum. NCBI lineage: Eukaryota > Viridiplantae > Streptophyta > Magnoliopsida > Poales > Poaceae > Saccharum > Saccharum officinarum. Next base: position 40,371,089 of record CM036175.1, on the reverse strand, counting down.
ACGAGCTCTCAGAACGTTCTCCTCGTGCCAGGCTTCATCCCTTTGATTCATGACATGGACCAGCATGTGTTGACAGTTGCGATGTGCTACTGTCAATCTCTGCACTGCAAGTGTTTCCTGGTCACGATCACAGATCACTTGCTCCAATTGCTAACGCGCTGCATTCCTGGCAGCAGTCACTTCAGCCAACTCAGCCCTCAGCCTTTCCACCTCAGTGGGCTCAGGGCGAGGCTCACGTGGAGCGAGCTGGTGACGAGGTGCCCTGCCTCCAGTGGACTTGCGAGCGGTCCTCTTGGTACGTGCCATATGTAGCAACAAGATACGACTTAAAGTGAGGATCATTTAGGGGATACGAAATTTAATTTAGTCGGGACTATTGAAATTTTTAAAGAGGGAGTAAATGATATGTATGATATAATTAAACATGATGCATGCACGTTCCATACGCCCTCTCACCTTAGTACAAACCTAAAGTTCTAACGCTAGGCGGTGGCATACATACGTTCTCTCATATAAGCGAAACTATCGGTCTACTCGTTACGCTGTTAGTGTACCTGTAGAAATCTCATTTCAGCCCAACAGTTTCCCAATATATGCACACAAGAAAGCAATAATTTAAATACTTTCCATATACACATCCCCTGATGTATATACTTTAGTATCAAAGCTACCCGATATAAAGGTTCCCACAATTAAGTGCTTACATAATTACACGGTTTATACATGTAAGTATGCAAGTCACCAAAACTACTCTCCCCTAGATCGCCGGTTGGCTGATCATGCTCTCACAACTCACACTTACCAGAGCGTCGAGGCAATTGATCCATACATTACCACCCAAGTGGATGGCATCCATACAATATCACGCCGTATGGACGACGAAACAAAAACAAACAAGGCCCCCAAGTTAGTCTTTATAATAAGCCACCTAAGAGTCCTTATTTGGGCTAAGGGATGTGACCACTGGCATACCTATGAAAATAATTTTTTAGAGTTTTAACCCTTTTCATAAACAAATACTTTTGTTTTTAAATACTCGTACAATGTTTTTAATGTTGAATTATGCTCTGATACCAGCTGTAACAGAACTGACCAAATTATAAGAGCACAAGTACAAAAACAAGCACCGAAGCGCTCAAATTTTCGAACTTGTGCCCATATAATCCCGGTAGTCGATCGAAACCACGAAGGATTTCAAACCAACTTGCTTACAACCAAGATAGCATCATTCAACATACAACATCATACGTTACATTTCACAAGTAGTTCCGAAATAAGTTTACACACACGGAGTCGCAATTATTGCAAACCAAGTTTATAAAGTAGCGGAAGCATACACACACCCGTTGTTTAACTACTGTCAGTCTTGTTGATCAACAACCCGCAAAAGCATCACGAAAGTACATAAAAGATGATCACGCCCTAGTGATCTAGTCTTCGTCACCCGTAGGGTGGAGACAAGTTTTGCAGAAGCCTTGATAGAGCATATCATCTACAACAGGAGGGAATAAACCCTGAGTACGGAATGTACTCAGCTAGACTTACCCGTCAAAAACCAGAAATAAGATGACACCAAGGATTATGCAAGGCTTACACAAGAGGCTAGCTGACACCATATTTTGCATAAAGGCATAAGTAATTGAAACTCTTATAACATGTACTAGCAGTTCTTTTTAGCATTTACCTGTCATCTATCTTAGCACCTGTACTAAGCATGCACTTGATTATAATCAAACAATTATCAACATTATATCCAGAGCAGGTATAAATTGTGGCAACATTGTATCATTCACTTAACCATCTGTACATTTAATGAGATCTACGTTGCCGCTGCTCAAGTCAAGTGCTCACTAACCGGGAGCGACGGCGATTCGAATCGAATTTCTATCCAGCTGGAGGGGTATTTCTAACACTCACCGAGTCACGCCTGGCGAGGGCTGCTCAGGTCATCTTTTGTACAGTTTAGGAATCGCGGGTCCAAATAATGTCGCGTCCCCAAGGGCGACACTCTGCCAGGTGATAGGGACTCTAACCCCCCCTTGGTCTCACGCCAATGTCCCCAAGCACATCCTTTCTCTCCTCCAAGATGCAACCTACCATTCGATTCCCGGCCTGAACCAAACTACTCGACTTCGCGGTCGGAACGACTTATCCGGCCAACTAAGTGTTAGACTACGTTCAACATGACTCAAGGACGTACAGCGAAGCGGTCCTTAAACGACTCAGACGGGCATAACTCCACACCCAAGACGTGAAGTGTCTTGCGGCTGTACTATCGAACTCCCGCCCGGTCTCAATTTCATTTTAAGGAATGGTTCCATCCACGATAGCCATAAAGTCACTCGTGACTCCTTCCTACATCTCGCGGATGACCGGAAATCACCTGACTTCTACTGAACTAAGCAGGGCTAAGCATTGACACGTGCCTAAACCTAATATAGGATTAAGTACGATATCTGGACAAGGACAGGTATAATGCAACAAGTGTTTTCATATAACTCCTACAACTTAATGCAGTAAACAATTAAAAGTACTCAAGATTACTTTATAAAACAGTAGGTTCAGCATGCACCGGGGCTTGCCTTTTAGAAAGGTCGAGGGCCGATGGTCAGGGCACTCGGGCAAGTCTTCAGCGGCGTCTCCTCCGCCGACTGGTTCCGCTGGCTTGAACTCGAGGAGTGTTACCTCCTCCGGTACCACTAGCTTGAACTCGAGGAGTGTTACCCCCTCTGGAACACCTATTGCATGAGTGCACAATAAATATCATGGATGCATAATGGGCGCAACATGCTCGGAATGAAATGCATTTTAGCAATAAAAGTACTCTATTCAAGTCACTTCATCATTACGTGCAAATCTCTTCTCTGGTGGAGAAGTACTTACCTAATCTACCCAACCTAATGTACAATTGTTCCGCTTCAGTTAAGGCCCTAACACCTAAAAATCATAAGAACAACATTACTTAGGTTACCAACAACAAATCATCAATTATCATGACAACAATTTCTGGACAGCAGCTACGTGTTTTTATCATAACTGGAGATTCCCAAATCCTAAAGACATGATACAAGACAATCTGGAAAGCTTATAAAATACTCTACAAAATATTTTCAGACCACAACACTTAATTCCAAAGTTTACCTAGTCGAAATTCCAAAGTTCCAGAATCTGTCCTCTCCAAACAGAGAGTAGCAAACTCTGGACTGTCACTTTAAACAGCAATAACTTCTAAGCTACTAAGCAAAATGCTCCCAAATTTTGACACAAGCTAGTTTATCAAGCTTACTACAACTTTGGTAGTTACAAGTTTTCCAGCAACCACATTTATCAAAGGTCAAACCTAGAAATACTACCAGCTGTCCAGAAAACCTAGAATTGCAAAGATTAAATATTTATTTATGTGGCAAACATCCCTTAAGGCCAAACTAATGTTACCACAAGTTCACATAGGTCACAGAAACACCATAAAGTAAGGTGTGCCCACCTAGAATATTTATTTGTACTCATTTCTTAATTTACTTAATTAATTAAGTGGGATTTTAAACATATATGTAAACTGCTCCTAAAATTCTACAAAAATTACAGGAGACTCTATGAACCAATAAGAGACCACTGTAAAAATATGAACTAAAATTATTTAAAAAAACTCCCCAAACAAAATTCACAAGCCCAAAAGGCTGATTTTTGTATAATTAACAAATCATATTAAAAAGTGTCAAACAACAGATTTCCTAATTTTCTTGGACACTTTAGGGTACCAAGACATTCTCCAAAAATTTATAAGAACAATGCACATGTAGAAAAATTACTAAAATTCCTTCAAGCAATTCCTAAAACAACATGATAGCATTATAACTTGAAAAATATTTAAGCACTAGTGCCCAAATTTTTACCAGAGCTAACATAGGTATAAATTAGCCTACCCACCAAATTTCATAATTTTTGGAACAATGAAAGTCAAGATATGACTTAAACAAGTTTGCATGCAATCTAAAACACATTTCAAAAACCTATTTAAATCTCCCAGAAACTAAACATCACATAACCAAATTCATATTTTTCTAAAATACTACACATCATGTAGATCCTAACAAAATTTATCTCATAATTTTTGGGCAGGTAAAACCCTAGATCTACATTTTCCAAACATCACTAAAATTCTATGGCAAAAATAAATAAAAATGAAAAAGATCTCATTTTCTACTGGGCCGGCCCGGAAACAGGCGCGACCCACAGCGCGCGCGGCCTGCTCGAACTCCCACCCACGCGCGGCAACTGACAGGCGGGCCCCCACGATCAGGGACAGAGGAACAGGGGAGCGGCGGCCGTGAGCTCCGCTGAGCGATTTCTCGCCGCCAGCTGCTCCTCCGCCCAACCCGAGTACACCGGTGCCTTGCCCAGACCTAACCGCACTGAGGCCAACCCTTTTCCCCAAAGCTACTGCACCGTAGCACCCATGCCGACGGAGATGGCGGACGGGCGTGACACCTGGCGGTACGCCGGCGAGTCCTGGCCGCTGGACGGCCGACCGAAGGGTGTACCACCTTTCTGGAACCCTAGCGGACTTCCCGAGACTACACACTCAGATGGGGATGGAGCGGAGCCACTTGATCGTGTGAGCACCTGGCCGGCAGCCATGGCGCGGCAGTGCGCGGTCGTGTTCTGGCCCGACCAGACCGATGATGGCGGTAGCATCTTCACCCGAGTATCTACGTGGGGTGGGAAAGAGGGAACGTGAGCGAGGGAAGGTGGAGGGCTATGGTGCGGTGCTATCCACAGTGTCCCGAAACACGGCGGAGCTCCGGTGGCATTTGGAACTGGCGGAGGTGGCAATGCGGCTCACCTCGAGCTCAATCGAAGCCACCGGCTGATCGAGGAGGTGCAAGGCAGTGTGGCGGAGTGAAGGACACGATTTGGTGGGCGGTGGTGCGGTGACGAGCACGCGCGGCGATGGCAGAGCTCGCGGCAGCGGCGGCGACCTCGGTTCCGCTCGGCGCGCACAGAGGAATGGAGAAGGGAAATGGAGGGAGTGAGGGGTGGAGCGATGGACTCATGGCGTCTTTGAGCACGTCGTGGACTGACCGGTGGGGTCACGGCCGACGTACGGTCGCCACCGCGTGGCCACGCGTCGACGATGGCCTGTGCCGGTCGGCCACTCCACTGATGAACTGAATCAGCGTTGCAATCGTGGCCTCAATGACCGATTGACAGAGCAAGTTTGTAGGGTCGAGATGGCGGACTAGAGGGGGGGTGAATAGTCCTTTCTAAAACTTAAACGCGTTGGCTAACCGAAACACATGCGGAATTAAACTTATCGGTCTAGCCAAGACTACACCCCTCTATCTAAGTTCACAAGCACCTCACAAAGATCCTAATTAAGCAACTAAGGTGCTTTCCCTAGCAAGAGCTCTCCTATTTAACTCTAGAGCAAGGTCACACAAACCTATGCACTAGTACTTTGCAAGCAAGAGGGGACTCCTACACAATTCTAGTAAGCAAAGCGCACAAAGCCTAAGCTCACTAGCAAAGCTCAAAAACAAGGCTACACAAGCCAAATTAGAGAGTGCAAACTACTTAGCTACACAAACTAAGCAATGTGACTAACAAGGTTACACAAACCGAATTAGCCACGCAAAGGGGAAGCTTCTAGCTACACAAGCAAGAAGACAACTAGCAAGCTACACAAGCAAACTAGTTAAGAGAGCAACTACACAAGCACAAGTATATATGAAAGTAAATACAAGCTTGTGTTACACGAAGGCAAACCACCGAGAAGAGTAGACGATGTTGACACGGTGATTTTCTCCCGAGGTTCACTTGGTCGCCACCAAGCTACGTCCCCGTTGTGTCGACCAACACTTAGATGGTTCCCCGGTGTGACCCTCAAATCACTTGCCCCTCAAGGCACGCCCCGCAAGGCACCGCAAGACACCACTCTCAAGTGAGGTAGCTCAATGACACGCTCAACTAGAGTTGCTCTTCGCGATCCCCGCGGGGTGAGCACAATCCCCCTCACAAAGCTTCTCCGGAGCCTCGCACAATCTTCTTGCGAGCTTCGACGGAGCCACAAGCCACCAAGCCGTCTAGGAGGTGGCAACCTCCAAGAGTAACAAGCACCACCGGCTTGCAACACGATCACCTAGTGCCACTCGATGCAATCTCTCAAAGCAACGCACTAGAATCGCTCTCTCACTCGATCCGATGAACACTATCAAGCATGAGTGAGTTAGAGGGCTTCCAAGCACTACCACATAAGCCACCAAGGCCAAAGTGTGCTCAACTACCGGCCAAGGCCGGCCACAAGGTCTATTTATAACCCCACAGTCAAATAGAGCCGTTACCCCTCCACTCACGTTTTTCGCGGGACCACCGGACGCGCCGGTCGTAACAGACCGGACGCGCTCAACCGCGTCCGGTGTCCCCTGATTTCAAATTCGTCCGTTAGATCCTCCAACGGTCACTGCGCCCCAACGGTCAAACGAGCGACCGGACGCGCTGTTGCGAACCACCGGACGCGCCGGTGCGCACAGCACCCGCGCCCGCGAAGACAAGACCGGACGCGCTCCTCGTAACCACCGGACGCCACAGTACCCGCGTCCGGTGCGAGTCCAGTAAGCTCCCTAGACCACCGGACGCGTCCGATGGTGAGGGACCGGACGCGCACCGCGTCCGAAGACTTCGTGACTCGCTGTTCGCCAGACCGGACGCGCCGGTCCCGTGGGTCACCGGACGCGCCGGTGTCAAACCCTAGCCCGCGCGCCTGACCCGACGCTGCACTGACCGGACGCGCCGGTCGCACAGAGCCCGCGTCCGGTGCAGCGTCCGGTGCTGCGTCCGGTGCTGCGTCCGGTGCACCTCTGTGACCTCCGTTCTCCTCCGTTTCTTTTCCAACTTTCGGCGCAATAGAAAATAGGCGTTTCACTTTTCCAAAAAGCGCCGAATCCCGCCTCGCAAGCTCGGCGGGAGGGAGAGAGGAACCCAAACCCTCTCTACCGCTCAAACTCCACCGCCTTCGCAAATGTGCCAACACCAACAAGTGATCACCACCTTGTGCACGTGTGTTAGCATTTTCACAAACATTTTCTTCGAAGAAATTAGGCACTCAACTTGCCTCGCCACTCGATCCTAACACATATGCAAAGTTAGATCGCTCAAGTGGCACTAGATGACCGATATGCAAACAAGTTTGCCCCTCTTAATAGTACGGCCATCTATCCTAAACCCGGTCATCAACTTCTCTACACACCTATGACCGGTGAAATGGAAATGCCCTAGGTTATACCTTTGCCTTGCGCATTCCACTCCATCTCCTCCGACATTGATGCAACACATGCACCAACCATATCACAAATGATATGATCCACTTCATATCATCATATGACCTTGGTCCATCGATCTTGACCTCACTTGCTCTTCACCGTTGCGTCGGTCCATCGGCGCCAAGTCTTGCTCAAGCTTCACCGCCTCACGGTCCATCGCTCCAAAGCCTCCGACTTGCCCTTCACACTTGCAACCGGTCCGTCGAGCCAAGCCTCATCTTGATCTTTTGCCACCTTGGTCACATGACTCCATGTCATGTCTCATATGCAATGAGCTCCTACATGACACCATTACCTGTGGACTAATCTCCTGTGTATCTCACATAACCACATATTAGTCCACCTAAGTTGTCACTCAATTACCAAAACCAAACAAGGACCTTTCAATCTCCCCCTTTTGGTAATTGATGACAACTCTACAAAGATATGGAAATTAAGCTTTTTCAAGCTAGCACTTCACACAAAGTGTAAATTGCTAACTTGTTTTGGATTTTATGCTACTTATCCAACATTTAAGCTCTATGTCAAGATTTGGATAAGCACCATAAAACCCGACTTGGTAGTGATAACTCCCCCTACATATGTGCTCAAATGGTTTGGTTTCAAGCTTGCACATATGCCTAAATATGAAATTTGTGGGAGGATTAGCACTACTAAGTGATGCTAAGGTGTATAGAATAAACCTTTGTAGTTCGAAACCATTTGATAGCTTGATACCATTTGAAAATCACAAGTTTGCCATCATCCTTAGCATCATGAGTAGCTAGACATCAAAAACACTAGAAACCCCGTGAGATCAACATTATAAGCAAGGTTCTAGTTTTTGCATGATAATCATAAGTCTAGCTAACAACCTATGCATGCTAGTTATCAAAGCATCAATCAAATTCTATAACTAGCATACACCACACAAGCATGCATATTAAAAATAAAACTTATGCAATGCTAGCAAGCACATGAATATGCATAAGTCAAATGCAACCAATCAATGTTCATGAGCTTGCTCCCCCTACTTGTGTGCTTCTTTTGTCCAAGAATTTTGATCCTTCTTATTTCTACAATGTTGCTCCCTCTTTGTCCATCTTCATATCCAAACTCATCTTCTCACGATATATCTTTGTTCAATCTCTTCCAAACCTCTCACTTGGTGTATTGACATATCTTTGTTCCAACTTCTCCCCCTTTGTCATCAATTTCCATAAAAGGTGTTCTTCTCAATTGATACAAAGGCTAGCATTGGGGTTGATGGTTGAGACTTGAATATTGCATTTTTGATGGACATCACCACATATGTTGGAATGACATTACTAGTATGTTGCTCTTGAGATACCACTTAGGATCTTTTGACCTTGATACCATTTAGGTGGGGCTCCTCCCCCTATGTCATAGCATGTGTCATTCACTTGAGATACCACTTGAGGATGAGGGTAACATTTCTTGATTTGATCACTTATAGTTGAGGATCACTTGTGAACCCATCGTCTTGCATGAATGATACCACGTGAAGATATCATGAGTAGGAATGTGATACCATTTGAAAGAGCTTTCTAGTATGGATCCACTTTGAAGGATTTGACAATAATATTCACTTCTTGAACATTTGCTATCTTCATGAGTACCACATGTAGGATATCACTTGTAGATTATGATCTAGACACCACTTGTAAATACCAATTGAAGAAATACTTTGAGTCTAGACACCTTTTGAAACACCCTAGATATCCATTTTTATTGTTGCCTTGTGCTTGTACCCATATCATTGTCATGAGCTTCTAGTATGACTTGAACTATGTTGATTTGCCTAAGATTCCAAGTCCGGTTTGATCCAATGACAAGCTTCTTCACACCTCATGCTAAGGGTTATCTTGCCAATGTTGTACTTGTCACTTGTTAGCAATCTAAACTAGATCAAGTACTTAGGTTTACTAGCTCATGAACAAATTCATACACATACCACTAGATCATTTAAACAATTCAAGCAATAGTGGTAGGCTATGAACTTAAACATTTCATTTGTTATGCATGATCCTAGTAAGCATGTACTATATGCACTAATCGCATACTAGTAAGGGATGAAATGATCATGCACATTGCAATGATACCTTTGCTATGTTGGAGTAGAGGATAGTCACATAGATTCCAATTCATTACTCCAATAGCAATGTGAAGTCCAATTTATAAGCTTGGTGAAGACCAATCATTATAGAGAAATCCATTCTTTACCCATATGAAATGAGAACCACTAATAATCAAGTGCATTATCTCTTGTTGTGGTTGGCTTGCTTTTTCTCTTTGATCAATGCTTGCATGAGAGAAGTACTTATGATACCAATTTTATATCCATGACTAGCTCTCTTTTGGGTGTTGCTTGCTTTTCTTGATCAACCCTATTGATTGCTCCAATTAAGCATCTCAAATGTCCCTTGAATTCATCACTTCCATGTTAGCCTTCCAAGCCAGTGCTCGGTTTACCCACCCATGGGCGGCAAGCCCCCTCAGCAGGGAGAAGTGACCTCTCTCTAAAGAACCATCCTTGACACTTACTTGAATTGCCTTTGATTGATTGATCTATGGACTTAACTTGATGAGTAATCTTGAATTATTCTTTAAGTCCTTTTCTTTCTACCAAATGATCTCCAATTATTACTAAAACTTGAACCTCATCTTCATCTTGAGTTTGATCTTCATTTTCAAATTTGAGTATCAAATTTGTACACTAAGTACATTCCACAATCAATGCCCTTGTACTCATTTCTTGTCATGCTTCTAGATCAATTCAAAAAACAAACTTAGGTACCTTAAACACTTATAAATATGTTTCCAACTTGAGGACCTTTCGCTTAAAGTGACTCTAGATCAATCCAATAATTATCACTTTTCTGGCAGATTTTGTACCCTTCAAAGAATAATTCATATCTCCCAATGTACAGATCTAAATGCCATGAAATTTGGTGGAGATGTGATTCACTAAGTCATCTAGCAACCGTAGAAATTTGAGCTTCACTTGACTTATAGATTGCTATTAGATTTCAAATCTTCCACCACTGCTGCATGCTGAAAACTGCTGCACTATAGCTGACAAGATGTGCTCTAAAACCATAACATTTCTCATCCAATTATCATGAAATTTATACAGCATCTCATATCATAAGTCTAGAGCATGCATACCAAATTTCAAGTCAATCCAATATGATTTGGTCACTCAAACTCAGACTTGATCTCAGCTAGCTCAGATTTTCAATAATGGACAGATTTCAATACAAGAGCTAATCTTCATCAAATGTGAATCAATCTTGAGATTAACTTGTTTGAACACTCTCACAAAACATATATCTATTCAATCCACTTACTAAATGTCATCTCATGAATTTATCCAACACAAATCAATCCAAATTTGATTGCTAGGCATTGAATCCATTCAATCATCTCATAGCAAGCAACATTGCATATATATCCAATTCAATCAACTTATATGCACCCAAATGAAATGATCAACAAGAGATATACCTTGGTTAGTTCATGATCATCCAATAGCAAGCTTTCAACTTGAATATTTGCAAGCCATCAAGTATATCCAATAAATCACCACAATCTTTGACATTGCACTTGTATGTTGTAGCACTTGGACTTCACTTATTTTGACTTGGCATTGGGATTGGATATGCATTGAGCTTCATAACTTGACTCAATATATGATGAACAAAATGAAACCAATTGAATCAAGCCTCCAATGCCGATAGTACCTACAAACAATCATCCACTCTTTGATGGTACCCAAACAAGTTTGGGTCCTCTCAAGTTAGGTGCAACATACTTAGGCATTGCCTTAGTATGAATAGCGGGATGTTTTGCAATTGCAATCATAGAGGTACCATTGCCATCCTTTCTAAGCACAATATTATCATCAATTGAAATAGGCTTAGAATCATTACCTAGGGGACATGAATGAGCCATGTGTCCCCTTTCCCGGCATAAGTAGCAACTTCTTTTAGAGTGAGCCTTTTCTTCCTTGCTCATGTGTTGCTTCTCAATGCCTTGCCTCTTATGAGTTGCTTGAGCCTTCTTCTCAAGGTTGGTAGGACACCCCGAGACAAAGTGTCCCATATCTTCACATTTGAAGCACTTGATGTGAGTCAAATTTCTTTTCTCATTTTGATTCTTGCTCATCATCTTGGCATCTTGAATTTGCATTGGATGCCTTGCTTTACCACCCCTTCTTGTTTTCTTTTTCTTCTTTATCAAGTCACCATCATCTCCATGGTTGATCTTGATTTGTTCTTGGAGTGTCTTCTCTTGCTCAACTAGTGGCTTTGGTTGAGGCTTTACTTGTTGCTTCACCAATTGCTTAGTTGGGCACATTGAGGTGAGATGACCCCAAGTGCGGCACTTGAAGCACTTGACATACTTTAGCCTCTCTTCTTCTTTCATCTTCTTGAGCTTCTCAATGTTTGGGCAACCATTAGCAAGATGTCCCACTTCATGGCATCGATAGCACATGGAATGCGAGAGCTTCTTTTGGAGTAGTCTCTTCATTCTCTTTTCTTGCTTTCTTTCGCCCCTTGTCAATTTTTTCTTGAAGCCAAGGCCACTTTTATCACCAAGGTTTCTTTGAGTCTTCATTATGTGCTCAAAGGTGACTTTTGAGTTGTAGCACCTCTCTAACTTGTTGCTCAAATTCTTCACTTCACTTTTGAGCTCATTGTTCTCCTTCAAAAGGTTAGTCTCACAAGACATAGAAGTAGAACAAGCATTTAATTGTGAAGAACATGGTATTAATAAATCATCACAAGAGGTGGATACATGCTTCTTGCCTACATCACAAGGGTTAGTAATATGTGATTGATCATTTGACCCAAATGATGAGCTCTCACTAGTTTTGAGTTTTTCATTAGAAAGTTTATTAGTGAGTAAAGCATATTCTTGTGCCAAGTTATCATGAGCAACACTAAGTTCCTCATGAGCCAATTTTAGCTCCTCATGTGAACAAGTAGTAACATAAAGTAGATGCTTTTGTTGTTCACATGTGGTTTTTAGAAATGAGTTTTCATTTTTCAATTTACTTGTTTTTGCCATCTCATTTCTTAGGGCCTTTGAGAGTTTATATAGAAGCTCAAAATTTGGACCATCACAATCAACAACAAAACCACCAATAGATACCTTAGTGTTACCATGTGATGATATTAATGAGCTTGTTGAGGCATCACTCTCATAGCCATCATCTTCACCATCAAGTGTGCATGAAGTAGAATCATTGCTTGCATCACTTGTGGCATTGTCATCATTCTTGTCAAGTGATCTTGTGATATGATCATTTTTGTCATCACTTGACCGTGAGGTGGAGCAATCCTCCACAACCACCTTGTTGTGGTCATGCTCAACATCCTCATGCGCCTTCTCCTTGGGCTCATCATCATTGGAGATCGCCCCATATTTCTCATTTAGAAACACCCAAATCTCATGGGCGGACTCGAAGTCTATGATCTCATAAAGTATGCTACTATCCATAGATCGATAGAAAACATTAGTAGCTTGGCTATCGAGATGTAGGCATTTACTTTGCGCTTGAGTTGCATTCTTTTTATCAATTGCAAAGAAAAAGCCCACATCTACGATCCACCACAATTGAGGAGAAATAAACTTAAAATTGCATGTCATCCAATTTCTCCACCGTGCAAAATGTGTGCCATCAAAAATGTGTGGACACTCAACATCTAGCCCATAAGCCGCCATCCTCTCGGGTCGGTGAAGACCACAAATGAGAGACCCGGCTCCGATACCACTTGTAGGGTCGAGATGGCGGACTAGAGGGGGGTGAATAGTCCTTTCTAAAACTTAAACGCGTTGGCTAACCGAAACACATGCGGAATTAAACTTATCGGTCTAGCCAAGACTACACCCCTCTATCTAAGTTCACAAGCACCTCACAAAGATCCTAATTAAGCAACTAAGGTGCTTTCCCTAGCAAGAGCTCTCCTATTTAACTCTAGAGCAAGGTCACACAAACCTATGCACTAGTACTTTGCAAGCAAGAGGGGACTCCTACACAATTCTAGTAAGCAAAGCGCACAAAGCCTAAGCTCACTAGCAAAGCTCAAAAACAAGGCTACACAAGCCAAATTAGAGAGTGCAAACTACTTAGCTACACAAACTAAGCAATGTGACTAACAAGGTTACACAAACCGAATTAGCCACGCAAAGGGGAAGCTTCTAGCTACACAAGCAAGAAGACAACTAGCAAGCTACACAAGCAAACTAGTTAAGAGAGCAACTACACAAGCACAAGTATATATGAAAGTAAATACAAGCTTGTGTTACACGAAGGCAAACCACCGAGAAGAGTAGACGATGTTGACACGGTGATTTTCTCCTGAGGTTCACTTGGTCGCCACCAAGCTACGTCCCCGTTGTGTCGACCAACACTTAGATGGTTCCCCGGTGTGACCCTCAAATCACTTGCCCCTCAAGGCACGCCCCGCAAGGCACCGCAAGACACCACTCTCAAGTGAGGTAGCTCAATGACACGCTCAACTAGAGTTGCTCTTCGCGATCCCGCGGGGTGAGCACAATCCCCCTCACAAAGCTTCTCCGGAGCCTCGCACAATCTTCTTGCGAGCTTCGACGGAGCCACAAGCCACCAAGCCGTCTAGGAGGTGGCAACCTCCAAGAGTAACAAGCACCACCGGCTTGCAACACGATCACCTAGTGCCACTCGATGCAATCTCTCAAAGCAACGCACTAGAATCGCTCTCTCACTCGATCCGATGAACACTATCAAGCATGAGTGAGTTAGAGGGCTTCCAAGCACTACCACATAAGCCACCAAGGCCAAAGTGTGCTCAACTACCGGCCAAGGCCGGCCACAAGGTCTATTTATAACCCACAGTCAAATAGAGCCGTTACCCCTCCACTCACGTTTTTCGCGGGACCACCGGACGCGCCGGTCGTAACAGACCGGACGCGCTCAACCGCGTCCGGTGTCCCCTGATTTCAAATTCGTCCGTTAGATCCTCCAACGGTCACTGCGCCCCAACGGTCAAACGAGCGACCGGACGCGCTGTTGCGAACCACCGGACGCGCCGGTGCGCACAGCACCCGCGCCCGCGAAGACAAGACCGGACGCGCTCCTCGTAACCACCGGACGCCACAGTACCCGCGTCCGGTGCGAGTCCAGTAAGCTCCCTGGACCACCGGACGCGTCCGATGGTGAGGGACCGGACGCGCACCGCGTCCGAAGACTTCGTGACTCGCTGTTCGCCAGACCGGACGCGCCGGTCCCGTGGGTCACCGGACGCGCCGGTGTCAAACCCTAGCCCGCGCGCCTGACCCGACGCTGCACTGACCGGACGCGCCGGTCGCACAGAGCCCGCGTCCGGTGCAGCGTCCGGTGCTGCGTCCGGTGCTGCGTCCGGTGCACCTCTGTGACCTCCGTTCTCCTCCGTTTCTTTTCCAACTTTCGGCGTAATAGAAAATAGGCGTTTCACTTTTCCAAAAAGCGCCGAATCCCGCCTCGCAAGCTCGGCGGGAGGGAGAGAGGAACCCAAACCCTCTCTACCGCTCAAACTCCACCGCCTTCGCAAATGTGCCAACACCAACAAGTGATCACCACCTTGTGCACGTGTGTTAGCATTTTCACAAACATTTTCTTCGAAGAAATTAGGCACTCAACTTGCCTCGCCACTCGATCCTAACACGTATGCAAAGTTAGATCGCTCAAGTGGCACTAGATGACCGATATGCAAACAAGTTTGCCCCTCTTAATAGTACGGCCATCTATCCTAAACCCGGTCATCAACTTCTCTACACACCTATGACCGGTGAAATGGAAATGCCCTAGGTTATACCTTTGCCTTGCGCATTCCACTCCATCTCCTCCGACATTGATGCAACACATGCACCAACCATATCACAAATGATATGATCCACTTCATATCATCATATGACCTTGGTCCATCGATCTTGACCTCACTTGCTCTTCACCGTTGCGTCGGTCCATCGGCGCCAAGTCTTGCTCAAGCTTCACCGCCTCACGGTCCATCGCTCCAAAGCCTCCGACTTGCCCTTCACACTTGCAACCGGTCCGTCGAGCCAAGCCTCATCTTGATCTTTTGCCACCTTGGTCACATGACTCCATGTCATGTCTCATATGCAATGAGCTCCTACATGACACCATTACCTGTGGACTAATCTCCTGTGTATCTCACATAACCACATATTAGTCCACCTAAGTTGTCACTCAATTACCAAAACCAAACAAGGACCTTTCAAAGTTCAACGATGATTATCTCCAAAACTGGTTTGAGTTAGGAGAAGATGATAACATCAAAATTGTAGGGCTTCGTGAGGGCTACAAACTTTGCTAATTGGCTCAAGAACAGATTCGGTTTGGATTTGAAACTACATAGCTCCAAAGTGGTGTACTTGGAAACTGAAACCTAGTTTCAGTCACTATGCCGACTGAAACCCAATTTTCTAGACACCATATCTCCTAAACCATTTGGAACTAGGTGATGGTGATGTTGGCAATGTTGTAGAGCTACATGATTAATACAAAAGTGTCAACATGAGTTGGAGCTGGTTTGGTCTGGTTTGCAAACTACAAGCTTCCAAAGTAGGTCACAGTAAAACTGGAGGGACACTTTTGAGACTTAGAAAAATTCTAAGTGTTGAGACAGCCCCTCTAGCTGACTTGTGGGCCATTTTTGTGCATGTTCTGGCCAGTTTAATGAGATGGTCATATTGAGACTTTTGTTCCCCATAAAATTCCCTACAACTTTGCTTAAGGGTGCTCCTCCATGCAAGGTCTCTAAGCTAGACTTTTTAATTGGTCAAACTAGAGCATCCTAGGGCTAAATGCTGGTCAACTACACCTTGGAGGGCATTTTGGTGATTTTGGTCAACATGAACCTTGCTCCATTAGGGACCCTAAGTATAACTAAGGTGTTGTGAGATATAATTGGCTACTCTACCTTTTAGTTACACCAACTCCCTAGTGTCACATGATGTGAGTCAAACAAAATTCTAAAAACAATCACATTTGTTGCAACCACATAAAATAATATGAATGATGCATGCTTATGCTTATGCAAATGCAATGCAATTATGGAGCTAAACACCTGAGGTGTTACAGTGACACTATGTTTTTTGGTGTTCCTTAGTCATGTGTGACAGGTTGGTAAAGTTGGTTTTGTCCAATTATATGTTTGCAATATATGTTAATAATTATTTCTTGCAATTATTAGTTTCTGGACAGTTCTGGGGGCAATATAAATTACCCCATGTTAATGATGTTTGCTGGGAAAGTTATTTATAAAAAAGTTGTAGATAACTCATTAAAATAGCTTATGTTAAAATTTGGTGGTATTTGGCCAAGTATTTTTTGAGTTATAGATGTTTAAAGTCAAGTCCCAGATTTGGTTGCTCTCTGTTTAGAGCAGACCAGATTTTGTAGTTTCATCTTTTTAACCTAATAAATTTGGGAATCAGGCTTAGGTGATATTAAATAAACTGTAGGCCATTTAATAAGATTTCTATAATATCTTATTGCACATCATTTGAATTGGTAGAACTCTAGTTATGATTAAATTACTCAGCTGTTATTCTGATGTCCAGAAAGTGGTAGATTCTAATTTTAGTGCTTTGATTCAATTTGCCAAGCTTGTGTGTTGAAGTGTGTGACTCATATCTTTGATGGTACTTGGGTTGGTACACTATGATCTTATGAGACTTGTGTCTTGATTGATGTGCTTGTCGTCTTCTATGTTATGCCGTAGTGAGGATTAAGTTAATTAGCTCTAGGTGCTTATGTGAACTTTGGTATGCTTGCATGATTACTTTGTTTATTGCACTTCTATGCATTCATACATATCCATTGTTGCATCTCCTTTGGTACGCTAGATGTAACGCGTGAAGGATGTGGTGTTAAAGCAAAACCCGAAGACGGTGTTTGGTGGATCCATCCTGAAGATGGAAGAATCCTCAAGTTCATACATGGAGTGGAGATGTTCTGCAAGACAGTGCAAGCTAACTTGACTGATTTGAGTCAGATCCCAGGCAAGCCCCAGAGCATTATAAGCCTCCTAATTTCTAAAAATACAATTGAGTATTATATGTTATATGTATTGTTGCATTAAGTTATAGGTGTTGGATGAAAACACTTGCTGCATTGATATCCTACCCTTGTCCAGAAAGTATACCATGAATCCTACTAGCTCAGGATCGAGTAGATGCTTAGCCCTACTTTAAGTGGTAGCAGTCAGGTGATTTCATGTCACCTGTGAGATGTAGGGATATTCATATATGATATGGTTGGCTATATTTGCTATCGTGGAAAAGAACCATGTGCTAATAAATATGAAAAGAGACCGGGCGGGATGGCGATAGTGAAGCAACAAGGCATGGAGGTCTTGGGTGTGGATCTATCCCTGTCTGAGTCGTTTAAGGACCAATTCGTTGTACATCCTTAAGTCATGTTGAACACAGTCTAATACTTAGTTGCCCAGATAAGTCGTTCCGACTGTGAAGCCGAGTAATACAGTTCAGGCCGGGAATCGAGGATTCAAGTACGCATTCTGGAGGAAGTAAGGATGTGCTTGGGGACACTGGCATAAGACCAAGGGGGTTAAAGTCCCTATCACCTGGTAGAGTGTTGCCCTTGGGGATGTGGCACTAGTCGAACCCATGCTTTCTTGAATTGTACCAAAGGTGACTTGTGCAACCCTGGCGCGGGGCCTGCGCGGTTTGTGTTAGAAATACCCCTCTAGCTGGATAGAAACTCGATTCGAATCGCCGTCACTCCCAGTTAGTGAGCACTTGACTTGAATAGCGGTAATGTGGATTCAATTAATTGAATGGATGGTTAATTGGATGATGATTTAAATGTTGCCTCAATTTATACCTGCTATGGTTAATAATGTTTGCTTAATCATCAAGTGAGTGCTCTAGTATAGGTGCTAATATAGATAATAGGTTAATGGTTATTAACTTGATGCTTAAGCATTAATAATTACTTATCTATATTAAGCTTTTATGCAAAATATTGTCAAGCTAGTCCACTTTATATCAGCCTTGCATGATCCTTGGTGTCACTTTATTTCTGGTTTATGATGGGTAAGTCTAGCTGAGTACCTTCTCGTACTCAGGGTTTATTCCCACTTGTTGCAGCTCGTGATGTATCATGGTGACTGCAATAATTGGATGGCTCCTGCCTAGTGGCGGAGTGATCATGGGCATGATCCTTCTAAGTTATCTTATCTCTAATGCTTTTGTTGGAAGTCGATCTTGGTACTGGCATGTATTTGAAATAAGAGTAATGTTAGTTTCAAATTACTTTGCTTCCGCTACTTTTTAACCTAAGTTGTAATAACTATGTTGAACTCCGATGTATGTTGAACTACTTGTGAAATGGATGTAACATGTGACTTGTTATGTTGAATCAGTATGATCTCGGCTTGTATGTTGGTTAGTTTGAAATCCCTCATGATCTCGTTGGACTACCGGAGTTATATGGGCTCAAGTGTGAAAATTTGATCACTCTGGTGATTGTTTTTGTACTTGTGCTCTTATAATTTGGACGGTTCCATGACAGCTTATTAAATAATTAACTTAATTACTTCATGAAGAAAACTTGTACTCAAGTCAATCTAGTTGTTAATCATCTTGTTATGTGTTTAGCAATTCATCATCTTAAAGCATGCATATTTATTTACGTTTAGTTATCACGAGTGGAATTCCATTGAAGTAAGTCCCGAAGTGGAATTCTAATTATCGCCGTGGTTATTTGTTGTGGTTGTTTCAGAATCTGACAACCTCAACATCGAAGGCAAGCCCCGGAGCATACACACATTCCTTGAATTTTATAAATGTTATTCACTTAAGTCTTATGCCCATTGCAATTAAGTATTTAGGAGTTGTATGTATACCTAGATGCATGGCTATTTGTTTAACCACCTTTGGTAACCTTTATTAAGTATGCTAATTGAATAAAATGCTTAGCCATGCTTAGTTATATTTTTGGAAAGTAAGTTATGAAACTCAACCAGGGTAAATACCTGATGTATGAGAATGATCATGTTTTATAAATTTAGACCGGGTGGAATCTTGGCTTGCGCCCAGTTTGAGTCTGGACGTAGTGACCCCACCTGTGTCGATCAAGGACTGATCATTGTAGAGTTGTCTATGATCGTGACATGCAGTACTAGCCACATACTCCGATAATCTGAACATCTGGGCTATTCCTTTATGGGAAACGATAACCGCACACTTGGAGTGGAGAGATGGCGAGAGTACCGTGTAACATGCTCCTGTGAATCCGTCACGGACGAACGACGCAGTGAAGTGGGTACTGTGCTCTCAGGTAGCGCTAGACCGGTTCCCGTTTAGGTGGATCCAAGTGAGGGTTGATATATGTAGTTTCAAGACTAGGAACTACATATGTCGTGTGGAAAGGAAAACCCAGCTGAGCCAAACCAATTTGAATCGCCGCTGCTTCTCAATGAAGAAGACTCGATCAACTGTGCTGCATCATAGTTAATCAACTGGAACTTTAGTTGTGAGATCATTTTGTGATGAATATAATGAAGTGGTCAGAATTAGAATAGGTGCTATAGAGAGGTTCTTTAATTAAAGCATAAAACACTAAAAGTAAGGATCAACCTTAGTGCAGTTTTTAGCAAAAGTATTCTTGATCTTGCTATAACTCACCTTGATTCCCATTGTCCTGCATATCCTTGAAGTCTTTCCTTTTCATCGGTTAAGTCTTGTGGAGTACTTTTGTACTCAGGGTTTGTTAAACCCATGTTGCAGGATGGGAGCTAGTAGTAGAAGAGTTCCTATGAGCCCTTGGGCAGGGTGAATCTCCCTTGTGTGATTTTGATAGAATTAGTTAAGCTATCCTTATGCCTAGAATTGGCTAGAGTTTTATGTTGTGAATAATGAATACTCCCTTGTAATCTATGGTTGTAAGACTTCTGCTGTTCATCTCTGAGATAATATTATTAATTGTATCAACTATTGTAATTTTGTAATGTCTTCTATAATGGATCTGGTTCAAAAGAATAAAGTGGATGATTCGGGTTTCCTGAGGACACCCAACAGACTTCTAGAGTTGTTTGGATCTCATATGCGGTTATTAGAGGTCTGATGGACAATGATAGGCATATGTGGGCCATACGATTCAGGTGGTTCTACCACAATCTTAGCCTTGTTTGAGTTTAGATAAAAGTTGGGTGAACAAGTTTTTAGTAATAATAAAAAAATAAAATAAAAAATAATCATAATAAATTTTAGGCTCACCAATGTTCAAGATGGTAGAGCCCTTGCTTGTTTGTTTTGTTTTTGGTTTTTTTTATTAAATAAACTGGTAGAAGAATAAGTGTGGGGGAGATATCTCAAGCATAACTAACACACACATTCGAGATCTCCCTAACATGTTGCACAACATCGAGCGATCCATCATATGGAAGGACAAGACAAATGGTTTAAGAAAGGTCGGCTGAACTTCTGGTCCAGCTGAACCACTGCTGATTCCTATAACTCCTTCATCTACAAATGATGGTTTGTGCAACTCTACCCTCACTTCTCCCAAGTTTTTAAATCTAAAAACTGAACAAACTAAAAATTCAAAACTTTTGATGCTCCATCTCCACGCTATACTTTGATAAAATTTGTGTACTCTTTATTCCTCACTAATATTCCTATAACTTGTGAACAATATATCATAGGGACCCTATGTTATCTAACTAATTGGAATATGTGATATAGCTGGATGATATGAACCTTGTTCTCTTATATGAAGAACTTCGGATTTGTTTTCAAAAATTAAAATTCAAATAACATGCCCCTCGATGATATGAAAATTCCTACCAAAGCCATATCTAGTGCTTCAAGCTTAAAAACCTTCATATATATGCTACTTATTTCTACATTGAGTTTTGTCAAGGTTTTTTGACCCTTGTTGAGAAAGTTATCATACCTCTAAGATCAAGATCACGTACACGCCACATATATAAGCTATTCCTACACTAGGAATACGCTATAATAGGTTTCCGTCCACCAAAAACTCTACTCCTTCACTAGGAGTAGACAAAAAGATATGTCTTAGAAATAAATACTCCATGTTCTACAAAATAGTGATCTCTCTCAATATATAGTTTAAGAGACATGGGCTATGCAAAAATATATATAAAAAATGGGACACATGAAGGTCCCAAAGAAAGAAAAAATTTGGACACATGAAGGTCCAAATATAGAAAAAAATGGTGAGCACATGAAGGCTCATGCAAAATGATAGCCATGTTCTCAGTGTAATTGTTCAATGGAGAGATCACTCATATCGAAAGGAGTATAGTATAGTTTTTTACTCTGTTATATCCACACACATGCACTTCTTGATCTAAGGGTATGACATCTTTCTCCTTGGATCCGAGTTTTGACTCCACAAAACATGTAGAGTAAGTATGCCTTCGTATCTTTCCCTACCCAAAGATACATATAAGCTTTTTAGAAGTAGGAAAGAAAGAAGGCAACACTTTGATATGCCTTGGTGAGGAACCACGCACATACATGAGCAATCCGAGAGAATAATTTGAGGAGCTAAGGTATGTTTACATTTTCAAAATCAAATGAAAACCCAAGTTTATGAGCTGATTGATGCAAGGGGATTTTGAATCTATGTTGTTCCATTATTCAATTAACCAAGATAATATGGTAGACACTCCAGAGTTCACAAGTGCAGGTGAAGCTTGGAATAACTTTTATGCAGGTTATATATTAGGAGGTGACCCATCTTAGTCCTAAACTTTACTCGAGGATGAGCAAAGGGCTAAGTGTGGGGGAGCCTGTTGGCCATCCTTATTGCATAATTTTAGCCGCCAATATCTATATGAAATCCACACCAAACTTAGTGAATAGGGCTTTATGCTAACGATTTCCATGAGTTTTGGTGTTTCACTTGTTTTTTGGGGCAAACATGAAATCATACCAAGATGGGCCAAAAGTGAAGTGATATATAAGAGAAACACCAATCCTTCATTCTGGCCTAAACAAAGCAAGGAGAAAAGAAGGAAAAGCCCACTCACCTACCCAAACATGGGCCAACACACATCGAGGATGTGGCCTAGGCCCAAGAGGGAACCAACCATGCGAAGATGGATGTGGGCCGAGGCCACCCAGGCACAAGCGCGCCAGGGGCGTGGTCGTGTCCTAGCTGCTGCCAAGTGGGCCCAGTTTTGGCCTACCAACAGAAACTGCCTCCCCCATGTTAGTTCAGCTAGGGATGTCTAGGTTCAACACATTTGGGAGGTGGTTGGTGGTCAGTTTGGGGCATTAGTGAGGGGAATATTCTAAGGAATCAAGGAATCATTCCCCTCCTCCCCCTATAAAAGGAGGGCTCCCCCTCCTCGTTCAAACAACTTTCCAAGGGAGAAGAGCTACCACACTCTACACTAGAGCAACACACCAAAGGGTTTAGGCCCTAGCTAGCTAATTAGAGTTGAGTAGTGGAGAGATGTGAGGGAAAGCTCGGGGAAGCGCCAGACTTTTCAGTGTCTCCCCGCTTTTGTACCTCAATGAACACCGGTACTTCAGCGGAGATTTCTTCTAAGTAAGTGTTCATGTTTCCTTTAGCTATTGAGTCTTTGTTTAGTTAAGTTTTACTTATACTTGTTGGTGGGTTCATCGTCTGTCCCTGTGGTGAATGCTCTAGTAGAGGGCCCTAATAAAGACGGATAACCCTTCGTGACGCTAAATTAGTAGCTAATAGCTTAGATAGCTGTCTTGGTTGGCAGCTTCCTTCGTTTGCCTCATATCATCTGGTTGAGGGGTAGGTGGCAGGTGGTGATAGCCCTATCCGTCCTTTGCAATCCCTCACATCATGATATGGTGTAGAGCTACATGCTGGCATCGCTTGGCAGACTAGGTGATCTCCAATGACCGAAGTGAGAAGTGTAGATGGAATTTAGCTATCCTTAGACCCAAAGGCCATAGGAATCCTTTTCTACCTTCTACCAACTCTACCCTTGGGTTGTCCTTGGATGAACTGGCTTAAAGAAAGTACATCTGTTCCCTATGGAAAATATGATACCCTGAATACTTCTGGGTGAAGGCTATAACGGTAGTTTCGTATGCTTGCGGATTCTTTCTACATATGTTAAGAAATACCAACAACCACACCAGGAGGATTAGGGCTAGACTCTATAATGTAGTAGATTAGAAACTTAAGAGTTAGGGAGAGTTGGCCATGGTTCAGGAGAAATCTTCGGATGTCTAGTATATTTTTGTATCTTACCTTTGCAAGACTTATGCTTAAATAGATTTGTCTTCTCTATTTACTTTTATGCTTTTTATGTGTACGGTTAGTATAGTTGTTGCATCTAACATGGGATCTCTGCTCGTATTGGGTGCTCTAGTTTTTACGTGAGACTAGAGTAGTAATCGCCAGCATAAACATGGTGTCTAGGTTAGAGTTTACCTGAGATTGTACCCAATCCTCTAGTTAGTTGTGGTAGCCCTAGGGGTGACAGCTCTATTAGACCTTTGTAATCCACCACATTAGGGTTGGTGTGCATAGAGCTTTAGGCAGCCTTTGTAACACCTCAGGTGTTTAGCTCCATAATTGCATTGCATTTGCATGAGCATAAGCATGCATCATTTCATGTTATTTTATGTGATTGCAACTAATGTGGTTGTTTTTAGAATTTTGTTTGACTCACATCATGTGACACTAGGTAATTGGTGTAACAAAAGGGAAGAGTAGCTAAATATATCTCACAACACCTTAGTTATACTTAGGGTCACTAATGGAGCAAGGTTCATGTTGACCAAAATCACCAAAATGCCCTCCAAGGTGTAGTTGACCACCATTTAGCCCTAGGATGCTCTAGTTTGACCAATTAAAAAGTCTAGCTTAGAGACCTTGCATGGAGGAGCACCCTTAAACAAAGTTGTAGGGAATTTTATGGGGAACAAAAGTCTCAATATGACCATCTCATGAAACTGGCCAGAACATGCTCAAAAATGGCCCACAAGTCAGCTAGAGGGGCTGTCTCAACACTTAGAATTTTTCTAAGTCTCAAAAGTGTCCCTCTAGTTTTACTGTGACCTACTTTGGAAACTTGAAGTTTGTAAACCAGACCAAACCAGCTCCAACTCATGTTGACACTTTTGTGGTACTCACTTAGCTCTACAACATTGTCAACATCACCATCACCTAGTTCTAAATGGTTTAGGAGATATGGTGTCTAGAAAATCGGGTTTCAGTCGGCTTAATGACTGAAACTACATTTCAGTTTCGAAGTGCACCACTTTGGAGCTCTGTGGTTTCAAATCTAGGCCGAACCAATCCAAACTCCAATTGACAAACTTGTAGCCCTCATGTAGCTCTACAACATTGCCAACATCAACCACGCCTGGTTCTCACTGGTTTGGGAGTTAATCATCGACGAAGTTGCTCTGTCAGTCGAACGATGACGGCCTCCATTCAGTCAACAACATTGCCATTCAGTCGGACAACCGACTCGCGTCGTGGCGCTCGGGAAGAGCCTGGTGGCCGCGTGGCGTGCGCGTCCTGCTGTCGCCTCCACGTCGCGAGCCCAAGCGCGGGGTTGTACACCGAGCGGACACCTCCACCCCCTCACTCGCGCTAACTCTCCTCCCCCTCCCTCTCGCTCTGGCCGGGCTCACCGAGGCGGAAATCGGAGATGCCATTGCCACCGCAGCCTTCTCCGTGCTCGCGCGAGCTCACCATCTCACCACCGTCCTCCAAATCCCGTTCACTACTCCGCCAACATCCCCTCCACCTCCTTCAACCGCTGCTTGACCGGATTGTGAAGAGGTGAGGGCGAATTTCGGTTTCCGCCACCGCGAGTCCTCGCCGGCGTACTGTCCGCGCAGCGGCTCACCGTGGCTAGCTCCCTACGGTCACCCTCCAGTCTCCCCGCTATGTGTTCTGGGTTCCGGGGTGGGTAGAGCAGCCTAGGTAATGACGCTACCGGATGGGATGGCCGGTACACGGTGGAACTCCATCGTGCACTGCCGTGCCATGGCCGCCGGTGCGGTGCTCACGCGGCCAGCGGCACTCGCTCCACCTCCATCCTCTTCCTTGGCATAAAGAGGTCTGCCATGCCCTCAGGAAGCCGTAGCACACCTCACTTAGGTCCCTGGCCCTCAGAGCTCGCCGGACCGCCACCGGGTGCCGCCTCCGAGCCGCGGTCGCCATGGCCGTCATAGCTAGGGTGGGATAGGGTCAGCCAATCTAGGTTTGGTCGATGTGGGAAGTCGCGGGGAAGCCGTTGGTGCTCTTCCCGTCGCCGGAGTCGTCGTCGTCGGCGAGCTAGAGCTCGCCGGAGTCGCGGCCGTCTCCCCCCTCTGCTCTTCTCTCTCTGACTGCGGGCCCACGCTGTCAGCGCCACGCGCGCGCGGGCGGGAGTCCGGGACGGGCCGCGCGCGTTGTGGGCCGCGTCTGCTCCCGGGCCGGCCCAGTAGCGAGTTAGGGTTTGGTTTTGTTTTTCTTTTCATATTTGTCACAGATTTTAGTTGATGTTTGGAAAATGTAGATCTAGGGTTTTACTTGCCCAAAAATTATGAGATAAATTTTGTTAGGATCTGCATGATGTGTAGTATTTTAGAAAAATATAAATTTGATAAGTGATGTTTAGTTTCTGGGAGATTTAAATAGGTCTTTGAAATGTGTTTTAAATTACATGCAAATTTGTTTAAATCATATCTTGAGTTTCAGTGTTCCAAAAATTATGAATTTTGGTGGGTAGACTAATTTATACTTGCTCTAGCTTGGGTAAAAATTTGGGCAGTAGTGCTTAAGTACTTTTCAAGTTATAATGCTATCTTGTATTTTAGGAAATACTTAAATGAATTTTAGTAATTTTTCTACATGTGCAATGTTCTTACAACTTTTTGGAGAATGTCCTGGTACCCTAAAGTGTCCAAGAAAATTAGGAAATCTGTTGTTTGACACATTTTACTATGAATTGTTATTTATACAAAAATCAGCCTTTTGGGCTTGTGAATTTTGTTTAGGGAGTTTCTTTAAATAATTTTAGTTCAAATTTTTACAGTGGTCTATTTTTGGTTCATAGAGTCTCCATTAATTTTTGTAGAATTTTAGGAGCAGTTTACATATATGTTTAAAATTCCACTTAATTACTTAAGTAAATTAAGAAATGAGTTTAAATAAATATTTTAGGTAGGCACACCTTACTTTCTGGTGTTTTTGTGACCTATGTGAACTTGTGGTAACATTAGTTTAGTCTTAAGGGATGTTTGCCACATAAATAAATATTTAATATTTGCAATTCTAGGTTTTCTGGACAGCTGGTAGTATTTCTAGGTTTGACCTTTGATAAATGTGGTTGCTGGAAAACTTGTAAATACCAAAGTTGTAGTAAGCTTGATAAACTAGCTTGTATCAAAATTTGGGAGCATTTGGCTTAGTAGTTTGGGAGTTAGTGCTGTTTAAAGTGACAGTCCAGAATTTGCTACTCTCTGTTTAGAGAGGACAGATTCTGGAACTTATGAAATTCGACATGGAGAACTTAGGAATTTTGGGTTGAGATCTGAAAATGAATTGTAGTGCATTTCTTAGGCTTTCCAGATTGTCTTAGATCATATCTTTTGGAGTTAGGAATCTTCAGTTATGTTAGAATCTTTGAACTGTTGTCCAGGGTGTCTTACTATGATATTTTGGGTGTTGGATTTGGTGACCTAAGTAATGTTACTCTTGTAATTGTTAGGTGCTAGGGCCTTAACCGAAGAAGAACAGCTATATCTTAGGTTGGGTAGATTAGGTAAGTACTTCTCCACCGGAGAAGAGATTCGCACGTATTGATGAAGTGACTTGAATAGAGTACTTTTATTGCTGAAATGCATTTCATTCCGAGCATGTTGCACCCATTATGCATCCATGATAATTATTGTGCACTCATGCAATAGGTGTTCCGGAGGGGGTAACGCTCCTCGAATTCGACCAAGTGACTCCGGAGGAAGTCCAGGACCAGCCGGAGCAACCAGAGGAACCAACCGGCGGAGAAGTTCCCGCAGAAGACCTGCCTGAGTGTCCTGACCACCGGCCCTCGACCTTTCTAAAAGGCAAGCCCTGGTGCATGCTGAACCCATCATTTTATAAATCTATCTTGAGTACTTTTAATTGTTTAATGCATTAAGTTGTAGGAGTTGTATGAAAACAATTGTTGCATTATACCTGTCCTTGCCCAGATATCGTACTTGAATCCTAATTTAGGTTTAGGTACGTATCAATGCTTAGCCCTGCTTAGTACGGTAGAAGTCGGGTCATTTCCGGTCATCCGCGAGATGTAGGAAGGAGTCACGAGTGGCTTTATGGCTATCGTGGATGGAACCATGCTTTAAAATGAAATGGAGACCGGGCGGGAGTTCGATAGTACAGCCGCAAGACACTTCACGTCTTGGGTGTGGAGCTATGCCCGTCTGAGTCGTTTAAGGACCAATTCACTGTACGTCCTTGAGTCATGTTGAACGCAGTCTAACACTTAGTTGGCCGGATAAGCCGTTCCGACCGCGAAGCCGAGTAATGTGATTCAGGCCGGGAATCGAATGGTAGGTTGCTTCTTGGAGGAGAGAAAGGATGTGCTTGGGGACATTGGCGTGAGACCAAGGGGGGTTAGAGTCCCTATCACCTGGCAGAGTGTCGCCCTTGGGGCCGCAACATCATTCGGACCCGCGATTCTTGAATCATATGAAAAGGTGGCTTGTGCGACTCTGGCAGGGGCCTGCACGGTGAGTGTTATAAATACCCCTCCAGCTGGATAGGAATTCGATTCGAATCGCCGTCGCTCCCGGTTAGTGAGCACTTGACTTGAGCAGCGGCAACGTAGATCTCATTAAATGAACAGATGGTTAAGTGAATGATATAATGTTGCCACAATGTTATACCTGCTATGGATATAATAATAATGTTGTTTGATTATACTCAAGTTAATGTTTAGTACAGGTGCTAAGATAGATGACAGGTAAATGCTAAAAAGAATTGCTAGTACAGGTTATAAGAGTTTCAATTACTTATGCCTTTATGCAAAAATGTGATGTCAGCTAGCCTCTTATGTAAGCCTTGCATAATCCTTGGTATCATCTTATTTCTTGTTTTTGACGGGTAAGTTTAGCTGAGTACATTCTAGTACTCAGGGTTTATTCCCCCCTGTTGCAGATGATATGCTCTACCAAGGCTTCTGCAAAACTTGACTCCACCCTGCGGGTGACGAAGACTAGATCACTAGGGCGTGATCATCTTTTATGTACTTTCCTGATGCTTTTGCGGGTGGTTGATCATTAAGACTGGCAGTAGTATGTGAACTAATGCGTATGTTATGCTTCCGCTACTTTATAAACTTGGTTTGTAATAATTGCGACTCCGTGTGTGTAAACTTATTGCGGAACTACTTATGAAATGTAACGTATGATGTTGTATGTTGAATGATGCGATCTTGGTTGTAAGCAAGTTGGTTTGAAATCCTTCGTGGTTTCGATTGACTACCAGGATTATATGGGCTCAAGTTCGAAAATTTGAGCGCTTCGGTGCTTGTTTTTGTACTTGTGCTCTTATAATTTGGTCGATTCTGTTACAGCTGGTATCAGAGCATAATTCAACATTAAACACATCGTACGAGTAATTAAAAACAAAAGTATTTGATTATGAAAAGGGTTAAAACTCTAAGAATTATTTTCATAGGTATGCCAGTGATCACATCCCTTAGCCCAAATAAGGACTCTTAGGTGGCTTATTATAAAGACTAACTTGGGGGCCTTGTTTGTTTTTGTTTCGTCGTCCATACAGCGTGATATTGTATGGATGTCATCCACTTGGGTGATAATGTATGGATCAATTGCCTCGACGCTCTGGTAAGTGTGAGTTGTGAGAGCATGATCGTCCAACCGGCGATCTAGGGGAGAGTAGTTTTGGTGACTTGCATACTTACAGGTTTAAACCGTGTAATTATATAAGCACTTAATTGTGGGGACCTTTATATCGGGTAGCTTTGATACTGAAGTATATACATCAGGGGATGGGTATATGGAAAGTATTTAAATTACTGCTTTTTGGTGTGGTTATATTGGGAAACTGTTGGTCTGAAATGAGATTTTCTGCAGGTACACTAACAGCGTAACGAGTAGACCGATAGTTTCGCTTATATGAGAGAAAGTATGTATGCCACCGCCTAGCGTTAGAACTTTAGGTTTCTACTAAGGTGAGAGGGTGTACGGAACGTGCATGCATCATGTTTAATGATATCATACATATCATTTACTCCCTCCTTATAAATTTCAATAGTCCCGACTAAATTAAATTTCGTATCCCCTAAATGATCCTCACTTTAAGTCGTATCTTGTTGCTACAGATGGCACGTACCAAGAGGACCGCTCGCAAGTCCACTAGAGGCAGGGCACCTCGTCACCAGCTCTCTCCACGTGAGCCCTGCCCCGAGCCCACTGAGGTGGAAAGGATGAGGGCTGAGTTGGCCGAAGTGACTGCTGCCAGGAATGCAGCGCGTCAGCAACTGGAGCAAGTGATTCATGATCGTGACCAGGAAACCCTTGCAATCTAGAGATTGACAGTAGCAAATCACAACTGTCAACGCATGCTGGTCCGTGTCATGAATCAGAGGGATGAAGCCTGGCATGAGGAGAACGTTCTGAGAGCTCGTCAGTTTGAGCTTGAGCAACAGTTGGAGAATGCTGAAGAATACAATGACAATCTTCATGAAAAAGTACACCGCCTTAACAACCAGCTAAATCCTCTGTTGCCTCGAAACAACAACGCAGATGAGGACATGGGTTCGGGAATCATCATGGCTGAAGATGATGATGAAGTGGAGGTCAATGGGCCCCAAGATGCCGCACCAGAAGAAGCACCAGAAGAAGAGCCAGAAGAAGAAGAAGACAAGGAGTTAGAGCCTATTAGCGACGAGGATGGCAGGGAGATCCTTGACACCGACTCTGAGGATGATGCTTAGAGTAGTCATCGCGTAGCTACGATGTTAGAATCGTCTTTTGTGCCTCCTGGTGTTGGAGTGAGGCTTTGTAATAACTTGACTTTTGGGATGTAAGGTCGCACCCTATGTTTCCTAGATGTTTATTTGAACATGTTAATTTCAATAACAATTGGATGTCTTATTGCGTGCGTTCGATGATGGTGTCACGATTAGCACCCTTTGGTGCCGCGACGAAACCGAGGGCCTCCTATGGCGCGCGACATAAGGTTGTGCTGCTTGGCACGCGCTGTTATCAAGGTGGCTAGTCATGATCCATCATGGAACTCTACTGTTGAGAAGTCTCTTTGTGGTCAGTTTGAAGTAGCCTTTCTCAATCAACTAAAAAAATTGAGATCGAATCCAAGTACCGGGCGAAAGGTCAAAAATCACGTGGATTTTAACGTAAACGGTTTAGTAACTGTTGTGCTCCTTGTGAGTGAGCCTTTATCAAAGTACATCTTGTTGGATTCCCTCGCATGATTGCGCCAATTGATACGCTTGAATGGATTGTGCGGTTGTGATGAATTATTGTGCCATGAGTATTTTGAGAAGTCTATTTCATGAAGTCAGTGTGACATATTTACAATAATTCATCTATAAATTTCCCACATCGTCAGTGCTCATTGGCTATGCATTTTGCAGATGTCGTACAATCTCTGTCGGGGTCGTGGCAATGAGGATGAGGAATAGCCACTGTAACACCCCGGGTGTTATCTTGCCTCCTAATGCACTTGCTTCACATGAGTATAGCCTTATCATAAGCATCTCATCTTGTTGCCTAAGTTTAAGTAAGTGAAACATGCTTGTGCCATTATGTTTCTTTGTCTTGTAATGCTATGATCATGTGTGCAAATGTAAGTTATTGCTTTGAATGTTTGTAAACATGTTAGGATTGCTTAACTATGAATTTGGAGCATTTCTCATGTTAATAGCTTATGCTAACTTAGCTCCTAAAGTGTTGTTTTCCATGCTTTGTTAGTATAGTGTGCTAGCTGACCTCTCAGAATCTCTATCTTAGAGTTTGAATCAGTCTAAGTCAATTATATCAAAGTTGTAGTAAATTTTATAAGCTTCAACTTTGTCAATTGACCCATCTCATGATTCAGCTCTTAAGCCTGTCAAAACTGCAGTTTACTACTGTTCTGGAATTCTGTTAGTTCCCAAAAACAGATTCTATTCCTTGATCTGTATCTCGCAAACTATGCTAATTCAAGCTTGACTCCTTAAAGCAAAGTTGTAGAGAATTTCCTGAGCTACAAGTTTGTCAATTGGCACTTTGGCTAATTCGGCCTAGTTCATGAGCTACAAGGTCTGGAAGTTCCTGCTGTTTTGAAGCTTCGAAAATCGGCTAAGTCTGGGTGACTTAACTTTTCAGTTTCAGTTTGCGTGTACCTTACTTTGGCGCATTTTCTTTTGAAAACCGTTGAGAATTAGATGAAAGTTCTTTGAGCAAACTTGTTGTACTTGTGTAGCTCTACGCATTGGTGAAATTGGTTGACCAAATCACGCCACACTTTGAGAGATCAAGGGGCTCAAAGTTAGCAGTTTCAGTCGCTTGAAACTAAACTGCAGAATTCAGTTTTGAGGTACCCTTCTTTGGAGCTCGATATCTTCTAATCTAGGCCGACTTAGCTCTTGATTATTAAAGCAATATCGTTCACCTCATAAAGCTCTATAACTTTGTCTCTTGCGCCAAAACCAATGGACAAACGGATTGGAAGACAGAGGATGAGGAAGATTGAGTATCAGTCATATGTTTGCAGTAGTATTGTTGGTTTCTAATTTCTGAAATTTGGAAACGTTGATCGGGCTGGACCCGTCGTGGCCGACCGATCACAGTCTAGCAATGCCGCGTGGCCTTGGGGACGCCCGCTGCTCGACACCTTCGCACCCACACGTCCTCGTGCCTTGTTGAAGAAGCCGGTGCCCTCTCTCTTCTCCCCCTCGGTCTCCCTCATCTCTCGCTCTATCTCGCTCTCGTCGTCTTCAAGGTCGAGTACGAGCAGAGCCATGATGTCGCTGCTCCTCCTCTGCAGCGTTCCCCCTCCAGCCTCACTATCCTCTTCCTCTATCCATCCCATGACGGCCATGCTGCACCTCCTCCGCTGCCATCGCTGGCTGGCCAGGCCGGTGGTCACAGCCACGTGCACAGGTGCGGGCACGCGACCTGCCACGGGCCGCCGAAGCCACGCTCGTTGCCATCGACCGCCGTAGCTAGGCTGCAGCTGGCTACCATAGGCCGAGCCAAGGTGAGGCGCGGCTCAGGGCTGGTCACAGCTCGGCCGCTGGCCACCGGCGGATGACCACCTCGCCGGAAACCGGCCAGAGCCCGTCGATCCCCTACCTGTTGCGTCGAGAGATTGAAGAAGAAGGACCCTCTAGTAAATAGAAACTCTTTTGTGTGTTCACTTTGTAAAAGTGCTAGACACATAGATTTACAAATGTGGGCTTGGTTAATTTCAGAGTAGTTTTGTGTTCACTCTGCATAATGTTTTCCCTTTTCTTTTTTTCGGAATTTATATTGCAATTAAATGGCTGAACTTCGAAAATACATGGTAAATTGTAGAAAAATCGTACAATAGCAAATGAGGACTTTTTGGAATCCTTGTAAAATTATCTATGCAGTGGATTTATAATATGGCATGTTTTAGTTTCATATTTGTGCTGTAAAAATAGATTTTTCAGATTAGGTTTTCAATGCTAGTTGTATTTGTCATTTTCTTAACTGCAAATTTAGGGCTCCAAATGAAGTGAAATTTTTGTGGCATGCTACTATTATGCTGTGTGATGTCTGATAAAAATTTCAGGATTTTAGGTCTGATAGTTTAGGAGCTATAAAAATAACAAATGCCATATGCTGCTTTGCTTCTATTCTGGACAGTGCTGCATGTATGCATTGTTTGGCTCAGTTAAGTTATGAATCGTGCCTTGTTGATAATAGATGAGTTGTAGTACTTTTCATAACCTTTTCAAAAAGATAAAGATCACAATTTTTGGTTAAGTATATGTTTAGTTATAGTTGTTTAAAGTACTGTGGCAGTTTCTGCCCAAACCCAGACAGCATTGCTTTGTGTGCCATGTGTGACCTTGTTAGTGGCAGAATTAGTTCTAGATGTTTATAGAAAAGTTATTCACAATTTGTTAAGCTTTCTAAAAAGTCCAGAACCATAATTATTGGATTTGTGAAACTCAAGCTATAACGATTTAAAGTGGCATATCAGATTCTGTCCATATTTTGGACAGAGATGCAATTATTTAATTAATTGACCATGTTAACTGTAGAATCATCTTAAGATGATTACAAGAAAGTAGTAGGTAACTTTATAAGCTTTCCATAAAGTTGAGAATCATGTTTGTTGGAGGTCTAGAACTCCATTTATGCTTCTCTGAAGTTTCTATCAGTTTTCTGTCTATAATTGTACCACTGCTGTTGGGCTGCATGTGTGGTGTTACTCGTGCAACTAGTTTCATGGTGTAAATGATGTTTACTGTGGTTTTGGTAAATACAAAAGTTTTAGATAATTATCTTATCTTTCTTGTGTTAAATTTTCATGATCCCAGGTCGGATAGTTTAAGAGTTGCATGCTTAATAAGTCTACTGTCAGATTTTAATTACCTTCTGTGCAGACTTTAAAGATTGGCATGTTTTGTCATGATAACTTGGGAATCATGTTGAGATGATATTAAATGAAATGTAGAGAATTTCATAAGCTTTCCATAATGTCTTCTTGCAAGTCATTTGGATTTAGGGATCTCCAGTTATGATTAATTTATGGAGCTACTGTATGTATGTCCAGAAAGTGACAGATTTTAGTTGTAGTGCTTTGATTAACTTTGCCATGCTAATGTGTTGAAGTGTGACTCATACCTTTGAAAGTACTTGGGTTAGTACCCTGTGATCTTGAGGCTTCTGTCTTACTTGATGTGCTTGCCATCTTCTATGTTATGCCCTAATGTGGATTAAGTTAATTAGCTCTAGGTGTTTATGAGAACTTTGGTATGCTTGTTTGATTACTCTGTTCATTGCACTTCTATGCATTCACACATGTGCATGGTTGCATCTCATATAGGTACGCTAGCAGAAACGTGTGAAGGATGTGGCGTTGGAGCCAAACCCGAAGACGGTGTTTGGTGGATCCAAACCGGAAGATAGAAGGACCGGACAAGTGGTAGATTGGAGGTTGCTCGCCAAGTGACTTCATCTGACATACTCTAACTTGAGTCGGATCCCAGGCAAGCCCCGGAGCATTATAAGCCTCCTACCTTCAAAGCAATTAATTCTATATATGTTATAAGTATTGTTGCATTAAGTGGTAGGAGTTGGTTGAAAACCTTGCTGCATTATATCATTTCTTGTCCAGATATATGAATCCTTGAATCCTACATAGACTAGGATCGAGTAGATGCTTAGCCCTGCTTTAAGCGGTAGAAGTCAGGTGATTTCCTGTCACCTGCGAGATATAGGGATATTCATATATGACACGGTTGGCTATATTTGCTATCGTGTAATGGAACCATGTGTTAATAAAATGAAATGAGACCGGGCGGGATGACGATAGTGAAGCAACAAGGCATGGAGGTCTTGGGTGTAAATCTATCCCCGTCTGAGTCGTTTAAGGACTGATTCGCTGTACGTCCTTGAGTCATGTTGAACGCAGTCTAACACTTAGTTGGCCGGATAAGCCGTTCCGACCGCGAATCCGAGTAATACAGTTCAGGCCGGGAATCGACTGGTAGGTTGCTTCTTGGAGGAGAGAAAGGATGTGCTTGGGGACATTGGCGTGAGACCAAGGGGGGGTTAGAGTCCCTATCACTTGGCAGAGTGTCGCCCTTGGGGTCGCGACATCATTCGGACCCGCGGCTCCTGAACTGTACCAAAGGTGACCTGAGCAGCCCTCGCCAGGCGTGACTCGGTGAGTGTTAGAAATACCCCTCCAGCTGGATAGGAATTCGATTCGAATCGCCGTCGCTCCCGGTTAGTGAGCACTTGACTTGAGCAGCGGCAACGTAGATTCCATTAAATTGAACGGATGGTTAATTGGATCACGATGGAAAGGTTGCCTCAATTTATACCTGCTATGGTTAATATTGTTTGCTCCTAATAAAGTGAGTGCTCTAGTACAGGTTCTAATATAGATGATAGGTGAATGATAATTAACTTGATGCTTAAGCATTAATGATTAATCATCTATATTAAGCTTTTATGCAAAAGGTTGTCAAGCTAGCCCCACTTTATATCAACCTTGCATGATCCTTGGTGTCACCTTATTTCTGGTTTCTGACGGGTAAGTCTAGCTGAGTACCTTCTTGTACTCAGGGTTTTATCCCCACTTGTTGCAGGTTGTGAAGTATCATGGCGGCTGCAAGAGTTGGTTGGCTCCTGCCGTAGAGGCAGAGTGTGATCATGGGCATGATCCTTCTTATTTATCTTATCTCTAATGCTTTTATTGGAAGTCGACCGTGGTACTGGCATGTATTTTAAATAAGATTAATGTTAGTTTCAAATTACTTTGCTTCCGCTACTTTTGAACTTAAGTTGTAATAACTATGTTGAACTCTGATGTATATTCAATTACTTGCGAAATGGTTGTAACATGTGACTTGTTATATTGAATCACTACGATCTTAGCTTGTATGTTGGTTGGTTTGAATTCCCTCGTGATTTCATTG
Source organism: Saccharum officinarum (assembly GCA_020631735.1). Taxonomy (NCBI): domain Eukaryota; kingdom Viridiplantae; phylum Streptophyta; class Magnoliopsida; order Poales; family Poaceae; genus Saccharum; species Saccharum officinarum. The sequence goes on along the minus strand of CM036175.1, from coordinate 40,335,088 downwards.
GACTACCGGAGTTATATGGGCTCAAGTGCGAGAATTTGATCATTTCGGTGATTGTTTTTGTACTTGTGCTCTTATAATTTGGACGGTTCTGTTACAGCTGGTATTGGAGCAAGATTCAACATTAAACTTGTCGTATGTGTATTTAAAACAAAGGTTTTATTTTATAAAATCAGTTTTATCAACTTATAGTTATATATAATTTTGTCAAATCTAAATTTTAAACCTAAGTATGCCAGTGGTCAATTTCCTTACGCCCATATAAGGATTATTAGGTGGCTTATATAAGTACTAACTTTGGGGTTTTTCATTTATGCATCTATGCCTAGGCCAAGGTATGTATGTGTGATGACTCTCCCACACTATGCTACCCGGTGTGTCAGATTAGAGGTAGCCTTCATATATGAAATAGCCATATATGTTGCTAGTTTACTTTTATGCAACGTCGCACCTACGCTCAGGTAAGTGTGAGTTGTGAGAGCATGACCGTCCAACCCTCGGTCTAGGGGAGAGCTAGTTTTGGTTATTGAATTATTTACATGTTACACACATGTATATATGAAGGTACTTAATTGTGGGTGATCGAATGATTCGGGTAGTTTTGGTGCTATATGTATATATACAGGGGTATATGTATATGAGAGTACTTAAAAATTTTACTTACTGCTTTCATTGTGTGCCATATATTGGGGAATTATTGGGCTGCAATGAAACTTTTCTGCAGGTACGTTAACCACAAATGTGTAAGTCGAATGTAGCTGACGACTAGCTATATATCGAGAGAGTGCGTGTAATGCCACCGACATAGAACGTGATCGCCACCTTGGGTTGGCAATCTTGTGAGGACGAATGGGACGAAGCATGCATCTTCATGATTGTTGCCTTATGCATAGTTATGCTCCTCTCATCCTTGTTCAAATGATAAGTAACTTGTGATCAAGGTAGTACACTATCTTTCTTGGGTGAAGCTAAACAAGAATGCCTTACTCCATGTTGTTCACCCAAGCGTTTGCAAATGCTTTAGACCTCACCTAAGTAATTGTGATTCTTAGCAATGAATTAAATTAGTTGGTCTAAGGTAATAATATTTAGAGCTACTAGAATAACATGTTTGTGTGCTCTCTTGTTAAGTAGAACAAAGGCAAGTTTAGTTTTGCTTGTCGAATGTTGGCTGCTAGAACGTTTTCTGTTGTAGTGATGCTTTTATGGTCATAATGGTGTTTTCTGTAGTTACGGGGAATACCAAAGTTGTAGCCAACTTACTTTTCTATCTTCTCCTAAAATTTTATGACCCTAGGTCTTATGGTTTGGGAGTTATAAGTTTTAGAAGTTTGTTGTCAGAATCTGCTCATGTTCAGAACAGATCTGAATGTTTGCTTTATTTGACCTATGTGCTTATGGAATCATGTCTTGGAAATATTAGAGCAAGTATAGTACTTTTTCTAAGCTTTCCAAAATGCTAAAGATCACTACTTTTGATGGTATAAATCTCTAGTTATGAGCTTGCAAAATAGAATGACAGAATCTGTCTAAATTGGGGCAGAGATGTCTTCTTTGTCTTGTTTTGCCTTGTTGGCTATAAAACCATCTTAATATGATAGTAAGAAAGTTATAGACAACTTAATAAGCTTTACATAAAGTTAAGGCTCAGCCTTGTTGGGTCCCTAGAACTCCAGTTATGCAATTTTGAAGTTCTTGTCAGTTTTCTGTCCATATTGGTACAGATCTGAAACTTCAGCATGTTTGACCATGCTAACCTATGATTTAGCTTTTGGTATGAATAACTGATGTGTAGCCATCTTTCTAAGCTTTCTAGAAAGTCTAGGATCACCTTTATGGGATGTCTACAACCTCAGCTATGGTCGAAACAATTAACTACTATGTTGCTGTCCATGTTCTGTGCCCATGCTAAGTAGCCACCTTAGCTAGCGTTTGTCTTAGGCTAAACTCGTAGTTAGTTCTTGCTTTAGATGAATGTTTGTTATGGGTGAGCCTGATGCTTAGTAGTGGTTGCTTAAGCTAATTGGATTGGATCTCTCCAATGCTTGACTATGATGTTTGTATGTATGCTTGTTAATTAATTAGTGTCATAGTTGTCACTTCGATTGTCTTCGGTAAGTATACGAGTGTCGAGTAGCTTTATCTTAGAGCAATACTCGAGTTACGTGAAACGATCTCTTGGCGTCATCCCCAATTAGGTTCTTTTCCTTATGAGCCCAAGTCTGGACCATTAAATATTCGTGTATACCATGATTGTCCTGCAACCGCACGTGAATACCTTTGTTTGATCTACTAGCCAAGATAGTTTCTCTTCAACTCTTCCTTTTGGCTATAGTTGTTTGATGCCAAGTTGTAAGACCCTTAACTGAATCCTTGTTGGACCTTTCGGTTACCTCTCCTAAAGGTTAGCTAGTGTGACGCAATGTATCCATGCTATGACCTCTAAATCGTGTGCTTGCAAATTCATGCATCTACCTTATCAACCCAATCTATGCCATTTGAAATTCCTCATTGGGTGTATGTTCAGTAATAGTGTTATGAGTAGCAACTAATGGTGCCGCGACGAAACCGAGAGCCTCCTGTGGGTGCACACACAAGGTTGTGCTGCTCGGCACGCGCTGGTATCATGGTTTCTAATCATAATCCATTGCAGAACAACACTGATGTGATTTTCACGTGACCTTCTTCCTTGATGGTTTTCCCATATCTTATCGAAAGACCCTTATATTGAACCAAAAGTAGTAAAACTTCCTTCTGAAGTTGCTAAGAGGATAACCTTTGAAGAACAGGCCACCGACATAAACATTAACATACTACAAGAGGTGGTAGACATGTGACTCTACTTAGTTGTTCTAGTATTGACAACTCAATCTAGTGAGCAACGTATCTCATCTCTGTTGGATAAGACTCGATTGTCACATTACGCAAGTCTTAACCTTTGTATGCATAATAACCATACCATTGAGATCAACCATCTCTGGTGAGACTCCGTATCTGCTGACTTCAATGGCAACCATCTGCTTTGTATCAACCGCAATTATTGTGATCAAGAATGAAGATTTGGAACTTTTTAGTGTTGAGAGACAACTAATTAGTTACCAATAGGAAGGTTAATCTCCAGCTAGGTAACGACTCTTTGGTAGCTATGAAGGCTATGTCTTACAGAGCAATAACCAACAAGAAGTTAATCAACTAGCCAACCACTTAAGTGATATTCTATCTTCTAGAGCCATTGTGATCAAGTCAATTCTGTCTTGAACAATCACACAGATAGTGCAAGGTGTTCTATCAGCTAAAGCGAAGAATTAGAGAAAGTATGACCTAGTTTCAATTAGCATCCTTGTGCCCATAGGTGCCACAAATGGTTTGTCCATAACTTTATTGGACGAAGTGTCAAGGAATATTCAGAAGCGGTTCCTTATCCTTGTAGGAATGTTCTCCAGGCAGAATATGTGTTTTGCCCTGCAAAAGTAACCTGCAAGTTCAAAGCGTGTGCATCCTCGGATTGGTATGTAAATTAATAGTCGAGATCTGCTGTTGGATGGTCCTTTTGAGGTCTCACAGATACTAGTTTACACTCTTTCATTTGCTTTTGGTTTCTCGTATCCCCAATGTACGAGTAGCCTTGGTTTCTGCAAATCAATTTATACCATCGTGAATTAAAAGCAATTTGAAAAGTGTCAAACAACAGATTTCCCATCTTAGAGCTGCTATTTGATCCTAAAAAGGAAGCCTCAAGGTGAAAGTTGGCCTGACAAAGTTGTTATGCTGCAAGTCAGCTCAACTTACAATACAACTAAGTCACCAAGGAAAATTTTACTCAATCGCTTGGTGGTAGACTACTCCCCGCGGTTTAGTAAATATTATAACTTTTGTTGTCCTTAAGGCCTCACAACATCATTCTTTAGGAATTATTTTCCAATGATGACATACTTTGGTACCTTATACATGTTTTTACCAAGAGCTTGCATCTGAATCCATCCGGATAACTGTTGCAATTCGATAAGAGAATCTTCTTAGGTAACATTTGGCAGAAATACGGAGCCAACTGAGTCAGTTATCATATGTACTAATCCCTTGACAGACTTAGATAATACAGTGTTGTCATCAGAGAAAAAGAACTGCACACATGGAACCTTAAGTAGTTTTTTCTTTAGTTGATATCAGAAGGATTGAACATTTACGACCAACATAGACCCTGTCTATTGGTTAATCAGTATCCTATAACCTCAGAGGATGTTTGTCATCTATGATCTCACCCCGTTTGGAAGGTTGCGCTCAAGCCATTCTGGTAGAGGGCTACTTTTCAAACCGTGTGAATATAGAGTCAATTCAACGAGTATACTTCTGATAATTCCGGTCTAGTGTGGAGTTCATACAGCCCATACTATGTTCACTAGAGAAGAAGAGATACTTGTGTATGGTTAGCTTATGGACCAATTGATCTCTATATAATGAGAACGAAGTACTGCGTTGTCTTGGATTCCTCCCAAAGTAACAATGCTTCATGGAAGTCAATGAAGGAAATTCTTCAGACAAATTTTACCATGAAGAGTAAGTATCAGAAAGTGCCTTTGGCCAAATTGTTCACCAATGTTGAAGCTTTGTAGCTGAATGCTATAGCAGATGTTGGGAACTAGATAACGTGCCTCTCCTCAAAAGGTCTTCCATTTCGAATCTCGGGACGCGATTCTTTTAAGGGGGGAGGGCTGTAACACCCCGGGTGTTATCTTGCCTCCTAATGCACTTGCTTCACATGAGTATAGCCTTATCATAAGCATCTCATCTTGTTGCCTAAGTTTAAGTAAGTGAAACATGCTTGTGCCATTATGTTTCTTTGTCTTGTAATGCTATGATCATGTGTGCAAATGTAAGTTATTGCTTTGAATGTTTGTAAACATGTTAGGATTGCTTAACTATGCATTTGGAGCATTTCTCATGTTAATAGCTTATGCTAACTTAGCTCCTAAAGTGTTGTTTTCCATGCTTTGTTAGTATAGTGTGCTAGCTGACCTCTCAGAATCTCTATCTTAGAGTTTGAATCAGTCCAAGTCAATTATATCAAAGTTGTAGTAAATTTTATAAGCTTCAACTTTGTCAATTGACCCATCTCATGATTCAGCTCTTAAGCCTGTCAAAACTGCAGTTTACTACTGTTCTGGAATTCTGTTAGTTCCCAAAAACAGATTCTATTCCTTGATCTGTATCTCGCAAACTATGCTAATTCAAGCTTGACTCCTTAAAGCAAAGTTGTAGAGAATTTCCTGAGCTACAAGTTTGTCAATTGGCACTTTGGCTAATTCGGCCTAGTTCATGAGCTACAAGGTCTGGAAGTTCCTGCTGTTTTGAAGCTTCGAAAATCGGCTAAGTCTGGGTGACTGAACTTTTCAGTTTCAGTTTGCGTGTACCTTACTTTGGCGCATTTTCTTTTGAAAACCGTTGAGAATTAGATGAAAGTTCTTTGAGCAAACTTGTTGTACTTGTGTAGCTCTACGCATTGGTGAAATTGGTTGACCAAATCACGCCACACTTTGAGAGATCAAGGGGCTCAAAGTTAGCAGTTTCAGTCGCTTGAAACTAAACTGCAGAATTCAGTTTTGAGGTACCCTTCTTTGGAGCTCGATATCTTCTAATCTAGGCCGACTTAGCTCTTGATTATTAAAGCAATATCGTTCACCTCATAAAGCTCTATAACTTTGTCTCTTGCGCCAAAACCAATGGACAAACGGATTGGAAGACAGAGGATGAGGAAGATTGAGTTTCAGTCATATGTTTGCAGTAGTATTGTTGGTTTCTAATTTCTGAAATTTGGAAACGTTGATCGGGCTGGACCCGTCGTGGCCGACCGGTCACAGTCTAGCAATGCCGCGTGGCCTCGGGGACGCCCGCTGCTCGACACCTTCGCACCCACACGTCCTCGTGCCGAGTTGAAGAAGCCGGTGCCCTCTCTCTTCTCCCCCTCGGTCTCCCTCATCTCTCGCTCTATCTCGCTCTCGTCGTCTTCAAGGTCGAGTACGAGCAGAGCCATGACGTCGCTGCTCCTCCTCTGCAGCGTTCCCCCTCCAGCCTCACTATCCTCTTCCTCTATCCATCCCGTGACGGCCATGCTGCACCTCCTCCGCTGCCATCGCTGGCTGGCCAGGCCGGTGGTCGCAGCCACGTGCACAGGTGCGGGCACGCGACCTGCCACGGGCCGCCGAAGCCACGCTCGTTGCCATCGACCGCCGTAGCTAGGCTACAGCTGGCTACCATAGGCCGAGCCAAGGTGAGGCGCGGCTCAGGGCTGGTCACAGCTCGGCCGCTGGCCACCGGCGGATGACCACCTCGCCGGAAACCGGCCAGAGCCCGTCGATCCCCTGCCTGTTGCGTCGAGAGATTGAAGAAGAAGGACCCTCTAATAAATAGAAACTCTTTTGTGTGTTCACTTTGTAAAAGTGCTAGACACATAGATTTACAAATGTGGGCTTGGTTAATTTCAGAGTAGTTTTGTGTTCACTCTGCATAATGTTTTCCCTTTTCTTTTTTTCGGAATTTATATTGCAATTAAATGGCTGAACTTCGAAAATACATGGTAAATTGTAGAAAAATTGTACAATAGCAAATGAGGACTTTTTGGAATCCTTGTAAAATTATCTATGCAGTGGATTTATAATATGGCATGTTTTAGTTTCATATTTGTGCTGTAAAAATAGATTTTTCAGATTAGGTTTTCAATGCTAGTTGTATTTGTCATTTTCTTAACTGCAAATTTAGGGCTCCAAATGAAGTGAAATTTTTGTGGCATGCTACTATTATGCTGTGTGATGTCTGATAAAAATGTCAGGATTTTAGGTCTGATAGTTCAGGAGCTATAAAAATAACAAATGCCATATGCTGCTTTGCTTCTATTCTGGACAGTGCTGCATGTATGCATTGTTTGGCTCAGTTAAGTTATGAATCATGCCTTGTTGATAATAGATGAGTTGTAGTACTTTTCATAACCTTTTCAAAAAGCTAAAGATCACAATTTTTGGTTAAGTATATGTTTAGTTATAGTTGTTTAAAGTACTGTGGCAGTTTCTGCCCAAACCCAGACAGCATTGCTTTGTGTGCCATGTGTGACCTTGTTAGTGGCAGAATTAGTTCTAGATGTTTATAGAAAAGTTGTTCACAATTTGTTAAGCTTTCTAAAAAGTCTAGAACCATAATTATTGGATTTGTGAAACTCAAGCTATAACGATTTAAAGTGGCATATCAGATTCTGTCCATATTTTGGACAGAGATGCAATTATTTAATTAATTGACCATGTTAACTGTAGAATCATCTTAAGATGATTACAAGAAAGTAGTAGGTAACTTTATAAGCTTTCCATAAAGTTGAGAATCATGTTTGTTGGAGGTCTAGAACTCCATTTATGCTTCTCTGAAGTTTCTATCAGTTTTCTGTCTATAATTGTACCACTGCTGTTGGGCTGCATGTGTGGTGTTACTCGTGCAACTAGTTCCATGGTGTAAATGATGTTTACTGTGGTTTTGGTAAATACAAAAGTTTTAGATAATTATCTTATCTTTCTTGTGTTAAATTTTCATGATCCCGGGTCTGATAGTTTAAGAGTTGCATGCTTAATAAGTCTACTGTCAGATTTTAATTACCTTCTGTGCAGACTTTAAAGATTGGCATGTTTGGTCATGATAACTTGGGAATCATGTTGAGACGATATTAAATGAAATGTAGAGAATTTCATAAGCTTTCCATAATATCTTCTTGCAAGTCATTTGGATTTAGAGATCTCCAGTTATGATTAATTTATGGAGCTACTGTATGTATGTCCAGAAAGTGACAGATTTTAGTTGTAGTGCTTTGATTAACTTTGCCATGCTAATGTGTTGAAGTGTGACTCATACCTTTGAAAGTACTTGGGTTAGTACCCTGTGATCTTGAGGCTTGTGTCTTACTTGATGTGCTTGCCATCTTCTATGTTATGCCCTAATGTGGATTAAGTTAATTAGCTCTAGGTGTTTATGAGAACTTTGGTATGCTTGTTTGATTACTCTGTTCATTGCACTTCTATGCATTCACACATGTGCATGGTTGCATCTCATATAGGTACGCTAGCAGAAACGTGTGAAGGATGTGGCGTTGGAGCCAAACCCGAAGACGGTGTTTGGTGGATCCAAACCGGAAGATAGAAGGACCGGACAAGTGGTAGATTGGAGGTTGCTCGCCAAGTGACTTCATCTGACATACTCTAACTTGAGTCGGATCCCAGGCAAGCCCCGGAGCATTATAAGCCTCCTACCTTCAAAGCAATTAATTCTATATATGTTATAAGTATTGTTGCATTAAGTGGTAGGAGTTGGTTGAAAACCTTGCTGCATTATATCATTTCTTGTCCAGATATATGAATCCTTGAATCCTACATAGACTAGGATCGAGTAGATGCTTAGCCCTGCTTTAAGCGGTAGAAGTCAGGTGATTTCCTGTCACCTGCGAGATATAGGGATATTCATATATGACACGGTTGGCTATATTTGCTATCGTGGAATGGAACCATGTGTTAATAAAATGAAATGAGACCGGGCGGGATGACGATAGTGAAGCAACAAGGCATGGAGGTCTTGGGTGTGAATCTATCCCCGTCTGAGTCGTTTAAGGACCGATTCGCTGTACGTCCTTGAGTCATGTTGAACGCAGTCTAACACTTAGTTGGCCGGATAAGCCGTTCCGACCGCGAATCCGAGTAATACAGTTCAGGCCGGGAATCGACTGGTAGGTTGCTTCTTGGAGGAGAGAAAGGATGTGCTTGGGGACATTGGCGTGAGACCAAGGGGGGGTTAGAGTCCCTATCACTTGGCAGAGTGTCGCCCTTGGGGTCGCGACATCATTCGGACCCGCGGCTCCTGAACTGTACCAAAGGTGACCTGAGCAGCCCTCGCCAGGCGTGACTCGGTGAGTGTTAGAAATACCCCTCCAGCTGGATAGGAATTCGATTCGAATCACCGTCGCTCCTGGTTAGTGAGCACTTGACTTGAGCAGCGGCAACGTAGATTCCATTAAATTGAACGGATGGTTAATTGGATCACGATGGAAAGGTTGCCTCAATTTATACCTGCTATGGTTAATATTGTTTGCTCCTAATAAAGTGAGTGCTCTAGTACAGGTTCTAATATAGATGATAGGTGAATGATAATTAACTTGATACTAAAGCATTAATGATTAATCATCTATATTAAGCTTTTATGCAAAAGGTTGTCAAGCTAGCCCCACTTTATATCAACCTTGCATGATCCTTGGTGTCACCTTATTTCTGGTTTCTGACGGGTAAGTCTAGCTGAGTACCTTCTTGTACTCAGGGTTTTATCCCCACTTGTTGCAGGTTGTGAAGTATCATGGCGGCTGCAAGAGTTGGTTGGCTCCTGCCGTAGAGGCAGAGTGTGATCATGGGCATGATCCTTCTTATTTATCTTATCTCTAATGCTTTTATTGGAAGTTGACCATGGTACTGACATGTATTTTAAATAAGATTAATGTTAGTTTCAAATTACTTTGCTTCCGCTACTTTTGAACTTAAGTTGTAATAACTATGTTGAACTCTGATGTATATTCAATTACTTGCGAAATGGTTGTAACATGTGACTTGTTATGTTGAATCACTACGATCTTAGCTTGTATGTTGGTTGGTTTGAATTCCCTCGTGATTTCATTGGACTACCGGAGTTATATGGGCTCAAGTGCGAGAATTTGATCATTTCGGTGATTGTTTTTGTACTTGTGCTCTTATAATTTGGACGGTTCTGTTACAGCCACCCCCTCCGCCACCACCTACCCCGGCTGATCTGATGCAGACCATGGTCGAAGGGCGGCGCATGCTGGCAGATGCTATGTGCCAGCTTGCCAACCGGGAGGCTCGTCATGGCCGCCAGGGCCCAGAACCCAATCAGTACAGTGATTTCAAGGACTTTCTTGATACTAAGCCCCCGCTCTTTAAGGAGGCGGAGGAACCACTGCAAGCCGATGAGTGGTTGAACACTATTGAACAAAAGTTTCGTCTGCTTCACTTGACCGATGAGCTGAAAACTGAATATGCTTCTCACCAACTGCATGGCCCAGCGGGTATTTGGTGGAGCCACTATCGTTCCACACTGCCTGCAAATGTCCCGATTGCTTGGGACCAGTTCAAGGCCGCGTTCCGTGGGAACTATATTCCTCCAGGTCTTATGGCAATCAAGCACACAAAATTCATGAGGCTGTCGCAGGGAAATAAAAGCTTGACTGAATATCTGCAATCTTTCAACAACCTGGCAAGGTATGCCACTGAGTTTGTGGATACCGATGCCAAGAAAATTGCTAGCTTTAAAAGAGGCCTTGGCCCAAAGCTGATGAAGACTATGGGCACTAGCAAGTGTACTACCTTCAATGATTTTATCAGTGATGCTTTGACCTAGGAGAACAATAATGCTATCTATTCTGCCTCTAAGAGCCGCAAAAGGGCCCTTGAGGCGAGTGCTTCGCAGTCTCAGACCTCAGCTGCACCTAGGTCTTCACCTCGCCCACCTGCTCAGAATACTAAGTTCCGTCCGCCACAGAAGAAGCCTGCTGCCAAAACTAGGTTCCGCAAGGCATATACAGTCGCTCTGCCAAAGGGAAATTCTGGAAAGAGCAGTTCTAGTGTTCCTCCCAGCAACATGCCTTGCTGGAACTGCAACAAGCCAGGCCATTGGTCCAGGAACTGTCCATACCCTAAGAAGAATGTCAACTAAGGTGGCCATCAAGGGCACGCTCATTATAACAGTATTGAGGAAATCCCATCTGGTGAGGTTGTTACTGCTGGTAAGTTCCTAGTTGACCAACATCCTGCAGTGGTACTTTTTGATTCAGGTGCTTCGCATTCCTTTATCAGTCCTAAGTTTGCATCCAAGTTTGCACACAAATTACATACTGTTGAAGGTGGAGGTTATTGCATTAGTGCAGCAAGTGGGAATATTTCCACAAATAAATTAGTGGGGAATCTTGAGCTTGAGATAGAAGGGTGAAAGTACTCGCTTGCCTTAGTGGTTTTGCCGGGATTAGGCATAGATGTTATTATGGGCATGAATTGGATGAGTCAGAATGGGGTACTCATTGATACATCCACTCGGGTAGTTATGCTCAGAGATCCTACCGATCAAAAGGGTTTTCTAGTACAACTTCCCAAAAAAGTTGATTTGTCTGGGGAAGTTCATGCTGTGCAAGCAAAGGCGTTGGCTGAAATTCCCGTAGTGAATGAGTTTCCGGACATTTTTCCCGATGATTTGCCTGGCACGGCTCCTATCTCTAGGAGACCTTATAGGATGCCTCCGAATGAACTAGCTAAACTTAAGGTGCAATTGAATGAACTTTTGAAGAAGGGGTTGATTCGTCCTAGTTCGTCACCATGGGGATGTCCTGCTATCTTTGTAAAGAAGAAGGATCAGTCTTTGCGAATGTGCGTAGATTATAGACCTCTGAATGCAATCACTGTCAAAAATAAGTATCCTCTGCCACGTATCGATATCCTGTTCGATCAGTTGTCCAAAGCTAAAGTCTTTTCCAAGATTGATCTGAGGTCTGGTTACCATCAGATTAAAATTCGTCCCGAAGATATTCCAAAAACGGCTTTCTCGACAAGATACGGCCTTTATGAGTATCTTGTTATGTCTTTCGGCCTGACAAATGCCCCCGCCCACTTCATGTACTTGATGAATTCGGTGTTTATGCCCGAATTGGACAAGTTTGTGGTGGTATTTATTGATGACATCCTGATATATTCTGAAAATGAGGAAGATCACGCTGAACATCTGCGTATAGTCCTCACCAGACTGCGCGAACATCAATTATATGCAAAGTTCAGTAAGTGCAAATTCTGGCTTCGTGAAGTACCTTTCCTTGGGCATGTGTTGTCCGATAGGGGAATTATGGTGGATCCCACCAAGGTACAGGAAGTATTGAATTGGAAGGCTCCTACTTCGGTTCATGAGGTCCGGAGGTTTCTTGGGTTGACTGGCTATTATCGTCGCTTCATCCCGGATTTCTCAAAAATAGCCAAACCCATGACTCGGTTGCTGCAAAAAGACACCAGGTTTGTCTGGACTCCTAAGTGTGATGCGGCTTTTCACCAACTGCGAACCCTCCTAACCTCAGCTCCGGTTTTGGCACAACCAGATATCGAGAAACCATTTGATGTTTATTGTGATGCCTCAGGCATAGGTTTGGGAGGTGTGTTGATGCAGGAAGGCCGAGTGATTGCATATACCTCTCGACAACTTCAGAAGCATGAGGTGAATTATCCAACGCATGACTTAGAACTCGCCGCAGTTGTTCATGCTTTGAAAGTATGGCGGCATTATCTGCTGGGCAATGTCTGTAATATCTACACAGACCACAAAAGCCTCAAATACATCTTCACCCAACCCGAGTTAAATATGCGTTAAAGAAGATGGCTCGAGTTGATTAAGGATTATAACCTTCAAGTGCACTATCATCCTGGCAAGGCAAATGTGGTTGCGGATGCTTTAAGCCGTAAGTCTCATTGCCATTCCCTAGTTGAAACTGATTTTCATCGATCTCGCCTTCTACATCTAGCAGTCTTGTACAACATTACTGTCAGTTGCACTCTCAAAAGCAGAATTATTGAGCTCCAAAAGACTGATCATGGTGTATTCCACATAAAACGCAAGATGAAAGAGCAAGAAACTACACAATTCAGGGTAGATGAAGAGGGTGTACTATGGTTCAAGGATAGGTTAGTTGTGCCTAAGGACCGAGAGCTTAGAAATGATATTATGTCTGAAGCACACTCCTCTAAGTTGTCCATCCATCCTGGTAGCAATAAGATGTATTATGATTTGAAGCCATACTATTGGTGGACCAAAATGCGGAAAGAGATAGCTGCATATGTTGCTAGGTGTGACACCTGCTGTAGAGTTAAAGCTGTGCATATGAAAGCTAGGTTGCTTCAACCACTTTCTATCCTAGGTTGGAAATGGCAAGAGATAAGTATGGATTTCATTGTCGGACTTCCTCCTACTGTCAAAAATCATAACTCCATCTGGGTAATTGTGGATCGTTTAACCAAATCAGCTCACTTCATTCCTGTTAGAGTGGACTATCGTCCCACTGACTATGCTGAGTTGTACTTCAATCAGATAGTCCGGCTCCATGGGATACCTCGTACTATCATCTCTGACCGTGGTCCCCAGTTCACTGCTCGCTTTTGGGAGCACTTGCATCACCTTCTGGGAACCAAGTTAGTGAGAAGCTCTGCTTATCACCCCCAGACGTCTGGTCAGACGGAACGGGTTAACCAAATCTTGGAAGATCTGTTGTGGGCATGTGTCATTTCATCCAAGGGTTCTTGGGAAAAATGGTTACCTCTAGCCGAATTCTCGTACAATAATAGTTACCAAGAGAGTATTAAGATGGCCCCATTCGAAGCTTTGTACGGTCGTAAGTGTAGAACCCCACTAAATTGGATAGAAGCTGGTGAGAGGAGATTTTATGGTATTGCTTTTGTTGAGGAAGCTGAGGAACAAGTCCGTACCATCCAAAAACATATGGCCGCAGCCCAAGCTAGACAAAAGAGTTATGCTCATCATCGTAGAAAGCCACTTGAGTTTGAAGTTGGAGACTTCGTTTACTTGAAAGTTTCTCCAATGAAGAGTGTCCAACGTTTTGGTATTAAGCGGAAACTTGCGCCAAGATACGTGGGTCCTTTCCAAATCATAGGCAAGAGTGGAGCTGTTGCGTACAAAATCCAGTTACCTCCTGAAATTATTGCCATATTCAACGTCTTCCATGTATCTCAGCTCAAAAAGTGTCTTCGAGTTCCTGAGGAAAGAGTCCCTTTAGGAGATATCAGGTTGGAATCCAATCTAACTTACGAAGAAAAGCCAGTCCGAGTGATCGATACTCAGGAACGAGTGACTAGAAGCAAAGTGGTTAAGTGGTATAAAGTAATGTGGAGTAATCAGGGTAGTGAAAGTGACGCTACATGGGAACGGGAGGACTATTTGCGGGATGGTTATAAGGAATTCTATGAAAAATGGTACGCTTTCCAAATCTCGGGATGAGATTTTTATAAGGGGGGAAGGCTGTAACACCTCAGGTGTTCAGCTCCATAATTGCATTGCATTTGCATGAGCATAAGCATGCATCATTTTATGTTATTTTATGTGATTGCAACTAATGTGGTTGTTTTAGAATTTTGTTTGACTCACATCATGTGACACTAGGTAATTGGTGTAACAAAAGGGGAGAGTAGCTAAATATATCTCACAACACCTTAGTTATACTTAGGGTCACTAATGGAGCAAGGTTCATGTTGACCAAAATCACCAAAATGCCCTCCAAGGTGTAGTTGACCACCATTTAGCCCTAGGATGCTCTAGTTTGACCAATTAAAAAGTCTAGCTTAGAGACCTTGCATGGAGGAGCACCCTTAAGCAAAGTTGTAGGGAATTTTATGGGGAACAAAAGTCTCAATATGACCATCTCATGAAACTGGCCAGAACATGCTCAAAAATGATCCACAAGTCAGCTAGAGGGGCTGTCTCAACACTTAGAATTTTTCTAAGTCTCAAAAGTGTCCCTCCAGTTTTACTGTGACCTACTTTGGAAGCTTGTAGTTTGCAAACCAGACCAAACCAGCTCCAACTCATGTTGACACTTTTGTGGTACTCACTTAGCTCTACAACATTGTCAACATCACCATCACCTAGTTCTAAATGGTTTAGGAGATATGGTGTCTAGAAAATCAGGTTTCAGTCGGCTTAATGACTGAAACTACGTTTCAGTTTCGAAGTGCACCACTTTGGAGCTCTATGGTTTCAAATCCAGGCCGAACCAGTCCAAACTCCAATTGACAAACTTGTAGCCCTCATGTAGCTCTACAACATTGCCAACATCAACCACGCCTGGTTCTCACTGGTTTGGGAGTTAATCGTCGACGAAGTTCCTCTGTCAGTCGAACGATGACGGCCTCCATTCAGTCAACAACATCGCCATTCAGTCGGACAACCGACTCGCGTCGTGGCGCTCGGGCGGAGCCCGGTGGCCGCGTGGCGTGCACGTCCTGCTGTCGCCTCCACGTCGTGAGCCCCTCACTCGTGCTCACTCTCCTCCCCCTCCCTCTCGCTCTGGCCGGGCTCACCGAGGTAGAAATCGGAGACGCCATTGCCGCCGCAGCCTTCTCTGTGCTCGCGCGCGCTCACCGTCTCACCACTGTCCTCCAAATCTCGTTCACTACTCCGCCAACATCCCCTCCACCTCCTTCAACCGCTGCTTGACCGAATTGTGAAGAGGTGAGGGCGAATTTTGGTTTCCGCCACCGCGAGTCCTCGCCGGCGTACTGTCCGCGCAGCGGCTCACCGTGGCTAGCTCCCTACGGTCACCCTCCAGTCTCCCCGCTACGTGTTCTGGGTTCCGGGGTGGGTAGAGCAGCCTAGGTAATGACGCTACCGGATGGGATGGCCGGTACACGGCGGAACTCCGTCGTGCACTGTCGCGCCATGGCTGCCGGTGCGGTGCTCACGCGGCCAGCGGCACTCGCTCCACCTCCGTCCTCTTCCTTGGCATAAAGAGGTCCGCCATGCCCTCAGGAAGCCGTAGCACACCTTACTTAGGTCCCTGGCCCTCGGAGCTCGCCGGACCGCCACCGGGTGCCGCCTCCGAGCCGCGGTCGCCATGGCCGTCGTAGCTAGGGTGGGATAGGGTCAGCCAATCTAGGTTTGGTCGATGCGGGAAGTCGCGGGGAAGCCGTTGGTGCTCTTCCCGTCGCCGGAGTCGTCGTCATCGGCGAGCTAGAGCTCGCCGGAGTCGCGGCCGTCTTCCCCCTCTGCTCTTCTCTCTCTGACTGCGGGCCCACGCTGTCAGCGCCACGCGCGCGCGGGCGGGAGTCCGGGACGGGCCGCGCACATCGTGGGCCGCGTCTGCTCCCGGGCCGGCCCAGTAGCGAGTTAGGGTTCGGTTTTGTTTTTCTTTTCATATTTGTCACAGATTTTAGTTGATGTTTGGAAAATGTAGATCTAGGGTTTTACTTGCCCAAAAATTATGAGATAAATTTTGTTAGGATATGCATGATGTGTAGTATTTTAGAAAAATATAAATTTGATATGTGATGTTTAGTTTCTGGGAGATTTAAATAGGTCTTTGAAATGTGTTTTAAATTACATGCAAATTTGTTTAAATCATATCTTGAGTTTCAGTGTTCCAAAAATAATGAAATTTGGTGGGTAGACTAATTTATACTTGCTCTAGCTTTGGTAAAAATTTGGGCAGTAGTGCTTAAGTACTTTTCAAGTTATAATGCTATCTTGTATTTTAGGAAATATTTAAATGAATTTTAGTAATTTTTCTACATGTGCAATGTTCTTACAACTTTTTGGAGAATGTCCTGGTACCCTAAAGTGTCCAAGAAAATTAGGAAATCTGTTGTTTGACACTTTTTACTATGAATTGTTATTTATACAAAAATCAGCCTTTTGGGCTTGTGAATTTTGTTTAGGGAGTTTCTGTAAATAATTTTAGTTCACATTTTTACAGTGGTCTCTTTTTGGTTCATAGAGTCTCCAGTAATTTTTGTAGAATTTTAGGAGCAGCTTACATATATGTTTAAAATTCCACTTAATTACTTAAGTAAATTAAGAAATGAGTTTAAATAAATATTTTAGGTAGGCACACCTTACTTTCTGGTGTTTTTGTGACCTATGTGAACTTGTGGTAACATTAGTTTAGTCTTAAGGGGTGTTTGCCACATAAATAAATATTTAATCTTTGCAATTCTAGGTTTTCTGGACAGCTGGTAGTATTTCTAGGTTTGACCTTTGATAAAGGTGGTTGCTGGAAAACTTGTAAATACCAAAGTTGTAGTAAGCTTGATAAACTAGCTTGTATCAAAATTTGGGAGCATTTGGCTTAGTAGTTTGGGAGTTAGTGCTGTTTAAAGTGACAGTCCAGAATTTGCTACTCTCTGTTTAGAGAGGACAGATTCTGGAACTTATGAAATTCGACATGGAAAACTTAGGAATTTAGGGTTAAGATCTGAAAATGAATTGTAGTGCATTTCTTAGGCTTTCCAGATTGTCTTAGATCATATCTTTTGGAGTTAGGAATCTTCAGTTATGTTAGAATCTTTGAACTGCTGTCCAGGGTGTCTTACTGTGATATTTTGGGTGTTGGATTTGGTGACCTAAGTAATGTTACTCTTGTAATTGTTAGGTGCTAGGTCCTTAACCGAAGAAGAACAGCTATATCTTAGGTTGGGTAGATTAGGTAAGTACTTCTCCACCAGAGAAGAGATTTGCACGTATTGATGAAGTGACTTGAATAGAGTACTTTTATTGCTGAAATGCATTTCATTCCGAGCATGTTGCACCCATTATGCATCCATGATAATTATTGTGCACTCATGCAATAGGTGTTCCGGAGGGGGTAACGCTCCTCGAATTCGAGCAAGTGACTCCGGAGGAAGTCCAGGACCAGCCGGAGCAACCAGAGGAACCAACCGGCGGAGAAGTTCCCGCAGAAGACCTGCCTGAGTGTCCTGACCACCGGCCCTCGACCTTTCTGAAAGGCAAGCCCCGGTGCATGCTGAACCCATCATTTTATAAATCTATCTTGAGTACTTTTAATTGTTTAATGCATTAAGTTGTAGGGTTGTATGAAAACAATTGTTGCAATATACCTGTCCTTGCCCAGATATCGTACTTGAATCCTAATTTAGGTTTAGGCACGTATCAATGCTTAGCCCTGCTTAGTACGGTAGAAGTCAGGTGATTTCCGGTCATCCGCGAGATGTAGGAAGGAGTCACGAGTGGCTTTATGGCTATCGTGGATGGAACCATGCTTTAAAATGAAATGGAGACCGGGCGGGAGTTCGATAGTACAACCGCAAGACACTTCACGTCTTGGGTGTGGAGCTATGCCCGTCTGAGTCGTTTAAGGACCGATTCGCTGTACGTCCTTGAGTCATGTTGAACGCAGTCTAACACTTAGTTGGCCGGATAAGCCGTTCCGACCGCGAAGCCGAGTAATGTGATTCAGGCCGGGAATCGAATGGTAGGTTGCTTCTTGGAGGAGAGAAAGGATGTGCTTGGGGACATTGGCGTGAGACCAAGGGGGGTTAGAGTCCCTATCACCTGGCAGAGTGTCGCCCTTGGGGTCGCGACATCATTCGGACCCGTGATTCTTGAATCATATGAAAAGGTGGCTTGTGCGACCCTGGCAGGGGCCTGCACGGTGAGTGTTAGAAATACCCCTCCAGCTGGATAGGAATTCGATTTGAATCGCCGTCGCTCCCGGTTAGTGAGCACTTGACTTGAGCAGCGGCAACGTAGATCTCATTAAATGAACAGATGGTTAAGTGAATGATATAATGTTGCCACAATGTTATACCTGCTATGGATATAATAATAATGTTGTTTGATTATACTCAAGTGAATGTTTAGTACAGGTGCTAAGATAGATGACAGGTAAATGCTAAAAAGAACTGCTAGTACATGTTATAAGAGTTTCAATTACTTATGCCTTTATGCAAAAATATGATGTCAGCTAGCATCTTATGTAAGCCTTGCATAATCCTTAGTGTCATCTTATTTCTGGTTTTTGACGGGTAAGTCTAGCCGAGTACATTCCAGTACTCAGGGTTTATTCCCTCCTGTTGCAGATGATATGCTCTACCAAGGCTTCTGCAAAACTTGTCTCCACCCTGCGGGTGACGAAGACTAGATCACTAGGGCGTGATCATCTTTTATGTACTTTCCTGATGCTTTCGCGGGTGGTTGATCATTAAGACTGGCAGTAGTATGTGAAGTAATGCGTATGTTATGCTTCCGCTACTTTATAAACTTGGTTTGTAATAATTGCGACTCCGTGTGTGTAAACTTATTGCGGAACTACTTGTGAAATGTAACGTATGATGTTGTATGTTGAATGATGCGATCTTGGTTGTAAGCAAGTTGGTTTGAAATCCTTCGTGGTTTCGATTGACTACCGGGATTATATGGGCTCAAGTTCAAAAATTTGAGCGCTTCGGTGCTTGTTTTTGTACTTGTGCTCTTATAATTTGGTCGGTTCTGTTACAGCCTTCCCCTGACTATGCTTTCTCACCCCCTCGAGAGTCAGAAAGGTACTGTTGCTCCAAAGTGTCATTGTGTGATCGCTATATCTACCCATACTTTAGTTACCATCAAGTCTAGACTAGAATAGAACCAAGTTAATAGAAAACTATTTAGGAACCTTGAACTCTCCTGTTGTCCTCTCAGTTTAGCTAAACTACTCTTATATCATGGAATTCTCCTATGTGTGTGCCATTATACATAATTCATATCATTTACCACTTACACCCGCTTTAGTCTAGTCGGTATACTGAGTTAGTAGATACATGATGGTGAACTATTAGTTTCTTTAATCATTATTTCCTTATGGATAAAATATGATACTCTAGAATACTCCTAGGTAAAAGCTATAACGGTATGCATGCGCTTGCAAAATTCGCTGTGCGTTAATAAATACTAATAAGATTTTTGGCGTCATTGCCAGGGAAGCAATTGGCATAAAGATTTTGATATTAATCTTGATGTCTACTAATTTAGTGTACCACTAGCTTTAGTAGGATTACCCATGTTCTATTGAATTGTGGAATAGACAGGACAACAGTCACCATTTCAACCTTCCGGCAAGCTTCCACAAGAAAAGAAAAGTTGATAGAAACATTGAAGAACCCAGGGTGCCTAAACATTCATGATCCATCAACTCTAGAACCCTGCCATCTCACAAGTTTGTATACATATATATATATATATTATTCTAACCATGTGTAGATTGGAGAAAAGGTCATCGTCACAAGAATTCAAATCACATCTCAAAAATGATGAATATAGAAGTTGTGCTACTCACAAATCCCAAATTATGAATCATGGTAAGTATGATCAAGGAAGGTGAGATAGTCTTGCTCATAGACTTTAAACTTTATGAGTAGTTACCTTTTAAATTTTTTCAATCCACTGTTGTTTACTTTGAATAATCCATGCATCACTCCATTTAGTTTGATTTATCTCATATCAAATCCACTACATGTTTAGTTCCTTACATACATTCATGTCGCTTGCATTTAAAAAAATCGTCACCGTGATCATGCTTTTTCATCTCTATTTGAGTAAATCTCTGTAATCCTTTCATGCTACCTTTGTTTGCTATAATATGCTTTGGTTTGGAAGTACTAGCTATACTTCCAAAGGCTTTTAAATTAAGCATGGTGCTTAGGTTAAATAGTTTTCTTTAATCCAATTAGACATGGAGTCTAGTTTGGTTATTGAACTAAAAATTGCTTATGTAGACACTTGTTATTTTATTAGACTAACCCCTACAGGAAACTCTCAAATCTAATCTAGAGAAGTCCCAAGATGAACTCACATCAGAGATGAAGCAAGGCAATGACGAACTCCAAATAACTTTGCACAAAGAAGACACAACTCATTCTCCATGGAAGGAAGAACTGTAAGTATCAAAGATCATTCACTTTGTGTTTGGCTACAAGTTACCTTTGCCTTGAACCATGTTTGAATGCAGCGAACAAGTAAAATTTGTTATGAAACATAATAAATAAAACCTATGCTAAAGTGATTCAAAAACCATCTTTTCATTGGCATAGATGAAAATCACATAAGCTATGGACAACCCGTATTTTAAATTTGTTGTATTCCCTCAGGTATGTGTCCATTAACATTTTGCAAGAAAGAATCTATATTATGAACCTACCAACCACCACTTCAGTGATGGAATAAAGAAGACGAGTGACATACAACACGATTTACAATAAAAGCACTCACTCAAAGGAAGTGGATGAACAAAGCGACAGTCCATGAGTAATGTTGAAAATATCCTTGCATTTAGTTTTCCCAAAACTCAAGCTAGGATGACAATGTGAAGCATGGTGTAACTCATCTCACATTAGCCAATCTGAGACCTGCTTTCATCATCTTTGAAGACATCATCTTGCACGTCGGCAGTAAGGACAAGGATGAGAAGATGCCACTACATCATGGCATCCAACCTTGTGTTAACAAACAAAAATCATTGGTGGATTGCCGACTATGTCTCGTGAGACCAAGAATAACCACAGTTGCAAGATGACATCCCTAAGCCATTTGAGATGAAGCTTTCACCAATGAGGTTTTTTCCTTGACCATCAAGATGGCTGGCATATCACTGACAAACAAGAAGAACATCTCTTCACCATGTTGGAGGAACATGAGTTTGTATCTCCAATGAATACCAATTCGTCGACCAAGAATCATCGAAAATCAAGACATGTTGATGAAAGAAGATCATGCAACTATCTACATCCTCACCTCCTGTATCAGATAGTCCAAAGAAAAGCTTAATGCAAGGGGGAGGTCTTGCTTGACGGACCTATGAGCCCTTGCCGATAGGTAAATCAGTATTTATCTTATATTTCATTTCCATACCACTTTTTGAATTTTGCATAAATGATCTTGTCTTAATGTATGAAAAGAAAAAATACATTGACACATGAAGGTCCAAATATAAAAAAATAAGAAAAAAAATATGGACACATGAAGGTCCAAATATATATAAAAATGTGAGAACATGAAGGCTCATGTCACACCTGGTTTTCTAAAGAACAAAACCAGGCTAATCATATGTGTGCCCAGGAAGTCCACACATATGTTAGAATGAAAAAAATATCAGAAACAATGTTATTATATAACGTATACATAGCTATATTAACACTTATATCAGAGTATTGCGGAACAACGACTAAACTTCAGGCTCCATTCCTCTCAGGGATGGCTGACTAGTGGCTCCGTATGCCAAACACTTCTGAAAGACTTCTGGAAACTCCACTACTTCGTTATCCTTCTTCTGAGCAACACCTTACTACACACTGGGGTGTGGTGGAAATAGCAAGAGTGAGTCCATGTCGAACTCAATAAGTATAACACAGAGTTCATGAGGCACAAAAGGCTAGACACTGTTTTACTGCATTTAGCTTTTATTCGTCATTTACTTAGCAATTGAGTAGCATCAAGGTAAATCAATTCCCATTATAAACAAATGATCAATTTTAATAAGAATAATGAAATAGCAATTAACATAAGCATAATAATATCAACAATAATAAGCATGATATAACAATGGTGAACATTTATTCTGTAAGAATCCCCAAGGCCGCCCGTGTCCGTGGGCACGACTAGTATACCAGTTTTTAACTCTGCGCAGAGGTGTACATTTTCACTGTGAGTCATGACTTCCAAATGTATGGGGAGGCCATTCCCAAAACACTGGAAATTATATAAAGCCATTTAAAAGTTCGTCTAACAAGTTAGGGCCGCTAGGTTTCATCAGTCAGTCTGTGTGATACAACCAGTCCTAGGGATCCACAGTCTGCTTTTCCCCATTTGTGCCACAAGGGTAACCTCTAACAAGCTAGAAAATGTCTCTTAAACAGCTAGAGCTAGATCCATATAGCCCTCACAGCTGTACTGTCAATCCCGGTTATCACTTATAGATAAGTCTTTATGGAGAGAAACCAGAGCAACAATATAACCCCTTGCTCTAGCCCCCTTTTCAATAGTAATAAAATCATCTTAATGGTTGGTTGCTTAATCCATTAATCAAATTACAAGATCATTGTTCATAATTAAGCACTAGCAATAGCTACCCAAATGCATATCCTATAGGTGATAAGGGAACAAGATATCAATAGCTAAGTTATAATCTCTATGGTTGTCAAGGAGGACACATGCATATGTATGATAATTTCAGTGAATAGGACAACAAGGATGGTCCCATGTTAAACTTGCCTTGATCAAATCTTTCCTGATGATACTGCTGATCTGGATCAAAATAATACTCCTGATCGTCAAGAAACTGCTCACCGTCTATACTCGATCATCAAGCATCAACACACAATCATCCGAGCAATCATACACGAAACAAACAAAGAGATATAATTAAAACAGTACACCAACAGTATCAAAACAATATAAAAAGTTTGTAAAACTCTTCTACACGTTCCTACGATCACACAGACGTAAAGATCACGAAATTCAGATTCAAAACGTGAAAGTTATGAATTTTCTAAGATTTCCTATAGATAAATAATTACTTTAATATAAACTTGAAAATTAAATTTTCCAAACCTACTATACAGCTATACTAACATGTAGAGCTCGTAAATACAAATCTAACGCAACTTGAACGGGTCAAATCAGAGTTAAAACGAAGATTTTATGATCAAAACAAGTTTAGTGGCAAAATTGTAAATAATATCATCTTCTACCTTGGGCTTGGAGGAGCTCCGGTCAACCAGGGTAGAACCTCACCGGAGAGAAGCAAGATGAGATGAGAACTCGATGAAACGGTGATGGATTCGCACAAACGGATATACCACGGTGTAGAGAACGACAATGACTGCCTCTTGGTGGTGGTGGCTGGCGTCGGGACGCGACGGTTTGGCTAGAAAAGCTCGTCGGAGAGTTCGCCGGAACGCAAGCTGTAGATAAAGAACTTCGGCGAGAGGTGGAGGGAGCTATGAGTGACGGCTCGCGATAAGGGTTGTACTTCTAAAACCAGGGCGTCGAGGGCTACGCCGGCATATATATAGTCGTAGGGTTTGGAAACTTTTGGGAATTTCTTAATTTCGGGATTATTTTAATTCCGCGAATAAAATAATTCCAGAAAATCTAAAATTATCTTTTTGGCTGCGAAAAATAGCCCGGAGCTCAGAAAATCACGGGAAAAATCCTGAAGACTCCTAGAGAGATAAGGAACTCAACTAAATAAATTTGAGCTCATGAAAAGATTGATGAAGAGATCAAGAAAAAAGATTAATCTCACGGAAATTGAAATTTTAAATCCAGAAAATGCTAAAAAGTTTTCGGATGAGAAGTAAACGTCGTCCTATGGTATTTTTAAAATATAATAGCACTCACCAACACCAAAGACAAGCATCACACAAACACCACATTATCAAATTAATATGAAAAAGTTTAAAACCAAAATTTTCTATATTTAAATTAGCAGCAACTTAACTTATCTAATAAATTTATTCAAATATTGAAATCATTTATTTTATTTAGTGTTTTTCATGCACAATCCAAAATAGAAATTTTTGGGTGTGACAGCTCATGACTAAAAAAACATGTTCCTAGGACTAGTTCCCTTCGGGTATTCTTGGTCACTGACCATTGTAGGTTAAGATTTATGAAAAGGATGAATAATGTCTAAGGACAGAGGAGTTACAACACACTCTGAGGGATGATTCAACATTCACACTTGACTTTAAAGGTCAAGCGATAGCAAGGTTCAAGCGTGGGGAAGGAAGGCCGACTCCTCTAAAGATGATCCGCCAATGCTCTTCCTTCCCTCAAACTTCTATCACTCTGACACGCTGGTTTGCAATCCCTCTACTCACTATTACTTTGTCTCTATAAGTTTCAATGATTTTACAAATTCTATACATGAAAATCAAACTTAAGATACAAAATAAAATCAACCATCAAGAGAAGAAGTAATGGTGAACAACAAAGACATGTTATTAACATGGGATAAATGTTCTATGCTGATTAAAAGGTTCAAACCAACTTTTCTGTAGCATAGAAATTGACCTTTAGCTTGATAATAACACTACCCTTGTTATTATTTGTATATTCCTTTGGGTATTATCAAAATGCCAAGAAAGAACAAAAGACACATGAAGGAGAAGTGAGAAAGGAGTGCAACATATGAGACAAGATGCTCATGAACAGCTCAAGATGCAAGGAAGCAAAGGACCACCGAAAGTTGTCTACCCTTCATCACATGGTGTTATCATGCTCCAAAGATGAAGGTAACATCTTAAGGTAAGTGGTCATCATTTTCCTTTTGATCTTGGTATGCACATAAATGAAGACAAACATGTTCGAATTACAACTCTACTTGACCCAACCTGATTAACTCAACATGTTTTGTTCCTTAAGTTTGTTCATAGCACCACTTTGTTGATCTTAGTCTTAACCAAATAAGCTAAAACATTGCATATCTTATCTTTGGAAGAAGATAGTCATAATAATGTAAGGTTTGATGCATTATATAAAGATAGACAGTCCTTTCATAGGTTAAACAACACCACTGTTTTTGACAAATGTACTCAAATGCCACACTCATACTCATCCTTCTGATCTTATCACCCATGTTGTAAGAAAGAACAATGCACATAACATCAACCTTATCTAGATCCAATGTGTCTAAGGCTAGAGAGGAATAAATAAAGTTTTGGTTCTATTGGTGTTTTTCCACCAATAAAGCCCATGCACTTGATCTCTACCTTGTCTTCATAAGTAGAACACGCTTCAAGCAAAGTGTGGGGGAAGATAATTGATTCCCCAATTTCTACAAGTGAAGGTCCTGAACCTGTCAAACCAAAACCAAAACCAAAATCAAAACTCAAAACTCAAAACCAAGACAGGTTTGGCGGAGGAAGGTAACATCACCAGTAGAGGCATCATCAGAAGAATCTTCATCTTGAGAACAAACTGAGGGACTCGATCAATGAACATCACAAGGAGAAGTCCTGTTAGAAGGACTTAAGACACCGAACCCTCAACGAAAGACCTAGCTTGGGGGAGAAGCACTCTCATGTATCCAAGTAAGTATCCTTTCTCCTTTTTCTTTTAATTTTTGTTTCTTTTTAATAGTTAAAAAATTGATGAATGAAACAAAATAAAAAGTTATCCTTATAAATATATGTAGTTATAGTAATAATGTGTGATTTAGTTAAAAATTAAAAACAAAATAAAAGGTGTGTTTAGTTTGCTTTAATTTGTTTTTAAGAGCTGAATAAAATAAAAGAACTCTGAAGTAATCTATTAAATGGAAATGATAAATAGTTGCTCTGTTGTAATTCCTTTCAAGTACCTAGTTTTCAGCCTTGAATTCTCTCGAGTTTTGGATAAAACTGTTTTGATATAAGAATTTACTCTAAACTTGAAACTCGTGGGTAGCACATGCTTGATCTAAGTCTAGGTAATTAATGGATATGATATGAGAAGGTCTGAGCTGCTGGTTATCTTGTTCCAAATAACACTAAAGTTCTGGAGATTTCTTTTGAAAAACATAAAAATGCTACAAGATGAGTTCCTATATGACAAAGTTTGAATTCCCACCAGAGCCATGCATGTTATTTAGGCTAGGAAAACTTCCACTCGTATATGTTGCTTGCTATTGCATTGAGTTTTGTCAACCTTTGTTGACCCTTATGAGAGGTTTGTCATGCTCTTAAAATCAAGTTCACGCACACACCACCCTCATATGCCCTACTCCTACACTAGGGGTAGGTGCAAAAGCATGCCTTCTATCTAGATCCACCCAAAAATGTTCTACTCCTACATTGGGGGTGAACACAAAAAAATAATATGCTTGATAGGTTTTCCATCCACCAAATAAATGCTCCAAAGTTCTTGTTGCTATCTCTCAAAGTTTTGTTGCAGAAAAGAGACATAGGGCTATGCAAAAGTTATTCATAAAAAAAAGAAAAGAAAAGAAAAAAGAGTTGAGAAAAAAGGACAAGTGTCCGAGATATCTAAAACAATAATGCCCACCTGAAAAAAGATGATGAATAAGATAGTCCCTGTTCTCTAACAAATGTTTTCAAATTTTAAAAGAGAGATATGTTTTCAAGGAGCAAAGTAGAATTAGGATTAGCCACCATATATATCCATCATATATCCACACATATTGACATCTTGATTTGATTATATGACTTAACTTTTTTTGGATCCATTGTTTAACTTTATAATATATACATTGCAAGTATGCTCCAGCTTTCTCCCTACCTATGAACTCCACATAAGCCTTAGTGGTAGGAAGATAAAGGCATAACATCACTATTGCCTTGGTGAGGATCCACAAATACCACATATATTGAGAGACTTATAAAAACTTATTTTGAAAACTTATATAATGGAATCTCTAAGTTTTATTTTGAAAACTTATAAAAACTTTGGAATAATGGTTGAGCAAAGAACTTGAGACAGTGCTTGACTTGATCGTTCTGTCTTTCAATTGCTCAAGACCCAAGTGAAGGATAAGAAGCCCCATGGTTGAAGATATTATGGGTAAGTTTGAAAGTCAGATCAATTTATTCGAATCTGGAGGAGAATTTTTGATTGAACGCATGTGTACTTTTGAGGCGTGAAAAATTTGTAGCAACTCCTGATCCATTGTTGAGTTTAGCTTTGCTCAGGGATGAGCAAAGGTCTTTGGGGAACTTGTTGATGGTAGTTAACGTCAACCAAAAATCATCATTTTACCATACATACATGCTTAAATTCCATTACCAATGTAGGTAAAGTGTTTTAAAACTAACAAGTTCCACGAGTTTTGGTTCTCTCACTTGTCTTGCAGGATATTTAATTTTTTGCTAGGGTTGATGACCAGACTCACCCCCTTAGGGTCCAGCCCTCCCGTAGCTAGGGTCCAATCCCTCCAAAACACCTCCTTTTCTTCATCATGTTGATCCAAATCAACTCCAACTTCTTCTCCTTTGCAAATGTGCCAACACCACTAAGTGTACAACACCATGTGCTTGCGTGTTAGCATTTCACAAATATTTTTTCAAAGGATTAGTCACTTAATTCACCACGCCACTTGATCCTAGCAATGATGCAAAGTTAGATCACTCAAGTGGCACTCGATGACTGATATGCAAACAAGTTTGCCCCTCTTGATAGTACGACATCTATCCTAAGCCCAGTCATGCACTTCTCTACACAACCTATGACTAGTGAAATGAAATGCCCTATAGGTTATACCTTTGCCTTGTGCATTTCATTACGTCTCCTCCAATGTCGATGCAACACATGCAACAACCAATCACAAATGATATGATCCACTTTATATCATCACGTGACTGTATTGGTTCATCGATCTTGACTTAAGTTGCTCTTAACCATTGCTTCGGTCCATCAGCACCAAGTCATCACTCAACTTGCCCTTCACACTTGCAACCGGTCCATCAGCCAAGTCTTGTCTTGTCTTGATCTTCTCCACCTTAGTCACATGACTCAATGTCATGTCTCATATACAATGAGCTCCTTCATCACATGTGTGAGCTTTGCAACATATCCAAACCATTTCACCTCCATGGCATGTATTGCTCACACACATGTACCCATGGACTAATCACCTATGTATCTCACATAAACACATATTAGTCCACCAAGATTGTCACTCAATTACCAAAACCAAATAAGGACCTTTCAGTGTCTCTGGCCACCGTAGAGCTAGAATCATGCTTGACACACTTCCCTACCTGGCGTGCTAGCTGTCACGGGGTCAAAACCATGGCAAGCATTATTGTTCATGGTAGTGTCAGAGTATGTGTCTCTAGTGGCTCAGGTGGACTTAAGAACACAAGAATCACAGAGGGGACGTAACGGTTTATCCTAGTTCAGGCAATCAATGACCTACGTCCAGCAGCTGATGATCCTTATACTCAAGAGCATCTAAAATCTAGGGTTACAATAGAGTGTAAGTGAGAACGAGAGAGATTTGGTAGGGGATCGCTCGGTGCTGATCCTAGGGACGCCTCATCACCGGTGGAAACTTCCCCCTCACCGAAGAGGAAGAAGACGATAGGTGCGATGGAGGAACTCTTGGTGCCCCTCTCTAGGTTGCTCTACTCTCGGTGTAGAGAGCGAGTGAAAAGGTGAGGACACGAATGATCTGTCTAGAATCGTCCTCCCCCTTCTTAGGATCTGACCTCCCCCTTGTATCTCGAGGTAGGTCAAGTACATGGCAGTTCGGGGAGTCGAGCCTATGGTCTACATGCGTCAGAGTCTAGGAGGGTCTTGCAGCGGCGTCGTGTGGACCGTGGCGATGTCGTGGAGCTGAAGAAGCTTTGGACATCGTCCGGCTGCTCTGTTCTGACACATTGAGTGTTAGGCTATGTCGGTTTAGCCTGGACTCTGCCGGGTGCTCCTTCTGGAGGCTTTTTGGTGGCGAAGAATGCCGGCTCGAGGGGTTGACGCATGGTCCCAGGAGCCCCTGAGCCCTGGAGCCAGCGGAGGAGTTTGTCTTCTTGTGTCACGACCTGTGCGTGACCCTGTTGGACGAACGGTTGACAGAGTTGTGCCCGCGGTGCAGCGCCGGGGAGCCCCCCCGAACCTCGGTGGCTCGGGGTGCACCTTCTCGCGCTCGGGCCTCGGCTGGCACCGAAGGCCAGAAGGGAGCCAAGGATCGGGTCCAGGCTTCTATCAATCTGGAGCCCGAGGCTCGGGCGAGCCCCCGAGCAGAGGCGGCGGGTGTGCTCGGGTTCGGCCTTATTCCTTGGCTGAGGATACGCGTGAGTGTACCCGATGGGCATAGCACCCGAGCCCCCGGGCGATCCTGAAGGGGTCGGTTGAGGGGTCTCTCGGTCGAGAACCTTTGATCCCGAAGCTTAACATATCCCTATGTTACGATCTCATCACCGACAAACTAAAATATTATTCTTTTAGATTGATTTAATGAATACCTGTCAATATTATGTTGGTATTAGTCTTTTATGGTGGTAGGGGAACGTAAAAAATTGGCCTAACAAATAAAGCAGTTTAAAGATGGTATTTCTTGGAACCGACAAATTAAAATATTATTATTTTGGATTGATTTAATGAACGTCCGCCAATATTATGTTGGTATTAGTCTTTTATGGTGGTAGGGGAACGCAAAAAAGTTGACCTTACGGGATTGATAGAACCCACTCCTAGCGAATAAAAAATGTGAGCTTCTCTCTCACGGCCAGAGATCTCGTGCTTCGACTCGACGGAGGAGGCCGCAGATCTACACCCACTTTGCCACGTCTTCCATCTCACACCACTGCATCTCTCTCCATCACATGCCGCTACTCCTCTCTTGCTCGCTTGTTCCTGGAGTGCTTGACCAAACGGTCTAGCATCCATTGGCAAGGAGAGAGAGGAGAAAGAGGCCAGCCATAGGAGGGGAGGCCAACGGTTGGGGGTAGAAAGAGACCGGATGATTTCTTTATTTATATATATGGGTCCCATTTATGGATCTATGGTTCGTAACTAGTGATATGTAATCATGATATAGAATCAGGGTTAGATCCGTACATTGCGGATGCCCTGAGGGTAAAAAAACCGTTACATGGCACTGAGTCTCTAATCTCTTGCGGAAGAGCAAAATTCATTGAAGAAAAAAATAATATCACTGGAATTGTGCGGTGAATATCAGGCAAAATCAGAACAGTGTTGTTACCACGCGTGCTCGTCACATTGCGATGGACATTGACATCGTATAGGACAAGCATATGCTGTGGTCCATGGACGTGTTGCGGGAGCTGGGTGTACGTTTTCGATTTTCTTGTTTACTTTATGATGACCCCTCTTCTAGCAACCACAAGTAAAGGCGAATCAATATATTTTTTTGATTTTATGATTAATTGTGGTGTCCATGTAACACCCTAAAATTTTGGATATGAAAAAAATATAGGAAAATATGATTTTATACAATTTTGTGAGCATGCAAATTTAGGATAATAATAATTTTTATAAATTTAAAATTTAATATAAGGGTAGGAACATGATTGAGCATTCATGCTGCTGCATTTGGGATTTTGTAATGAGTGGTTTAAATCAAATTCAATTTGGATTTGAAAATCCTTTGAAAATTGGCTTTGAAAAATTTGAAAAAGAGAAAGGAATTTTCTTCTTCGGACCGCATTCTCCCGCAGCCCAGTGCTCGGCCTGCCCTCCCCGCGCGCGGCCCGCCTTCCCCTGTGCCCGCCTCCGGTTTCTGGGCCGAGCCCAAGCCACGGCCATCGGCCCGTCTTCGCGCGCGCGCGGCCGCGTCCCGCACCCGAGCCGCTGATGAGCCGGTCCCACCTGTCAGAGACCGCCTCCCCTTTTCTTTCTCCTTCCTCCGGTTCCTTCCAACTGCAAGCACCACCTTCCTCTCTCCATCGGATATGGGAGATCCAAATCCCCCTCCGTATCCTTCCCTTTCCATTTTTCGTGATGCCTACAGGCTATAAAATGAGACCCCCGCACCTCTCCGCCCTCATCTCGTCTTTTTGTAGCCGCTTTGGTGCTCGGGAGCTAGGTCACCGCGAGCACGAGCTTCACCGTCCGCCATCTCAAGCCGCACGTCTTCCTCGCTTCGTTCTCGGCCTCGATTTTGCTCTAGGTAAGGACGCGTTGAAGTTATCTACCTGCCGGTACTTTTGCTTCGCGATTTCGTGCACCGTAGAGCGAGTTAGGCTACTCCGGCCATGGCGCCGCCGCGGGAGGTCGCCGTCGGGACCAAATCCAGCCGGAGCGCCGCCGGTCCCTCTCCGATCCCATCCGAGCCGTTCACTTTAGATCCAACGGTTGTAATTAGAAAATACCGGTTCGTTCGTAATTTTGTAAAAGAAACCCTGAGTTTTTAGTATATCAACCCGCAGTCCTAAAACGTAAAGCTCAGAGTACGCTTTGATCGGTTGAAAACGTATTTCGTTTCGGTAAATGAAAAATACGTTTTCTGATATTAACAGTTTTGCCACTCAACTTGTTTTAGTCGTAGAATCTCCGTTTTAACTTCGATTGGATCCATTCAAATTGCGTTAGATTCATAATTAAGAGCTCTACATGATAGTAGGACTGTTTAGTAGGTTTGTGATAATTTATTTTCGAGCTTGAATTAAAGTAATTATTTATCTATAGGAAATCTTCGTAAATTCATAACTTCGTCATTTTAGCTCCGTTTTTCGTGATCTTTGCGTCTGTGTGATCCTAGCGATTTGTAGATTCGTTTTAAAAACTTTTTATCTTATTTTATTACTGTTGGTGTACTGTTCTAATTATAGTCTTGTTTGTCTATGCATGATTGTTCTGGATGAATGTTGTTGCTATTGTTGATCGAGTATAGACGGTGAGCAATTCGTTGGAGATCAGGAGTTTTACTACGAACAAGATCACCAGGACCAGTTTGAGCAAGGCAAGTATAACATGGGATTTCCTTGTTGTCCTATTCACAATAAGCAAATAATATCATTATGCATATATTCCTTGTTAAGGATGACTTAGTGTTGATCTTATTCCTTGATACCTATTATACTGCATAGATTAGTATTGCTAGTGCTCAATATGAACTATGATCATGTAATTTGACTAATGGAATATGCAATAAACATTAAAAGATGATTTTATTACTGTTAAAGGGTACTAGAGCATGGGGATTACTTTGGTGCTCTCGTTACTCTCCATAAGGACTTATTTATAAGTGAATATCCGGGACTTACAGTATAACTGTGAGGGCTATAATGGCTCTGGCTTTAGTCATATAGAAGGACCTTTTCTAGCTTGTTAGAGGTTACCCTTGTGGCGCAAATGGGGTAGAGCAGACTGTGGATCCCTGCGTGGTGAATCACAAAGACTGACTTCGGAAACCTAGCGGCCCTAACTTGTTAGACGAACCTTTGAAAGACTTCATAGTGAACCATGCCGACCTTCCTTGGAAGTGGGTCAAGAGATTAGCTACCTCGGGCGAAAGGGTAAATCACGACTCACAGTGAAAGTGTACAACCTCTACAGAGTGTAAAACTGTTATAACAGCCATGCTCACGGTCACGAGTGGTCTTGGACCCTTATGGAATAGTGGATCATTAATAATGAATATGTTTTTGCTATTCGTTAATCATTTCACATGGATCATATGTTTATTGTTTACATTGAGACACTTTGATATCATTGATATACTGAATTAATGCTAATTAAAAGCTACATGCTGATAAACCTATGTTATGCCTTTGAGCCTCATGAACCCCATGTTACACTTGTTGCGTACGAGATGTACTTACGCTTGTTTATTTTTCTTACTTGGATAAAAATCCCGGATGGGTAACAGATGGTGCAAGTAGTGACTACTTCTACTTCCCGGAAGATTACTAGACTTGCTGTCAACCAGTCAATGTGCCTGTGTTTGGAGCTACCATGAGAGTTTTTATATTTTACTTCCGCTATATTATTGTAAAGACTATGTGTTATTAATCGTGATGTAATAACATTTGTGATGATACATCCTTTATAATTTGTTAACTTATGTGTGATTGATCTCTGGGCACATATAAGGGTATGCACTCCATTTGGTCGTTAAATGGGTGTGACAAATTAGTATCGGAGCCATTGTTGACTGTAGGACGCAAGCCTAGATAGAAATAGTCGATTTAGTGTCATCTTTTCACTATTTTATGCTCATTATCTTGCTCTTGTTATTTGATAAATTTTTATGCTTCTTATGTCTCATTCTATTACGAAATTTTGCCTCTATTTTAATTACATCTAAAAACTCTGTAGATGGTTCATGGCCGCAAGACTGCCCGCATCACCACTGGAGGACACTACCCACCTCGTGCTTTGATTGCACCTGAAGAGCCACAAGAGGAAGTACCCTAGGAGAATGAGCAGACCCCTGAAGTACCAATCCAAGTGCTAGCACTTTCTCAGGAAGAACCCGAGCCTGAAGAAGACCCTAAGATCATCGAGATTGAAGATGATGAAGAGGAGGAAGCCAATGGAGGAGAGCAACCCCCGTCTCCCCCACCTGGTGCAGCTGCTGAGGATGTGCCACCCCCTCCAATGGGTTGGACTGTGAAGATCTACCACAAGGCAGGAGGAAATGTTGTTTCTCACTATCGACTTGTGGGAATGCTCTCTGCCTACTTCGCTGATTGACACCCAGCTGTGGAGTATGTCTGTTGGGAGTACACCCATCCGCTGGAGGACACTTACTGGAAGGCAAGAGCGAGCATTTTTCCTAAGGATGAAGAAAAAGGAGCATACCAGCTGGACAGGATGTATGCTCACATGGGTCGTCGAGCTACCATGGAGGATAGTATTGAAGATGCTGCTTTTGAAGCATGTATGGGCCTTCGCTACCTTCGCTTTGACAGCATGAAGCATGATATCCACCGCTACCTCCCTCGTGCACACCCCGACCTTGGATGGGCCATGATGGACCAATGCAGTTGGAACCACTTCCTTGGGTGATGGTAAACTTTGTCTATGACATGATGGAGAGGAAGCTGCAGTTAGAGGAAATGGTGAAGGCACAGGGGAAGACCATCAAGAGGTGCCAAGCAATGATTGATGAACTCCGAGCAAACCAAGGCATGGCAAAGATTTATGAGACATTAGAGCATGAGCCACGCCAGTAAAAAAATAGGAGTCCTTTATGTATTAAGAACGTTCTTAGTAACGTCAGTTGAGTCTTCGAGTCTGTCGTGTGGTTTGAACTTTGGTGTGATAGTTGCTTTATCATTATGCTTATGTGTGAGTTTGATTTTTGTTATGAGTGCTGGGGCTTGTAGGCATGTCTACAAGTTCCATTTTTAAGAATAAAAGTCTATTAGTCAAGGGAATAATAGTTGGGTTTGGTATTGTCTCGTTTCTGTCCTTGCTGTTTTCTGGAGCAGTCTGCAATATCTCTGATATGGTTCAAAAACGATTTGTGCAACATTTATGAAATTTTTATGAGAGAAACTAGGCTTAAGCACCTTTCAAATGCCACTGGAATCACCTTTTTATCTGATCTGGTTCGAGAGATATAACTGTTACAAGTTAAAGTTTCTGCACAGTCTAGAATCTGGAACAGTTTCTATTGCGCCTTAATTTTCATTAACTTAACGACAGAATCTGGTCTTATGGTCTAAATAGAAGTTGTGGGGAACTTCATAAGCTTTCCAACCATATAAAGCACGCCTCTATTGGACTTCTGTAGTTCGAGATATGATTGATTTACTGAACTGATCACATTGGTATTCGCCCAGAAAACTTTCAGATATCATTCTTTATCTTATAAGTGGTTGATAACATGGAAATCTCAAAGTTTGCATTCTTATGGATGGCAGATGGCCGAAAGAGGAAGAGGCAGGGGTCGTGGAGGTGTTCCCCCGAATCCACCACCACCGCCGCCAACAACTATTGAGCAACTTCTGGCAGTGCAGACACAACTTATGCAACAATTGGTGCAGAACCAACATAATCATCCAGTTGCTGGAGTGCCACCACGTGATAAGCGTGGTGAGTTTTTGAAGGGTCATCCCCCGGTGTTCACGCATGCCGCTAATCCATTAGAAGCGGATGATTGGCTCCGTGCCGTGGAAAAGCAACTCAACATTGCTCAATGTGATGACCGTCAGACGGTGTTGTTTGCTTCTGGACAACTCCAGAGAGAAGCTCAGGACTGGTGGGAATCATATGAGTATGGTCGTCCCGCCAATGCTCCCGCAGTCACTTGGCAGGAGTTTAGAGAGAACTTCAGAGCTTATCATATACCAGAAGGAATAATAGAACTGAAGGCAGAGGAATTCCGGAATTTGACCCAGGGGTCATTGTCTGTAGCTGAGTATCGTGACAAGTTTGCCTAGTTGTCTCGATATGCACCACATGAGGTGGCCAATGACAATGATAAACAGCGCCGCTTTTTGAAGGGATTGTATGATGGATTACAATTGCAGCTAATGTCCAATACCTATCCCAATTTTCAGACGCTTGTGAACCGCGCTATCGTGGTGGACAACAAGCGCAAGGAGATGGATGCCAAGAGGAAAAGGCTTCAGGGATAGACTTCTAGTAGTAACACTCGTCCTCGTACTGGTTTCTAGCAGGTTAATCAACAGAGGCCTCCTTATGGTCAGTGGAATCGTGGTCAGGTCCCTTTCCACAATCAGTTTCCGCAACGTCTCCCATTCCAACCGCAGAATGGTAACCAACGCCCTCCGCAGCAGAATAGGAATCAACCTCAGCGCCAGGGTCCTTCCAATAATCCTCTAATGAAGACCAGTGCTCCCAATACCCCCAACAAGTGTTTCCGATGTGGAAAAGAAGGTCACTTGTCCTACAACTGCCCTGAGAAGATCAATCAGCAGACTCCACAGAGGCAGGGTAGTCACCAGAAGCCTGCATCTAATACTGGAAGGGTGAACCACTTGTCCCAGGAAACCACAGTGGAGGAACCAGAAGTTATGCTTGGTACGTTCGATGTCCATTCCACTCCCGCCACTGTTCTTTTTTATTCTGGAGCGTCACATTCTTTCATATCATAATCATTTGTTAGAATACATAGAATTCATTTGTGTGCCATGAAGAATCCTATATTAGTAAACTCACCTGGTGGAAGTATGCCAGCATCTTATCATTGTCTCCCGATTAGTCTCATTCTAAGGGGGGTAGAGTTTAAGGTGAGTCCTATAGTATTGAGAACAGCTGGGATTGATCTTATATTGGGAATGGATTGGATGATACAACAACAAGCAGAGATTCAGTGCAAAGGGAAATCAGTAGTGTTGACAACACCAAAGGGAGATAGGATCAGAGTTGATGTGAAAGTGCAGAAACAGGAGACCGCTAGAGTGAACCAGCTTGCTGATGGTGCCAACAAGGAGGACCAGGTTGTGGAAGAGTTCTCCGATGTGTTTCCCGAGGAATTGCCAGGTATGCTGCTAGACCGTGATATTGAATTTATTATTGAATTATTACCTGGGACTGCACCATAGCTAAGCGTCCATATAGAATGGGAGTAGATGAATTAGAAGAACTTAAGAAACAAATTAAGGAATTGCAGGATAAGGGTTTCATTTGTCCTAGTTCTTCACCTTGCGGAGCACCAGTGATTTTTGTGGATAAGAAAGATGGTACTCAGAGGATGTGTGTAGATTATCGGTCTCTCAATGAGGTTACCATCAAGAATAAGTACCTGTTGCCCAGGATTGATGACTTGTTTGATCAGTTAAGAGGTGCTTGTGTATTCTCCAAGATTGATCTTCGTTTTGGATATCATCAGTTGAAGATTCATGCTAGTGATGTACCAAAGACAACTTTTACCACACGATATGGGTTGTATGAGTATACAGTGATGTCTTTTGGTCTGACTAATGCTCCTGCATACTTTATGTATTTGATGAATAAGGTATTCATGGAATATCTGGACAAGTTTGTAGTGGTATTCATTGATGATATTCTAGTATTCTCCAAGACTAAGGAGGAACATGCTGAACATTTGAGGCTAGTTTTGCAAAAGCTCAGAGAACACCAGTTATATGCCAAGCGGAGTAAATGTGAGTTTTGGTTGAAGGAAGTTTCCTTTCTTGGTCATGTTGTCTCAAATGGAAGAATATCAGTAGATCCTAGCAAAGTGAAAGACGTATTGGACTGGAAGCCACCAACCAGTGCAAGTGAGATCCGTAGTTTCTTGGGATTAGCAGGCTATTATAGAAGATTTATAGAGAGATTTTCTAAGCTTGCGAAGCCAATGACTGCACTATTGGAGAAGAATGCCAAGTTTGCGTGGTCTGAGAAGTGTCAGGCTAATTTTGAGGAATTAAAGAAAAGATTGACCACTGCACTAGTATTAGTTTTGCCAGATCTGAGTAAACAGTTCTCTATTTACTGTGATGCGTCTCGTTTGGGTTTAGGATGTGTTCTTATGCAAGAAGGTAGAGTTGTGGCATATGCATCGAGATAGTTGAGAAAGCATGAATTAAATTATCCTACTCATGACTTGGAATTAGCTGCAGTGGTTCATGCATTAAAGATATGGAGACACTATTTGATTGGACATAAAAGTGATATATATACTGATCACAAGAGTTTAAAGTATATCTTCACTCAATCAGATCTGAACTTGAGGCAGCGTAGATGGCTGGAGTTGATAAAGGATTATGATCTAGAGGTGCATTATCACCCAGAAAAGGCTAACGTCGTTGCTGATGCTCTTAGTAGGAAAAGCTACGCTAATGAAATACAAGTAATGCCTTTGTCAAGAGAGTTGTATGCTGAATGTGAGTATCTGAACTTAGGGTTTACCATCAATGTAGTAGAATTGGTACTAGAACCTACTTTGGAGCAAGAGATACGCAAGAGTCAGATAAAAGATGCAAAATTGAGAGAGATAGCGGAGAATATAGTGAAGGGCAAATCACCAGGATTCCATAAGAATGATAATGGTACGTTATGGTTTGGAAAAAGGTTGTGTGTGCCAGAGGATAAGACTATCAGAGAGGCAATTTTGAGTGAAGCTCATGAGTCATCTTATTCCATACATCCGGGGAGTACTAAGATATATCTGGATCTGAGAGAGAAATATTGGTGGTATGGTTTAAAAAGAGATGTTGTTGAATATGTTGCTTTGTGTGACACATGTAAAAGGGTGAAAGCTAAACATCAGAGACCTGCAGGATTGTTACAACCTATGCAGATACCCGAATGGAAATGGGAAGAAGTTGGTATGGATTTTATAGTTGGATTGCCACGTACTCAGAGAGGGTATGATTCAATTTGGGTAATAGTAGATCGCTTAACAAAGGTTGCTCATTTTCTGCCAGTTAGGACTACATATAGGAGTGCAAGGTTGGCAGAATTGTATATAGAAAGAATAGTGAGTCTACATGGAGTGTCTAAGAAAATTGTGTCTGATCGGGGTACCCAGTTTACATCTCATTATTGGCAAAAGATACATGAATCATTAGGAACCAAGCTGAATTTTAGTACAGCTTACCATCCACAGACAGATGGACAGACGGAGAGAATTAATCAGATATTGGAGGATATGTTGAGAGCTTGTGCTTTACAATATGGTACTAGTTAGGATAAGAGTTTGCCTTATGCAGAATTCTCCTATAACAATAGTTATCAGAAGAGTCTTCAGATGGCACCGTTTGAGGCTCTGTATGGACGAAAGTGTAGAACCCCGTTGTTCTGGAATCAGACAGGGGAAAGTCAAGTGTTTGGGCCTGATGTACTCAAGGATGCTGAAAAGAAAGTAAGAATGATTAGGGATAATCTAAAAATAGCTCAGTCCAGACAGAAGAGTTACGCTGATACTCGTAGAAGAGAGTTGACTTTTGAGGTAGGGGATTATGTTTACTTGAAAGTGTCTCCCATGAGAAGTGTGAAGAGATTTAATATGAAAGGTAAATTGGCACCAAGATATATTGGACCTTTCAAGATTATAGAGAGACGTGGTGAAGTGGCATATCAATTGGAATTACCCGAGAGTTTGGCAGGTGTACATGATGTGTTCCATGTGTCTCAACTGAAGAAATATTTGCGAGTACTAGAGGAACAGATTCTGTTAGAGGAGCTCACTGTTAAGGAGGATCTTACATATGAAGAGTTTCCAGTTAAAATTCTAGAGACTGCTGAAAAAGTTACGAGAAGTCGAACTATTAAGATGTGTAAAGTTCAGTGGAATCGGTACACAAAGGGTGAGGCCACTTGGGAAAGAGAAGAGGATCTGAGGAAAACTTATCCGCAACTGTTCGAGTAAGCATCACTCGAATCTCGGGACGAGATTCATCTTAAGGGGGTAGAATTGTAACACCCTAAAATTTTGGATATGAAAAAAATATAGAAAAATATGATTTTATACAATTTTGTGAGCATGCAAATTTAGGATAATAATAATTTTTATAAATTTAAAATTTAATATAAGGGTAGGAACATGATTGAGCATTCATGCTGCTGCATTTGGGATTTTGTAATGAGTGGTTTAAATCAAATTCAATTTGGATTTGAAAATCCTTTGAAAATTGGCTTTGAAAAATTTGAAAAAGAGAAAGGAATTTTCTTCTTCGGGCCGCATTCTCCCGCAGCCCAGTGCTCGGACTGCCCTCCCCGCGCGCGGCCCGCCTTCCCCTGCGCCCGCCTCCGGTTTCTGGGCCGAGCCCAAGCCACGGCCATTGGCCCGTCTTCGCGCGCGCGCGGCCACGTCCCGCACCCGAGCCGCTGACGAGCCGGTCCCACCTGTCAGAGACCGCCTCCCCTTTCCTTTCTCCTTCCTCCGGTTCCTTCCAACCGCGAGCACCGCCTTCCTCTCTCCATCGGATATGGGAGATCCGAATCCCCCTCCGTACCCTTCCCTTTCCATTTTTCGTGATGCCTACGGGCTATAAAACGAGACCCCCGCACCTCTCCGCCCTCATCTCGTCTTTTTGTAGCCGCTTTGGTGCTCGGGAGCTAGGTCACCGCGAGCACGAGCTTCACCGTCCGCCATCTCAAGCCGCACGTCTTCCTCGCTTCGTTCTCGGCCTCGATTTTGCTCTAGGTAAGGTCACGTTGAAGTTATCTACCTGCCGGTACTTTTGCTTCGCGATTTCGTGCACCGTAGAGCGAGTTAGGCTACTCTGGCCATGGCGCCGCCGCGGGAGGTCGCCGTCGGGACCAAATCCGGCCGGAGCGCCGCCGGCTCCCTCTCCGATCCCATCCGAGCCGTTCACTTTAGATCCAACGGTTGTAATTAGAAAATACCGGTTCATTCGTAATTTTGTAAAAGAAACCCTGAGTTTTTAGTATATCAAGCCGCAGTACTAAAACGTAAAGCTCAAAGTACGCTTTGATCGGTAAATGAAAAATATGTTTTCTGATATTTACAGTTTTGCCACTCAACTTGTTTTAGTCGTAGAATCTCCGTTTTAACTCCGATTGGATCCATTCAAATTGCGTTAGATTCATAATTAAGAGCTCTACATGATAGTAAGACTGTTCAGTAGGTTTGTGATAATTTATTTTTGAGCTTGAATTAAAGTAATTATTTATCTATAGGAAATCTTCGTAAATTCATAACTTCGTCGTTTTAGCTCCGTTTTTCGTGATCTTTGCGTCTGTGTGATCCTAGCGATTTGTAGATTCGTTTTAAAAACTTTTTTATCTTATTTTATTACTGTTGGTATACTGTTCTAATTATAGTCTTGTTTGTCTATGCATGATTGTTCTGGATGAATGTTGTTGCTATTGTTGATCGAGTATACACGGTGAGCAATTCATTGGAGATCAGGAGTTTTACTACGAACAAGATCACCGGGACAAGTTTGAGCAAGGCAAGTATAACATGGGATTTCCTTGTTGTCCTATTCACAATAAGCAAATAATATCATTATGCATATATTCCTTGTTAAGGATGACTTAGTGTTGATCTTATTCCTTGATACCTATTATACTGTATGGATTAGTATTGCTAGTGCTCAACATGAACTATGATCATCTAATTTGACTAATGGAATATGCAATAAACATTAAAAGATGATTTTATTACTGTTAAAGGGTACTAGAGCATGGGGATTACTTTGGTGCTCTCGTTACTCTCCATAAGGACTTATTTGTATGCGAAAATCCGGGACTTACAGTATAACTGTGAGGGCTATAATGGCTCTGGCTTTAGTCATATAGAAGGACCTTTTCTAGCTTGTTAGAGGTTACCCTTGTGGCACAAAAGGGGTAGAGCAGACTGTGGATCCCTGTGTGGTGAATCACACAGACTGACTTTGGAAACCTAGCGGGCCTAACTTGTTAGACGAACCTTTGAAAGACTTCATATTGAACCCTGCCGACCTTCCTTGGAAGTGGGTCAAGAGATTAGCTACCTCGGGCGAAAGGGTAAATCACGACTCACAGTGAAAGTGTACAACCTCTGCAGAGTGTAAAATTGTTATAACAGCCGTGCTCATGGTCACGAGTGGCCTTGGACGCTTATGGAATAGTGGATCATTAATAATAAATATGTTTTTGCTATTCGTTAATCATTTCACATGGATCATATGTTTATTGTTTACATTGAGACACTTTGATATCATTGATATACTGAATTAATGCTAATTAAAAGCTACATGCTGATAAACCTATGTTATGCCTTTGAGCCTCATGAACCCCATGTTACACTTGTTGAGTACGAGATGTACTTACGTTTGTTTATTTTTCTTACTTGGATAAAAATCCCGGATGGGTAACAGATGGTGCAAGTAGTGACTACTTCTACTTTCCGGAAGATTACTATACTTACTGTCAACCAGTCAATGTGCCTGTGTTTGGAGCTACCACGAGAGTTTTTATATTTTACTTCCGCTATATTATTGTAAAGACTATGTGTTATTAATCGTAATGTAATAACATTTGTGATGATACATCCTTTATAATTTGTTAACTTATGTGTGATTGATCTCTGGGCACATATAAGGGTATGCACTCCATTTGGTCGTTAAATGGGTGTGACAGTCCAGAGTACCATCTGTACAAGATATATTAGATACCGAATTCACCTATAATAGATTTTTTTCAGAAAAATTCATCGATAATAGATGATTCCAGATGCTTTTTGTATGTATATCAACTATGCATATTACCAAGCTAACATAGAGTTAAAATGTCTCTGACCAGTAATATTTATTGGTTTTTTTTGCTCCAATTCTATGCCTAATAATAATAAAGAGGCAAAATTTCAGGTTATTTTTTTCGTCTAACCATTT
Organism: Saccharum officinarum; assembly: GCA_020631735.1. NCBI lineage: Eukaryota > Viridiplantae > Streptophyta > Magnoliopsida > Poales > Poaceae > Saccharum > Saccharum officinarum. The sequence goes on along the minus strand of CM036175.1, from coordinate 40,292,819 downwards.
TTTTCGTCCATCTCCCCTAACTACCGATAGTCGAGAGTTTCTTCCATTAGACTTATATGACCATAGATAGTTAGGACAAATAGATCTCTCTAAGCCTGAATAAACTGAATAGGAATAGGTAAATAGTTAGGAATCCTAATCCGAATATATCTCTCCTATCCTGAGTAAACTAAATAAGAATCCTAATATTGATCCTATTCCACATAAAAAAGAATATACATATATAAATTTTCTCTTACTATGCATATCCACTTGGATGTACCGTGCATGTATTGTTTTTGCATGCTACCTGGTATTTTTTGTAAACTATATTAAGGATCCATATGCGTGGTATTTTAGGCAGGTGCCCAAGCAAACAGGAAAAAGAATGTTGAGTCCAACTGCTACACGAGCTAAGCCAAATCGGTCTCCATTGTCGTTTAGGAGAAAATCTGTCTCCATTGCCGATTAGGAGATATTACTAGGTAGCGTGCTCGTGCGTTGCTACGGGATAGCTAATATTTTATATTTAAAACACACAGATCGCACAATAAGATGACAATACTGTAAAACTTAAATACCAACATTAAAGTGATATTATTTCAAAAAGCAAAGTTAGTGAAATCAAATACAGTCACAGAGAGTGTGGCGTCGCAGGCTCACAAACTCTATTTTATAAATATTTCCGTGGTGCAACTAAGATAATGTTTAATATCAGTAGGAAGAAATCTCCAATATTCATTTCTCTCATGCGCCAATAAATCCATCAATAAGTTCCGCCGCATTTCCGTATCATCCTGTCACACATTTGAGTATATATATGTAAATATTAGTGCTATCGCATGGGTAATATTGCGTCTCTTGAAAAAGCTTCCTCAAAAACTTAAAATAAAGTGTTATATTCACGGTATAAATACGTGTGGCTTTTGGTCTATTCTACGCAGACATATACTGTACGATAAGATATCCACTTAAGTGACTGTAGCAAGATTCACGATTAGCAATATAAAGAAATAGTTAAATCATAGATATTATTATTGTAAGCGACGATGACTTTGAGTTAGTTACCCGTCTATGTCTTCTGCAATATTTTCTTCCCGTTTGAATTTCCATTTGAAGACATCCTCGTTCCATCCAGGAATATATTTATTCACTGCGGCCGTGTAGTTGAAGCTAAATCCAAGAGTGTACTTGGCATACATCAGTGCTGGTGTGTCTTTACACCACTCTTCAACAGGTGTAGGGTCAATCATGATAAGTATCTTTTCCCGCTGATTATAATATTAATTTGATGAAAAATGTCGGTTATCCAATTGAGTTTCTAATTAATCATATCAACACATATTATAAGTGATAAAGATCATGAAGTGTGTTTTATATCTTCTATGTTTTAGTCTCGTAGATTTCATGAAAAAACGAATGACCCTGGTACAACAAAGGGAAATACAAAGATGCGATCCTACTAAATGTGTGGAACCAACGTCACTATGATCGTGCCATCCCACGACCACCAGTATGATGTTGTTTAGCACTATTGTTCATTATTACCGCTAACTTGCTTCGTTGGTTTTATTCAATTAATCTATGTTTGTAATTATGCAGGTGCTAATTCAGTTGATCCCACATTGGCACATGGGAAAAGAGGGGAAAGTTGACAAAACTCATGGTTTTGAGAACATACACGTGTAATAGTTATGGACAAAACACACAGTGTCATTTTTGTAACAATAATATAACACATGTTTAATTTTTATTATGCCATCACACAAGTGTATATACAACATTTCCGTGTAGAGTCTGATAAACCATTTAGAAATACCTAGGAACAGCAATAAATATGGCATTAGTGAGATATTATTTGTGCAATATAAATTGAATGAAAAAATACATTGTATGCATTAGTAATGTTCTGTTACCTCGCTATGGCGTTAGAACCTCCTTAAATACAATATTCTTCATGAACGTTCCATTCACTATTGGGGTCTTCTTATCATTATTATTTTTATTTGATGCATTCTTCCTTTTTTCCCGTTGACATTCTTTTTAGCATTTTTCTTCTCTATCTTTTTGGCCTCCTCCTCTTGTGCATTCGCATCAGGTCGGAGGGCAAGGATTTTAATATTAGTTCTTGACGTGGCTCTAGACATCGCAACGTATGACTGACCATGAGAGAATACCGGTGCGGGCAGGTACACACCCACATTCGGGATAGTTTAGCCCTGTGACTTGTTGACCGTCATGGCAAAGCTCAGCCTGATAGGAACTGCTTCCTCTTAAACTGGAACGGGAACATCTCGTCATCAGACGGGCATAGCGGTATTCGAGGAAGGAATACCCGCTTCCCAGCATGCTGCCCCACCACGATTTCCGCGTCAATTGTATTTCTTCGGAACCCCCGCACCACCAGCCTTGTACCGTTGCATAGCCCATTGGCAGGATCAATATTCCTAAGCAATATGATAGGACACCCGAGCTTGAGCTTCAAGACGTGTGGAGGTAGCCCGTTGGGGGTCAGACTGTTAAGGAACTCCGATGGATAGTTGTTATGTGGATCATCTACCGCGGAGTCAAAACTGTGATACATCATCTCACCGCCCTGGAATATATCAATCATTTTCATATTGATCATATCCACCCAATCGTTACGTGTAGATAAATTGCTCTGGTGGTGATGTAGTCTTTGTCCGCCATATTCGCACTTAGATCTGGAAAGATGATGTGCAGCGGATAATCCATCACCAATGCGCAGCGGATAATCTGCAAACCACGAGTCACTCTGAGCCCTCATGTTACGGACGAGCTTTAGGTGGCGCATGGATTCCCAAAGATACGACCTTCGTAGAGAAGCACCGACTATTTGAGCCCTGGATCCTTTCCGCACAACAGGGAGGACCTATCTGAAATCTCCACCAAGGACAATAGTCTTCCCTCCAAATGGTAGGTCTGACCGGCCCATTATATCTCGTAGGTTGTTGTCTAGTGCTTCCACATTTTGCCTCTTTGTCATAGATGCCTCGTCCCAAATTATGAGAGCTGCTGGCTATAGCAACTTGGCAGTACCACTCTGTTTCGTGAAGCTACAGCAACCGCCCTCCTGAAGAGTTAGGGGTATCTTGAAACGCGAGTGGGCCATCCTCCCGCCTGACATTATGGCCGCTGCGACTCCAGATGTAGCTGTAGCCACGGCAAGCTTGTCCTGACTACGTAGTTTTGCAAGAAGTGCCCTATACAAAAAGGTCTTTTCCGTCTCGCCAGGTCCATCCACAAAGAACAGCCCGCCTTGTTTGCTATAGACATCGGCCATTATCTCATCGTAGGTAGACCTTTGCTCAGCGTTGAGTGAGTCGCACAATAGTACATCTTCGGGATTCTGCTCGATGCTAGCTTCCTCAAATATCTCACGAGGAATATGGCTGGCATCGTCGTATGAGTGATCAATGTCTGGAAGAGGAAATGACCTTATGTCCTTCCCCATAGACTGCAGCATGTTTCTAATATCTATCAAAACCATCTGTTGCACCAGATCCGAGGATGGATTACTGCGGCTGTAGTCCTCTGACATTGCATCGTAGTGTTTTATCCACAACCCCATCACATCATGTGGCTCACAGAATACCAATATTGTTGCAAATAACCTTCACAGAGAGGAAGGCATCTCGAATAAAGTAGCTTCAGTCAGACATTCATCCAGTGTATTATCTTCTTCAATTAGACCCTTCCTTTCTGCAGCTTCACGAAATGAAGGTAGTAGCACGCCATCAACCGTCCTGAGGTGTTCGTATGAGGTAGCACCAGCAACATTGTTCAATAGAACACGAAGAAAGTAGCGTTCTCCCTCAATAGGATGAGCCGAGATGACTCTTCCAACTTGGAAAATGGAGTTTTTCCTTTTTCTGCTAGAATTTTCCATCAGTCTGCCAAGTAAAATGCTCCGGGAAGTCCCGATACAAGATTCTGCAGGCTTCCTCATGATGCCTGTTTGCATCGAAGTATGCTGTCAGCATTGACTCTTCTACACCTGGCCTATTAACGATCCGTTCGAGCTGGTCCCGTTTATGAAATGCCATCATGTGTATGTCGGGTAGATGAAGCTGCAGTTGCTGTACTGGTGGATGGTTCTTGCTCAAGTCAAAGCCATATATCCTCCATAGTGCTTCTGGAGGCATCACCCACCGGGCGTCTCTATACTGCTTGATCTCATCAATGTTCCCTTTCTCGTCTACTTTGTCGGTCTCCCTCATCACCACCGATGCCCTGTCATGTCCCTTGTATATGTACTTGAACAGATACTTCACTGATTTAATGCTCCCACATGCCCCAACATTTATATGGTAGTTGAAGGTACGTATCAGGCAATGGTTGTAAGGCACGACCCATTGATTGTCCAAGTAATGGCCTCGAACACTTAGCATGCGGCCATCATTGCGTCGCTGATAGATGGGGTACGAATCCTTTCCCTGTGACGTTGCCACACAGAATGGGCGCGGGTAACGGTTCTTGCATGACCCGAAGCCCACCGTGCACGGACAGGATGGATTAAGTGTCCCGCAGGGACCATGCATCATATGCTTCGTCACCATCTTGTAGAGCTCAGGGTACTTCTTGTTTGGTAGCTCTGCACTGATAATCATGTCATATTGCTCAGGACATGTGAGCTTGTACTTTCGTTCCATTATCAGCAAGAAGTGTGCATGCGGCAAGCCCCTCTTCTGGAACTCCACTACATAGACATAGGCCTTCACCTTACCAAGTATGTCTTTCTCCATCAACATTTTCCTCATTGCATCTAACTTTGCTCTGAAGACCCGTGTGACGAGATCTGTACGGTCCTGTGGTGTCTGGCCTGGATAAAGTTCATTCTTGATCTCATCCCAGTTAGGGTTGCACGTCATTGTGAGGAAGATATTAGGTTTACCATACTTTCGCACCAGAGCCATTGCATCCATGTATCGACGCCTCATATCACGGGGTCCTCCGATGAATGACGAAGACAGGACAGTACGCCTTCTGATATTCTCAGCAGATCCTTCACTCGAATGCATGATGTCCACCAGGCCTTGGTACAGGTCAGCCCTCAAAGTATCCTGATTGTTTCTCATATAGTCTAAACGCGAGCTCTCAATCTTGATGTAGGTGTCGACGGCGAACTGCTAAAAAAGACGCCGACCATAGAGTATTGGATTAAATATCCCTGGTCGCATCTGGAACTTGTAGCAGTAGTAGTCACGCACGGATACACATGTATTCGAAACAGGTTCTACAGGGAGACATTGTTTGAATTAGTATCATGAGTTAACAGAAAACAATTTATATTGCATTATTAAAAAGAGTTCAAGTTACCTCCATCATCATCGTCACCACTCTCAATACGCCTTTTGTGGATTGCTCGAGCTCGCTCAACTTGAGCCATAGTCACACCCACTTTTGGGATGCAATTGTGCCACCCGAGCTCACCCTTTGAAAAGAATAGCGGGTATGACAGTGAGTCGTAGCATGCATTATATGAGCGGATGCCGTGTATAGACCGATCCTTCCCTTGCAGGAGAACACTATGCTCAAATTGGCCATGACGCTCACTCCCCTCAACCCAAACGGCGGCCACCTCTGATGTCAATGACATGTTATATGTTCTCTGGTCAAGGCGCTGGTCAAGGTTCAACTCGACCCGGTAATCCTCAAGGTTTTCAACGTGTCCCATACTCCTTAGTTGCTGAGAGTAGGGATTTCCTTCAAGGATCCCCAACAATTGTTGTATAACTTCTCTGTCTTTTTGGGCGCATTGCTCATGGCACTTGCTCATCCGATGCTCGAGGGACGGATCATCATCATAAAAATAAAGGTCGAGGTGTCTCTTTTTGACACCCTCTTTACCAAATGATCGTATGTTATGGTAAATCTGGCCATGGGCACGAAATGTGTAGACACTGTAGATTCGCATGTTAGTGGTGATACGATCTAGGTGGCAGTACAAAGAAGTGAAAGAGAAGTGGCCGTTGAAATATCTAATGTTAGCACGGAAGTGCCTAGCATCAGCGTCTGAGCTTGACCACAACCTCATGAGCTCTGGTGGTGTCTCTGGAGTTGAAAGATGAATCTTTCCACCCCGACAACAGAATCTGGGGGGTTCACCCTCGAATTTCTTTGCATTGCAGTGCTTGCAGTTCGGCACCAACGGTAACATGTGCGACTCTGATGGGACATTAGCGTAAACCTTGTCGTATGGATTCGAGACATCAGGCTCACTATTCTCTTGCTCATCCGTGTCGAGACTGTGCTCGACGTCAATTTCCTCATCGTCTTTTGACAAATTTTTGATGTGTTACGCATTAAAAGTTTGTGAAAGAATGTTTTGACTTTTAAGTACTACATGGTGTACCTTGTCCGGCGAAAAAGTACGCCTCATCCTCTTCCTCGTCCTCCTCAAATATGACATTCTCATCATAGTCTGTGCGGCACGACCGCATATATGATGAGAGAAACATAATGGCATAAAAAACATGAAGGGGTAATTTTAATAAAGAAAATACCATCCTCGACCATCTCGTCTGATGTATGATCTCGTGCACCATTTGGAGGCATTGAAGAGGTACCGTCAACTATAGACGGTTGTATTTGTGTACCTGTGCAATTATTAGGTGGTGGAATTAGAGTTTCCTGGGTGACACCATCTGTAGTAAGAAAATGTATAAGTTTTTAGAATATGAGAGTGAAGGTGAAAGTACCGATAATATATAGTGATCAAAGCTAATTACCGTTGTAAACCACACTCGGTTGAGTCGGCTCATTTGAATCATTGCACTTTCCATATGCACACCCTCTAGCCCTTCTTCCAATGTTTGCTTCAAAAGCTCGATTGCGACGGGACAGAAGGGCATTTCTCTCACCAGTGGTCACGTGATGCCTATGTATGGTCTGTGTTGGCTTAGCCAATTCAGGGGTTTGAACTTCTAGATTTTGAACTACAGATGGCGCGATGTCAATAGGCGTGCCCCCCGTTTCGAGTATCTCCATATCTTGTGAAGGCGCTTCAGGCCATTGAGATGAAGGGAAAATAAGCTAAGGGTTAAAGTGAGGGCTCTTCATGGCGATTGAGTCCGGATGCAGATTGTTGGCTCGATGTTCTCTCACCATCGTTTTGTATTTTTTGTTGCTCTCTTTTTGTTTCAACTTCTCTTGTGGAGTCATTTGTAGTTTTCTTGCTGTATTTTGTGCCGCATACAAGTCACGCCGTCTCTTGTTTATTAGCGCCTTTTGTTTAGGAGACAGTGCAGCCCTTCGTGCTCTTTCTAGCTCACGCTTACACATTTTTGTACACATGACAATATCATCGACGGAATTGGATGTATTTACAACACCTATATTTTATAAGAAAAAGTATAGTCTCAACGTCTCATCGATGAAGGACACACAATAATTCATGTTTATGCAACAGTGTCAGCTATGATACTGTTCAAACTTTTTTTATAATTTAAAAATAAAGCTACAATTCTATAAAGGCGTACCTGTTTCATGAACAATGTTGATATCCGCCTCAGCTAAAGTGTCGTCAATATCACCTGGAACTCCAATGCTTAAAGGGACAGGACCGTCTAAAAATTTATTAATATAATAAGTATCCTACGAAACTATGATATTTTTATGTGTAAAGAAATTAATATTATTACCACACCTGTTGACTCGGCAGTGTCGTTTGGAGTCATTTGTAGCACCTTTGCAGACTTTTTTTGTGCAGTTTTGCTGCATACAACTCGCGTCGTCTCTTATTCAGTAGCGCCTTTTGTTCATGAGACATTGCAGCTCTTTGTGCTCTGGCCTGAAGACGCCTACGCTCTTTTGGACACGTGACAACCTGGTTGATAGGACTCGATGCATATCCAAAACCTATATATTATGGAATGATATCTTAATCTACGCACGCTAGGACGGTGTCTAAACACAACTGTAAAAAACTAACACATACAGGATTCACAATAATATCAAGCAATGGATACAAAAGTGTACCTATTTCATGAATAGTGCTAATATCTTCCTCACTGTCAATTACATGCACGTCATCAGTGCCACCAATACAACTTGAAGGTTCTGTAACATGTACAAATATAACCATATATAATTAAAATTGAACCATACAATAAGCAAACTATGTCGCCACGATAATTTCAGTCGCCGCACCAATAAATACTTTTATTGGCAGAATAAGTAACCTGATAATTGTTGTAAGCCATTACTGTAGGTTGATTGCCTATGGAGCCAATCACTATTTTCGTCTGTTTCATTATTTGTATTCACATCTGCAAGTTTTAAACATAGTAATTGTTATTAATTATAACACGTATGGCAATTAAAATGACACTCAGCAATACCACCATACCTGTTGAATGGGCGCGGTTTCTTGTTTCTTTCACTCCCTTTTTCATCAGACATTGTTGCATATTGTTCTCTCTCGCTCTGCCTCTTCTGCTCATTACGATCCCCATCTAGTGGCACTAACCCCGATCGGGTATGATTCCCTTCAATAAAGTTTGGTGAAGAGTTGAAAACATATATACTGCAAAATATGTAGGGAGTCTGTAAAAGTTTATATACCTCCATGTGTTGTATTTGTAAGGTCTCCCAAAGGTACCCGATCACCGGTTGGCCTTGGCGTGTCCATCAACACTACCTGTCACAATTCACAATTACTGATAGTTGTAATTACTGATTCTTGTAACTATATAGGATCAGTTTAGTCTTGTGTTTCATAGTTACGTTAGTTTCAGGCCTTTTCCTACCACTGTTCACTGTCTGACAAAACCAATTTTGCATATTTTTTATCTGAAGATATTCGTCTCTGTCATGCATGTTTCTGTCTACCACAAAAAATATATATTTGAATAGTGTTACTTGCTCCTAACTGGATTTTGATAGTTTATTATTTGAGAAAAAAAATAGGGGCCTCAACAAAAAAAAAAATAAAGTTGTGGGAAAAATTGGAGACCTCAACACAAACTGCTTATTGTAGAAACGGTTGAACCACACCATGCTAACTGTACATGTATATGTTCAGATCTAAAAAATCTCAATATTTTTATAATACCTTGGATCAGTGCACGATGGTGATGGTTGCAGTAAAAACCTCACCCCTCTTTATTGGCCAAAGGAAGGATCACTGAAACTGAAATATGGAACAAGTGCTTCTGTCAAACTCTATCAGAGAAAGAAAGTTAATCAATGCAAGTTTCCAGTGTAGCATAGGATCAATGAATTAATAAGCTAATGCTAGAAAACTATGCAGGCAAGTAACGACAATAGGGATGGTCATTGATGGGATGGTTGAGATGCTGCTATATAGTCTGCAGTATTAACAAGCGCAAAAATAACGACAATAGTGATGGGAACAGAAAGATGGGCTAGGTCTTGTGTTGCTTCTTTTCCAATGATTTTTCCCATCTTGCTGCCTTTTCATTTGCGTAAATATAATTTGTAGGAATTCTACTAAATTAGTGAACTTCCAATCCTTTTTGAGTGGCTGCACTCCTAATGGTCAATTTGACATGGTGGCATGTGGAAATTACCAAACACATGTTTAACAATCTTATTTTTCTTGATGCAGAACTTATAAAGTGTGTCAAACTGTATGCTTTTATCTACTTGTTACAATTATGTAGACTCAAAAGGTTCTTGGAAACAGGTGCCCTGAAATTGTAACTGTTGTTTTAGCAAGATCGCTTTCTCTTTCTATAAGATTTATAATGTGTATTTTTTGGTGTGCCTACAATGCAGGGAGAATCAATTTTCAACTTTTATGGTGACAATACTGATGGTTCAGTGAGATAAAGGATCACTGCAAGATGGACTACATTGGCAATGATGCCTCCGGGAAAGGAGCAAAAGGAAACAAACTAATAAAATGATGATAGGTTCAAAAGGAAAGGAGCAGATATGGAGCATCATGTTAACAGTTCTTTCATATAAATGCTAGCCCAGATGAGATATTTTGGACACTGGAGCACTGATTCATCTCATCAACGAGCAGCAACACAACTACCACTACAGAACTTCTTAGGGTGAGTTTAAGGGCTACAGTTGGTAGAACCAAACAAGTCGCATGGCAGAAGGGGTTATTGCATTCGAACCATGACGCGAGCATGTTCAGTTGTCAGGCAATATCGCAGAGAAGTAAATGTTTTTTGTTAATAAAGATCATTTACACAGGCATGACTCTCAGCTATCTGACAAAACCAAAAGCTTCCTGATGGTGTGATGATCACCAGAAAAGTGCCGGTGCAAACTGAGGTCCTGAACTCAGCTTCCTCAATTGCAGTGAGTTTACCTGAAGGAGAAGGCTACATGGCACAGTGCAGCAGCAGCAGGAGGCAATGGAACAGGCAGACATGTTTTTACCCACACCACTGCAGCAGCCTCAACAGCGGGTGTTACCCGCACTCAATGACTGCAACGAAGGTGCGGAGGAGCCATTTCTATTTCTAACAATGGCAGACTACACTGATTTGAACATAAGCGTGCCGATTCATTTTCCCTTAGACCTTACAGGACACTTGGATAAAACAAAATGATACAACCCTGACATAGCAACCTTTGTTCAGCCAAGGAACCCTATTGAAGGCATTGTAGAGATAAAATAAAATGATATAGACCTGACATAGAAACTACGTTTGGCAATAATTTAAGCAACCCTACTACCCTACTGAAATTATTATTGCATTTCATTCAGACAAACAAAGCTTATCCAAACCACCCTGGGACACAAAGAAGGATTAGGATAACTGTGAATTGAACCACCACTGTCAGCCAAAATTATGATGGTTTAGTGAAAGCCAAAAGCTGTAGTATTTTTCTAAGGACATGGTGATGCTTTGGTGAAAAATGATATGGCTCTGACCACAATATTGTGACCTTGATAGGAAAGCAGCAGGAAGTCTTTGACAAGGACGCGGCACTGGCTAAGGCGCCAGCCAAGGCGAGTTCTGCCTTCTGGTCCTAGCTGCCTTCACCCGCCTCGGAATGCAGGGAAACCAAACAATCAAAAGCAAAAAACTAATGGACTGGAAGAGAGAACACCTGAAGAGCAAATTTACAGCAGAGATCATTATCGAAATATATGGAACCAAGTTGCAGCTCTAAAAGCTAAGTGAGATTTAGATTATGCAAACTTCCACAAGTTTCTAACAACCATGTGATCCTGAGAATTCCTTAAAAATTAAATAGAATACAAAGGAAATAATCTCTCTGCAATGCACAGTTGTAAATAGGAAAGTGCAGGGAGTCACTGAAAATATACTTTTATTAGCTTGTGGAACCAGTTTAATTCATGAAACTGATAGTCACCTTGTTGACGACAACACAGGAGCAGCCTAGAACCTTCATCACTTAGCCCTCAGCACTTAGTGGTTGTAGACAGTGTCCTTCCTGCAGCACAATGATGTCAGAGGCAAAATCATTAAATTGTCATGCAGTATTAGTTCTGTAACTTATAAGCAACACTCAGGCGAAACTAAATCAAATGAGGCTACATATTTTAAGTTTACTTTTACACTTGATGCTTTTGAGTGCTGAATGCAGTTTGGCATGGCAGCACAGTTGTTAAATTCTTGACACATACTGAACCAAACAATGGATGCTCCAATTTACCGAGAGAAGATGAGAGTAATGCCTCAACATGTGTTTACTCATTAGCAACGGAACAGCAAAATGTTTTAGTATAATTAATTCAACACAATTACTGATAAAAATATTTTAAAGATGTCATCATAATACTGTAGTTAATAACAGCATTCTAAGTTTCCATAGACATGAATCAACAAATTTGTATGCACTTTCACAGAAAAAATATTTAAAAATTACTACCTCACTCCTAGTAATTTGTCCGGTGGCGTCTGCAGGGTGGCGTCGTGGCGTCCGGCTTCGTCGACGACGGTCTGACTGGTTGCGACGGCGGCGGCGGAGACCTGAGCGTGGGGTAGCGGCCGCGGGATGCGGGCAACCTCGCGACGCAGGCCGAGGTCGTGGTTGTCAAGAGCAGGCGGCAACGGCAATGGCAGAGGCGGACCTGGGCGTGGTCCTCCTCCGTCGCAAGCGAGGCAGGGATCTAGAGGAGATGGGAACAAGGACGGCGGCGTTGTAGGATCCGTGGGCGGGTTGGGGGGGAGACGACGCAGACCCGTTTCTTTTGAAGCCGCGCCGTGGGGGGTCGCAAGGGAGGCGCGCTGATGGAGGCGTGGTCGATTCGTCCCGTTTCCTTTTGAAGCCGCGCCGTGGGGATCGGGCGATCGCAACGGAGGCGTGCTGATGGAGTCGCGGTAATTTTGTTTCGACAGTGCCCGTGCTAACGCTACGGTTTCATTTCAGCATGCACATAAAAGTAACCAAACGATAATATTTTTTTTCATAGTTTAAGTTTCATGCAATTGTATAAGAAGAAAAAACATGCATAAACGAGGCATAATAAAGTCATTTCTCGCCTTGTATTTGCTTAATTAGGTCTTGGAGTTCTACAGGAATATTGTCTCCACGTTCATTTGCACTGTTCTTCAAAATGTCCACCAAGAATTTCATCCTCAGTGAATCTGAATGTGATAGCATTTGCACTGACTCGGTGAATGTGATTGCTGAGTGTGTAAATAGGTAATACACCTTTGAAACCAATAACAGCATAAATAGATTACCACATGCGCCACATTATATTTGATAATAGGCAAGTGTTTGTACAGCTAGCAATAAACCCACCGACCCGGAGCCATGTGCCATGCCACTTCGGGGATCCACGTTTGCCGCCTATGCGCAAGGTTGCGCGACGCAAGGGCCGCCCTCGTCAAACTTGTCCTTGTCGTGCCGCCATCAAGCGCAATGTCACCGTGTCATGCTCTGCCTTGCCATCAGCGTGCTCTAGCGAAATACAAAACAAGATAAAATTTGTAAAAAAATAAAACAAACAATCCTCAGAGGAATGCAGAATTACACTAACCATTATTTGCATATAGTCCACTTCAGCACATAACAACTCATTAACTTCTAGCCTTTGACAATTTACAGAAACAATTCACTCGCAGATAGAGCTAGCATTGATTTACGGAAACATTAATACAGAAGTAAAGAACACATGCATACTGTAATGTAAGACCCTAGCCAAGGAATGTCACAGAGTTTTCAATTAAATTGTCCTAGGCCATCAGTTACATTTTTGGAAAAAAGTACTACTCTACAATTCAGCTTGCAGATGAGCACAACAAGCAGAATAGCAGATATTCCCGTGCTTAAAACAGTGACATGTGTAAAAATAAAAAAAATCCATTCCTTGCCCGCCCTAGTATCTCAAATCTCAGCATGTTACAAAAAAAATGTATGTAACTGTCTTACCTTGAGCAGCCCCGATATGATTGGCAGCGTATCAATTTGTATGCCAACATAGAAACTGACCTTGAGCCATAAGATTTTCTAGATGCAGTAGATTTTCTGGTGAAAACAGAGAAGTTCCATGCTAAGTGCAGTAGGTTTTCTGAATTTACCTCTATCTTATATAGGAGCGAGAATGATGGAACCCAATGTCTTCATCAAGATCAGAAGCAAAGGCAGATTGGAAAAGCAGCAATAATAAAATTAACAAAATTAATAAGAGAGCTGAGTAGTTGACAGCCCATAGAACCTCATTGGTATGCAGCACCTACATAGTAAATTTTATTGATGCCAGGGGACAGCCTATATGATTTGGACAGATCACAGACCTTAACGAAGACATAACTAAGGCGATCAAAACCAATACTGTGATCAATGTATCACAAGGTTGTATGTAAGGACCAATTATCCTTTTTAATCTATTAAATTATATTATTATGGCACTGAACAATGGCCTTACCGAAACAAAGTATCATTTCTTAAAAGCAAGACAGTCCTGTGCGATCTCATAAATATCTGATCATGCAGTTTCTTTATGCATAAAAATTATACATACATCAGTCTAATTCAAGTGGACGCAGCTGCAAGCAATGTAATGAGTCTACTATATGCAAACTATAAAGTGTCCAACCTCAAAGCCCAGCTACGTCTGAGCCCCTAACTGAAGTCCACAGTATGAATGCTGAGTATGTTCAAGAACCCTAGGTTCAGGAAAGCAGAAATTTACTACTCAGTATTGGACGCTAGTTAACAAATGTCATTCTGTCTCTGCATCTCTGAATCATGTACCAGTAAAAAACCAACTGAACAATGGTGCCCAAATCGGCTGTGAGAGAGAAAAAGCAATGAATAGATCCTCGAGCACGTATAAATTAGCATTACCTCGAACTCGGTGGCGAGTGTGGTTAGCGACTCGGGGACGTACTTGCTGCCGAACCTCCTGAACCTCCCCATCGCATCGGGCCTCGCCAGTCCCACAGTCCCGATGCGGTTACCCATCTCCACTGCCGCCGCCTCCGCGGCCACTGCCTTGGCCGGGCTGCATTGCAGCCGTGCGGCCGCGGCGCCCTCCGTGGGCCGGCGGCAGAGGTAGACACGGCGCCGGCGGCAGAGGTAGACACGGCGGGTCCTGCAGCAGCGTGGGCACGGTAGGGATACGAATTGCGGGCTCGCGGCAGCAGCCATAGGAACAAATCGAGGGAAGGGGATAGATCTACAACGAGGGAGCGGTGGCTGCGGAGTGGAGCTCTTGTGCTTGACCGCGCGGTGGTGATTCGCCCTCGATGCCGCCGATCTGGAAGAGAGATGAGGGCGATGAGAAGAAAGGAGGTTGGCACGGGGAGAGGAGAGGCATCCCATGCGTTGACGACATTTATTTTTTTTCATGGAAAAAATATTGAGGAAGAGGAGGATCGAACCGTGGCTGTGGCCTTGGGGGCTGCCCTGGAGGATGCGGAGTACGCGTGGATGGTGAGAAGCCTGGCATCACACGTGAAAGATCGGCCGTCGGATGGTTTTTAGTGTTTTATCAGCCTTTGATTTTAATATAGATAAAATCATGTGTGCATTTGTCTGGGTACACATGGTTGGAGGCTCTCAGCGGGAGACGTTTTCCTGGGAGGACCTAGTATAATTTTGATTGGTGCATTATAGTATAGATGTTCCAGCAGTGGGGAGAAGGAGGCCGGGAACGCACGGACGCAGACGGTGGTAACACCAAAAATTTACCACACCAAACAATTATCTCCTTTTTATTCTTTATATATATATATATATATATATATATATATATATATATATATATATATATATATATATATATAGGTAACACCAAAAAAAATTACAGCACCAAATAATTATCTCTCTTTTGTTCTTTTTAGTTGTAGGAGATTTATTATTTGACTACCAGGAGCGACATAAAGCCTAGGTGTGCAACTCGTGAATAGGAAAGAAGCAAGAAAAGCTAAGGATTAAAAGAAAAGAAGAGACATGCACACAGCGTGATGACCAGAGTCCAGAGAAAATAATTGGAGTAATATGTGTCCGGCTATCAGAGAATCATGCATAGAACGGATATGGATATCAAGGCCACGTTTAGATACTGAAAAAATTTCAACCCGATGAATAGTACCACTTTCGTCTTATTTGACAAATATTGTCCAATCATGGACCAACTAGGCTCAAAAGATTCATCTCGTGATTTTCAACTAAACTATGTAATTAGTTGTTTTTTATCTACATTTACTACTTCATGCATGGATCCAAAGATTGATGTGATGGAGAGAGAGTAAAAAAATTTCAACTTTTTGGAGTGTATCTAAACAAGGCCCAATGCTGCAATCAAATTCCAATTCCAATTCTAACTCTAAATCGATATGAACATCAATGCCAAAATTAAATCGGTTCCACCCAAAACTGAGCGGACCAAGATCCTTGACGAGGGGATTCAAACGCCATCCGCCGCTCCACCTTTCAATCTCCGTCAAATTGTCCCCTATCACATGATTAATTTGCGTCAAAATCTGCCTACTCAGAATAGCAAGAACCCTCGCCCATCTTATCATGTCTGACAGGAACTATGGTAGTTGGCGTCTCTTCACATGACTAGAAGAGATAAGGAACGTTTTCTTTGCGGGGTGTCTGGTTTATTCATCTACTTTTATCTTCCCACAATTTTTAATTTTTCTTTAGTGATAGTACTTATACTTTGGAGAGAGCAGAGACCTTGCAAATTTTATAGCAGTCTATATTTTTGTGTGAGTTATTAAATTATAATATATCTGTGCAGCTAGGATATATATTAATGTATTTTATTATATTCATGGCTCTTAAGAAATATTGTAATTATTTTCATCCTATTTATATGTGATCTCTTTTGTATGAAGAACCAAGAAGCAACAAAAAAATGTACAAAGATCTTCATCCCTGATCAGTCGTGTGCATGCATTAAGTAACTTAGAGACAGCCAAATAGACAATCCATTGTACGAGCTATCTGTTTTATTGTCTATGTTCATATTCCAAGAACTTACAGACAACTCACTGTCTGTGGGTTGAAAATGCCCCTGCAGGGACGCGTGAGGCTTGACAGCTCGAGCCTGGAGGTGTGTCGCGTGTGGATAAGAATCACCGTAAAAGTGGATGGACAGGAGTCCATGCGGTGATTTTTATGCATCTGGTGTTTTTTTAAGTGATCTCACACATACAAAAACTGATCTTTACAATAAAAAGTGGCTTCAAAAACTATAGTTAGATTCTGTTTAAGTTTAAATTAGTAGCTGATAGGAGACAAGTTTAAATTAATTTCACTTAACCAATAGTAATAGTTAAGATACATATATGAATTGTACTAATCTATGATGTGATCGTCATAGCACGATATTGTTCATCCAAAACAACCTAGCAACGCACAATTGTAAAAAAAAGTGGCATAAATATACATATGGAATCCTTTTACACATTTAATTGCAAAAAAATGGCAATAAAATATACATATCGAATGGTATAATTTGGTATTCACCCGTATAATTTGGTATTCACCCGTAGCAACGCATGGGCATATTTCGCTAGTCTAAAAATGATTTTCAAAAGATCAGGATAGTGTTTCTGTTACGTAATTTTTTCTTGTTGTTCATATGTACCCACATGTCAGAGTCGAGTCAGAGACGATCTGGTATAAAGAAGAGCAGAGCCCCCGTACCCGGAGCTGCCATGAGGCACGAGCTTCATACTCCACGGCGAACGATTCAAGTGTGTAGCTATTAGAAGGAAACCGCGCGTGAAGCAAGCAACTAGCACACGTACAGCAGGTCGCTTGAGGACCAGACTTGCTAGCTAGATGATCCCCTACGCGACTGCGGCGAACGCCGAGGCAGTGCTGGGGTGCGCCATGACGGGGGCCGAAGCGGCGTGGTACCAGTACTCGGCGGTGATGCCAGATTCCTCGCTGCACTACCACACTACATTTATCCTGTTCGTCATCTACACCATCGCCCCGCTGCCCCTTCTGGTCCTGGAGCAGTTCGCTCCGTCCGTCGTCCTGCCGTACAAGCTGCAACCCCGGGTACGGCTACCCCCCGGCAGCCTCCCTCAGCTGCTACATGGACGCGGCCTGCATCTTTCCCCTAGCCTTTGGCCTTCAGTTCGTCTCCTATCCTGCGGTCGCCTATATATATATATATATATATATATATATATATATATAATATATATATATATATGGAGAGTATACTCTATTGCTAGTTACAAAATAAGTTATTTTGTAGCCACCTCTATTTACGATAATTTTATATACTAATTTACGACAATATCATTATATATTTACGATAGTTGAATTACTATAACATATGGGGATATTTACCATAATGTTATAGTAAATCACATAGTAAGGAGTTACTATAATCTCATAAATTAGCATAGCAATTACC
Organism: Saccharum officinarum; assembly: GCA_020631735.1. NCBI lineage: Eukaryota > Viridiplantae > Streptophyta > Magnoliopsida > Poales > Poaceae > Saccharum > Saccharum officinarum. Next base: position 40,275,022 of record CM036175.1, on the reverse strand, counting down.
TTAATATTCTTTTCTTTCATGCATCAACGTTGATGCATACGTATCTATCACTAATAAATAAATAAATACATATAAAAGGCAGAATGTTAACCAGCATGTGTTATATATTCTTCTTTGTACTATATAGATGGACATGTTTAAATTTGTGAACAGAATACAGGTCCTCGATCTGCATTTGATGATGCATATTTGTGTACCTACTAGATATTAAGGACTCGAATGGGGCTGCCGTTGCCATCGGTCAGGGAGACAATTGCGCAGCTAGTGGTATACTCTTTTGTGGAGGATTACCTCAGCTACTGGATCCACCATCTTCTGCACACCCAGTGGTGCTACCGAAAGATCCACCCCATCCACCACGAGTTTACGGCTCCAACAAGCTTCGCCATGTCATATAGCCTGCAGTAGTAGTGAAGTTGGCCCATGTGGCACATGAGGAGTTGTTAGTGGGTCTAGTACCACCTTAGAAGTTTAGGAGGGAGAGAGCCAGCTTATAAGCCTTGTTGTTCCAAACGTAGCACCTCCTGATTAACCCTTTTACACGAAGTGAGGACGAAAGGGTAAAAGAGGTGCTACGCGTATGTAGGCCCATTCCACGTGCGGAGTTGGGCCATATAGCAGTTTTAGACGCAGGATATTACACACTAAAACAACTAAAACATGCTCAACACAATGCCATAATCCTTATTATAGTTATCATTAAAGGTATAATCAATTGTGCTTCTACTAGCATTAGTCTTAGAGACATCAGGATTAGATGTTAATATTTAGTACCTAGAACTAATAAATTTTGTTATATTAATATGAGCATAAAAGATACTTGTAATTTATATCCATTGTCATAAATTTATCAATTATACTTGTTTGTAGTATTTTCATCTATTTCGGTTGCATACCGTATCTTCATTATGCATTTAGTTGGAAGGTTAGTATAAATTATGGCTTCATGACTCATCAATCTACACTTTGATTTTCAAACATTTATATTATTAATGCTACAGAATTTTATTCTGAAGTTAAGTTAAAATTATTGTTCTATGTATCTCGAGTAATTGTTCTTTTGTATTTTAGGTCATAGAATGCACTCTTCAGCGCTGCAATGGCATAAATAATCTTTTAAACCTGCACCACGGTTCAAAACTAGGGTACAACTTGAAGTGAGATCTTGGATCGAATAACTCTGCTTAACTTAAGAAGATACTAATATTTTATACCTTGTAATAATCCCAAAGGCCATGAAGGTATAGCCACCTTTGGTATGCATTTCTCAAAATGTTTGAATATTTGTAACAATCCCGCTTGCATTTATGATGTTTTGAATATCTGTTAACATCGATTCAGGTCACATACTGTTAGGGGCTAGATCGTCTGAGGCCACACATGGCCTAGATACATAGTGGAGTTAGGTCTAAATGGCAAGACTGACTAGCAGGTCGAAGAGGTTGACCCAACGCGAGTTATTCGTCTAAAAAACCCACAAACATCTCCCCAAAAAACCTTTCGGGGAGAGGCACAGTGAGATTATCTTAGAATCAGCAAGGCCACCAGAACGTCAGGAAATCTGGTCCAAAAATGTGGGAGACAACAAGAGGACTGTAAAAGCTTGAGATAGAAGATAAAAAGTAAAGCTAGATGTAATTTTGATCATTAGAAAGATTGATCTCACAATTGGGTCGTGATCCTATTACACAAATAGACGATGGTGGTTTTATCACAGTAAAAGACATATTGGATATGTAATTTGTTTGTTCCCATCATATCGAAGGAATTTCCAACAAGAAAAAAATAATCATGATTTAGCCTCGAACTGTGGGACAAAAACTTTCGAGGAGCTTAATTTCTTCATTTGAACTTCAAATTGGAAGATATATATATATATTCTTTTTTATCTCCTCGACAAGAGCAAAGTGACGGTGATGTCTATTCATCAGTTTCAAGAAGTTTACAAAATTGGCTTAACCGAATTACGAAACCATCTAAGCCTATTTTTGCTAGTGGATTTTTCCATAATTGCATCTTCTTCATCAGGACTCCAAATTGGATGATATGTATATGTTTTCCAATCTCCTTGATGAGATGAACGCAGTGGTGGAGTCCATTATACATTTTAATACAGTACAAAAACTAGCTTAGTCGGTTTGGAAAACCGGCTAAGCATCTTTCTACAACAATTTATGGGATCAACTCCTTTTGTTCATATTTTGCTATCAAATTTGATCCTATATATTTGCCTGCATGTGATTTCTTATTTCATATTCAACTTGCTAATCATATTTTGGTTGTTAATAATGTCATCATGAGCATGGTCATGTTAGAATAATTGGCTCTCTTTTCAGATCCGCTTTCTGCTAAAACTGCATAGGATATATATTTTTTCTTTTAATGTGTGTTTTTGGTATATCCTGCAAAATAACTCTAGAGCACCAAAACTTAGAGAATGTATTAAATAAACAACAATCTTGCTATGATGTAGCATTGGATGTTGTCATTTTGTTACAATTTGGCAGTCAGATGATATGAGTTAATGACCATTAACATGCTCCTCCATGCTTAGATCTTTACTCGTTAAGAGTAAAAAAATAATAATTAAGAACGAATAAGCAAGCAAGAACTCAGGTGGTCTTGATACAGGTCCTATCAAGATTGAAGCTAGCATAAACATTATTTGAAGACATTCTCGTGTGTGGGGTTTGATGTGGCTGGCTATGATGCTTTTCTTCGGCAGTTGTGAGATCGAATATCATGGCTGAAGAAATTACTCCCCTTTTTTCTAGCATGCTTGGAGTCACTCAGTTGGTTGTTGTATATCCTCACCAAGGGCTATTGACATTTTCTTTATCCCTACAAACTATAGGCTTATGTGGAGCTTGTGGTAGGGGTAAAGAAAGCATACCTATGTCACATATATTGTTAAGTTAAATAAAGGTCCTAGTAAAGATCATGCACTTCTTAATTCTTATTCAAAGGAAAAAGAACTTTTGGACATGCTTTATTCAAACTAGTATAGTCTACACACATCCTCCACTTCCCATTCTTTTTTCTTAACTAATATAGGATTAGCTAGCCACTCAGTATGATGAACCTCCTTGATGAATCTGGCCTTCAATAGCTTATGGATCTCCTCGCCGATGACCTTGTGCTTTTCCTCGTTGAAGCGGCGTAAGCGTTGCTTCACCGGTTTGGAGCCGGCTCGGATCTCCAACGCGTGCTCGGCGACTTCCCTAGGTATGCCCGGCATATCCAAGGGACTCCACGCAAAGATGTCGATGTTTGCGCGGAGAAAGTCAACGAGCACTGCTTCCTATTTGGGATCGAGGGTGGCGCTGATGCTCAACGCCTTTCCCTTTGGGTCGGTGGGATCGAGGGGTACGAGCTTGACGTCTTCCGCAGGCTCGAAGTTGATGGCATGGCGCTTGGGGTCGGGGGTCTCGTTGGCCAAACCGTCGAGGTTTGCCGCCAAGGTCGCCGACTCCAAGATGGCTTCTCCGTGCTCGACGCATTCCATGTCGCACTCGTAGGCGTGCTCATAGGAGGGCCCAACAGTAATGACACCGTTGGGACCCGACATTTTGAGCTTGAGGTAGGTGTAATTGGGGACCGCCATGAACCGGGCGTAGCAGGGGTGCCCAAGAATGGCGTGGTATGTTCCATGGAATCCAACCACTTCAAAAGTGAGAGTCTCCTTTCTGAAGTTGGCGGGAGTGCCAAAACAGACAGGCAGGTCGACCCGCCTGACGGGCTCTGCTCGCTTCCCCGGCACGACTCCATGGAAGCCCCCGACGCTGGGTCGGAAGTGCGTCCTCATGATACCTAGAAGGTCAAGGGTCTGGGCATAGATGATGTTAAGACTACTGCCGCCATCCATGAGCACCTTGGTGAGGCGTGTGTTGGCGATGATGGGATCGACAACAAGTGGGTAGACCCTAGGATTGGGGACGTAGTCTAGGTGGTCATCACAGTCGAAAGTGATGACCACCTCAGACTAGTCAAGGAAGAGGGGGTGGCGAGTTGCACGGAGAAGACCTCTCGATGTTCCCACTTGCGCTGCCACATTGAGAGGCGTGTCGAGGGTCCTCCATATATCATGAAGCAATCATGGATCTCGGGAAACCCCTCGTCCTTGTCGTCTCCCTTGGGATCTTCCTTCTTGTCGTCTTTCTTGACGCCTATGCTTTCAAAGTATCTTCGGAGCATGTGGCAGTCCTCGAGGTTGTGGTTCGTGGGCCCTTTGTGGTAGGGACACGATTCTTTGAGCATTTTGTTAAAAATGCCCCCGCCGGAGGGCCCTTGAGGTTTCTTATGATCAACAGCAGCAACAAGGTCGCGGGGCGGGGCCTCTTGTTTGCCCTGCTGGTTCTTCTTCTTCCTGTTGTTCCTCTTTGAGCCCCGGCTGGAGCCCGCGGGATCCTCTTCCTTATGCTTCCCCTTGTCCTGGTCGCTACCAAAGATGGCACCAACTGCCTCCTCGCCGGCGGCGAAGTTGGTGATAATATCCATCAGATCGTTGGTAGTGATGGGAGTGCTGTAGCCCAACTCTCGGACCAACTCTTTGTAGGTGGTACCAGAGAGGAAGGCCATGATGACGTTGGAGTCGGTGATGTTGGGGAGCTCGATGCGTGTTTGGAGAAACGCCGGATGTAGTCCCAGAGGAATTCGCTCGGCTTCTGTTTGCAGCTTCGGAGATCCCATGAGTTGCCAGGGCGCATGTAGGTTCCTTTGAAGTTCCCCTCAAACACTCTCACAAGGTCGTTCTAGTCATGGATTTGTCAAGGTGGGAGGTCCTCGAGCCTGGCTCGAGCGGTGTCCGACAAGAACATGGGGAGTTGTCGAATGATGACTCGGTCGTCGGTGGCCCCACCCAACTGACAAGCCAAGCGGAAGTCGGCGAGCCAAAGTTTGGGTTTGGTTTCACCGTTATACTTGGTAAGAGTCATGGGGGGCGGAACCGAGCCGGGAGTAATGTTTCATGAATGGCCTTGCTAAAGACCCTAGGGCCCGGTGGCTTGGGTGAAGGGCTCCGATCCTTCGAGCTGTCGTAGCGCCCGCCTCTGTGCTCGTGGTAGCCTCGAGCTGCACCGTCACCATGTTTGCGCCTCCGGCGCTCGATGACGTTGTCACGGGCATCTCGAGGTTCACGGTTGTCGACAATGCGCTCATGGACAGAAGCCGCCTTGTTCCGTTAGGCATGCTCAGGATGGACCGAGGCCTCTCTTCCCTGTCGGGTGGGCTCCGTAGGCTGCTCTGAGGTGAGCCCGCATCGCCTCGAGGCGGAACTCTCGGCCTGCTACATGGCAGCGTTCTTGAGGAGTCCTCGGATTTCATCACGGGCTCGACGGGCTTTGGGGTTCGACGGCTCAGGCATGTTACGAAGGAGCATGGCGGCTGCGACCACATTCTGGCTGGCTTGACCGAAAACCGGGGGCTCGATTGCCTGATCCTTGACGATGCGACGATTAACGTCGCGAGCTCTCTCTCGAGCTCCTCTGCCGTGTGCATGTGCCACGCGCTCTTGCTCGAGGGTTTGCTATAGTAGGCACAGGTTTTCTCATTCCTCGTTGAGCCTGTCCTGCAACTCGCTGATTTGCTCGAGTTGCATTCCTTGATCCGTAAGGAATTGAGCCTCATCCCGCTCAGCAGGGAGCTCGACCTGAGGTGGCGTGTTCCTTCCTCCAACGGCTGCCTCATCCTCTGAATCCAACGCGATAGCTCCATCGATATTGAAGCACTCGCGAGTCGGGTTGTAGGTGTCATCGGCAGAGTAAGAGTCTGGAGCGCCAAAATAGTAGTACAATGGGTGCATGTGAGGCCATGCGTCTCTGGGTCGTGATGTCAAAAGGCAGTTGCACGGAGCTCCGTATCTAGGGTCATGGAGTCCAGGTACTCGGAAGCTAACATGGATGCAACGAGGTCGAGGGTGGAGCGTAGATGGTGTCCGGGGAGTTCCTCGTAAGCACTCATGCTGGTGATTATAGAAGAAGTATACGCTCGGGCAACCGAGTCTAGTCCAAACGGGAATGCTGACGAAGACGTCGTTCTTGGCGCTGGAGTAGTCGAACTGGATGGTGGTGGCGCCGCACTGGGTGGTAGAGCGATGGGACTCCCTGTCGGCATCTTACCCTCAGCCAAGCTCATCCTACACAGATCCTCAGCGAGAAAATCCATGTTGGTGTCTGGCTGAGAGGCGCCGGATCGGGGAATACCATCACCCTCCGCAAAGGCGATGACGGCGGTTGTGCTAGGCTCACCGTCGCCTGGCGGTGCGTGCCTGGCGAGAGCGACGATACCGGCGCAACGCTCCCCTAGGTTGGGAGAGCTCGTGGTCACTGTCAGTCGGGTACCTGGGCGGGAGGAGGACCATGTCGTAGCCGTGGCCAAGGGACAAGAACTCCAAGCTCCCAAACTAGATCACCGTGGCCAACGGGAGTGGATGTTCAGGGTCAGCCATCCAGAAAAATGGCGAGAAAACGATATTGGCACGCAGCGTCCCCTACCTGGCACGCCAACTGTCGGCGTTTGGTCCTGCGAGGGTCCTAAGCCAACGAGTGAATCAATGCTGTGTGTCCCTAATCTGGATGGTGATGTAAGGAGAGTACATGGAGGTTTATCCTGGTTTGGGAAAAAGAAAGCCCTACGTCCAGCGGGGAGAGGGGAGTATTGTATTTCCTTGCACTTAAGTGCTTGCGTAGGGGTTATAAGCTGTGAGAGAGGGAACTGATCCCAGGTCTCAAAGAAAAAGTGAGAGTACAAAGGAGATTGCTTGAGATGTTGATCTTCTTTGGTGGGATGGAGATTGGTTTTTTGTCATCTGTCATTCGCCGTTCGCCCCCTTTGTAGAGCCCCCTGCCTGCCCTTTTATAGGGTAAGAGGAGGCAGGGACGTCGGGGGTGCCTTTGAGGTGAAGTTTTATCGATCGCTGTGGAGGCTGTTGTAGCGACGTGCCCCGAGAATGGCCAGCCATCCTTAGACACCATGGTGACGTAGAGGATGAGATGGTGAAAAGACTCCGGGTCCTGTGTCACGTCGGTCTTTCTTCCTTGTTGACCGGCGGTGGGTTGAGGCTGGATCGAGGATGGGTCGAGGATGGGTTGAGGTGGATCGACGGTGAACGGATAAGGCCGAGTCCCCGGGATCGCGGGGTACGGTCCTTGTCGTATTCTCCCTCAAGGGTGATCAGTGGTGAAATAGTGCACGGTATGGCGCGTACAGTGATAGGTTTTCACCTCCCATTTCGGGATGAGCAGTAAAAAGTGAGATTTGACACCGGTACTGCTCCCATGCCAGTTGTTGCTATAGCCATGAGGGTAGGAAGTGGTTGGTAGTTGCATTAAATACTCTGACTTTTGTCTCATAGTTGGTGAATAAGGTGGGTCGAGTGGCCCGACCCTGGGTCGTGCGAGTCAGAGATTTCTCGGTAGTCGAGGCGTCTTGTCGAGCGAGCCTCGTACGAGTCGGAACGTGGTCGAGGCGTCCCGTCGAGCGTGCCTCGTACGAGTCGGAACGTAGTTGAGGCGTTTCGTTCGCTATTTTGGCTCGTCCCGTTTGTGGGTAGCGATTTCGGTCGTGGTTTTGCTTTTCTTAATCGTTGATTGTGGGTACCCCTTGTTTTTGGTACCCGACAAAAAGGTAGCAAAATAGAGGTTTATCATATAGAGCATCTGGCTTTGGTAGGACATATAAACCATTGAGAAGATGTGAAACTAAGGGTTTTAGAATTTTCCTCAAAACAAAATTCTCCTAGTAACAAGTAATTAAGAAGGGTAGAAATACTTCTATCTTGTTATATCTCATCTCTCAATAGTTATGCAAGATCTTTTGTAACTAAGAATTGCCCAGAAATTTGAATAGTAATCCAAGAATAAGATTTGTGTATGCCAATCAAGTGAGAAGCAAAGTTATGCTCATGCACTTTAACAAGTTTGATTTGATGCAATTTCCAGACATTTTAAGCAATGCGCTACTCAACTCATTGAGTTCAGAGGTGGTGACATCATCAGTGATAATGTCAGCACTCATTTTAACTTTGTGAATTTAATATCTTTATTGTCACTTTTCAAAATAGTAAATAATATATCAATTTTAATCAACTCGACAACCACTTCAGAATGGTGAACTACACAGTGAGATTCGGAACTAAAGAAATGATTTTTACATGCGTCTTCTATCTTTTTCAATGGCAGTTTACTTAGCAAACGGTCTCATTTTAATAGTCTCTATCTTTTTCTACGGCAGTACACTGTAGCTTACAACAACTATCCTAGAAGTACATTTTTAGTGGCGATTCAATTAAGTAAGCTGGCCCTAAAAATGTATGTATTTTTCAGAACCGGTTGGCTTAAGAATACTGCTCCTGGAAATATGATTTTTATGGATGATTGCTTATGTCGACTGCCCATAAAGGTGTGCGATTTCTAGGGGGCAGTTGACTCAATTAACTGCTGTTAAAATAGTTTAGCATAAATAAATACATAATTTTTAAACTAATGAAGAATGAAGACAAAATTTATATCAAAATTTTAGAGTCAACAAGATATAAAGCTTTATGTATATCAAAGTTTTTTGAACTTTTAAATGAAATTGGATGGAGACACACCCTATATCAAGGTTGTAGTGCTCGATGAGATGTAAAACTTCGTGGTTAAAAAATTTCCCATTTAAGAACATTTATAAGTCAAAATATTGACTATATGATCCATTTGTGTTAGTACAAAAGGATAACAACATATATATAGTCATAAGTGATTGTGTGATATGCTGCTGATGGTTTTTGCGGCTGCTACTGATGCTAATGGTTTCTACGGCTACTGCCGATGCTGATGCTGATTTGTTGTGAGAGAAAAACACTGCTGAATGGCTGGCTGATTCTGACTGATAAGCTCAAGCGAACATGGCCATAAGTGATTGTGTGGAGTGATGGTAGGAGGTGGTACGTGTGAGGTGAGACATCATGGGTCTAATCCCTGTAGATTTATGCAAAAATAAACTAAAAATAAATCTTGTAATTGGTGGTTAAGCCACATTAAAAAAAAATTCTTTTTTTTATTTTATTACTATGTTCTAAACGATTTGCAAAATAGTCTGAAAATATTTTTGGGATGGTTGACATGGGTCCTAATCTCTGTGGATGCGCAGTTGTGAAAAATAAACTAAAAATTAAATCTTGTGATTGGTAGTGAGTTTTAAATCCCTTTGGTCACACTAAAAATATTTTTCTTGTTTTTGCTAATTCTAAATTATTTTCAAAAAAGTTAAAAAACATTTTTAGGGATGGTTGAATAAGTCAACCATTCCTTAAAATCATTTTTAGAGATGATGTGCTTAATGAAATCGATTGTGAAAATCAATTTTTAGGGACAGTTATCATAATGTAACCGCCTCTAAGAATAACTTATCTTTATAAGCGATGGCGTAATAGTGGCTTTGGTAACTGGCCCTAAAAGTCGTTTTTGATTGTCTATAGAAAATCATTTGCATGGTAGTGATTATTTTCAATTATGATTATTGGAATCTGCTTGACGTCCATTTGTGCCAAATTGCATGCTTTGCGTATAATGTCTTTTATTTGGTGCGTATTTTTGGCATATCTTGCAAAAAACTCAAAATTTGCAGAACTCGTGAGTAAAACCTTGCTAAGATTAAACACTAGGCGTTGTTGTTTTATAAAATGTTGGTGGTTCGATTAGTCATACATATTTTCATGTTCTGTCACTCTGTCGTAAGAACATTTTACTAAGAATTTAAAAAACATTGATGTTTATATTACCAATTAAATATTATTGGATTTATCATGAAACTTATTTTCACAGTATAACTAATTGTTGTCATAAATATGTACAATATTTTCTATGGTTAAACTTAAAATGGTCTAGTTTAAGAAAAATCTATGGTGCTTCGGAGAGGACCATTGAACAACTAATTTTTAGCTAGGTGGTAACTGGTAAGTAACAAACTGCCTGATTTAACTATTAGCTAGGATCACCATCTCATCGAGATTGGGTGTTTATTGGTCTTCAAGCTTAGATATTTTGCGCAATTTAAATAGGAACAACCTAGCTTGACGTGGAAAACGACGTAACGCTATTATACTGTGATGGTGCCAATGCAACGAGCTGTACACTGAGGATTACTTACTCTGTGGTATAAGTTTGTAGGCTAAGTTTTGATGGAAGAGACTACATATGTAGGTACCCATGGGCGTATGCATGCGTGATGTACGAGGTGGGACGCGGGGGAACATACAGTCCGGAGGTGTCGTAGTCCTGATGATATCGCTGAAGATGAGAAGTTGGAGAATAGCAGCAAACGGGCGATCCAGGTGACAGCGATTTGGATAGCGACTGCAGGAACGAAACAGGACCATGTGTCTGGTGGCAGCAAAGTTACCTGTGGAAAATTTGTAAACAGCTATACTGGCTTTTGTATCAGATAAAAAAACCAGGGGACCGAATTGTAGCTTGGTACCCACAAGTCGTTGTGCATGGTTTGTTACCTGGTCTTTTCAGCCTCTAGCAAAGATATGCATACTTTTTTTTAGAAAGGGAATATATATTAATATCCCAGCTTCTACATTAACTAATGCATATAGCTGTAAGATATGCATAATTTCAACGTGGCATATACTTTGATGCGCGTTGCACATGGCAAGCTAGCTGTTCGCCTAACTTTTATGTATCAAATAAATTCTGAGACCATATCAAATTTTGACGGTGGCTTCCGCATTTTCGTTGAGAGAACAACGTGGCCGGGATGGCGAAAAAAAGAAAAGGAAATAGCATTTTTTGTGTGTGGTCGTGATTTGATTTTAGATGCAGTTTCACCAGTCGTGGGCACACCATCTATAACTAGGCACGATTTGTGATCGTTGCTGTAGTACAGAATCAGTTTTTCGTGATGCCTACTCTTTTATTCAGAGGCTGTTCATAAAGAGAAGGCGTTAGTAAAAAAAAATATGTGCGCTCAGGCCTAAGAACCATCAGAGTAGATACACATACTCTGACAGTTATCTTAATATAATCGCTAAGAATCCTCCATTTTGATGTTGTATGCACCTCAATTTTTTATCTCAACCTCATATATGTACCACAAGTTAAAAAAACACTAGGTTTCAAATTTTTCAAATGGTTTGCTATTTTCTACGGTTTAAATGAATTTATGCATGGCAATAGAAAGTAATTAGAAGTTAAACTAAGGCTACACCGAAACGATCTAAAATGGTACCAAATTTTTATATTTTGTGGCGCATGGCCCAATCAACCAATTTTGATGGAGGTAGATGGAAAATTATATTATTTTGAACGGGTAATTCAATCTTTTTTCTCCATTTTAGCACAAAATAATTGTAATAATGACTAAAGTTAATCATAAAAATCTAATATTTCTATAAGGCCATTCTGTGGTGTGTATGCTAGCCATAAAAGTTTGAAACCATTTTGATAAAGCTGGAGTACACATGGTTCATAAAATGGATGTAACCAAGCTCAAACTTCTAAGTTTCCACACCTCTACTACACCTTTAAGTAATATGCAGCTCAAATTTGTGCACAACCTTATTTGTACCGACCTCAGAAAAAATAAAGTTTTTTAATAGTTTTAATGCATACATTACAAAGAGAAATAACAAGTGCATAATCATATTCCAAAACAGAAAAACATTTTAGTAGGAGGTTTGCATAAGGAACTGCATGTGAAGATCCATTTCCGTAGCCAGTTGGTATAGCTAACCGCCAGTGGAAATGATTTACAGTGGCTGATTTTCACAGACATGTGAAGATCCATTTCCACATACGCCAGTGAAGATCTTTGATTTTCACCATCTTTCAGGCTGGCGGTAGCGAGAAACGTTAATGAAATTGTTAAAATTATCATCGCCAGTAGAAAGCATCTCTGTAGTAGTGTCGGTTTCATGTTTTGCAACAAGGAAAATCGGTTAGGGGGCTTCACCATGACGAGTCTCTTGGAATATTTTTATTAGTTGTAGAATAGAGACAGATATACTAGTAATTAAAGCAAACAGTGTTTCTTGTAAGTAGGGATGAAAACGGATCGGATACGGACGGATATCACTGATATCGTATTTGTTTTCATATTTATGTCCGGATTCGGATTCGAATACGGATAGTATAAAAAATACCGGATAGGATACGATTGGATATCGACATCATAAATATGTGATTTAAATATTCGGATACGAATACGGTATCGGATGTTAAATATCCGGACTCGGATACGGACGGATTAAAACCCCTCTAAACAGATTCGGTCTCGAATACGGTCGGAAAATATCCGTACCGTTTTCATCCCTACTTGTAAGGGTGAAGCGTACGCATGCAGAGAAAGTGATTTGGGGGCTTGTAAACACCACGGCCACCCCTCTTCCTCCTCCGGAATTTTTTTATTTTTAATCCTTTTTAAACAATATTTTAATACTAATTCTAAAAAAAATATTTGTAAATCTGATCCTTTTTGTCACGCCATCGTGCGTGGCGCGATAGCACCACGCTGTCGTGCCACATGCACTGGCATGGCAAGCCGAGCCATGGTGGCATCCGTCGTTGATCAGAGTTGGCGTGGCGAATAGTGAGGCGGAAGGGTCATAATATGGCTAGAGTTGGCGTGGCGAATAGTGAGGCGGAAGGGTCATAATATGGCTAGAGGGGGGGTGAATAGCCTATTTAAAAATCTACTAATCACTAGAGCAAAAAGATTAGTATAATAAACGGCGTAAAGCAGGTTTTGCTCTAACTCTACAAGGATTGCAAGCCACCTATCCAATCAATTCTAGTAGCTATAATCGCTAAAACAATAAAAGGCTAAGTCACTATGAGCTCTCAACAGCTAGCTCACTAAAGAGTTCAACTAGGTGAGAAGAAACACCAGCAAGTAAGACAAGCTCTCAAAGCTAATTACACTAAAAAGCTTATAACAACTACTTTGCAAGTAAGCAAGGATGAACTAATCACAATATACATAACCAATCATCAGAAGAAATCCAATCAAACACAAGATGGACACAAGATTTTTCTCTCGAGGTTCACGTGCTTGCCGGCGCGCTAGTCCTCATTGTGTCGACCAACACTTGGTGGTTTGGTGGTTAAGAGGTGTTGCACAATCCTTGTCCACACAATTGGACACAGTAAGAACCTACCCACAAGTGAGGTAACTCAATGACACGAGCAATCCACTAGAGTTACCTTTGAGCTCTTTGTTGGGAAAGGTACAAGACCCCTTACAATAAGTGGAGCTGGCCACGAACAATCATCAACACGTGCCGGACCTCCATAGTTGCTCCAAGCTATCTAGGTGACGGCAACCACCAAGAGTAACAAGAAATCTGCAGCCATAACAATCCCTAAGTGCCACTAGATACAACTACTCAAGCAAATACACTAGGAATCACTCCTAATCTCACTTTGATGATGAAACCAGGATGAAGATGAGTGGGAGGTATTTGCTTAGGCTCACAACGATATCAAGTATGTTAAAGTGCCAATAGGGTGAGCCTAGGGCCGGCCAAGGTCTATTTAAAGACCCCCAAGAAAATCCAACCGTTATGCACTTCAGGGTGACCGGACTCTATGACTGGACTCACCCTAAGTCTAGTCAGGTGCATTCGGTCGCACCCACTGGCCAACCATAGCGTGCCACGTCGTCTTTTTTCAAATCCGACCATTGTCGCCAATGTTCACGCGTGTCAGACATTGACCGGACACGCCACTGCTCATGACTGAACGCAAAACACCCACGAGTCAGGTCAGTTCCAGTAAGGGTCTAGAGCTGTTTTTCGTTGACCAGACACGTCAGGTCATGAGTGACAGGACGCGCCTAGGAATCCGGTCAGCTTCCCGCGTTTTTGCCTATGCAAGCCCTACCGACGTCAGTGTATGTCATCGCCGACCGGACGCAGCCCCTGCGCGTCTGGTCGCGCGACAGCTCCCGCGTCGATCGCGTGTGTTGGCATTTCTTAGCACCACTACTAAAAATAGAATTAATCCTACTCTTAATAATGACACTAGAAATGGTATGGTAATTATTAACTTATCACTTTTACAGTAGCCACATATGATTACCTACATCTCTAATATTAAACTAAGGTTGTCATCCCTATTAATGAAACTAGAAATATTTGTTGGTAATATCTAGCAATACTATAAGAATAACACTAAATAGAAATTTATTATTTTATGTGACTATAAAGAATCTAAAGATATAAATGAAAAGAATTCTACAAGCGGAGAGATAATTATACCATTGTAGCATTTTACCTAGAGTATTACCAGGTTGTCGATTTATAATTTTACCACTAGGAAGGTATGACTATGCATGTAGTATTGATAATTTATGATTATGCATGAGAGAATGAACCAATATCACAAGCTCTACTCAAAATAGGGGTAAGTCACAAGATAAATATAAATATACATGATAAGTACTAATCAAGCATCATGATAAATAAATAAATTACTCAGAGCACTCTAACTAATCCAATAGCATTAGTCTAATTAGAATATTAGAGGAATAATTCCAAAATCATTCTATAACTACAAGTCAATGAATGCTTCAATTAGTGCAATTATATCTAATAGTCATCGTTAATGTTACTATTGCATCCACATATAAGGAACATCAACTAGGAAGGATCGAAAACATAGTCCTCCCCTCCTTCGAGACCAGGTTCTATCCTACACACGGGGGGTGGACTACATAGGACTCAACAGGCCTATCACACCCGCGATCTACCACACGTCCTGGCATATAGGGGGCATTCGCAGACAAACAATATCAAAGCACCACGCTTACATAATGCCTACTAGCCACCCATAGATCCTGCATATTAGGATGGGTGCTATACAAACATATGCATGAACTTATTAATAAACTAACTATACTAGACTTATAACCAAAGTAAACAATGAACATTGCAGTCAAGAACATATAAAAGATGAAGATTAATGTTGACATAAACATTGTAGCAAGCACACAAAACGGTAGAAAATATAATGAGAGAGGGGTACAAAGAATTATACCGAACCACGCTCTTGCCAACATCGGGAATCCAAGATTGTAATTTGCTTGCCTCCCTCTAGACCTAATCTAACTAGCTAAAGCTTTAGAACTAGAGGAACTCTGAGGAATTAGGGTTTCTGGCTCTGGATGGCTCGATCTCCAAATGACTTGATGCCTTCAGGGGACTGGGGTCTCCTTATATAGCCCAGGGCGTCCAACGTGGGCCCTTGGATCAAACCGACTTGAGGTATAGCTGAGATGCATCCTAGGGGTGGTGGAAGAATACTCTAGAAGCTCATGGAGGAATCCCCAGGGGGCCAAGCGGCCTGCAGGTGGGGTCGACTAGCCCCACTTGGCAGCCCCTCGCCTCCCGCTTTGTTCCAGTGTCTTCTCATATCTTCTAGAGTCTTCTCGCGTATATGCCATAGTTTAATTCTAAATTTTTCTTTGACGAATAGGTCCCTCTTGGTGGTTTTTTTGAATAATCCTGCAGAGAACAGAGATTCACCAAAACTCATGAAATTTGTCAGTTTAAACTCTAGACCTATGTATATTCTCTCATTTATATTATTTCTCATGTTTATTCAACTATAAATTGTTGATGTTATCCACCGTCAATAAGCTCCCCCAAGCTTACCCTTTGCTAGTCCCTTAGCAAAGCTAAATTTAGCAAACTTGGATTAAGAACTTGAACATCTTGAGGCTTTTAAAAATCATTGAAGCAACTCCTAGAAAGTACATATGCATTCAAACAAAAATTCTCCTTTGAATTAAAATAAATCGATCTGACTTTCAAATTTACTTATATTACCTTTAACCATGGAGCTTCTCAGCCTTCACTTGGGTCTTGAGTAACAGAAAGACATAACAATCAAGTCAAGCACTATGTCTCAAGCTCTTTGTTTAACCATTATTCGGGTGTTTTGCAAGTTTTCAAAATAAAACTCAAAGCTTCCATTATATGACACTCTCAAATCTCTCAATATATTTGGTATTTCTGGATCCTCACCAAGGCATTAATGATATTATGTCTATCTCTTCTATAGCTAATGCTTATGTGGAGCTCATAGGAGTGGAGAAAACATGAACAATTATGAATTGTAAGCATGCCTTTTTCATGTATTGTAAAGTCAAACAATGCATCCAAAGAGAGTTAAGTCATACAATCAAATCAAGCTATGCATGTGTATGGAATATGGTGGATATATGATAGGTGTATATGGTGACTAATCCTAATTCTACAATGCTCCTTGAAAACATACCTCTCTTTTAGAATTTGAAAAACACTTTGCAAGAAATTATGGGCTATCTTATTCATCTCTTTTTTTCAGGCGGGCATCAAAGTACCCATTGTTTTATTCTCTTGGACACTTGTCCATTTTTTAATACTCTTTTCTTTTTTTTCTTTTTTCATGAATAACTTTTGCATAGCCACATGTATCTTTCTGCAACAAAACTTTGGAGACATAACAACAAGAACTTCGGAGCATTTATTGGGGGCTGTCCTATAGGGTACATTTTTGGGTGTTTACTCTTAGTGTAAGAGAAAACATTTTCAGGTGGATTTAGATGGAATATGATTGCGTCTACTCCCAATACAGGAATAGTGCATATGTGGGTGGTGTGTATGTGATCTTGATTTAAGAGCATGACAAACCTCTCATGAGACATTAACGAAGCTTGACCAAACTCAATGCAAAGCAAGCAGCATAGTAGTGGTAGTTTCCTATTCTAAATATCATATTTGGCTTTGGTAGGAATTCAAGCTTTGTTATACAGGAGCTCATCATGTAAGATTTTAAGTTTTCAAAAGATAAATCTCTAGAACTTTAGTATCACTAGGAACAAGATAAACAACAGCTCAAACTTTCTTATATCATATCCCTCAATCACCTAGACTTAGCTCAAGCAAATACTACCCACAAGTTTCAGGTTTAGAGCAAATTCTTCTATCAAATCAATCAAATCCAAAACTTAGGAGAATTCAAGGTTGAATACTAGGTACTTAAAAGGAATTATAGTAGAGCAACTATTTATCATTTCCATTGCCAAAATTAATTGTATGCTCCATCATTTTTATGACTCTTAAAAACAAAAATCTAAATACACTTTTTATTTTGTTTTAAAGTTTAAGATCGCACCTTAATATATATAACTAGCTAGATAAATTTTTATTTGATTTTGATTTATTATTCATCTTTTTATTTCTTTTAACTAATAGAAAGCAAACTAAAAAATAGTAAAACTGAGAAGGAAAAGGAATACTTAGCTAGATACATGGGGAATGCTCCTCCCGCAAGCTAAATATTGTCGTGGTCGGAAATTGAGTAATCTTCAGAGTGAGCTCATCAGCGGTGGTCCTTATTAGGCAGAGTGTAATGTCTAGCGCTGAGTGAACTTACTCTCAATCAAAATGTCATCCTACAGAATATACTCCAACAAGAACACCAAAAACTTGAAGCTTTGATATGATAAGGGGTTAGCGATCAGCTATTGAGAAATCGATTGTTCTTAACTTCTTATTGCTTAAGATAGAATTCATAATTTGGTAACTTTTTAATAGGATGTTGGTTTTTATCTTTTTTGGGATTTTCTATTTTATAATGCAAAAGAAAATACATATGCATATATTTTTTATGCCACCACAGTGAATATTCCTACGGGGTTACCATAAGTTACTCACACGGGGCTTAAGATTTTCATGATGTAATGATGAAAACATTTTTATTTTCTTTTCCACATGCAAAGACAAATGAACTATAGTGAAGTATATTTTTATTTTCTTTTCTAATGTAAGACATATGCAAAAAGAGTAAAAATGCTAAAGTGAAATTAATCAAATGCAAGGCTGGAAATGTAAACATAGATAACTACCATTATTACCTCATGGCAAGGGTACGAAATTTAGAAGTCCTCCAGAAAGGACCAGGTAGGAGAGAGTACTTACTTTTTAGGTGCATCATCTGATCCTAATGAGGGAGACTCAGATGCTTGCTCTTCTTGTGGTGATGATGTTAATGTTGTCTTCTCTTTCCATACTTGAGTGGCCGGTGTACCTAACTTTGGTGGTGTAGCTTCTTCCTTAGTGGGCTCTTCAATCTTCTTATCTTTAGTGTCCTATTCATTCTAGCGGTCTTCATATCTCACTACTTCTCCTGGGTAATCTGCCCATCCATCCTTCAGAGGCTAGTTCGCTTGACGGTGGGATCGACATCTCCTCCTATTACGAGGCTTCTTAGGCTGCTCATGAGTAGTATAACTATTAAAGTGACAACGTACCTTTCCATCTAGAAATTGGAAGTGGACTTGTCCAGATCCAATGAAGATGATGGCATTGATGGTGTTGAGGAACGGTCTTTCCAAGATGATGGGTGTCTCTTCATCTTTTGCTCCCATGTCTAGGACTATGAAATTGGTCGGAACGTAGCGGTCTTGAATTTGTACTAGGACGTCCTTCGCTATGCCCTTCGGAAATCGAATTGATTGGTTCGCCATTTGCAACTGCATATATGTAGGATACAAGGGTTTGTTACTAAATAAATATTCATATGTTACCTTTGACATTATGTTAACACCCGATCCAATGTCGTAGAAGGTCTTATGGAAGATTCTCTGATTAATTGTGCATTCAATTGTTGGTACTCCAGGATCATCTTTCTTGACTAGGAATGGTGGAGTGAGCAGGTGGTCATACTCAGATCTGATTGTGTTGATCATCTTGACAGTCTCTTCTTGTGCATGCCTAGCCTTATTCTTCCTCTAGTTTCTATTGTTCTTCTTCTTGGTCAACACTGACTCTTCCTGTTTGTATGGTGCCTGAGGTTGTGCAGGAGAGTGCAACATGCGGTTCTTGAACGAGAATTTCTCTTTCTTGTCCTTGATGGTGAAAACTGTAACACCCTAGGTGTTTGGATCCCACAAATTGCATTTTTCATTTCATAAACATGTGCATCATCTATCTCATCATGCCATTGTTACTAAAACATGTATATGCAACATTCTCAATTTTGTTTGTTTCATACCTAATTGCTTGTGAATTGTAGTTAGTGTAACATGTGAATGCAACATGAGTTTCTCATATCTTGAAGCATGGCAACATTGTAGTGTAACATGACAAGTTTGAGTTTTGCAACAAGGCTATGAAACATGTGAAACATGGATTTGCAACATAGGGTACTTTGAGTGCTTTGTTTGTTGCATCACATATGGTACTTAGAAGTTGGTGTAATACCTATGTAGAGTGGTTAATTATGGTCTAATACACCTTAAGTACACTTAGGGTAATTAGTGGAACACTGTTCATGTTGGCCAAAATGACTAATTTGCCCTCTAGGTAAGGTTTGACCTTGAAATGAACTATAGAGTGACTTAGTTTGACTAATTAAAAAGTCTAACCTAGAGACCTTGCATGGATGTGCACCCTTTACCAAAGTTGTAGCAAATTTATCAAGGAACAAAAGTCTCAATATGGCTATCTCATCAAAATGGCTGGAACAAGCTCAAATAGGGCCCACAAGTCGGTTAGAGTGTTGATTCAACACTTAGAAAATTTTCTAAGTCTTGCATCTGACTTACAGTTTCAAGGTACCCCACTTTAGGGCTCTGTAGTTCCAAATCTACGCCAAACTAGCTCAAGTCCATATTGAAAAAATTGGAGACCTCACATAGCTCTACATTTTTGCTAATTATGGCTCTCATTGAATTGACCTAGATTATGAGCTAGGAGGCGTTGAAATCGTGTTGTCAGTCATTCCACTGGACACCGATTCAGTCCTGATTCAGAATTCTCAGTCGGACAGTGGCCGACCGACTCAGGGCTGAGCCATCGCATGGCGTGCATGCCCAGCTAGCACCACCATGTCGTGCGCTCATGCTCACAGATGAAAGCCAGGCCAACACCTCGCTCACTCTTTCTCCCTCTTGCCATTTCCCTCTCTGTCTTTCTCCTCCACGCGAGCGCGGTGACCGAAGAAGGCAGTGACTGCCACCGAGCAAATCACCCAAACCCAAGTGCCATTGTCCAATTCCTCTAAGCCACAGCACCGCCTTGAACCCCCACATGTCCTCGACCTCACCGAGCAGCCGTTCTCGCCCAAGGTAGAGCTCACCATGAAGGCAGCTCCACCCTGTCGCCATTCTTGCCGCCGGTCGAGCTCGCACATGGCCGTGCCACTCGATCCCCTTACTACCTCCTATGTCCCTTGCACTGTGTCTGGTTGGTGAAGCTAATGCTCACTGGGTAAGCCACTAGGGCCGAGACATCGTAGGCTCGCCGGAGCCGGCCAACCCACGGCCGTGTGCTACCATGGCCGCCGCCATCCTCCCTAGCCACCGCTATTGCCTCAATTAGTGGCACCCCTAGATGCGCACAGTTGCGGTGAATACACCGGTACCCTCAGCCCTACCAGAGTCACCACTGGCGGTGAGCTACCACCAGCAGTCTTCTCCCCTCCCCTATTTCCTCACTGACCCGCGGGGTCACGCCGTCAGCAGCCGCGCGCGGGCGGGAGCCGACCGCGGGCCAGGCAGGCTGAGCGGGCCACGCTGGTGTAGGAGCGCTATGCCAGGTTAGCGGGCCGCGGAGGTTTCCAGGCCGGCCCAGTCGTGGGATGGGAGTCCGTTTAGGGTTCCTAATTCATTTTGTTTTTATTGTTTTTCACAGATTTGGGTATAGATTCAAAAATGCATATCTATTGATTGGTAGATCCAAATGATATGGTTCCAATTTTGTTGAGTTCCTGGTAATGTCTAGTTTATGTTAAAAATATAATATGTGCCTTGTTCTGTGATGAAAAATAGGGTTACTAATTATCTCTTTTAATCATGAGGGAAATAGTGGTAATTATATATCTTCCTATGTAGCTCCAAATGGCATGAAATTTTTATGGTGTACTTTTCATATCATGAGTAGCTTGTAGTTAAATTTGCATACACTTTGGACACTATATGTGGGAGTTATGTATTTCTCTTTTTTGCATGGATGGATGTTAAGGGAATTTTCATAATTTTTCTATAGATCTAGTAAAGGTAAAACTTGGTGAGTGTTGTTCTTATGCTAGAAGGATACTAGGAAAAATATTAAATCTGTTGTTTGATACATTTTAATAGGGTTTCCTATTTATGCTAGAAATAGACTTGCCATCTGTTATTTTTTATACAGTAAGTTATACTTGTCCAATTACTTTGAAATTTTTATGGTAGTCTATGTGAAGCATGAGGAAGCTACTATAAATTTTGTAGATTTTTCTGTGCAGTTGTACTATATGTTGTTTTAATCACCTAATTAACTAAATAAATTAGAAAAGGATACTAAATAATTTATTTAGAAGTTGGTACTATACTTTCTGATGTTTCTTTGATATGCGCAACAAGTTGGTAAACTTGGTTTGGTCTAATTATACTTTTGCATCATCACTAAATATTTAATTTAGTGAATCTGCCATTTCTGGACAGATTCTAAGAGACTATTAATTACCCTATGAAAATTATGATTTCATGTCTTAGGGTTTGTAACAAAGTTGTTTTAAATTTCATGATCTAGCTGCTGCTAAATTTTGGTAGCATTTAGCCATGTAGTTTAGAAACTACAGCTGTTCTAATTTGGGTTCAGAATTGAATCGCTCTCTGTCTACACAGGACATATTCTGTGTTTACTTGAATTTGACTTGGTTAACATAAGAATCATGCTTTGAGGTTTATAAATAATTTATAGAGAATTTCATAAGCTTTCTATAATGTCCTCTTGCAAGTCATTTGGACTTGTAGAACTCCTGCTATGAGTGATTTCGTGAACTATTCCATGCATGTGAAACTTGCAACTTTCTATGATAAATGTCTTTACTTTTATAAGCATGTTGTGATGCAAATAAAAACTTAAGTTGATTAAGATAAGTTTAGGTGCAGGTGTTCGGCCCTTAACTGAAGATGAACATCTTTATCTTCGGGTATGCAAGTTAGGTAAGTTAATCTTGTGCTTCCAAGTTAAAATAGATACATGTTTAAAGTGATTTGAATAGAGCTATTAGTACTCATTAAACGAGTGTCCAGTAATGTTTTGGTTAATTACTTACTTACTGTTATCCATTCATCATGAACACCATGTCATTCCTTATGCATCCATGATATTTATCTTGTGCATATGCATGCAATAGGTGTACCGGAAGGAGTGACACTGCTGGAATTCGAGGAGCCGAGCGAGGAGCAGCAGCAGCCAATGCCGGAGATTCAGGAGGTGCAGCCTTTAGGAGAAGTACTAGACGAGGAGGTCACCGTTGAGTGCCTAGACCATCATCCATGCAACTTTGTGAAAGGCAAGCCCTGGAGCATTATAAGCCTCCTAATTTCAAAAATGCAATTAAAGTATTATTGATATATATATTGTTGCATTAAGTATTAGGTGTTGGATGAAAACACTTGCTGCATTGGTTATCCAATCCTTGTCCAGATATTGATACCCTAAATCCTAAGTAGCTCAGGCTCGTGTAGTTACTTAGCCCTGCTTTAATGCAGTAGAAGTCAGGTGATTTCCTGCACCTGCGAGCTATAGGATTATACATGTGGCACGGTTGGCTATATTTACTATCGTAGAAAAGAACCTGTCTTAATTTGAATTAAAGACTGGACAGAGGCTTGCCAGTTTGCAGTGACTCCGTCTGTGTCGATTAAGGACCGATTCTTGGAGCCTTTCTTTGTCATGTTGAACGCATGCCTCTCTCTTAGCTGGCCGGGCCCGAGTGCTTGACCACGAATCCGAGTAGCTCAACTCAGGCCATGAGTCGGCATGTATAAAGTGCGCCTCAGAAGGGAGCTGTAGGCGTGAGTCCAAGGGTAGGTGATTTAAAAGTCCTGATCATCCTGGCAGAAGGGTAATCCCTGAGAGTGCTGGCGCTGACCGAACCCGCGAAGTTGGTTCCTGAGTTGTACCAAAGGTGACCCACGGCTACCCTTGCAAAGTATGCCAGGGTGAGAGTTAGGAATACCCCCTCAGCTGAGTTGCAATTTGATTCGAGTCGCCATCTCTCACCGGTTAGTGAGAACTTGATGGGAGTATCTCCACAGTAGATACACTAAATAACATGATGGTTCAGGAATGATGATATGATGATGACAACCTTATTATACCTACTATGGTTAATATTGTTTGCTCCTAATAAGTGAGTGCACTAGTATAGGTGCTAATATAGTTGACAGGTTAATGATGATGAACTTGATACTAAGATCAATTGGTTACTTATGTTCATAAGCTCTTTTATGCAATTGTGTCAAGCTAGCCCACCTTATAAGCCTTGAATGATCCTTGGTGTCCTTTATTTCTGGTTTTTGATGGGTAAGTCTAGCTGAGTACCTTCTCGTACTCAGGGTTTATTTCCCACCTATTGCAGATGACCAGTTCTACTTTGATTGCTGCAAGTATTGCCTCCTCCCTGCTAGAGACGAGGATTGGATCGTTGGGCACGATCTTTGCTAGTTATCTTCCCTGAGATGCTTTTGGTGGGACATGACTAAAACCTAGCAATGTATTTGAAACTATGAAGTTATGTACCAAACTATGTTGTTTCTGTGAAATGAACTTGGTTTGTAATATTTTATTTGAACTCCGATGGATGTAATCCGTATGCCACTTGTGAAATGTTGTAATGAATGATGTGTTGTGTTGAATCAATATGATCTTGATTTGTATGTCGAAAGTTGTTTGAAATCCTTCGAGATTTCTAGACTACTGGGATGATGGGAGCTTAAGTACAGAAATTTGATCACTTCAGTGATTGTTTTTGTAATTACGTTCTTATAATTTGGTTGGTTCTGTTACAAAAACAATCTTGGCATGCTCTGCATAAATGATGGCCTTCGTGGTGCATAGAAATGGTCGGCCCAATATGATTGGTGCTCTCTCATCCCCTCATGTTTCTATGACCACAAAGTCTACCAAAACAAATGATTGTCCCACTCGAATGATAGCATCTTCAAGAACTCCCTTAGGGTAGCATAGTGTCTGATCTGTAAGTTGCAAACATATATTTGTGTAAAACAAAGGATCTCCTAAAATCTTATCATATATTACCTTGGCATGGTGTTGACACTTGAACTGAAATCATAGATAGCTTCCTAGAAAATGTGACATCCTATGGAGATAGGAATGACATGTCTCCCTAGATCACCTATCTTGTCAGAAAGTGAATAATCAATCCACTTCACTTTCGATGGTTGAGTGTAGTAATAAGCTACATTGTGAATATTGACAAGATTTGTAGTTTCTAAATCTTACAGCTACCCTAGAATCTTACCTTTATCCAATGGAGGAACAATAGCTGCCAACTGAGCTATTTATGATTCTATCATTTTATTAAAGCTATGCTGGATCTTAATAGCAGAAGCAAAGGTATCCATTCTAGGATTTCTATTCTCTAAAGTTTTGTCATTAGAAGCTACCTTTTCAGACATCTAATCTAACAATCTTGATTGGCCAGTAACTAAATCTCTCAAGGGTGGTTGATTGAAATTATTGTAAATATTACCTTAGAAGTTACCTTGGTAGTTTGGCCTCTGTTGTAGATTCCATCCTTGATTTTGCTGAGGACGATAGTTGTTGTTGTTGTTGATGTAGTTCACATCCTCTTAAAGTTCATTGCAATTGCTCCTTGAATACCCAGTGTTTCCACACTCTTCATAAGTCTTGCGAGAATCATTGATGTGTATGACTTCTCTTTTCTCACTAACTCGATCTTCAACCTTCATCAGTAGGTCCATTTTGGTAGATAGCATGTCTACCTCCTTGAATTGATGCATATCTCCTCTCTTACGAGGTTGAACATGTTCTTCATTCCAGCTCTGATTGGAAGCCATCTTCTCCACAAGTGATATTGCATCTACGAGGTTGAGTGACAAGAAAGCACCTCCAACAGCATCATCCATTGTCTCACGGGTGCTAATGTTCAGCCGTGATAGAAAGTTTGCATAAGTAGTCAATTCTCCATCCCATGATGAGGACATTCTGCAATGTAATCTTGAAAGCGTTCCCATGCCTCGGGGACTGATTCATCATGTTGTTGCTGAAAGGTTGAAATTTTCCCACACAGAGCATTGGTCTTGCCTATAGGAAAGAACTTGGCTAGGAAAGTAGTTAAGCAGTTATTCCATGTAGTGTGTTTCTCTTTATTAGCATAGAACTACTGCTTGGCTTTCCCCAATAGCAAAAATAGGAAAAGGCAGAGTAGAATAGCATCTCTAGTTAGTCCCTTGATAGTGAAGGTGCTGCCGATCTCTAGAAAGTGTTGTAAGTGTGCACTTGCATCTTCATGAGCCTTTCCACAAAACTAATTAGCTTGCACCATGGTAATGAGTGCAGGCTTGAGCACGAATCCATTGTCTCCAACATTGACTTCAGGTCCAGTACAAATGTTTACTATTGTCAGAGTAGAGAATTCACGGAGACTCTTGTTCGCCATGGCCTCAAACTCTGGTGTTAAGCTTCTTCTTATTTGGCTGTCTTCCAAAACTACCGCGAGAACCTTCTTGAGCTTGGCTCTAGTATTTCTGAGTAGTACTTCTGGATCATCAAGATAATTTTCTAGAAGATCAAAAGCTTTCATAAATCACCCTGCATAAGATACAAAAGTAGACAAAATAAGGGTAAGCCTGTTATGCGCAGAGATCAATGGTCATTTCAATCTCATCAAATACGTAAAATTATCAATACTTCCCAAGTTAAATACCTTCCTCGACAATGGCACCAAAAATGCTTCTTGGCATTTCTTAGCACCACTACTAAAAATAGAATTAATCCTACCCTTAGCAATGACACTAGAAATGGTATGGTAATTATTAACTTGTCACTTTTACAGTAACCACCTATGATTACCTACATCTCTTATATTAAACTAGGTTATCATCCCTAGTAATGAAACTAGAAATATTTGTTGGTACTATCTAGCATTACTACAAGAATAACACTAAACAAAAATCTATTATTTCATGTGACTGTAAAGAATCTAAAGATATGAATGAAAAGAATTCTGTAAGCGGACAGATAATTATACCATTGTAGCATTTTACCTAGAGTATTACCAGTTTGTCGATTTATAATTTTTACCACTAGGAAGGTATGACTATGCATGTAGTATTGATAATTTATGATTATGCATGAGAGAATGAACCAATATCACATGCTCTACTCAAAATAGGGGTAAGTCACAAGACAAATATAGATATATGATAAGTACTAATCAAGCATCATGATAAATAAATAAATTACTCAGAGCACACTAACTATGGCAATAGCATTAGTCTAATCAAAATATTAGAGGAACAATTCCTAAGTCATTCTATAACTACAAGTCAATGAATGCTTCAATTAGTGCAATTACATCTAGTAGTCATTGTTAATGTTACTATCGCATCCACACATAAGGAACATCAACTAGGGAGGATCAGAAACATAGTCTTCCCCTCCTTCGAGACCAAGTTCTACAAGTCCTACACATGGGAGGTGGACTACGTAGGACTCAATAGGCCTGTCACACCCATGATCTACCACACGTCCTAGCATGTAGGGGGCATTCGCAGATAAATAATATCTAAGCACCACGCTTACATAATGCCTACCACCAACCCATGGATCCTACATATTAGGATGGATGCTATATGAACATATGCATGAACTTAATAATAAACTAACTATACTAGACATATAACCAAAGGAAACATTGAACATTGCAATCAAGAACATATAAAAGATGAAGATTAATGTTGACATAAATATTGTAGCAAGCACACAAAAATGGTGGAGAATACAATGAGACAGGGGTACAAAGAATTATACTAAACCACGTTCTTGTCAACATCAGGAATCCAAGCATGTAATCTGCTTGCCTCCCTCTAGACCTAATCTAACTAGCTAAAGCTCTAGAACTAGAGGAACTCTGAGGAATTAGGGTTTCTGGCTCTTGATGGCTTGATCTCCAAATGACTTGATGACTTAATGCCTTCAGGGGGGTTGGGGTCTCCTTATATAGCCTAGGGGGTCCAACGTGAGCTCTTAGATCAAACCAACTTGAGGTACAGTTAAGATGCATCCTAGGAGATGGTGGAAGAATACTCTAGAAGCTCATGGAGGAATCACCTAGGAGGGCCAGGTGGGCTGTAGGTGGGGCTGGCTGACCCCACTTGGTAGCCCCTCACCTCCCGCTTCATTCCGATGTCTTCTCGTGTCTTCTAGAGTCTTCCTCGCGTATATGTCGTATTTTAATTTCAAATTTTCCTTTGACGAATAGGTCCCTCTTAGTGGTTTTCTAGAATAATCCTGTAGAGAACAGAGATTCACCAAAACTGAGCAAATTTGTTAGTTTAGACCCTAGACCTATGTATATTCTCTCATTTGTACCATTTCTCATGTTTATTCAACTATAAATTGTTGATGTTATCCACCGTTAATAGCGTGTCTAGTAGCTTCTCATTTGCGTGTGATGACTGGGCGTGGCCACTGCGTCAGATTCCTAGCGTCCGGTCATCTTTGCTCTCCTCGGCCATCTTAGCCACTATGGCTATAAATGACCAGACATGCCCAGGGTGAGTCCGGTCACCCTGTGAACAGTGTCCGGTCAGGGACTGTCAACTCCTTTTCGTTTTCTAAGTCCCCAACTTCTTCACCTTTGCTTCCAAGTTGCTAACCACAAAGTGTAGAACTTGTGTGCACATGTGTTAACATTTTGCAAAACATTTTACAATGGTCACATGTTAGCACACTAGGTTCCTAAATGCAATGCATGAATCATGTCACCTAGTGGCACTTGATAAACCATTTAACTAAAGATTTCCCTTCTTTATAGTACGGCTATCGATCCTAAATATGATCATACCCTCTATGGTTTCTTGATCACCAAAACCAAAACTCTAAGCAATACCTTTGCCTTGATCTCCATAGGGTTTTGTTTTTCTCTTTCTTCTTTTCCAAGTTGAGCACTTGATCATCTCTTGGTCATCAATATGCAGCATGATCATCTTCTTAGCTCCTCCACTTGGATTGTACCAACCTCATCTAATTCATACACTTAGCATGGAGGTTAGTACTAAGGTTTCATCAATTAGCCAAAACCAAACTAGGGCTTTCAATCTCCCCCTTTTTGGTAATTGATGACAACCTTTTCATAAAGATTTTCAAGAAAATTATTTTGGATTCATGTTGCTTGCCTAAGCATTTTACCATGTGTAAAGGATATGGACAAGTTTCATAAACCTAAATTGGTAGCAATTGCTCCCCCTACATATGTGCTAAGAGTTTGGATTTGAAATCTTGCACATATGCTTAGATAGGAAATATAGGAGTGAATTTCTACCAAATGATGCTAAGGTGTAAAGAATGGACCTTTGAAGCATGATACCAATCAGAATTGCCAATTTACACCATCCTTAGCACCATGGTTAGTTAGATAGCACTTGCAAAACATGAACACTAGATACCTCATGAGATCAACATTATAGGTAAGGTTCTAGTACCACTTGAAAACATGCAAGGCACATCTAACTATCATCCTATGCATGCTAGTTTTCATTTCATCAATCATTTTCTATAATCTAGCATACACCACACAAGCATGGATAGGGAATTTTGAAACTTGTGCCATGCAAGCAAACATATGTAATGCACATTCAAATAAAACATACAAGTTTATGAGCTTGCTCCCCCTACTTGTGTGCTTCAAATTTTAATTGATCCCCTTACAATGTCATTTTATTTGTTTGCTCCCCCTATCACACTATCTTTGTGAATTACTTCTCCCCCTTTGGCATCAATGACCACAAAAGGTGAGCTCAAATTTTAGATAGGTTGGGGTGAAACCATGTGAAGTGAGGATCATTTTCCCATATTGGTTCAATCTAGATCACTTACAAAAGATATTTAACTTGGTTTGATTCAAGGGCTAGCTTATTCACACCTCCAAATGAGGGTTATCATGCACCATATTGAGTTAAGCACTTATAGCTCATTTTCTAGATCAAACACTTGGTTCACAAGCCCACAAATATCTCATATGCTATCAATAGATCATATCAAACATACAAGCAATAGTGGTACCTATCGGTGTCTAGAGGACCGAGGGTCTAAACAGAGCGACGAGTGAATTTGTATCTGTGTGTCTAGGCTTGGATGGTGTGCAAAGCAGACATAAGTGGTATACTAGTTTGGGCAAGAACAGTCCTACATCTAGTGGGTTCTACTACTACTCGTGTTGCCTTGCACCGTACCAGAGTGGTCATAGTAGGGGTTAAAAGCTTTCGAGAGAGGGAACAGATCCCAGCTCTCTTCGCGGGATGTGTGTGTGAGGTGTGTGTTTTAGTTGGTCGTTGTTCAAAAAATCCCCCTCTCATGAGGTGTCCCATGCCTCCCCTTTTATAGTCTCCAAGGGGAGGGCTCGGGTTACATTTGTGGTAAAAAGATGAAGTGGGGAAAAGGTGAGAGAGAAAAACAAAAAAGGTGGCCTTGGGTGTGGCCGTCTTCCTCCTTATCTGGTGGTAGCAGTTCCCCTGTAGTGCAGAGATGCAACAAGCATTAATCTTTTGGCCTCTCTATCCGCTGGTGCAACATGTTGTGGCCATGCTTCATCCTGAATGCTTCTATGCCATCGAGGACAAGCAGTATGAGTGCTCAGATTCACATAGAGAGGGGAGTAGGGGGTATAGTTGTCATTACCCCCATCGCTGTAGAGGTATGGATGTCATGGTGGTGGAATGACTGGGGTCACATTGGGTTAGAGCGTGGTTCCTGTGCTCCTGTTCACTGTGCACGGTCACATCTGCCCTATTAGTGGGAGTGGGTGCCATGGTTGGCGGTCCCCATGGCTCCTCATCTTGCCAGAGGGCTCCACGTGTCCCTTGGGTGAGGTGGAAGTATGCCAAGGGCGTTAGGCGCTCCCGTGCTTACATTGCCTGCGTCAGGTGCTTTGATGATGTCATGAGGGCTCAGACAAGGTAGGAACCACCTCCTGAGGGGCCTATCTCACCCGAGACCTTTCCGCAAGGCTCGGGCGAAATGAAGGTTGGCTCTTGGCTTTGAGCGATTGACATGCTATCTTTGCTTTTAGTGGGTTGGTTTTACTAGGGCCCCTACGATGGGGCTTTAGCAGATGCGCAGGGTGCCGTATTTTGCCATTCTTTGGGTACCCTGGTATTTTGATACCCGACAGTACAATATAAGCATCAAATTCATTTGATTTTCATGAATGATCTTAAGACATGCGAGGAATGACTAGATACACTAAACAAGTCCTTAGAAATGGTGAATGACATGTCAACCAACTTTACCTTGTTTTGCTCGAAGGAGAGGTGTAACACCCCAAGTGTTAGCCTTGCATCATTGCACTTGCACTACATTAGCATAAGCATCATTCTTTCATATTTGAGCATTTACATATGAAATATACATGTCCAACATGTGAAACACACCACTAAAACATGTGAAGGCATGCAACTGAAACATATGTAACTATGGATATGAAACATACAAGTGAAACCTATGAAACATTGCCTTGAAACATATGCAACATATCTTTGTTATTTTATGTTTCATTGTATGTATGCTCATGATCATGGGTTGACTAATGCAAGTGGTTGATGTTTGGTCACAAAAACACCTTAGCTACACTTAGGATGTCTAATGGAACAATGTTCATGTTGATCAATTTGCCTAATTATGCTTCTAGGGTTTAGTTTGACTAGGAGCTCCTCTTGAGTGCTTATGTTTGACTAAACTAGAACAGTGCCATAGAGAGTTTGCATGGTTGTGTGCACTTAAGCAAAGTTGTAGAAAATTTTATAAGGAACAAAAGTTATTTAGTGACCAAGTGCTAGATTAGTCCCTAACATGCCCTAAAGGGGCCCACAAGTTAGAAGACAGTCCTATTTTCCAACTCCAAAATTTTCTAAGTGTTGGTTGTTGTCATAGTTTCAATGTGGGTCACTTCAGAGCCTTGTAGTTTGCTAACCATGGTGATCTAGATGAAGTGCATATAAGCAAAGTTGGCGCTGGCAGGTAGCTCTACAACTTTGCTAATTGTATCTTTTGCTAAAATGAGCTGGTTTGGAAGATTAGTGGGGTAAAATTCGTGCTGATAGACATCGTCTTTGGGCCTGATGGCCAAGTTCAGGTCGGGCTCGGTGGCCGACCGTCCATAGACTTTGGCCACCACGTTGACGCCACATGTCGTACCCTCCTCCACATGACGCAGGCTGGCCAAGGCAAAGCGCTACTGCTGCCTCTCCACTCCTTCCATTCTCTCGCTCTGCCTCCCTCGCTCTCGTCATGGCAAAGCCGATCTCACCGTTGCCGACGAGCTCTACCGAGCTTGTTCATCCTGACCACTGCACCATCACCCAATCCATCTCACCAATAGCTCTGCCACCACCTTCTCTTGCACCTTGAACCACTAGCACGACTAGTGGAGGTAAGGTGAGGGCACACTGCCGTTTTTGCCACCGGCGCCAGGGCTTGAGTGCCACCGAGCTCAGAGCTCGCCGTGGCCAGCGCAACTAGTGCCTCTCTGTCCTTGCTCTCTCATGTCTCGTCTCCATCGTAGGTAGTAGATGCTCACGCCATGACCCCATGGGCAATGATGGTCATCCCGAGCCAGAATGCGGCCGTACACCACCATGAGCTTGCCGCTGTGCTACTGTGCACGCGGTCAAGCTCCTTGGCGCCATCACCTGACCCTAGACTGCCCGTGATAGCTTCGCCTTGACACCGTGAAGCCATAGAGCACCTCAACTGAGCCCGCGGTAGTCAGAGCATGCTGGCATACCGCCGTGTTGCTCTGCTGCCCGCCATCACCGTCGACGAGCCCTCTCCAGTTAAACCTAGGTCACGCCACCTATACCAGTCGTTGTGGGTGGAGCAAGGAACGCGTAGGTGAGGTCGGTTTCGCCAGAGCGCCCACCGTCAGTGAGGTCTCGCCAGTCAGCGATGCTCCCCTCCTCTGTATAGATGACAAGTGGGGTCAGGTTGACTCCAGGTCCCACGTGTTATTCTTTGTAGTGCAGGGTATTCTTTTATTCTTTTCAAGATTTGTTTGTGAGCTTTGGAAAATCATATCAATTCATAGAAAAATCAGAAAACTACAAATGAGGACATTTTGCAATCCTTGTGAAATGCTCTACATAATAGTGTAATAATATGGTAGTGTCAACTAGAAAGTTTTCACTATTTTTATTTGTCTCTTTTATTTAGGTTTTTTCAAATGGAAATTCTTAACCCTAGTTGTATTGCTCAATTTGAGGTGAAATTTTTATGAGAAGCTAGTCATGATTTATGAGTGCTTTAGTAAAAATTTCATGATTTTTAGGTGCCATATAATGGAGTTATTAATTTCCTTTGAATAAACACTAGTTTCTTGTGCTATTTTTCATGGTAAAAATATATAACCAATGATCATGAAATTGAGTAGATTGTGTTCTTGTGTTATGATAAAATTAAGAAAAATATGAAATCTATTGTTTGACACTTTTCAATAGGGTTTTTTTATTTATGCCAATATAAGCCCTGCTAGCTTGTCCTTTTTGTGAAGGATGTTATACATGTTCAAATTCTCTGAAATTTGTATAGTAGCCTATTGGGAGCATATATAAGCTACTATAATTTTTTATAGAATTTACTGTATACTTTTGCTATATGTTTATTGTTTCACCTAATTGTCTAAATAAAATAATAAAGGCATAAAAAGAATTTATTTAGGGAGGGCCACTATGTTTTCTAGTGTTCATTTGAGGTATGTTAACTGTTGGTAACATTGATGGTGTTCAAATTATCATTCTTGTATGTAGTGAAATATTATTTTCCATAATTTTCACTTATAGTGACTTTTCTGAGCAGTTTCTATGGTTTAGTTAATTACACCATGTAAATAATGTTTTCTGTGAAACTTGTCTATAACATAGTTGTAGATAACTTACTTATCTAGCTTTTATTAAATTTTCATGGCATTTTACCAAATGATTTGTGAGTTAGGGTTGTTCAAAGTTGGTTTCTAGAACTTGTTGTTCTCTGAAATTTCTAGAGCAGTTTTGAAAGATGTGCTTGTTTGACCCTTTCAACTGAGGAATCATGCTGAGATGATTAAAGATTAATTGTAGATAATTTTATAAGCTTTCCAGAATGTTTTGTTGCATGTCATTTGGATCTGTAGAACTCCAGTTATGATTTAATTACTTAGCTACTGTCTATGTGCCCATATTTGCTGAATTGACTGTGTGGCTTTATTGCTTGATATGAGCCTGATATTCATGTTTTAGATGCTTAGGCTAATTGAAATAAGTTGTTTGCTGCAGGTGCTAGGCCTCTAACTGATGATGAGAAGTTGTACCTTAGATTGATAGAGCTTGATGAGTGTGTATTCTTGTTTAGAGAAGAGACATGCACTTACTCAGTAAAGTGATTTGAATAGAGCGTTGCACCTACTCGGCCAATGAATGTTAATCTTGTTACATCATCTTGCTGTTAGCCATGTACTTGTTCATGTGTTCATCATATCATTTCATCTCTTATGCATACATAATATTCATCTTGTGCATATGCATGCAATAGGTGTTCCGGAGGGAGTCACACTGTTGGAATTCAAGGGGCTGAACCCGGAGGAGCGTCTAGCAGTAGAGGAGCAGGAGGTCCAGTCACCAGAAGGAGGTGATCACGATGAGGAGCTGCCTAAGTGCCCTGACCATCAACCTTCTTCTTTTCTGAAAGGCAAGCCCCGGAGCATTCTGAGCCTCCTTTGTTTTGCAAAATACAATTTCAGTATCTTATGATGTTTGATGCATTAAGTTATAGGAGTTGGTTGGAAACACTTGTTGCATATATATCCTCTCCTTGTCCAGTGAATACATCTTGTATCCTATTTAAGTCTAGGATTGAATACTTTCTTAGCCATGCTTAGACTGGTAGTGTTAGGTGATTTGCTGTCACCTGCCAGATAGGAGATGTCTGGTCACGGTTGCTATATTTGCTATTGTGGAAATAACCATGTGTTAGTAATGAACGAAGACTAGGCGGGATATCGATAGTGAAGCAATTAGGCAAGGAAGTCTTGTGTGTGGATCTATCCCTGTCTGTGTTAATTAAGGACTGAGGCATGGAGGCTCTCTTGTCATGTTGAAGGCATGCCTAATATTTAGCTGGCCAGATAAGTCGTTCTGACCACAAAGCCGAGTAGCTCAGCTCAGGCCAAAAATTGACAAGTAAAAAGTGTGCACTCTGAGGAAGTAAGGATGTGCAGGATCTATTGGCATGAGTCCAAGGGTGGGTAACCAGTCCCAAACATCCTAATAGAGTGGTGTCCCTAAGCATGTGGCGCTAATCAGGCCTGTGAAGTTGGTTCCTGAGTTGTACCAAAGGTGACCTATGGCAGCCTTCGTGAGGTATGCCAGGGTTTGTGTTAGGAATAATTCCCCAGCTGGGTAGGAATCGATTCCCCACCCAGATAGTGAGAACTTGACGGAACTTCTCCAATATAGCAACACTAAATGAACTTGATGGTTAAGATGATGATGACGGCTTTACTACACTTGATATGGTTATTAATGTTTGTATCTTAATCTAGTGATTGCTCTAGTATAGGTCCTAATCTAGATGATAGGTTAATATTCATAACTTGCTGCTAAGAAAGAAAAGGTTACTTCTCTGTTACATAAGCTTTTTTTTGCAAAATGTTATCGAGCGAGCTCCACTTACATATCAGTCTTGCATACTCCTTGGTGTCACTTTATTTCTGGTTTATGAAGGGTAAGTCTAGCTGAGTATATTCCTATACTCAGGGTTTATGCCCTCTTGTTGCAGATGACATGCTTTATCAGGGTTACTATAAGTATTGTCACCACCCGGTGGGTGACGAAGACTAAATCATGGGCATGATCTCTCATGTTATCTCATCCAGATGCTTTTGTTGGCTGTGACCATGGAACTAGCTTGTATTTGAACTAAGTATGTGTGATGGTTTAAACTATTTGCTTCCGCTACTTTCAAACATGGTTTGTAATAACTTATGTGACTCTAGTGTATGTTAGCTACTAGTGAAATGTTGTAACATGTGATGTGTTATGTTGAATCATGTACGATCTTGGCTTATCTTTGGTTCGTTTGAAATCCGTTGTGATTTCATTGGACTACTAGAGTTAAATGGGCTCAAGTATGACAATTTGATCACTTCAGTGACTGTTTTTATACTTGTGCTCTTATAAATTAGACAGTTTCGTTACAACTGGCATTTGAGCAAGGTTCAACATTAAACATGTCATATGTGTATTTAAAAACAAAAGCTTTTGTTTGTAAAAATCAATTTTTGACAACTTGTAGCTATTAGATGTGTTCAAATTTAAAATTTTTAACTAAGTGTGCCAGTGGTCATTTCCTCTATGCCTAAATAAGGACTCTTAGGTGACTTATTTAAGCACTAACTTTAGGGGTTGATTGTTTGCTTTTCTATTTTGTTGTCCATACGACGTGCAATTGTATGGATGCCATCTGCTTGGGTGGTAATGTACGGATCAAATACCTCTATGCTCAGGTAAGTGTGAGTGTGAGAGCATGAACGTCCAACCGTCGGTCTAGGGGAGAGTTAGTTGTGGTTACTGTCATATTTACATGTTTCGACCTTGTATTTATGAAAGTACTTAATTGTGGTTATATCTATTGGGTAGCTGTGATACCTAAGTATAAATATATGTGATGTATATATGGAGAGTATTTAGCTTACTGGTTTCATTGTGTGCTATATATATATATCTCTTGTGGGGATGGGCTACAATGAATTTTTTGCAGGTACACTAACAACACAACGTGTAGTCTGACTAGATATTTATATTGAGAGAACGTGTGTATGCCACCGTATACACCGCTAGAATTTTAAATTGTTCCTAAGAATTGTGAGGACGTATGAAATGTGCATGCATCATGTTTACTCATTCATTACATTCTTGCATTACTCCCTCCCTTATAATCACTTATCCCATTTATTAAAATTCCTCTCTCATAAATATTCCTCTCACAAGAGTTGCATCCTTTTGCTATAGATGGTTGCCCTAGCATTTCTGCCTAGGAGCAGTACTTTTCTGCATGCTTTTGGCACTCCTACTCTGTTGTGGAGGGTGCTACAGTCGATGGGGTATCCTAAGCCGCCCTGTTATTCCTAGAATGAGATGGAAACTAATGGATCAATGAGATGGTATGATGTTTGTGTGATCATGCCGCCACACGAGGGTAGGCCACAGTGGCGTGGTTGGAGTACTAAGTTCCATGGGCAAAGCCCATGGGAAGGTGCTCAAGTGGCAGCAATGGAGGTGTTGTTGGACATTTGTCAGGACTTTGGTGATGAGTTGATCAATGGGCCAGCAGGGTCCATCCCTTGAGTAGCTCCATCAGAGGCTGTTTGACTAGAATTTGGGGATGATCCGTTGGTAATGACTGAGATAGAGTGGGCACAAAGCTCTAGATCAGCCATGAGTGCTATGATGGCTATCCTGAAGCTGTACTATATGCATCAGGAGACCTATTCTAGTGCTATGTTAGCACTTCACCAGGCATAGACCGCGTAGCATAGGCTGCAAGGGTGTGTGCGTAGGCTCAGGAGGGCAGCTAGAGATGCTCAAACTCACATAGCCAATGCTATGATAGCATTGGAGGCTCGTAGGACTTGGCTTGTGAATGCTATCAGAGAAAGGGATGAAGCTCAGGCTCAGAGGAATGTAGCTTGGGCTGATGTAAGAGCTATCTAAACTAAGAGAGATGACACAATTCATCTGGTGCAAACTAGAAATAATGCTAGGATCATGGCTAGAATTTATGTGAAAATCAGAGACAATGAGCACCTTCGCCAGATCAAGGAACTACAAATTGACATGTATCGTCCCAACAACCTGGCGAATCCAATTCCTTACCCCATCCCTGCTTATCCAAACTTGGGGCCTCAGGTGATCCTTGCTGATGATGATGGCATGGAAGTAGATGCCAATGCCACAGCTGTACCTGAGGAAGAAGGCGAAGATGAGGAACTTGAGCCTGTCGAGGATGATGATGGTGAAGGAGTGTATGATGCTGACACCGATGAGGATGCGTAGTTTAGCTTTAGCACTTAGCTAAACATGCTAGTTCCTATCTTTTGCTATCTCTCATGTAATGGACATGTAGCTTAATCTCAGCTAGTATTGTGATGTAATATCGGAACCTCTATGTACTCTCATGTAAGGTTGGAACCTAATTTGTGGCTTGATGTAGTCTATCAGACTTGCATGTTTGCTCCATGTGAATGTGAGCTACTAAATAAATTCTAGCTTGGTTGTTGGTAAATGTTGGCATGTAGGTGAACGCGTTGCGAGGTTGTGCCAAGTAATATAATTGATGATGTTATGTTGTGGAAATGAATTATTGTGCCTCTGTTTATTGTATGAATTATTTTCTCCAATGAATTTAGTTTGGCATAATTACACAATTCATCTACAATTTTTCTGACATCATTAATAATTACTGGCTATGCATTTTGTAGATGCCTCGTAACCTCCATTCCTCTAGTAGGGCTGGTGGCAATGAGGACCTTCCACCACCACCGCTGCCCACTCCTGTGGAGCTCATGGCCATGCGTGTTGAGGGCCAGCGTGCTTTGGCTGACACACTCCACAACATGGCTAACCGTGATGGTCGCAATGTCCATCAGGGACCAGAGCCGAATCTGTACAGCGATTTTAAGGATTTCCTAGATACGAAGCCTCCTATCTTCAAGGAAGTGGATGAGCCGCTATAGGAAGATGAATAGCTAAACACTCTTGAGTAGAAGTTTTGTTTGCTCAGGGTGATGGAAGTGATGAAGGCGAAGTCATTTGCCCTAGTTCATCTCCATGGGGGTGTCCCGCTATCTTTGTGAAGAAGAAGGACCAATCTTTGCACATGTGTGTGGATTATCAGCCACTCAATGCAGTCACAATCAAGAATAAGTATCCATTACCTCGCATTGACATCCTGTTTGATCAGTTGTCTAAAGCTAAGGTATTCTCTAAGATTGATTTGAGATCTGGTTATCATCAAATCAAGGTTTGACTGGAGGATATACCTAAGACAACTTTCTCTACTAGATACAAATTGTATGAATATCTTGTCATGTCTTTTGGGTTGACAAATGCTCCTGCACACTTTATGTATCTGATGAATTTGGTGTTCATGCCTAAATTAGATAAGTTTGTGGTCATATTCATTGATTATATCCTAGTTTATTCTAAAAATGAGAAAGATCATGCTGAACATCTGAGGGTTGTCTTAACCGAATTGCGAGAACATAAGCTTTACGCTAAGTTTAGCAAGTATGAGCTTTGGATAAAGAAAGTACTTTTCCTAGGTCATGTGTTGTCTGATGAGGGAATCTCTATAGATCTAACCAAGGTACATGAAGTATTGGATTGGAAGGCCCCGACTTCAGTTCATGAAGTTGGGAGTTTTCTTGGGTTGGCTGGCTATTATTGTCACTTCATCCCAAATTTCTCCAAAATAGCCAAGCCCATGATGAGGTTGCTCTAGAAAGATGAGAAATTTGTTTGGGTTTCAGAGTGTGAAGAAGCTTTCCACACTTTGCAAACTTTATTGACTTCTGCTCCTATTCTGGCACAACCTGATATCGAGAAACTGTTTGATGTGTTTTGTGATGCTTCCGGTACCGGATTAGGCTGTGTTCTTATGCAGGAAGGCCGAGTCATTGCTTATGCTTCACATCAACTAAGGAAGCATGAAGTCAACTATCCTACTCATGACTTAGAGCTAGCTGCGGTGGTGCATGCTCTGAAAATTTGGAGACACTACTTGCTTAGCAATGTGTGTCATATCTATATTGATCATAAAAGTCTCAAGTACATCTTTACTCAAATGGAACTGAATATGCAACAAAGAAGATGGCTAGAGTTAATCAAGGACTATAATCTTCAAGTGCATTATCATCCTGGCAAGGCAAATGTTGTTGTTGATGCCTTGGGCAGGAAGTCTCATTGCAATTCTCTATTAGAAGAAGACTTTTATCTGTCACATCTCTTACATCTAGCCGTGCTACATAATATCACCATCAGTTGCTCTCTTGAAAGTCAAATCATCGAGCTTCAGAAGACCGATGTGAGTGTGTTCCACATCAAAAGGAACGTGAAAGAACATGAGACCAAGCACTTTTGAGTAGATGAAAAAGGTATTCTATGGTTCAAGGATAGACTCGTAGTGTCAAAGGATAAAAAACTTAGAAATCAAATCTTAGCTGAAGCCCATTCTTCTAAGTTATCCATCCATCCAGGTAGTAGTAAGATGTATCAGGACTTGAAACCTCGCTTTTGGTGGACAAAGATAAAGAAGGAAATCACAACATATGTTGCTAGGTGTGATAACTGTTGTTGAGTCAAAGCGGTCCACATGAAAGCTGGGTTACATCAACCTTTGTCTATTCTAGGTTGGAAGTGGGAAGAAATTAGTATGGATTTTATCATTGGTCTACCAACCACTAAGAGGGGTTTTGACTCCATATGGGTGATTATGGATTGTTTGACAAAATTTGCACACTTCATTCTTGTCAGGACCACTCATCGGCCGCACCAATATGCTGAAATATATTTCCATCAGATTGTGCGTCTCCATGGTGTGCCTAGAACCATCGTATCAGATAGGGGACCGCAGTTTATGGCTTGTTTTAAGGAATACTTGCACAAGGAGTTAGATACCCACTTATTTAGAAGTTCTGCTTGTCATCCTCAGACCTCTAGGCTAACCGAACAGGTGAATCAAATACTAGAAGACATGTTGAGAACTTGTGTTATCTCTTGCAAGGGTTCATAGGAAAAGTGGTTAACATTAGCTGAGTTTTCTTACAACAATAGCTATCAAGAAAGTATCAAGATGGCTCCTTTCGAAGCTTTGTATGGTCGTAAGTGTAGAACTCTTTTGAACTAGGTTGAACCTAGAGAAAGAAGATACTATGGTATCAACTTTGTCGAGGAGGCAGAAGAGCAAGTCCGTACTATCCAAAAGCATAAAGCAGCCACCCAAGCTCAACAAAAGAGTTATAGTGATAAGAGAAGGAAGCCTATTGAGTTTGAAGTAGGTAATAATGTGTATCTAAAGGTATCACCCATGAAAGGAGTGCAACGGTTTGGTGTTAAACGAAAGCTTGCACCTCGATATATTGGTCCGTACCAAATCATTGAGAAGATTGGAAGAGTAGCTTACAAGATTCAATTACCTCCTAAAATGGGAGCTATCTTTCCAGTTAGC
This sequence comes from Saccharum officinarum, assembly GCA_020631735.1. NCBI lineage: Eukaryota > Viridiplantae > Streptophyta > Magnoliopsida > Poales > Poaceae > Saccharum > Saccharum officinarum. Next base: position 40,234,761 of record CM036175.1, on the reverse strand, counting down.
AGCTACAGAAGATTGGAAGAGTAGCTTACAAGAACATCCTAAGAGCTCAGTAGGGGAGCTTGAGCAATAGTTAGCAGCTACAGAAGAATACAACGACAACCTTAATGAGGAAGTGCACCTGCTAAACAATCAGCTCAATCCTCTTCTCCCTCATGATAATGACGATGATGAGGAGATGGGCTCGGGTGTCATCATGGCTGAAGGTGATGACAACATTGAGATCGATGGGCTGGAGGATGTTTTGCCTGAAGAAGAAGACAAAGAAGAAGATGAGGAGCTTGAGCCTGCTAGTGATGAAGACGGCGGGAAGATCTTTGACACTGACTCGAAGGATGATGCTTAGTTAGCTCATCGCATAGCTACTACGCTAGAGTTATCTTTTGTTGCCTTCTAGGTGTGGGAGCATGGCTTTGTAATAAATTGACATTTGGGATGTAACCTTGAACCCTATGTTATCCTGAATGTTTGTTTAAACATGCTGAATTCTAGTCACGGGGGATTTCTCATTGTGTTGAGTTCGGTGATGATGTCACGATTAGTACTCTCTAGTGCTGTTACAAAATCGAGGGCCTCCTATGGCGCGTGACATAAGGTTGTGCTACTTGGCATGTGTTAGTATTGAGGTGGCTAGTCATGATCCATCATGGAACTCCACCCATGTGTTGTCTCCTCGTGATCATTTCCTTGGGTATCCTTTCCTATTTTGGTTAGAAGGTTAGATCAAATCAGGACACCTCTGTTATGTAAGGTTGGAACCTCATTGGTATGGATGTAACCTGTCAGACACGTTTGTGCTCCATGTATGTGAGCCTTTAATAAATTCCATCTTGTCATCAGAAGATATTATTGTTTGTTAAGTACATCGCATGAATGCATCAATTGATGCGCTTGATGAGGTTGTGTGGTTGTGATGAATTATTGTGCCTCTGTTGTTGTGTGAATTCATTTCCCCAATGAAATCAGTTCGGCATATTTACACAATTCATCTACAAATTTTTCCACATCGTCAGTGCTCATTGGCTATGCATTTTGTAGATGGCGTACAATCTCCATTGTGATTGTGGCATTGGGGATGAGGAACAGCCACCACCTCCTCTACCACCACCCACCCCGGCAGAACTGATGCAGACGGTGGTCGAAGGTTAGCGCTTGTTAGCAAACGCTATGCGCTAGTTAGTCAATCGAGATGCTCAGCATGGTCGTCAGGGACCGAAACCAAATTAGTACAATAATTTTAAGGACTTTCTTGACACCAAGCCCCCACTCTTTGAGGAGGCAGAGGAACCTCTACAAGCTGATGAGTGGTTAAATACCATTGAGCAGAAGTTCCGTCTGCTTCATCTAATCGATGAACCGAAGACCGAGTATGCTTCCCATCAATTGCATGGCCTAGCTAGTATTTGGTGGAGTCATTACCGCTCTACGCTGCCCCCTAATGTCCAAATCAATTAGGACCAATTCAAGGCAGCTTTCCATGGGAATTATATTCCTCCAGTTTTGATGACAATGAAGCACACTGAGTTTATGAGGTTAACTCAAGGCAATAAGAGTTTGACGGAATACCTGCAAGCCTTCAATAACTTTGCAAGGTATGCAACTGAGTTTGTGGATACAGATGCAAAGAAGATTGCTAGTTTCAAGCATGGCCTCAGTCCAAAGTTGATGAAGACCATGAGTACTAGCAAGTGTGCCACTTTCAATGAATTTATCAGTGATGCCCTGACCCAAGAGAATAACAATTCTATATATGCTGCTTCCAAGAGCCACAAGAGGGCCTTTGAGGCAGGTGTTTCACAGTCCCAAGCTCTAGTTGCACCGGGGGCTCCTTCTCATCCTCCTACAATGGGTGCTAAGTTCTGTCCCCCGCACAAGAAGGCTCTAGCCAAGACTGGGTTTCGCAAGACTTATACGGTTTCTCTTCCTAAGGGTAGTTCTAGCCAAGGCAGCTCCAGTGTTCCTCCAAGTAACATGCCTTGCTAGAACTGCAATAAGTCAGGTCATTGGGCTAGGAATTGCCTTTATCCTAAGAAGAATGCAAATCAAGGTGGCTGTCAGGGGCACGTTCATTATAATAGCATTGAAGAGATCCCCTCAGGTGAGGTAGTCACTACCGGTAAGTTCCTAGTTGACCAACATTCTGCAGTGGTGCTGTTTGATTCAGGTGCTTCGCATTCCTTTATGAGTCCTATGTTTGCATCAAAGTTTGCACACAAATTACATACTATTGAAGGTGGGGGTTATTGCATTAGAGCTATGAGTGGTAATATTCCCACAAATCAAGTAGTTAGTGATGTAGAATTTGAAATAGAAGGGCGCAAGTACTTGATTACCTTAGTAGTTTTGCTAGGACTAGGCATAGATGTCATTTTGGGCATGAATTGGATGAGCTAGAATGGGGTACTCATTGATACATCAACCCGGGTTGTTATGCTCAGAGATCCTACTAATCAGAAAGGTTTTCTAGTGCAACTTCCCCAGAAATTGATCTCTCTGGTGAAGTTCATATGGTGCAAGTGAAGTCAATAGCTGATATTCCCATAGTATGCGAGTTTCCTGGCGTCTTTCCCAATGATTTGCCAGGCTTGCCTCCGGATTGGGATGTGGAGTTTAAAATAGAACTGTTGCCTGGCACAGCACCAATCTCTAGAAGGCCATATTGGATGCCTCCAAATGAACTGGCGAAACTTAAGGTCTAGTTGAATGAACTTTTGAAGAAGGGGTTGATTCATCCTAGTTTGTCTTTGTGGGGTTGTCCTGCTATCTTTGTGAAGAAGAAGGATCAGTCATTGCGGATGTGTGTAGATTATAGACCTCTGAATGCGGTTATTGTCAAGAATAAGTATCCTCTACCACGCATCAACATCTTATTTGATTAGTTGTCTAAAGCCAAAGTCTTCTCCAAGATTGATCTAAGATCTGGCTATCATCAAATTAAAATTCTTCCTGAAGATGTTCCAAAAACTAATTTCTCAACAAGATACGGTCTCTACGAGTATCTTGTTATGTCCTTCGGCTTGACCAACGCCCCCGCACACTTCATGTACTTGATGAATTCGATGTTCATGCCTGAATTGGACAAGTTCGTGGTGGTATTTATAGATGATATCCTGGTGTATTCTAAGAATGAGGAAGATCACACTAAGCATTTACGGGTAGTCCTCACAAGACTACGTGAGCACCAACTGTATGCAAAATTCAGCAAGTGTGAGTTCTAGCTTCATGAAGTGCCTTTCCTCGGGCACGTATTGTCTAATGGTGGAATTATGGTGGATCCCACCAAGGTGCAAGAAGTAATGAACTGGAAGGCTCCTATCTCAGTTCACGAGGTCCGGAGTTTTCTAGGATTAGCTGGTTATTATCGTCGCTTCATCTTGGACTTCTCTAAAATAGCTAAGCCAATGACTCGACTACTGCAAAAAGACACAAGGTTTGTCTAGACTCTTGAGTGTGATGCAGCTTTTCATAAACTGTGAACCCTTCTAACCTCGGCTCCGGTTTTGGCACAACCGGATATCGAGAAACCTTTTGATGTGTATTGTGATGCATTAGGCATAGGTTTGGGAGGTGTTCTTATGCAGGAAGGCCGAGTGATTGCTTATACCTCTCGCCAACTTCGGAAGCATGAGGTGAGTTATCCAACACATGACTTAGAACTCACTGCAGTTGTCCATGCTTTGAAAGTCTGGCGACATTATCTGTTGGGTAATGTGTGCAATATCTATACTGACCATAAAAGCCTGAAATATATCTTTACCCAACCGGAGTTGAATATGCATCAAAGAAGATGGCTCAAGCTGATTAAAGATTATAATCTCCAAGTGCACTATCATCCTGGCAAGGTAAACGTTGTTGCCGATGCTTTAAGTTGTAAGTCCCATTGTCACTCCTTGATTAAAAGTGATTTTCATCTATCTCGTCTTCTGCACTCGGCAGTCCTACACCACATTACTGTCAGTTGCACTCTCAAGAGTAGAATTATTGAGCTACAAAAGACTGACCCCGACATATTCCACATCAAGCGTAAGATGAAAGAGCAAGAAACTAAGCATTTCCAAGTAGATGAGGATGGTGTGCTGTGGTTTAAGGATATGTTAGTTGTGCCTAAGGATCGAGAGCTTAGGAATCAGATTATGTCCGAAGCTCATTCCTCTAAGTTATCCATCCATCCTAGTAGTAGTAAGATGTATCATGATCTGAAGCCATACTATTGGTGGACCAAGATGCAGAAGGAGATAGCTACGTATGTTGCTAGGTGTGATACTTGTAGAGTTAAAGCTGTGCACATGAAAGCTGGATTGCTTCAGCCACTTTCTATCCTAGGTTGGAAATGGGAGGAGATAAGTATGGATTTCATTGTTTGACTCCCTCCCACTATTAAGAATCATAACTCTATTTGGGTAATTGTAGACCGTCTAACCAAGTTGGCTCACTTCATTTCTATCTGAGCAGACTATCGTCCTACCGACTATGCTGAGTTGTACTTTAACTAGATAGTCCAACTTCATGGGATTCCTCGTACTATTTTTTCTGACCGAGGTCCATAGTTCACTGCTCGCTTTTGGGAGCACTTACATCATCTTTTGGGAACCAAGCTAGTGAGAAACTCCGCTTATCACCCATAGACATCATGTCAGACTGAACGAGTTAACCAAATCTTAGAAGATATGTTGAGGGCATGTGTTATTTCATCCAAGGTTTCATGGGAGAAATGGTTTCCTTTAGCTGAATTTTCGTACAATAATAGTTATCAAGAGAGTATTAAGATGGCCCCATTCGAAGCATTGTACGGTTGCAAGTGTAGAACACCACTGAATTGGGTAGAAGCTAAGGAAAGAAGGTATTATGGTATTGATTTTGTCAAGCAAGCTGAAGAACAAGTCCATACCATCAAAATACATATGGTTGTAGCCCAATCTGGATAGAAAAGTTACACGGATCACCGTAGAAAACCGATTGAGTTTGAAGTTGGAGACTTCGTATATCTAAAAGTTTCACCTATGAAGAGTGTAAAACATTTTGGTGTGAAGCAAAAGCTTACACTAAGATACGTGGGTCCTTTCTAGATCATAGAAAAAAGTGGAGCTATTGCATATAATATCCAGTTACCTCCTAAAATGAGCGCCATTTTCAATGTCTTCCATGTTTCTCAGTTAAAGAAATGTCTTTGGGTTCCTGAAGAGAGAGTTCCGTTAGGGGATATCAAGCTAGAATCCGATCTGACTTATGAAGAGAAACCAATTCGTGTGTTTGATACTAAAGAATGGGTAACTCAGAGTCGAGTGGTTAAGTGGTATAAAGTAATGTGGAGTAATCAAGGTAGTGAGAGTGATGCTACTTGGGAGAGAGAAGATTATTTATGAGAGGGTTATAAGGAATTCTATCAACAATGGTACGCTTTCCAAATCTCAGGATGAGATTTTTATAAGGGGGAGGGCTATTACACCCTAGGTGTTTGGCTCACATATTTGCACTTGCATTTCAAAAGCATGAGCATCATGCATCCCATTCATGCCTTTGTTTTGTTTGCAACATGAGTATGCAACATACTCCATTGAGTTTGTGTCAAAATTGTTAGCTTATGAAATGTGAGCGGTGCAACATGTAGATGTAACATGGGTGTCTCATACTTTGAAACATGACAATATTGTTAGTATACCATGATAAGTTTAATTGTTGCAACAAGGGCTTGAAACATATGCAACATGGTAGTGCAACAATTTGGTTGAAATATTTGTTTTGCTTGTTTCAACTTATGTGACATTTGGATTTGTGTGTAACCAATGTGTAGAGTGGTTAATTATGTCCTATAATACCTTAGTTACATTTAGGGTAATTAGTAGAGCAATGTTCATGTTGACCAAAATGACCAAATTGCCCTCCTTAGTGATGTTGACTAGGTTTTGACACTTAGAATGCTTTAGTTTGACTATTTAAAAAGTCTAGCTTAGAGATCTTACATGGAGGTGCACCCTTAACCAAAGTTGTAGAGAATTTTATAGGGAACAAAAGTCTCAATATGGCCATCTCATGAAAATGGCCATAACAACCTAAAAAGTGGCCCACAAGTCATTGGAAGAAGTTGTTTTGGGACTTAGCAAAATTTGGCTAAGTCAAATACTAAAACCGTTTCAAAGTACCCACCTTGGGAGGCTTGTAACTCTCAAACCATGCTGAACCAGCTTGAGCTCATATTGACAAAATTGTAGATCCCATATCCATCTCCAACTTTGATGTTCATAGTTTTCACTAAACCGGTCTAGTTTGGGAGATCTGGGGCATCAAAGTATGGCTATCAGTCCTTTCCGTCGAACCAATTCAGACATTCAGTCTTACCGCCGTGGCCGACTGACGCCAGAGTCCGGCCACCGCGTGTCTTGCCCCAAGCGTGTGTAGGATGCCACGGTGTCACGTTTGCATGCCTGTGGAAATGAAATCCCGAGCCCCGGCCAGTTTTTTCCCATTCCCTCGCCTCTCTCTTCTCTCGTGGCTCTCTCCGACGAGTAGCACCACCACCAGCCCTGTTGCGGTCGTGCGAGCTCGCCACCACACGACCATCCTCTACACCATGTCCATAGCTCTACCACACTACCCCACACCTCATCGACCACCTCTCTGCCTCCGTCGAACCCTAGGTGAGCGACATTGGGGACGTCATCACCATGCGAGCCTCACCGGAGCTCTGCCATGGTTAGGTTCACCGTGGCCAGCACAGCACTGCACACCTCTGCCTTCCCTAGCTCATGTCCCCTCTTCTCCATCACGCGTAGATGCTCAGGTGAGGACGCTACCACCAATGTCGGTCTGGCTGAGCCAGAACATGGCCGCACACCGTCACGCCATGGTCGCCATTGGTGATCTCTCGCGGCCAGACTCAACCACTTCACCCTAGACGGTAGCAGTAGCATGGTTAGGTTTGCCTTGGCCCCAGGAAGCCAATGCGCGTCCTTGCTAGTCATCTAGCAATCGGAGTTCGTCAGAGCGCCGCTGAGCTCCATTGTCGAGCCACCGCCGCCATGGCTGACGCACCTAGAGCTCGGTAGGGGTTAGGGTTGGGGGGTCATTCGATGCGGGGGGTTGAGGCGAACCTAGTGGTGCCCTCCCCACCACCGGCAACCTCGTCGTCGTCGAGTCTCCTGTAGTCAATGTCGAGCTCTACTCGAGTGTGGATGACAGGTGGGACCGTCCTGTCAGCGGCCGCACGCGCAGGCAGTAGCCGCCCACGGGCCACGCGTGTGAGCAGGCCACGCCATTGTTTTGGGCCATGCTGGTGGGTGCGCCTCACACGCGATCGTGGGCCGCGCGTAGGCGAGCCGGCCCAGTAGCAGTGTAGGGCTGAGTTTTGGTTTTTCTTTTATTATTTCACAGTTTTGAATACTATTTTGTAAATTTCTTATCTCAAGAATTATGGATCCAAATGAGGTGATTCCTATTATGTTTGGTTCTATATAAAGTGTAGTATTTAGTAAAAATATAAAATGTGTATGTGTTGTTCAAATTCTAGAAACATTAAATAGAAACTAAAAAGGTGTTTTAAAATAGATGCAAACTTGTTAATTTGATAACTTGAGTTCTAGTGCTCCAAAAATTATGAAATTTGGTAAGTGTGCTTTTCTGAGTAGTTTTCTGAGTAGTTTGCATATGGGTTTATTTTCCCACTTAATTACTTAATTAAATTAAGAAAGGGATTAAAATAAATGACATGGGTTGACGTACCTTACTTTGTGGTGGTTTATGTTATGTGTGAACTAGTAGTGCCTTTGGTTGGGTCAAAAAGTATGTTTGACACATAGGTAAATATTTAATTTTTAGTAATTATAGGCCTTCTGGACAGTTTGTAGCATTTCTAGGATTAGGACTTGAAAAATGTGGTTCCTGGGAATCTTGTGAATACCAAAGTTGTAGTAAACTTCTTAAACTAGCTTGTCTCAAAATTTGGTGGCATTTGGCCCAGTGGTTTAGAAGTTATAGCTGTTTAAAGTTGCTGTCCAGAAATGGCTGCTCTCTGTTTGGAGAGGACAGATTTCTGGAACTTGATTTCGACTAAGTAAACTTGAGAATCAAGTCTTGAGGTCTGAAAATGAATTGTAGAGCATTTTATAAGCTTTCCATATTGTCTTGTATCAAATCATTTGGATTTAGGAATTCCAGTTATGGTTAAAATACTTAGCTACTGTCCAGATTGGTGTTGTGCTATATTGTGCTTGGGTTGGTGTGAGCCTAAGTGATGTTGCTCTTGTTAATTGTTTAGGTGCTAGGTCCTTAACTGAGGAAGAGCAATTGTATATTAGGTTGTGTAGACTTGGTAAGTACTTCTCTACTGGAGAAGAAATTTGCACGTCTTGTAAAAGTAATTTGAATAGAGTGTAAATTGTTGTTGCAGTTTGCATTACATTCACCGAGCATGTTGCATCCATTCTTATGCATCCATGAGATTCATTTGTGCATTCATGAAATAGGTGTTCCGGAGGGGGTGACACTCGTAGAATTCGAGGGAGCACGTATGGAGGAGGAGCAGGAGCAGTCGGGAGAACCCGAAGAGCGAGCCAACGAAGGAAGCACCGTTGAAGAACTGCCTGAGTGCCCGGACCACCGCCATTCTTCCTTTTTGAAAGGCGAGCCCCGGTGCATGTTGATCCAACCTTTATATATATATATATATATATATATATCTTTGAGTACTTTTACTTGTTTACTGCATTAAGTTATAGGAGTTGGGTGAAAACACTTGTTGCATTATATCTATCCTTGTCCAGATATAGAACTTTAATCCCAATTAAAGTTTAGGCATGTGTTAATGCTTAGCCCTGCTTAGTGCGGTAGATGTCGGGTGATTTCTGGTCATCCGCGAGCTTTAGGTGAAGTGGGTCACGAGTGGCTATATTTGCTATCATGGATGGAACCATGCTTAAAAATAAATTTGAGACCGGACGGGAGTTCGATAGTGCAGCCGCAAGACACTGCACATCTTGGGTGCGAAGCTATGCCCGTTTGAGTCATTTAAGGACCGATTCACTGTACATCCTTGAGTCATATTGAACACAGTCTAATACTTAGTTGGTCGGATAAGCCGTTCTGACCATGAAGCTAATTAATACAGTTCAGGCTGGGAATCGGGGGGTCAAGTGCGCATCTTGGAGGAAGTAAGGATGTGCTTGGGGATATTGGCATAAGACCAAGGGGGGTTAGAGTCCCTATCACCTGGCAGAGTGTTTCCCTTGAGGATGCGGCATCAGTCGAACCCGCGACTCCTGAATTATACCAAAGGTGACCTGAGCAACCCTTGCTAGGCATGTCTCAGTGAGTGTTAGAAGTACCCCTCTAGCTAGATAGGAAATCAATTCAAATCATCGTCGCTCCCGGTTAGTGAGCACTTGACTTGAGCAGCGGCAACGTAGATTCCATTAATTGAACGGATGGTTAATTGCATGATGATTTAAATGTTGCCTCAGTTTATACCTGCTATGGTTATGATTGTTTGCTTAATAATTAGATGATTGTTTAGTACAGGTGCTAAGATAGCTGACAGGTTAATGCTAAAAATAACTGCTAGTACAGGTTAAAAGAGTTACTACTACTTATGCTTTTCCGCAAAACATGATGTCAGCCAGCTCCACTTAAAGAAAGCCTTACATGATCCTTGGTGTCTTTTATTTTCTGTTTCGATGGGTAAGTCTAGCTGAGTGCATTCTCATACTCAGGGTTTATTCCCTCCTGTTGCAGATGACATGCTATATCAGGGCTTCTGCAAGAATTGCCTCCACCCAGCGGGTGACGAGGACTAGATCACTCGGGCGTGATCGTCTGTTAGTCTACTTCTCTTAATGCTTTTGCGGGATGGTGATATGTAAGACTGGCAATCGTACTTGAACTAAGTGTGTGTTTACTTTATGCTTCCGCTACTTTCCATACCTGGTTTGTAATAATTGTGACTCTGTGGTGTTGTAAACTTTTATTTAAGTACTTGTGAAATATAACGTGTGATGTATTATGTTGAATGATGCAGTCCTAGTTGTAAGCGAGTTGGTTCGAAATCCTTTGTGGTTTCGATTGACTACTGGGATTATATGGGCTCAAGTTCAAAAATTTGAGCATTTCGGGCGCTTATTTTTGTACTTGTGCTCTTATAATTTGGACGGTTCTGTTACAATATATACATGCTTGCTAGAAATAGGAAAACCAGCTCATAGGCTGCTTGCTTTCTATTAAGTTTGGTCAACCCATGTGAGACCCTTGTCGAGAGGATGGTCATGCTCCCAAGATCAAGATCACTTACACCCACATATATACTGCTGCTCCTACCCTAGGAGTACGCAAAAACATGTTTTTCCATCCAAAAATCTATCTCCTACACTGGGAGAGGATCTAAAAAGATTGTTAGGTTTCTAAATAAATGCTCCAAGATTGTGATTTATCTCTTCTCTAAGTTCATTGTATCCTAAGTAAGAGGCAGGGGATCCTTCGTAAAAAAAAGAGAAAGAAGGAAAAAAGAAAGAAGAAAGAAAAAAAGGAGAGAGAAAAAGAGAAGTCTATGATCTCTATGCCTAGAAGTTCATCGTTGTCATCAAAGAAAGGAGAAAGAAGATATCCCAAGACCTCCACAACAAAGTTCTTCATAAATTCTTCAGTTGGAGGCGGTCTCTCCAGGAGCAAAGTAGAATTAGGTTAGCCACCAAATATTTCCACACACATGCACATCTTGATCTAAGGGTATGGTCTCCCCTTCGAGGATCCCAGTTTTGACTGAGCAACATATGCATTGTAACACTCTAGGTGTTTGCCTTGCATTTTAGCATCATTTAAGCATGGTCGTAGCATGGCATTACCATAAGCATCATCATTTCATGTGCATCTTTGCTTGAAACATGACCTTGCAACATTTGCAACATATGTATGTTATGGGTGCTAGTGATGAGATCATGTGTGTGGCCCATGCTAGTACATGTGTTAGTTTTGTTTTGCTTGAAAACATGTGAAACATGCTCATAAAACATATGCAACACTATGTTTCCATAACTATGTTAGCGATGTGTCATTAGTTATAGCCATAGTGTTTCAATGCTTACTTGAGTAATTTTTATGCATAAGTGATGCTAATGTGTGTTAAGGCCTTGGCAATGTGTGTATCTTGTTAGTGGTGCAAAATGAACTAGGGTTTATGTTTAGGAACTGCCCTAATTCCATCTCGACTCATGTGTTGACCATGGGTGACCCTAGAACCTCCCTAGTTTGACCTAACCAAAAGTACAGCTTAGGTTGCTTGCATAGCTGTGCCACCTTAACAAAGTTTGTGCCAAATTTCATGAGGAACAAAAGTTATTTTGGGGTCATCTCATGAAAATGTCTAGAACCTGCTCTAACATGGCCCACAAGGCAGCTAGGAGTGCTGATTTCAGCACTTAGCCTTTTTGGCTAAGTCATAACTGACTTTCAGTTTCCAAGTACCCATGTTTAGGACCCTGTATCTCACTAACTAGACCTCATTAGCCTGAACCCATATTGACATGATTGTAGTACTCACATAGCTCTATGATATTGTCAATAGAGTCATCATCTAATTCTCACTGGTTTAGGAATTATAGAGCAGGGAAATGTCGGGTTCAGTCGAGGCTTAACTGAAACTTAGTTTCAGTTTCTAGGTGACCTACTTTGGGGCGCTGTATCTCACTAACCAAGCCGAGTTAGCCCATGACCATATTGACAAACTTGTAGATCTCATGTCCCTCTATGACTTTTCTAACTATAGCTCGCACCGAATCGACCTAGATTATAATCTACGAGGCGATGAAATCGCGCTGTCAGTCGTTGTGCCGATAACTGAATCGGTGTTTCAGTTTCAGAAACCGTCGGTCGTGGCCGACCGCGCGCAGGGCCGGGCTGCCACGTGGCCATCATGCTTCAGCTCCGCCCCCACTCGCGAGCACGCTGGCGAGCTCAAGCTGCCAGTACGCTGCTACTGTCCTCCACTTCCCCCATTCTCTCGCCTCACCTTGCCTTCTTCCGCTCGCAAGAAAGGCGAGCGCACCGCCATCGTGCCGCCGAGAGCTCTACCACGCACAGCTCCAGAACCACCGCATCATTTACAGATCGCCTCGGCCAAAAGCACCGCCTTGCCCTGCACTACGCGTTGATCCAACTCGCTGAGCCAGACATGCATTAGGTAGAAAGCAAAAGTTCATTTCACCACCATCGCCATGCCCGGGCGCCACTGAGCTTGTGGTCCGCCGTGGGCCGGCCACTGCCGAGCTCCACCACATGTGCTCTTGCTCGTTCGCACTTGCTTGTGTGCTGTAGAAGTTGTAGAGCTTGCTCTATGAAATGTCTAGTTTTTATTAAAAATATAAAACTGTGCAAGTTCTGTAGTATAAAATAAAGTCTATGATTTATTCCTTTATGCTTGTATTAAATTAGTGATGTTTTGTGCTAATTTTTGTGATTTGTTGGAGCATGAGATAAATGTGCGATTTGGTCAGTGCTGGCATGAGGTATGATGTGACTATGGTAAATTTACCAGCTGTGTTTGATGTTCCTAAGTAGGGTTCCCTATTTTGTTTAGGTTACACACATGTTTGGTAGTTGCTATAATTCCTGTTTTCAGGACAGCAAGTAAAAGCTTGTTGATTTAAGTGTGGTTAATGATGTTTTCATGAGATGTGTTATACACAAAGGTTGTAGTAAATTACTTGATTAAGCTTCTGTTAAAATTTGGTAGCCTTTGGCTAAGTAGTTTAGGAGTTACACCTATTTTAGGTAAGCGTTCAGAAATTGTTATTTTTCTGGAATTCTGGACCAGATATGAGAAATCTGTTTGTTTGCCCTACTTAAGTTAAGATTCATGCTTTGACATCTGAAAATGAATTGTACACAATTTTATAAGCTTTCCAGATTGTCTTGTGGCAAGTCCATTAGAGTTCTGTAGCTCCAGTTGCATGTAAGTCTTGCTGCTGTTGCATGTCTGCAATGAGTGCTGGAACCTAGCTATGTTTGTGATGTTTTGTGTTATCACTTACGTGTTAGTGCTATAACTCCTATGTAGGTCTTGAGTTGATAAGGGTGATTAGATGTGTGATTAAGTGTGAAAACCTGATCATGATATATTGAAGTTATTTGAATAGAGCCTTGCACTTACTCGATCAACGAAAGTTGATAATGTCATTCATCATGTCATCATCTCATACATATTCATATATCCGTCATGTCATCTCACCCTTGGTGCATACATGAAGTTGATCCTATGCATATGCATGCAATAGATGCACCGAGAAACGTGACAAAGGTGAAGTTCCACAAGACGTACCCGGTGGCGTTGGAACCAGTTTGGGGGGAGGAGGTCCAATCCGATGGAACCGGAGGAGACGTGGGAGCCATTCGTGAAGCCGAGCCCAAAGTCCTCCTTTGTCGGTTAAGGCAAGCCCCGGAGCATTATAAGCCTCCTACTTTCAAAGCAATTAATTATATATGTTATATGTATTGGTGCATTAAGTGGTAGGAGTTGTTTGGAACCCTTGCTGCATTATATCATTCCTTGTCCAGATATACGAATCCATGAATCCTATGTAGACAGGGTCGTCTATATGCTTAGCCCTGCTTTATTAGAACGGTAATGTCAGGTGATCTCCTATCACCTGCAAAGTAGGAAGTATTGGGTCACGGTCGGCTATATTTGCTATCGTGGAAAAGAACCAAGTGTTAATAATGAATTTAGACCGGGCGGGATGTCGATAGCGAAGCAACAAGGCATGGAGGTCTTGGGTGTGGAACTATCCCCGTCTGTGTCGGTTAAGGACCGATCCACTGTACTTCCTTTGTCATTTTGAACACAGCCTAACACTTAGCTGGCCGGCCTGAGGTTACCGACCGCGAAGCCGAGTAGCTCAACTCAGGCTACGAAGCCAAAAAGTGTAAGTCGCCTCGGAGGGGAGCCAGGTGGGACCAAGGGCTGGTGAGTTAAAAGTCCTGAGCTTCTTGGCCACTGGAATCTCGGAGAGTGCGGCGCTGTTCGGTCCCATCCTGAGTTGTACTAAAGGTGACTGTTGATGACTCTTGCAAAGTATGCCCGGTTGGTGTTAGGAATACCCCCTCAGCTGAGTTGGAATCGATTCAAATCGCCGTCTCTCCCGGATAGTGAGAAACTTGACAGAGCAGAGGCAACGTAGATTTCACTAAATCTACTGATGGTTGTCACACCCATTTATCGACCAAATGGAATGCATACCCTTATGTGCGCCCAGAGATCAATCACACATAAGTTCACAAATTATAACATAAGTATCATCACAAATGTTATTACATCACGATATTTAAACACATAGTCTTAACACAAACGTAGCGGAAGTATAAATAAAAATCTCTCGTGGTAGCTCCAGTCACAGGTACATTGACTGGTTGACAGCAAGACTAGTAATCTTCAGGGAAGTAGGCGTAGTAGTCACTATTACCTCCATCTGTTACCCATCCGGGATTTTTATCCAAGTAAAAGAAATAAACAAGCGTAAGTACATCTCGTACTCAACAAGTGTAACATGGGGTTCATGAGGCTCGAAAAGGCATATTCATTGGTTTATCAGCATGTAGCTTTTAGTTAGCATGATTTTAGCATAACAATAGCATCAAAATGTCTCAATATAAACATTAAACATATGATCCATGTGAAATGATTAATGAATAGCAAAAACATAATCATAAACAATTAATCAACTATTCCATAAGGGTCCAAGGCCACTCGTAACCGTGAGCACGGCTGTTATAACAGTTTTACACTCTGCAGAGGTTGTACACTTTCACTGTGAGTCGTGTTACCCAAATGCCCGGGTTAATTACTCCCAAAACACTACCAAGGTGAGCAGGCAGGGTAAACACTATGAAGTCTTTCGAAGGTTCATCTAACAAGTTAGGGCCATTAGATTCACTCGGCAAACAGATGTAGAGCCCCCCTTCCTGATGGCACAATAACACGCAGCCTATACACATGAGGACAGAGGCCGCACTATACCCGATTCGTCAAGCCATTCTTACGCCATAAAGGAATACCTCTAACAAGCTAGAAAAGGTCCTTCTATATGACTAAAGCCAGAGCCATATAGCCCCCACAGTTGTACTGTAAATCCCGGATTGTCGCTTATAGATGAGTCCTTATGGAGAGCAATTAGAGCATCAAAAGTAACCACCATGCTCTAATCCCCTTTAAACATTAATCAAAATCATCTTTTAAATGTTTGTTGCATATTCCTCTAATCAATTTACATGATCATAGTCCATGTTTAAGCACTAGCCACACTACTCAATGCAATATAATAGGTACCAAGGTAAAGGATCAATCGCTAAGTCATCCTTAACAAGGAATAAATGCATAATGATATTAATTGCATAAGGTGAATAGGACAACAAGGATAATCCCATGCTATACTTGCCTTGCTCAAACTGGTCCTGAAGATCTTGCTCATAATAAGGCTCTTGATCTCCAACGAATTTCTCACCGTCTAAACTCGATCAACCATTATCAACAACACACATCCAGAGGCAATCATGCATAGACAAACAAGACTATAATTAGAACAATACACCAACAGTAAGAAAATAAAATAAAAAGTCTTTAAAATGAATCTACAACTTGCTAGGATCACACAGACGCGAAGATCACGAAAATCGGATCTAAAACGACAAAGTTATGAATTTCCAAAGATTTCCTATAGAAGAATAAATACTTTAATAAAAACTCGTAAATAAATTAATCCAAACCTACTGTACAGTTGTATAATTACATAGAGTTCGCAAATATGAATCTAACGCAATTTGAATGGACCAAATCGGAGTTAAAACGAAAATTCTACAACTAAAACAATCTGAATGGCAAAACTGTAAATATCAGAAAGCGTATTTTTCATTTACCGAAACGAAATACGTTTTCAACCGATCAAAGCGTACTCTGAGCTTTACGTTTTAGGACTGCGGGTTGATATACTAAAAACTCAGGGTTTCTTTTACAAAATTACGAACGAACCGGTATCATTAAATAAGATCCGTCCGATTCAAAACGGACGGCCGAGATCAGATCGGGGAAAAGGAAAGAGAGAACGCCGACGGCTACAGTAAGCCCGACGGCGGCGCCATGGCCGGACTTGGCCCGAGCTCGCCGGAGCTTGTGAAGATGACCATACCGAGCACCAATCGCCAAACCGAAAGTACCAAAAGAAAGAGCACATCACCGCGACCTTACCCCACGCGAGAACGAAGCGGAAAAGCAACCGGAGGGCGACGGCTAGCTCGTCAAGGCGGTGGTAGAGGCGGAGCTCCGACGGTGACCTTCCCGGGATGTCGAGGCTAGGGTCTAAGCGGCTCAATGAGAAGCGGGGAGGCACGGGGTTCCGTTTTATAGCCCGGAGGCGTCACCGGTTATGGAAAGGAGGGAGTTTTCGAAGGAAATTCGGATCACCGAATCGGTGAAGAAGGGGAAGGCGGTGCGAAGCCGGAGGAAGAAGAAAGGAAAGGGGAAACACGTCGCTGACAGGTGGGTCCCGCATGTCGGCGACTCAGAGGAAAAACGGGGCGGCGGCTGGGTGCGGGACGCGACCGCGCGCGAGTTGGGCCGGCTAGCCGCGGCTGGGCTCGGCCCATGCGGGAGAAGGCGGGCGCTGGAGTGAGCGGGCCGCGCGCGGGGAGGCAGGCCGAGGCGTGGGCTGCGGTAGGAGAAAACGGCCCGAGAAGAAAAGAAATTCCTTTCTTTTTTCTTTTTCCAATTTTTCAAAGCAAATTTTCAAAAGATTTTCAAATCCAAATTTGAATTTGATCAAACCACTCATCTCAAAAATTTAAATGTAACAGCATGAGTGCACAAACATGTTTCTACTCTTATATTTGATTTTAAATTTATAAAAATTATTCTTATTCTAAATTTGCATGCTTCACAAAAATAAATATAAAAATCATATTTTCCTATTTTTCTTCTTTTCAAATTTTTAGGGTGTTACAATTCTACCCCCTTAAGATAAATCTCGTCCCGAGATTCGACCGATGCTTACTCAAACAATTGCGGGTAGGTTTTTCTCAGATCCTCTTCTCGTTCCCAAGTAGCCTCTTCTGCTGTGTACCGATTCCATTGTACTTTACACATTTTAATTGTTCTACTTCTTGTGACTCTGTCCGCAGTCTCTAAAATTTTAACCGGAAACTCTTCATATGTAAGATCTTCCTTAACAGTAAGTTCCTCTAATGAAATCTGCTCCTCTGGTACTCGTAAACATTTCTTCAATTGAGACACATGGAACACATCATGTACACCTGCCAAACTTTCAGGTAATTCCAACTGATATGCCACTTCACCACGTCTCTCTATAATCTTGAAAGGTCCAATATATCTTGGTGCCAATTTACCTTTCATGTTGAACCTCTTCACACTCCTCATTGGCGATACTTTCAAATATACATAATCCCCTACCTCAAAAGTCAACTCCCTTCTGCGAGTATCAGCATAGCTTTTCTGTCTGGACTGTGCTATTTTTAGATTATCTCTAATCATTCTCACTTTCTTTTCAGCATCCTTTAATACATCAGGCCCATACACTTGACTTTCCCCTGTCTGATTCCAGAACAACGGGGTCCTACATTTTCGTCCATACAGAGCCTCAAACGGTGCCATTTGAAGACTCTTCTGATAACTATTGTTATAAGAGAACTCTGCATAAGGCAAACTCTTATCCCAACTAGTACCATATTGTAAAGCACAAGCTCTCAACATATCTTCCAATATCTGATTAATTCTCTCCGTTTGACCATCTGTCTGAGGATGATAAGCTGTACTAAAATTTAGTTTGGTTCCCAATGATTCATGTATCTTTTGCCAATAATGAGATGTAAACTGAGTACCTCGATCAGACACAATCTTTTTGGTACTCCATGTAGACTCACTATTCTTTCCATATACAATTCTGCCAACTTCGCACTGCTATATGTAGTCTTCACAGGCAGAAAATGAGCAACCTTAGTCAGACGATCCACTATCACCCAAATTGAATCATATCCTCTTTGAGTTCGTGGCAACCCAACTATAAAATCCATACCAACCTCTTCCCATTTCCACTCGGGTATCTGCATAGGCTGTAACAATCCTGCAGGTCTCTGATGTTCCGCTTTCACCCTTTGACAAGTGTCACACAAAGCAACATACTCAGCAACATCTCTTTTTAAACCATACCACCAATATTTCTCTCTCAGATCCAAATACATCTTAGTACTCCCCGGATGTATGGAATAAGCTGACTCATGAGCTTCACGCAGAATTGCCATTCTGATATCCTTATCTTCGGGCACACACAGCCTTTTTCCAAACCATAGCGTACCATTATCATCCTTACGGAATCCTGGGGATTTACCTTTCGCTATGTTTTCAGCTATCTCTCTCAACTTTTCATCCTTCTGCTGACCTTTACGGATCTCTTGCTCTAGAGTAGGCTCTAATACTAATTCCACTGCATTGGTAGTAAATCCTAAGTTCAGATGCTTGCACTCGGCACACAATTCCTTTGGCATAGACATTACTTGTATTTCATTTGCATAACTTTTCCTACTAAGAGCATCAGCAACAACGTTGGCCTTTCCTGGATGATAATGCACCTCTAGATCATAGTCTTTTATCAACTCCAACCATCTACGCTGCCTCAAGTTCAGATCCGTTTGAGTGAAGATATACCTTAGACTCTTGTGATCAGTGTATATATCACTCTTGTGTCCAATCAAATAATGTCTCCATATCTTTAATGCATGAACTACTGCAGCTAATTCCAAATCATGAGTAGGGTAATTTAACTCATGCTTCCTCAACTGCCTCGATGCATATGCCACAACTCTACCTTCTTGCATCAGTACACATCCCAGACCCAATCGAGATGCATCACAATAGATAGAGAAAGGTTTACTCAGATCTGGCAAAACTAAGACGGGTGCAGTCGTCAATCTCTTCTTTAGTTCCTCAAAATTAGCCTGACACTTCTCGGACCACACAAACTTGGCATTCTTCTCCAATAATGCAGTCATTGGTTTTGCAAGCTTTGAAAACCCCTCTATAAATCTCCTATAATAACCAGCCAATCCCAAGAAGCTACGGATCTCACTCACATTGACGGGTGGTTTCCAATTCAATACATCTTTCACCTTGCCAGGATCTACTGATATTCCTCCATTTGTAACAATATGACCTAGAAAAGAAACTTCCTTCAACCAAAACTCACATTTACTCCTTTTTGCATATAGTTGGTGTTCTCTGAGCTTCTGCAAGACCAACCTCAAATGTTCAGCATGTTCTTCCTCAGTCTTGGAAAATACTAGAATATCATCAATGAATACCACTACAAACTTGTCCAGATATTCCATGAACACCTTATTCATTAAGTACATGAAGTATGCAGGGGCATTAGTCAAACCAAAAGACATCACTGTATACTCATACAACCCATACCGTGTAGTAAAAGCTGTCTTGGGTATATCCCTGGCACGAATCTTCAGTTGATGATATCCAGAACGAAGATCAATCTTGGAAAATACACAAGCTCCTCTCAACTGATCAAACAGGTCATCAATCCTAGGCAATGGGTATTTGTTCTTAATAGTAACCTCATTAAGAGACCGATAATCTACACACATCCTCTGAGTTCCATCTTTCTTATCCACAAAAATCACTGGTGCTCCCCATGGTGAAGAACTAGGACGAATAAAACCCTTATCCTGCAACTCCTTAATTTGTTTCTTAAGTTCTTCTAATTCATTTACTCCCATTCTATATGGACGCTTAGCTATAGGTGCAGTTCCAGGTAATAATTCAATAATAAATTCAATGTCACGGTCTGGTGGCATACCTGGCAATTCCTCTGGAAACACATCTGGAAACTCCTCCACAACTGGATCTTCCTGGTTGTCACCATCATTGAGCTGGTTCACTGTAGCAGTCTCTTGTTTTTGCACTTTTACTTCAACCCTGATTCTATCACCCTTTGGTGTTGTCAATACAACTGATTTATCCTTACACTGAATCTCTGCTTGCTGTTGCATCATCCAATCCATTCCCAATATAAGATCAATCCCAGCTGTTCTCAATACTATAGGGCTAACTGTAAACTCTACCCCCTTAAGTTGAGACTAATCGGAAGACAGCGATAAGATGCTGGCATGCTTCCACCAGGTGAGTTTACTAAGATAGGATTCTTCATGGCACACAAATGGATTCTATGTATTCTAACAAATGATTGCGATATGAAAGAATGTGATGCTCCAGAATCAAAAAGAACAGTGGCGGGAGTAGAGTGGACATCGAACGTACCAAGCATAACTTCCGGCTCCTCCACTGCAGTTTCCTGGGACAAGTGATTCACCCTTCCTGAGTTAGGTGCGGGCTTCTGGTGGCTGCTCTGTCTCTGGGGAGTCTGCTGGTTAAGCTTCTCCGGGCAATTGTAAGACAAGTGACCTTCTTTTCCACATCGGAAACACTTGTTGGGAGTATTGGGAGCACTAGTCTTCATAGGAGTGTTATTGGAAGGACCCTGACGCTGCGCTTGATTTCCATTCTGCTGCGGTGGACGTTGGTTGCTATTCTGTGGCTGGAATGGGGGACGTTGCGGAAACTGTCCACGGAATGGGGCCTGACCACGATTCCACTGTCCAGAGGGAGGCCTCTGCTGAGTATTCTGCTGAAAACCAGTACGCAAACGGGTGTTGCTATTAGAGGCTTGTCCCTGTAACCTCTTCCTCTTTGCATCCATTTCCTTGCGCTTGCTATCCACCACGATAGCGCGGTTCACAAGCGTCTGAAAGTTAGGGTAGGTATTGGACATCAACTGCAACTGTAGTCCATCATATAATCCCTTCAAGAAGCGGCGCTGCTTATCATTGTCATTAGCCACCTCATGTGGAGCATATCGTGACAATTGAGCAAACTTGTCACGGTACTCAGCTACAGTCATTGACCCTTGGGTCAGGTTCCTGAATTCCTCCGCCTTCAACTCTATCATTCCTTCAGGTATATGGTAAGCCCTGAAGTTCTCCCTAAACTCCTGCCAGGTGACTGCAGGAGCATTAGCAGGACGACCATACTCATATGACTCCCACCAATCCTGAGCTTCTCCCTGAAGTTGCCCAGAAGCAAACAACACCTTCTGTCGGTCATCACATTGGGCAATAGTGAGTTGTTTCTCCACAGCACGAAGCCAATCATCGGCCTCCAAAGGATCAGCAGCATGTGTGAACACTGGGGGATGACCCTTCAAAAACTCACCACGCTTATCACGTGGTTGAGCCCCAACAACTGGCTGATTTTGCTGATTTTGCACTAGTTGCTGCATCAACTGCGTCTGTACCGCCAACAGTTGCTCGATAGTTGGTGGCGGTGGTGGTGGTGGATTTGGGGGAATGTTTCCACGACCTCTGCCTCTTCCTCTTCCGGCCATCTGCCACCCATAAACATGCAAACTTTAAGAATTCCATGATTTCAACCACTTATAAGATTAAGAATGAGATCTGAAAGTTTTCTGGACGAGTAGCAATGTTGACAGTTCAGTATTTCAATCATATCTCGAGCTACAGAAATCCAAAAGAGGCGTGCCTTATATGGTTGGAAAGCTTATGAAATTATCCACAATTTCTATTCAGACCTCAAGATCAAATTCTGTCGTTAAGTCTATGAAAAATAAGGCGTAACAGAAACTGTTCCAGATCCCAGACTGTGCAGAAACTTTAACTTGTACAAATTATATCTCTCGAACCAGATCAGATAAAAAGGTGATTCCAGTGGCATTTGAAAGATGCTTGAGTCTAGTTTCTCTCATAAAAATTTCATAAATGTTGCACGAACCGTTTTTAAACTATATCAGAAACATTGAAGACTGCTCCAGAGAACAGTAAGGACAGAAACGTGATAATATCAAACCCAACTATTATTCCTTGACTATTAAACTTATTATTCTTAAGAATGGAACTTGTAGACATGCCTACAAGTCCCGACACTCAAACAAAGATCCAACTCACACATAAGCATAATAATAAAGCAACTAGCACACCAAGGTTCAAACCACACGACAGACTCGACTGACTCAACTGACGTTACTAAGAACGTTCTTATTACATAAAGGACTCCTACTTCCTAAGGAAGTGGCTCATGCTCTAATGTCTCATAAATCTTGGGCATGCCTTGGTTTGCTCGGAGCTCATCAATGGTTGCTTGGCACCTCTTGATAGTCTTCCCTTGTGCCTTCACCATCTCTTCTAGCTGCAGCTTCCTATCCATCATATCATAGACAAAGTCCACCATTACCCGAGGTAGTGGCTCTAGCTGCACTGGATCTGTCATAGCCCATCCAAGTTCAGGATGTGCACGAGGAAAGAAGCGATAAATGTCATGCTTCATAAGGTTAAAGCGAAGATAGCGGAGACCCATACATGCTTCAAAAGCAGCATCTTCAATGCTATCCTCTATAGTAGCTCGATGTCCCACGTGAGAGAACATCCTGTCCAGCTGATATGCTCCCTTGTCTTCCTTATGGGCAAAGATGCTTGCCCTTGCCTTCCAATACGTGTCCTCCAGTGGATGAGTGTACTCCCAGCAGACGTACTCCACAGCTGGATGCCAATCAGCGAAGTAAGCAGTGAGCATCCCCACCAGGCGAAGATGAGAGACAACATTCCCTCCATTCCTGTGGTAGATCCTCACAGTCCACCCCATTGGAGCAGGTGGCATATCTTCAGAAGCTTCATGTGATGGAGGTGGTGGTTGTACTCCTCCATTAGCTTCCTCTTCATCATCTTCAATCTCGACGATTTCTGGATCTTCTTCAGACTCAGGCTCTTCCTGAGGAGGTGCTGGTGCTTGGACTGGTGTTACAGGAGTCTGCTCCTGTTCCTGAGGTTCTGGCTCTTGTGGCTCTTCAGTTGCATGCAGGGCACGAGGTGGGTAGTATCCTCCAGAGCTAATGCGGGCAGTCTTACGGTCACGGGCCATCTACAGAATTTTTAGATGAAGTTAGAATAGAGGCAAAATTTCGTAATAGAATGTGACATAAGAAGCATAAAAATTTATCAAATAACAAGAGCAAGATAGTGAGCATAAAAATAGTGTAAAGATGATACTAAATCGACCATTCCTAGCTAGGCTTGCGTCCTACAGTCAACAAGGGCTCCGATACCAATTTGTCACACCCATTTATCGACCAAATGGAATGCATACCCTTATGTGCGCCCAGAGATCAATCACACATAAGTTCACAAATTATAACATAAGTATCATCACAAATGTTATTACATCACGATATTTAAACACATAGTCTTAACACAAACGTAGCGGAAGTATAAATAAAAATCTCTCGTGGTAGCTCCAGTCACAGGTACATTGACTGGTTGACAGCAAGACTAGTAATCTTCAGGGAAGTAGGCGTAGTAGTCACTATTACCTCCATCTGTTACCCATCCGGGATTTTTATCCAAGTAAAAGAAATAAACAAGCGTAAGTACATCTCGTACTCAACAAGTGTAACATGGGGTTCATGAGGCTCGAAAAGGCATATTCATTGGTTTATCAGCATGTAGCTTTTAGTTAGCATGATTTTAGCATAACAATAGCATCAAAATGTCTCAATATAAACATTAAACATATGATCCATGTGAAATGATTAATGAATAGCAAAAACATAATCATAAACAATTAATCAACTATTCCATAAGGGTCCAAGGCCACTCGTAACCGTGAGCACGGCTGTTATAACAGTTTTACACTCTGCAGAGGTTGTACACTTTCACTGTGAGTCGTGTTACCCAAATGCCCGGGTTAATTACTCCCAAAACACTACCAAGGTGAGCAGGCAGGGTAAACACTATGAAGTCTTTCGAAGGTTCGTCTAACAAGTTAGGGCCATTAGATTCACTCGGCAAACGGATGTAGAGCCCCCCTTCCTGATGGCACAATAACACGCAGCCTATACACATGAGGACAGAGGCCGCACTATACCCGATTCGTCAAGCCATTCTTACGCCATAAAGGAATACCTCTAACAAGCTAGAAAAGGTCCTTCTATATGACTAAAGCCAGAGCCATATAGCCCCCACAGTTGTACTGTAAATCCCGGATTGTCGCTTATAGATGAGTCCTTATGGAGAGCAATTAGAGCATCAAAAGTAACCACCATGCTCTAATCCCCTTTAAACATTAATCAAAATCATCTTTTAAATGTTTGTTGCATATTCCTCTAATCAATTTACATGATCATAGTCCATGTTTAAGCACTAGCCACACTACTCAATGCAATATAATAGGTACCAAGGTAAAGGATCAATCGCTAAGTCATCCTTAACAAGGAATAAATGCATAATGATATTAATTGCATAAGGTGAATAGGACAACAAGGATAATCCCATGCTATACTTGCCTTGCTCAAACTGGTCCTGAAGATCTTGCTCGTAATAAGGCTCTTGATCTCCAACGAATTTCTCACCGTCTAAACTCGATCAACCATTATCAACAACACACATCCAGAGGCAATCATGCATAGACAAACAAGACTATAATTAGAACAATACACCAACAGTAAGAAAATAAAATAAAAAGTCTTTAAAATGAATCTACAACTTGCTAGGATCACACAGACGCGAAGATCACGAAAATCGGATCTAAAACGACAAAGTTATGAATTTCCAAAGATTTCCTATAGAAGAATAAATACTTTAATAAAAACTTGTAAATAAATTAATCCAAACCTACTGTACAGTTGTATAATTACATAGAGTTCGCAAATATGAATCTAACGCAATTTGAATGGACCAAATCGGACCAAATCGGAGTTAAAACGAAAATTATACAACTAAAACAATCTGAATGGCAAAACTGTAAATATCAGAAAGCGTATTTTTCATTTACCGAAACGAAATACGTTTTCAACCGATCAAAGCGTACTCTGAGCTTTACGTTTTAGGACTGCGGGTTGATATACTAAAAACTCAGGGTTTCTTTTACAAAATTACGAACGAACCGGTATCATTAAATAAGATCCGTCCGATTCAAAACGGACGGCCGAGATCAGATCGGGGAAAAGGAAAGAGAGAACGCCGGCGGCTACAGTAAGCCCGACGGCGGCGCCATGGCCGGATTTGGCCTGAGCTCGCCGGAGCTTGTGAAGATGACCACACCGAGCACTAATCGCCAAACCGAAAGTACCAAAAGAAAGAGCACATCACCGCGACCTTACCCCACGCGAGAACGAAGCGGAAAAGCAACCGGAGGGCGACGGCTAGCTCGTCAAGGCGGCGGTAGAGGCGGAGCTCCGACGGTGACCTTCCCGGGATGTCGAGGCTAGGGTCTAAGCGGCTCAATGAGAAGCGGGGAGGCACGGGGTTCCGTTTTATAGCCCGGAGGCGTCACCGGTTATGGAAAGGAGGGAGTTTTCGAAGGAAATTCGGATCACCGAATCGGTGAAGAAGGGGAAGGCGGTGCGAAGCCAGAGGAAGAAGAAAGGAAAGGGGAAACACGTCGCTGACAGGTGGGTCCCGCATGTCGGCGACTCAGAGGAAAAACGGGGCGGCGGCTGGGTGCGGGACGCGACCGCGCGCGAGTTGGGCCGGCTGGCCGCGGCTGGGCTCGGCCCATGCGGGAGAAGGCGGGCGCTGGAGTGAGCGGGCCGCGCGCGGGGAGGCAGGCCGAGGCGTGGGCTGCGGTAGGAGAAAACGGCCCGAGAAGAAAAGAAATTCCTTTCTTTTTTCTTTTTCCAATTTTTCAAAGCAAATTTTCAAAAGATTTTCAAATCCAAATTTGAATTTGATCAAACCACTCATCTCAAAAATTTAAATGTAACAGCATGAGTGCACAAACATGTTTCTACTCTTATATTTGATTTTAAATTTATAAAAATTATTCTTATTCTAAATTTGCATGCTTCACAAAAATAAATATAAAAATCATATTTTCCTATTTTTCTTCTTTTCAAATTTTTAGGGTGTTACAATGGTTCTGAAGATGATGATGATATAATGATGGCCTTATAAACCTGATATGGTTACTATTGTTTGCTTAGCTGAATCAAGTGATTGCTATAGTACAGGTACTAATCTAGAGGATAGGTTAATAATGATTAACTTGATGCTTAAAGCAATAATGATTACTTATCTATAGTTAAGCTTTTATCAAAAGGTGTCAAGCCCGCCCACTTATATAAAGCCTTGCATACTCCTTGGTGTCATCTTATTTCTGGTTTTTTATGGGTAAGTCTAGCTGAGTACCTTCTCGTACTCAGGGTTTATTCCCACCTTGTTGCAGGTAGCAGATCCTTACTGGTTACCTGAAGTACTGTCTTCGCTGTTGGGTGTGAAGACTAGACCATTGGGCATGGTATCTGTAGTTTCTCTTCTAATATGCTTTTGCAGGATGTGACTACTCACTGGCAGTACTTAAATTAAAAGTGGTTTTAAAACTATGTTGCTTCCGCTATTCCTAATTTGGTTTTGTAATAACTTATTCGTACTTCGATGTATGAGATGTATCTGCGAGCTATTGTAACAAATGATGTGTATGTTGAGTCACTACGATCTTGGCTCATTATGGTTTGGTTTGAAATCCCTTGAGATTTCATGGACTACCGGAGTTATATGGGCTCAAGTTTGAGAATTTGATTGCTCCGGCGATTGTTTTTGGACTTGTGCTCTTATAATTTGGATGGTTCTGTGACAGCTAGTATCAGAGCAAGATTCAACGCTAAACATATCATTTGTGTATTTAAACAAAAGCTTTTGTAAAAAATCTTAATTCTAATCTAAAGAGTGTCAGTGGTCATATCCTATGTGCCCAAATAAGGACTATTAGGTGGCTTATTAAAGTACTAACTTGGGGGTTCTTGTTTGTTTTTCTGTTTCATTATCCATACGGCGTGCTATTGTATGGATGTCATCCACTTGGGTGGTAATGTATGGATCAAAATACCTCTACGCCCTGTTAAGTGAGAGTTGTGAGAGCATGACCGTCCAACCGTTTGTCTAGGGGAGAGTAGCTGTGGTTAATTGTGGGTATATCTGTCGGGTAGCTTTGATACTGAAGTATATACATCGGGGGATGTATGTATGGAAAGTATTTAGTTTACTGCTTTTCTTGTGTGTTATTTTGGGAACTGTTGGGCTGAAATGTAATTTTCTGTAGGTACACTAACAATGTCTCCGTAGAGCGACTAGTTATCATTATTGAGAGAACGTGTGTATGCCATCGAACTATACGCTAGAATTTTAAGATTCTTCCTAGGTTTGTGAGGATGTATGGTTCATGCATGCACCATGTTCGCATCATGCATTGCATTTTGCATTATTCCCTCCCTTATAAATGCTTACCCCATTCTTTAAAAAAATTTCTTTCCTCCAAATGGTTTTCCCGTAAGCAGTTGCATTCTTTCGCAAAGGACTGAGGTAATCAACCACTCTAGCGAAGTTGTCGTTAGTGTCAGCCTTAAAGCACGATTCATACCTGGTAAGTGGAAGTGAGCGGTACCCCAAAAAGTCTTGATGAACCTCTCGAGATGTATCGTCTTGAGTTGTGATATCTTTTGAGCTACAACTCGCCTCCCTGTAACTCTAAACCTTGGGATCACCTTTGTTTGCTACCCCTTCTTGTATGATGTGTTCTACACACCTAATTCTTGACATGTGAGGATTCCTCATGGGTGTTGGTTCAGTAATGGTGTTATGATTAGTAATCTACGGTGCCGCGATGAAACCGAGGGCCTCCTGTGGGCGCGCACACAAGGTTGTGCTGCTCAGCGCGCGCAGGTATCGAGGATTGCTAGTCATGATCCATTATGGAGCTACACCGATGTGTTATCTTTCTGTGAGCTTTTCCTTGGATATCTTTCCCTATCTTGTCAGAAGATCCTTGTCTTGAACCCAGATGTTTCTTTCGTCAGGATTTGAAACCCTGATAGTTGGATACAACCTCTTGGACATGCTTATATAATTCATCAACAACCTTCCAACATCATCAATACTCACTGGCTTTCCATACTGCAGATGCCTTGTCAGCTTCGCTCTGGCAGTAGGAGTCATGACAATGTGGAACCTCCATCATCTCATCCTCTGCAACCTACTTCTGCTGAGTTACTGCAGAAGCTTGCTGAAAGTCAGCGTGCCTTGGCTAAAAGTGTCCGTATCAATGTCCATCAAGGACCAGAGCCTATTCCGTACAACAACTATAAGGAGTTTTTGGATACTGAGCCTCCTATCTTCCGAGAAGCAGAAGAGCCACTTCAAGCAGATGAATGGTTGAACTCTATTGAATAGAAGTTTCGCTTACTCAATGTGGCCGATGATATGAAAACAGAGTATGCTTCGCAACAATTACAAGGACCTGCAGGTAATTGGTGGTACCATTATAAGAGCACTCTGCCTGAGAATGATGGGGTAGTTTGGGATTAGTTCAAAGAAGCTTTTCAAGGACATTACATTCCTCCCAGTCTTATGGCTATCAAGCACACTGAGTTCATGAAGCTCACTCAAGGTGACAGAAGTGCAACCGAATATTGGCATGAGTTCATTCATTTATCAAGGTATGCTCTGGATTTTGTCAACACCGATGCAAAGAGGATTGCTAGTTTCAAGAGGGGACTTTGTCCCAAATTGATGAATACCATGTGTAATAGCAAGTGCACAACGTTTAATGAGTTTGTCAGCGATACACTAATGCAAGAAAACTGCAATGTTGTTCATGCTGCTTCTAAGTGTCACCAGATAGCTTCTGAGACTAGGGCTTCTCAATCTAACACTTTTATAATGATTACTTCCCATCCTCAATCATCTGATGTATCTGCTAGATATCATCCATATCAGAAAAAGGGTCAGGTCAAGAAGAGCAATGTTAAGAAAGGAAAGTCTAACGTCCTGGCAAGTAACCGACCATGCTGGAACTGCAATATGCCAGGTCATTGGGCCAAAGATTGTCCTCATCCTCAAAAGAGTATTGATGAAAATGTGGAAGATGTGTGTAAAGGACTTGTCAAATACACCACAGTGGAACAAGTTCCTACTGGCGAAGTCATTACGACTGGTGCATTTTTGGTCAACCAACAGCCTGTCATTGTGCTGTTTGATTCAGGCGCTTCTCATTCTTTTATTAGTTCAACCTTTGCAACCCATCATGGTATGAAAATGGTTACCTTAGACAAAGGTGGTTACAATATAAGTGCGGCTAGAAATAATATCTCCACCAACCAGTTAGTCTTAGGAGCAAAGATCGAGATAGAAGGACGTCTGTATGATGTGGATCTGGTGGTATTACCAGGATTGGGTCTTGACGTAATCTTGGGAATGAAGTGGATGAGTGGAAACGGTGTTCTAATTGATACCTCTACAAGAGTGATTGTGCTAATGGATCCAAATGATCAACAAGCATTTCTAGTGCGGCTTCCTCGAGATGTTACTCCTCAGACTATAGTTAATGGTACCATAGCAAAGGCAAAGGAAATTGCAAATGTCCCTGTGGTATGCGAGTTTCCTGATGTCTTTCCTGATGATTTACCTGGATTACCTCCGGACCGTGATGTGGAATTCAAGATTGAGCTACTTCCTGGTACTGCACCAATCTTAAGAAGACCATATAAAATGCCACCAAATGAGTTAGCTGAGCTCAAGATCCAACTTGGAGAACTCTTGCAAAAAAGGTCTAATCCGTCCTAGTTCATCTCCATGGGGTTGTCCTGCTATCTTTATGAAGAAGAAAGATCAGTCTCTATGCATGTGTGTAGACTATCGGCCGCTCAATGCCGTCACTATCAAGAATAAGTATCCATTACCTCGCATTGATATTTTGTTCGATCAGTTATCCAAAGCTAAGGTATTCTCAAAAATTGATCTGAGATCGGGGTATCATCAAAGCAAGATTCGTCTTGAAGATATACCAAAAACAGCTTTCTCTACCAGATACGGTTTGTACGAGTATCTGGTCATGTCTTTTGGATTAACTAATGCCACTGCGCATTTCATGTACCTAATGAATTCAGTATTCATGCAAGAATTGGACAAATTCATGGTCATCTTCATTGATGATATTCTCATCTATTCTGAAAATGAGGAAGAACATGCCGAGCATTTGAGAATTGTACTATCCAGGTTGCGAGAACATCAACTCTATGCCAAGTTCAGCAAATGTGAATTCTGGTTGAAGAAACTACCTTTTCTTGATCATGTATTGTCGGGTGATGGAATTTCTATAGATCCTACTAAAGTATAGGAAGTTTTGGATTGGAAGGCACCAACTATAGTTCATGAAGTTTGAAGTTTTCTTGGATTGGCTGGCTACTATAGTCGTTTTGTCCTAGATTTCTCTAAGATAGCCAAGCCTATGACTCGATTGCTCGAGAAGGGCCAAAAATTTGATTAGACTCCGGAGTGTGAGCAATCTTTTCACACACTACGAACTTTATTAACATTAGCTCCTGTGTTAGCTCAACCAGATATTGAAAACCCATTTGATGTGTATTGTGATGCCTTAGGCACTGGTTTAGGCTGTGTACTCATGTAAGAGGGCTAAGTTATTGCCTATGCTTCGCGTCAGTTGAGAAAACATGAAGTCAACTATCCAACTCATGATTTAGAGTTAGCTGCTGTGGTTCATGCTTTAAAGATTTGGAGACACTACTTGCTAGGAAATGTGTGTAACATTTATACAAATCATAAGAGTCTCAAGTACATGTTCACTCAGCCCGAGCTGAATATGCGACAAAGAAGATGGTTGGAGTTAATCAAGGATTATAATCTTCAAGTGCACTATCATCCGGGCAAAGCAAATGTGGTTGCTGATGCTTTGAGTAGGAAATCTCATTGTAACTCTCTAATAGAAGAAGATTTTCATTTGTCTCATCTCTTACACCCTGCTGTACTCCACAATATCACTATTGAGGGTTCTCTGAGAAGTCGAATCATCGAGCTACAGAAGACAGATGTAGGTGTATTCCACATCAAGAGAAAGATGAAAGAGCAAGAAACTAAGCATTTTCAAGTCGATGAGAAGGGAATTCTCTGGTTCAAGGATAGACTCGTGGTGCCAAAAGACAGAGAGCTCAGAAATCAAATCTTATCTGAAGCCCATTCTTCTAAGTTGTCTATCCATCCGGGTAGTAGCAAGATGTACAAAGATTTAAAACCCCTATATTGGTGGACTAAAATGAAGGAGATCGCAGCCTATGTTGCTAGATGTGATAACTACTGTAGAGTCAAGGCAATACACATGAAGCCTGCTGGTTTACTTCAACCATTATCAATTCCAGGTTGGAAATGGGAAGAAATTAGTATGGATTTTATCTCTGGAATTCCTCGTTCTGAGAAGGGTCATGATTCCATTTGGGTTATTGTTGACCGATTGACCAAATCTGCACATTTTATCCCCGTTGGAATTGACTATCGCCCACATCAATATGCTCATATATACGTAAATCAGATAGTTCATCTTCATGGAGTACCAAGGACTATTATATCTGACCGTGGACCTCAGTTTACTGCTCATTTTTGGGAATGTCTACACAAAGAGTTAGGTACCAACTTAGTTAGAAGTTCTGCTTACCATCCGCAGACGTCTGGTCAAACAGAGCGTGTAAACCAAATCTTAGAAGACATGCTGAGAGCTTGTGTAATTTCTTCAAAAGGATCATGGGAGAAATGGTTGCCCTTAGCTGAATTCTCATACAATAATAGTTATCAAGAAAGTATCCAGATGGCTCCATTCGAAGCTCTTTATGGTCGTAAATGTAGAACTCCGTTGAACTGGGTTGAACATGGAGAGCGAAGATACTATGGTATTGATTTCATGAAAGAAGTTGAGAAACAAGTCCGAATCAAACAACAATACATGGCAGCTGCCCAAGCATGACAGAAAAGTTATGCCGACAAGCGAAGAAGACCTATTGAGTTTGAAGTTGGTGACCATGTATACTTGAAAGTATCACCTATGAGAGGCGTACAAAGATTTGGTGTTAAAAGAAAGCTTGCACCAAGATATGTAGGACCTTATCCAATAATTGAGAGATGTGGTAGGGTCGCCTATAAACTTCAGCTACCTCTAGAAATGTGTATGATATTTCCAGTATTTCATGTCTCGCAACTGAAGAAATGTCTTCAAGTGCCTGAAGAGGAAGTAAAAGTCAGGGATATAAAGATCAAGAAAACCTTGACTTATGTAGAAGAGCCAGTATATGTTTTGGATCGCAAGGATCGAGTGACACGAAATCGAGTGGTGAAATTATACAAGATCATGTGGAGTAACCATAGTGAGAGAGATGCAACGTGGGAACGAGAAGATTATTTGCGAGAAGTTTACCCCACCTTTTATAAAAAATGGTACGCTTTCCAAATCTTAGGACGAGATTTTTATAAGGGGGAGGGTTGTAACACCCCAGGTGTTTGCCTTGCATTTTAGCATCATTTGAGCATGGTCATAGCATGGCATTACCATAAGCATCATCATTTCATGTGCATCTTTGCTTGAAACATGACCTTGCAACATTTGCAACATATGTATGTTATGGGTGCTAGTGATGAGATCATGTGTGTGGCCCATGCTAGTACATGTGTTAGTTTTATTATGCTTGAAAACATCTGAAACATGCTCATAAAACATATGCAACACTATATTTCCATAACTATGTTAGTGATGTGTCATTAGTTATAGCCATAGTGTTTCAATGCTTACTTGAGTAACTTTTATGCATAAGTGATGCTAATGTGTGTTAAGGCCTTGGCAATGTGTGTATCTTGTTAGTGGTGCAAAATGAACTAGGGTATATGTTTAGGTCCTGCCCTAATTCCATCTCGACTCATGTGTTGACCATGGGTGACCCTAGAACCTCCCTAGTTTGACCTAACCAAAAGTACAGCTTAGGTTGCTTGCATGGCTGTGCCACCTTAACAAAGTTTGTGCCAAATTTCATGAGGAAGAAAAGTTAGGTAGCTAGGAGTGTTGATTTCAGCACTTAGCCTTTTTGGCTAAGTCATAACTGACTTTCAGTTTCCAAGTACCCTTGTTTAGGACCCTGTATCTCACTAACTAGACATCACTAGCCTAAACCCATATTGACATGATTGTAGTACTCACATAGCTCTATGATATTGTCAATAGAGCCATCATCTAATTCTCACTGGTTTAGGAATTATAGAGCAGGGAAATGTCGGGTTCAGTCGAGGCTTAACTGAAACTTAGTTTTAGTTTCTAGGTGACCTACTTTGGGGTGCTATATCTCACTAACCAAGCTGAGTTAGCCCATGACCATATTGACAGACTTGTAGATCTCATGTTCCTCTGTGACTTTTCTAACTACAGCTCACACCGAATCGACCTAGATTATAATCTACGAGGTGATGAAATCACGCTGTCAGTCGTTGTGCCGATAACTGAATCGGTGTTTCAGTTTTAGAAACCATCGGTCGTGGCCGACCACGCGCAGGGCCAGGCTGCCGCGTGGCTATCATGCTTCAGCTCCGCCCCCACTCGCGAGTGCACTGGCGAGCTCAAGCTGCCAGTACACTGCTGCTATCCTCCACTTCCCCCATTCTCTCGCCTCACCTTGCCTTCTTCCACTCGCAAGCAAGGCGAGCGCACCGCCATCGTGCCACCAAGAGCTCCACCACGCACAGCTCTAGAACCACCGCATCATTTCCAAATCGCCTCGGCCAAAAGCACCGCCTTGCCCTGCACTACACGAATTCTTCTAGTACACTTCATGTTCCCATGAAAATCGATACTCTGCAATACTCCCGGGTGAAAGCTACATCGGTATCCATGCGGTTGCGGATCTTTTCCTGTTCGTGTTTAAAATACCCAACATCCTTGAAACCACTATACTGATTTGGTTTCGGTCCCTGGTGGACATGTCGATCATCATGGTTAACTAGCTGGCACATAGCCTCAGCCAACAAATGTTGGCTTTCAACAACCGTCTACATTAGCTCAGCCGTTATGGGCGGTGGCGGAGGAGGTGGTGGTTGTTCCTCATCCCCAACGCCACGACTGCAATGAAGATTGTATGCCATCTGCAAAAATACATAGCCAATGAGCACTGACGATGTGGAAAATTTGTAGATGAATTGTACAATTATGCCAAACTAATTCCATTAGATAGAATGGATTCATACAATAAACAGAGGCACAATAATTCATCACAATCACACAACACCATCAAGTGCATCAATTGACGCATTACTGCGATATACTTAATGAACAACGATGTTTACCGACAACAAAGACAGAATTTATTAAAGGCTCACACACATGGAGCACAAACACGTTTGATAGGTTACATCCAACCATCGATATTCCAACCTTACATCAAGGATACCATAGGGTTCGATGTTACATCCCAAAGTTCAACTTACTACAAGCCACTCATCCATGCATGAGGGTCAACAAAAGACTAACTCTAGCACCTTAGCTAAGTGGTAAGCTAAACTACGCATCGTCCTCAGAGTCAGTGTCAAAGATCTCTCCTCCATCTTCATCGCTAGTAGGCTCTAGCTCCTCATCTTCCTCTTCTTCAGGCGAAACATCCTCAGGTCCATTAATCTCAAGGTCATCATCATCTTTAGCCATGATGACACCAGAGCCCATCTCATCATCGTTATCATTATTAGGGGGAAGGAGGGGATGAAGCAGATTGTGTAGTAGATGAACATGTACTAGCGAGCAGTGCTTTTTGTGCGGATCATCTGTAGAAACAGGGTGTAACTTAAGGTGAGGACCATTTAAGAGATACAAAAATTTAATTAGTCAGGACAATCAATTTTTTAAGGGAGAGAGTAATGCAAGAAATTCCATGTATGCTTGAACATGATGCATGCATGATCTGTACGTTCTCACAAACCTAGGAAAATTAAAGGCTAGTGGAATATACAGTGGCATACATACATTCTCTCAGATACGGTAGCTAGTCAATCTACAATGATGTGTTGTTAGTATACCTGCAAAAAATTCATTTCAGCCCAACAATTTCCCAATAAGGCATGCAAAGTAAGCAGTAAACTAAATACTTTCATATATACATCCGTTGATGCATATACTTCAGCATCACAGCTACCCGATAGATATATCCACAATTAAGTACTCTCATAGATACATGATTGAACATGTAAGTATGCGAGTAACCACAACTACTCTCCCCTAAACCGATAGTTGGACGGTCATGCTCTCGCAACTCACACTTACCAGAGCATAGAGGTACTTTGATCCATACATTACCAACTAAGCGGATGGCATCCATACAATAGCACGCCGTATGGACAATGAAACAGAAAACAAGCAAGAACCCCCAAGTTAGCACTTTAATAAGCCACCTAAGAGTCCTTATTTTGGGCATAATGGATATGACCACTGGCAACACTTAGTATTTAATTTAGAGTTTTCATAAATGCTTTTGTTTTAAATACACAAATGACATGTTTAGTGTTGAATCTTGCCCCAATGGCAGCTATAATAGAACTGACCAAATTATAAGAATGCAAGTACAAAAACAATCACTAAAGTGATCAAATTCCTATACTTAAGCTCCCATAATCCTGGTAGTCTGGAAATCTCGAAGGATTTCAAACAACTTTCGACATAGAAACCAAGATCATAGTGATTCAACACAACACATCATTCGTTACAACATTTCACAAGTGGCATGTGGATTACATCTATTGGAGTTCAAAATAAAATATTACAAACCAAGTTTGTTTCGCGGAAGCAACATAGTTTAGTACATAACTTCATAGGTTTAAATACATTGCCAGGTAGTAGTCATGTCTAACAAAAGCATCTCAGGTAAGATAACTAGTAGAGATCACGCCCAACGATCTAGTCCTCATCTCTGGCATGGAGGAGACAGTATTTGTAGCAACCAGAGTAGAATAGGTCATCTACAATAGGTGGGAAATAAACCCTGAGTATGAGAAGGTACTCAGCTAGACTTACCCAATAAAACTAGAAACAAAGGACACCAAGGATCATGCAAGGCTGATAAGTTGGGCAAGCTTGACATATTTGCATAAAAGGGCTTATGAGCATAAGCAACCAATCAAACTTAGCATCAAGTTCATCATCATTTACCTGTCAACTAAATTAGCACCTGTACTAGAGCACTCACTTATTAGCAGCAAACAATATTATCCATAGCAGGTATAATAAGGCTGTCATCATCATAACATCATTCCTAAACCATAATTATTTAGTGCATCTACTTTGAAGATAAGCCCATCAAGTTCTCACAAACCGGTGAGAGATAATGACTTGAATCGAATTACAACTCAGCTAAGGGGGTATTCCTAACACTCACCCGGCAAACCCCACTATAGGCAGCCTTCGATCACCTTTGGTACAACTCAGGAACCAACTTCGTGGGTTCGATCAGCGTTAGCATTCTCAGGGATTACCCTTCTGTAAGAATGTTCAGGACTTTTAACTCACCTGTAATTGGACTCATGCCTATGGCTCCCTTTCGAGGCGCACTTTATACTTATCGACTCTCGGCCTGAGTTGAGCTACTCGGCTTCATGGTCGATCACCATACCGGCCAACTAAGTGTCAGGCATGCGTTCAACATGACAAGGAAAGGCTCTAAGAATTTGTCCTTAAGCGACACAGATGGAGTCACTGCAAACCGGCAAGCCTTCGTCCAGTCTTTATTTCAAATTAAGACAGGTTATTTTCTACGATAGCAAATATAGCCAACCGTGCCATATGTATATTCCTATAGCTCGCAGGTGATATGAAATCACCTGACTTCTACCGCATTAAAGTAGGGCTAAGCAACTACATGAATCTGAGCTACTTACGATTTAGGGTATCAATTTCTGGACAAGGATTGGATAACAATGCATCAAGTGTTTTCATCCAACACCTAAAACTTAATGCAACAATATATATAACAATAGTACTTTAATTGCATTTTAGAAATTAGGAGGCTTATAATGCTCTGGGGCTTGCCTTTCACGAAAGTTACAAAGCATGTGGTCCTGACAATCTAACACGTCTCCTCCTGTTGCTTCTTCGAGGGCCTGCACCTCCTGCTCCGATGGTTGCTCCCCTGGGTTCTTCTCGAATTCCAGAAGAATGACTCCCTTCGGAACACCTATTGCATGCATATGCACAAGATAAATATCATGGATGCATAAGGAATGACATGATGCTCATGATGAATGGATAACAGTAAGTAAGTACTTAACCAAATCATCACTGGACACTCGTTTACCGAGTAAGAATAGCTCTATTCAAATCACTTTAAAAGCATGTGTCTACTTTTCCTCTAAAAACCAGATTAACTCACCTAACTTGCACAACCTAAGATAAACATGCTCATCTTCAGTTAAAGGCCTAACACCTGCACCTAAACTCACCTTAATCAATTTAACCATCTAGTAGTACCACCATATTACTTAAGAATAACAGAGACACACTTAACAGAAAGCTTCAGTTAAACATAGAAAAGAACAGTTCATTCAATCAATCACAACATGAGTTCTACAATTCCAATTGACTTGCAAGAGGACATTCTGGAAAGCTTATGAAATTCTCTACAAATGATTTATAAAAATCAAAGCATAATTCTAAAGTGTACTAGGTCAAACTACAGCAAACACAGAATCTGTTATGTACAAACAGAGAGCAACCAAAGGTGAGAACCAACTTTGAATAGCTATAACTCCTAAACCATATGCCCTAATGTCACCAAAATATAACAGCAGTTAGATCATGAAATTCACAACAACTTTTCTATAGACCACAAGACATGAAAACATCATTTACATGGAGTAACTAACAACATCCCAAAATCTGTCCAGAATTGGCAGATTCACTAAATTAATTATTTAATGATGTAACAAAAGCACATATTGTCACGGAACTGTCCAAATTATAAGAGCACAAGTATAAAAATAATCACCGAAGTGATCAAATTCTCATACTTAAGCCCATATAACTCCGGTAATCCAATGAAATCACAACGGATTTCAAACCAACCAACATACAAGCCAAGATCGTAGTGATTCAACATAACAAGCCATATGTTACATCCATTTCACAAGTAGTTCAATATACACCGGAGTTCAACATAGTTATTACAACTTAAGTTGAAAAGTAGTGGAAGCAAAGTAATTTGAAACTAACATTTCTCTGATTTCAAATACATTCCAGTACCAAGGTCAACTTCCAACAAAAGCATTAGAGATAAGATAACTCAGAAGGATCATGCCCATGATTACACTCTGCCACTACGGCAGGAGCCATCCAATTCTCGCAATATCCATGATACATCATAACCTACAACAAGTGGGAATAAACCCTGAGTATGAGAAAGTACTCAGCTAGACTTACCCGTCATAAACCAGAAATAAAGTGACACCAAGGATCATGCAAGGCTAACATAAAGTGGGCTAGCTTGACAATATTTTGCATAAAAGCTTAATATAGATAAGTAATCATTAATGCTTAAGGATCAAGTTAATTATCATTAACCTATCATCTATATTAGAACCTGTACTAGAGCACTCACTTAATATTAACCATAGCAGGTATAAATTGAGGCAACATTTAAATCATCATCCAATTAACCATCTGTTCCATTTAATTGAATCTACGTTGCCACTGCTCAAGTCAAGTGCTCACTAACCGGGAGCGATGGCAATTCAAATCGAGTT
The DNA here is from genome assembly GCA_020631735.1 of Saccharum officinarum. Taxonomy (NCBI): domain Eukaryota; kingdom Viridiplantae; phylum Streptophyta; class Magnoliopsida; order Poales; family Poaceae; genus Saccharum; species Saccharum officinarum. The sequence goes on along the minus strand of CM036175.1, from coordinate 40,196,115 downwards.
CCTATCTAGCTGGAGGGGTATTTCTAACACAAACAGCGCAGGCCCCGCGCCAGGGTCGCACAAGTCACCTTTGGTACAGTTCAGGAAAGCGCGGGTTCGACTGATACCGCATCCCCAAGGGCAACACTTTGCTAGGTGATAGGGACTTTAACCCCCCTTGGTCTCATGCCAGTGTCCCCAAGCAGATCCTTACTTCCTCCAGAATGCGCACTTGACCCCCCGATTCCCGGCCTAAACTGTATTACTCGGCTTCGCGGTCAGAATGACTTATCCGGCTAGCTAAGTGTTAGACTGCGTTCAACATGACTCAAGGACATACAGTGAATTGGTCCTTAACTAACATAAATGGGGATAGATCCACACCCAAGACCTCCATGCCTTGTTGCTTCACTATCGTCATCCCGTCCGGTCTCATTTCATTTTATTAACACATGGTTCTTTTCCCACGATAGCAAATATAGCCAACCATGACCAAGTATAGCCCTATATCTCGCAGATGATAGGGAATCACCCGACTTCTACCGAGCTAATTAAGCATGACTAAGCATAGATATGATCCTATTCTACATAGGATTCAGGTTCATATATCTGGACAAGGAGTGATATCGATGCAGCAAGGTTTTCACCCAACTCCTATACGTAATGCAAAAATACATATAATACATATATAGTATTTGCTTTGAAAAGTAGGGAGCCTTATAAGCTCTAGGGCTTGCCTGGGATCTGACTCAAGTTAGTGTTTGTCAGATAATACTCACTTGGCGAGCATCCCCGATTCTAGCACTTGTCCAATCCTTCCATCTCCGAGATAGGTCCACCAACACCCTCTTCGGGTTAGCTCCACATCACGTCCTTCACGCGTTTTAGCTAGCGTACCTAAATGAGGTGTAACAATGCATATGTATGAATGCATAGAAGTGAAATAAACAAATTATTCATGCAAGCATACCAAAGTTCACATAAGCATCTAGAGCTAATTAACTTAATCCTCACTAAGGCATAACATAGAAGACGGCAAGCACATCAATCAAGACACAAGTCTCATAAGATCATAGGATACCAACCCAAGTACCATCAAAGATATGAGTCACATTTCAACACACAAGCATGGCAAAGTGAATCAAAGCACTAAAACTAGAATCTGCCACTTTCTAGATATCAAAACAACAGCTGAGTAATTTAGTCATAACTGGAGATCTACAACTCCAAATAACGTGCAACAAGACATTCTGGAAAGCTTATCGAATTCTCTACATTTCATTTATAATCATTATAGCATCTATACTATAATTTATCAATCAAAATTATGTTTGGTTCACCTAGTAAAATGTCCCCCGCTGAGAGCCTTCAACCATTACGCACATAGAAAAATGCACACAGGAATTTGTCTCTGTTAAAATCAAAGGCTAATAAAACACCTCAACCAAATCGATGGCTAGGATTCAATGTTTGATGCCAGGCTTCTCACCTCGCCTTCTCACCCCACATTTCCTCCGCATCGTCACACGTTGAAGCCTCAAGACCCACCGTGGTTCAACTCCTCAGTTGTCTCTTTTTTCCCATTTTCACAAAAAAAGAATGAAACATCATCCTATCCCCTTCCCAACTCCCCGTGTCTAGGGTTCGCTGCCGCCGCTCCGCCGGTGCCGCTCACCGCCCATCTCTAGGCCATGCGGCGGTCCCATCAGGCTACCTGGATGATTACAAGATGGAGAAAAGTCATCGTAGCATTCCGAGTCCGAGGCTGCTGCATCGTGGCGAAGATGGAGGCAAGGGCGGTGCCCATGGCTGGGACCTGGAACGCACGGCGACGACAAGTTGTCTCCTCTTCGCTGTGAGGCTGTGACATAGGCGCAGCTAGGGTTAGGGTTTTGGGCAACTAGTGGCAAGACAGGTCACGGCATCGTGGCATCCCATCGAGGCGGCCTAACATGGCGGAGCAACCTTGTGATGGCGCGGGTAGGCCTGGTCGCGGCATCGTGGCATCCCGGTGGCCCGGCGCACCCACGCGACAGCGCCGTGGTAAGGGCAGGCCCTGTCGCGACATCTTGTTGTCCCGATGGGGCGTCCCAGCTCAGGCGTCCCATCGCGGCACCGTGGCGACGCACACGCGCGATGACGCCAGAAGCTCCCAAGCATGGCGACGCAACAGTGTGGGCGGACCCACCCATAGGACGAGGTCTCCTCAAGGCGGATCCCAATCCGTGCGGCGCTCGATCTTTGGGAGTCAAGGACTCAAGGTTGAAGATGATGAGAGGTAGGCCTGGGCACCTCCATGGGCCCTCGGTAGCTCTAGCAGTCTGGCCTCCCATCTTGAGTAGCCACGGCTTCTGCCTTCTGCACCTGCTACGGCTTGATGTGCTCCCCGTCCGTCACTGGTGAGTCTTGTGCTGGCTCCTTTTCTTTGTTTTCAATTCAACTAAGAGTGAATTGTTTTAGACTTTGAGCTACGCATGTAGCATGTGGTAGATTTTTTAGATGATGGAGCCGGCTAGCCGGTCACTATGGTTTTGTAAGTGCAATCAAGCTCTAAGTAGGTTTTGGTGATGTTGATCACATAATTAAAGGACTAATGGTCGTGACAAGTGTTTAACAACATAACTTTCTTCGTGGGTGCAAAGAAACAAAGGAGGAGACCCCCCCCAACTCAAATGGATGACTTACTATGGGTCCAAGAGCTAGTTTGATTCTTTTTATATTTTGAAATTGAGTTATAGGACAAGCCATACTATCAAGGGGGATATTAATAGTGTGCTAGGTGGAACCAAGTGCTCAAAACTCCATCTACATCTCAAATAATCCCAGCCACAAAAAGCCAACTGAGCTGAATTCTTATATGTCCTGGCTAGCGCGGAACGTCCGTGCTTTGACGCAGAACCTCCGTGCCCCAATGCGGAGGCTCTGGGGTCTATCGGACCAGACCATTTTTGTAACACCCCAGGTGTTTGGCTTCCTTAATTGCATTGCATTTCATAAGCATTAACATTAATCATCTAATTCCAGAGTGTGAGCATCATTCATTTCATGCATGAGCTTATAATATGTGAAACATGCTTTTGAAACATTGCAACATGTGTTTATATTTCATGTGATTTATGAAGTGAGTAGTGCAACACCCAAGTGCCACATGTGCAACTTCCTTTTTAGACATGCCAACCACTTTAGTGTAACATGATTAGCAAGTTCTATGCAACACACTCATGCAACATGTGCAACATGATCTTGCAACATTTGGGTGAAATATTGATTTGCTTGTTTCAAAGTATGTGACACTAGGAGTTTTGTGCAACAAATGTGTAGAGTGGCTAATTAGGTCTTATAACACCTTAATTACATTTAGGGTAAGTAGTGGAGCAATGTTCATGTTGACCAAAATTACCAAATTGCCCTTCCAATTGTTGCTGACTAGGTTTTGACCCCTAGAGTGATCTGGTTTGACCAATTAAAAAGTCTAGCTTAGAAATCTTGCATGGAGGAGCAACCTTAAGCAGAGTTGTACAGAATTTCATAAGGAACAAAAGTTCTAATATGGTCATCTCATGAAAATGACCAGAGCATGCTCAAAAATGGCCCACAATTCAGTCTTAGAGGATGTTTTGTGACTTAGCATTTTTGGCTAAGTGTTAAGCTGTAAACCGTTTCACTGAACCCCACTTCACCACCATGTAACTCAAAAACCAGGCCGAACCAGTCCTTGAGCCAATTGAAAAAGTTGTAGTCCTCATGTAGCTCTACCATTTTGGTATTATCATCTTCTGCTAACTCGAGCTGGTTTAGGAGATAATCAGCGCCAAAATCCCTCTGTCAGTCGATGCCATCGAGCTCTGAAACGGAAATTCAGACACTGACAGCCGCAGGCCGTCGCCACCGCGTGTCCTCCACACGCCGTGCGTGACCTGGTGCCTTGGCCAGCTGCCGGGCGCCTATAAGGGTTCCTCTGCTGTCGTCCAGACTTCACCCATCCATTTCCCTCCTCGCTCTCCCTCCTGGCAGAGAAAACGGAGAGAACCGAGCCGCCATTGTCGCCCTTGCTCTGATGAGCTCACGCGTGTTTTCCACCGCACCACCGTGCCTCAAATCCGGCCAACCGCTACACCTTCAACCCCTCTACCCACTCGTCCCGTCCCTGCCCTCAGACGCACCTCAGTAAGGACAAATTGCCAGTTCTGCCACCGCAAGACCTCGTCGGCGTTCGCCCGCACGGCGGCTCACCGTGGCTGGGGTCTTCGGTGCTTCCACGACGAGTGCTAGTAGGTGCACTAGGACCAGGGTAGTGCAGGGATGCTCACCGTGGGTCTAAGAAAGGGTCCTAAGGTCACCGCCGGCGAGGAGCACCACCACCGCCCCGCCGGTCCTCCATGCACGCCACCACCCCCCTTAGCCGCAGCCATTGCTCCAATTAGTGGCACCCCTAGGTGCGCAAGGGAGAGGCGAACGTGCCTATGCCCTTGGCCTCGCCGGAGCTGCCGCCGGCGGTGAGTTCACCGTCGACCGTTTCCCCCCTGCCTCTGTCTCGCTGACCAGTGGGACCCGCTCGTCAGCCACGCGCGCGGGCGGGAGGCCGAGCGCAGGCCGTGCCGCTCGGGTTTGGGCCGCGCTAGCGGGTCGGCCGGCCCAGTGCTCTCTTTTTGTTTTGGAAAAATTCAGTTTCTTTATTATTTCACAGATTTGAGTGCTGTTTGTGAATTTCTTATCTATGGTTTGGTAGATCCAAAAATTGTGATCCAAATTTTGTTGGGCTCCAAATAAAGTGTAGTATCTAGGAAAAATATCAAAGGCTTATGTGATGTTTAATTTCTGGAATAATTAATTAGGGTTTTGAAATGTGTTTTAAATTGCATGCAAACTTGTTTAAATCATATCTTGAGCTTTTGTGTTCCAAAAATTATGAAAATTGGTGAGTATGTTCTTTCATATATATACTAGCTCTGGTACAAGTTTGGATCCTATTGCTTGAGCAGTTTTCAAGTTATGATGATGTCATTTAATATTAGGAGATACTTGAATGAATTTTCATAATTTTTCTATAGTTCCAGTAAAGGTAAACTTTTGGGAGTGTTGTTCTTAGGTTAGAATGGTACTAGAAAAAATATGAAATCTGTTGTTTGACACTTTTCAATAGGGTTTCCTATTTATGCAAAAATCAGCCTTTTTGGCTTGTGAATTTTGTGTAGGGAGTTTCTGTGAATAACTTGAGTTCAAATTTTTACAGTAGTCTCCTAGTAGGCCACATAGACTCCTGTAATTTTTATAGAAGTTTTCCTAAGCAGTTGCTTATAAGTTTAATTTCCCACTTAAATAATTAGGTAAATTAAGAAAAGGGTTGAAATAAATATTCTGGCTTGACACACCTTACTTTCTGGTGTTTTTATGACATGTGTGAACTAGTAGCATCATTGGTTTGGTCATAGAGGAAGTTTGACACATGAATAAATATTTAATTTTCACATTTCTAGGTTCCCTAGACAGCTGGTAGTAATTTTGGATGTAAACTTTGATAAAATTATTTGCTGGGAAACTTATGAATACCAAAGTGGTAGTAAACTGGTTAAACTAGCTTGTGTCAAAATTTGATGGCATTTGGCCTAGTAGTCTAGGAGTTATAGCTGTTTAAAGTGGCTATCCAGAAATGGCTGCTCTCTGTTTGGAGAGGACAAATTTCTGGAACTTTAGAATTTCGAATAGGTAAACTTTGGAATTAAGTGTTGGGGCCTGAAAATGAATTGTAGAGGATTTTATAAGCTTTCCAGATTGCCTTGTATCGTGCCTTTAGGGTTTGGGAATCTCCAGTTGTAATAGAAATACGTAGCTGCTGTCCAGAATATGTTGTTACGATATTTGATGATTTGTTGTTGGTAACCTAAGTAATGTTGTTCTTATGATTTTTAGGTGTTAGGGCCTTAACTGAAGAGGAACAATTATACATTAGGTTGTGTAGAGTAGGTAAGTACTTCTCTACCAAAGAAGAGATTTGCACGTAATGTTGAAGTAACTTGAATAGAGTACTTAAATTTGCTGCAATGCATTCCATTCCGAGCATATTGCATTCATTATGCATCCATGAGATTTATTGTGCATTCATGCAATAGGTGTACTGAAGGGGGTGACACTCCTCAAGTTCGAGGGGACCATTCCGGAGGAGGACCAGGAGCAGCCGGGGGAACTCAAAGAGGCAGCCAGCGAAGGACACGCCGTTGACGAGTTACCAGAGTGTTCAGATCATCGCCCGTCCTCTTTTCTAAAAAGCATGCCCCAGTGCATGCTGACCCAATTGTTTTAAAGATAATTCTTGAGTACTTTTACTTGTTTATTGCATTAAGTTGTAGGAGTTGTATGGAAACACTTGTTGCATTACACCTGTCCTTGTCTAGACATCTTACTTAAACCCGAAATTAGGTTTAGGCACGTGTCAATGCTTAGCCCTGCTTAGTCCGGTAGAAGTCGAGTGATTTCCAGTCATCCGTGAGATGTAGGAATGGGTCACGAGTGGCTATGATGGCTATCGCGAATGGAACCATGCCTAAAAATGAATTTGAGACCGGGCGGGAGTTCGATAGTGTAGCCGCAAGACACCTCACGTCTTGGGTGCGGAGCTATGCCCGTCTGAGTCGTTTAAGGATCGATTCACTGTATGTCCTTGAGTCATGTTGAACACAGTCTAACACTTAGTTGGCCGGATAAGCCGTTGAAAGCATCTAGGCCCCGGTGTTGGTTTCGGCAATTGATGACAACACATTATTACCATGACTAACGTGTGTTTTGCAGAAACGTTGGTAAGTTAGGTCATGGAGTTGATAACTGCTTTGGGCACTATGGTATTCATGTCCCTTGATGGAAATCATTTCGGTTTTCAAAGGATCAATGACAAGATTAAGGACGGTTAGTTCTGGATGTCAAGGTGTTGAGTTACATCTGGAATAGTCGTTAGGATCTTTGTATCTTCCTTTGACCGTACTATAAAGGGGGGCATGAGCGTGTAGCTTGACCTAGGTGAGTCTTTTGTTTAGGTGTGGTGCACACTTGTCAAACTTAGCACTAGGTAGCTCTAGAATAGCTCAAAGTTCAGTTGGAAGCAACTTGGTTCAAGTTGCGTCGCGTTTAGAAGTGGTTTGAGCAGTTTACCCTTGATCGGACGTGGTCCTTGTCATGACCAGACACGTCCGGTCAGTACTAACAAGTCACTGCGTCGTTAACTGATTGACCGGACGTTGTCCTTGAGAGGACCGGACGCGGTGGTCAGTCTGACACGTGTTTCAAAGGGTAATTGCATAATCGGACGCGACTATGAAGTGACCGGACGCGTCCGGTCACGTTCCAGTAAGGTCCCAAGCTGACCTGACGCGTCTGGTCATCTATGATCGGACGCGGTCGAGCGTCAGGTCAAAGTTTAGTTAGGTTCTTGCATGATCAGACGCGTCCGGTCATCCTTGACCGGCGCGTCCGGTCACTCAGCGCTGACTTTCGGTTTTCGACCATTACACTTGACCGACGTGTCCGGTCATGTTGACCAGCGCGTCCAGTCAGTGCGAGTTTTGCTGATTCGGTAGGTAACGGTTGGATTTGTCTGAGGGGTGTATAAATACATCCCCTCCACATCTTTTAGAGGTCTCTTGCTCATTTGTTCAGTTGAGAAACACCTTTGGAGTGCAAGGGAGTGCAAGAGCCCTAGTGAGGATAGTGATTTGAGAATCAAAGTTTGAGATTCCTCACTAGTGACAAGAGTGTAGCAAGTGTGCATCCATCTTCTCATTGGGCTTGTTGTGGTCAAGTGAGAGTTCTAGCTTGTTACTCTAGGTGATCGCCATCACCTAGACGGTTTGGTGGTGGTTGGGAGTTTGGTGATCATCTGATGAGCTTGTGGGTGACCCAACTCATGTTGTGAGTGGATTTGGGTGATTTGCCGTGACGGAGTGTCGAAGAATCAACCCGTAGAGAGCACTTGATCCGTGCGCGGATCAAGGGGGAGCTACACCCTTGCGCGGGTTCTCCAACAAGGACTAGTGGGGAGTGGTGACTCTCCGATACCTCGGCAAAACATCGCCGTGTTCCTAATCCTTACTTTCAAGCATTTACATTCATGCATTACTTTCATTGCTTGTTTACTTTCCTAGAATTGCCATGCTAGTCTAGGATTGGAACTTAGGGTGCAAAACTTTTACCGGTAGAATCACAAGGAACACTAGTAGGCACCTGGGGTGAAGTTTGGCTTGTAGGATTTAATTCGTGCAATTAATTTTTAGAAAAGCCCAATTCACCCCCCTCTTGGGCATCTTGATCCTTTCAATTGGTATCGGAGCCGTGTTGCACTTTATTTAGGCTTCACCGCCTAGAGCAAGATGTCTAATGGGGAAGGACCACCTCCCACTTTTGAGGGAGACGATTTTCTATATTGGAAAATTCATATGGAGGCGTACCTCGAAGCCATAGATGTTGGGTGCCTTAGAGCCACAACCGAAGGGCTTCCTCCTATAAGGGATCCCACCAACCCAAGTGGTGACGAGGAGAAGTACGACCGGTGGAATGCAAAGGCAAAAAATGCACTCTACCGGGCCCTAGGCAAAGATATCTTCAATCGTGTGCGTAATGCAAAAAATGCTCATGAATTGTGGGAAAATCTTTGTGCTCTCCATGAGGGAACTAAGAGTGAGCGTGAGGAACGCTATCATATTGCCTTAAAGAAAATTAATTCTTTTGAGATGCTTCCCAAAGAAAGTGCTAATGAAATGTACACTCGTTTGAATGTTCTTGTAGAGGATCTCAATGCTCTTGGACTCACCAAAATGAGTCAATCGGATGTTGCAAGGAGGATCTTGAGTGTTATTCCTGTTGAGAAGTATGGACACATTGTCACCGTACTTCACCAAAGTGATCTCTTCGCTGCAACACCGACACAAGTATTAGGAAAGATCAATGCTCATGAGATGTACATGCATATCACTCCGGAAGAGGGCTCATCATCTTCCAAGAAAAAAGACTTGGCCTTCAAAGCTAGCCATGAAAAGAAAAAGAAGAAGGACCAAGCCATGATGGTGCAAGAAAGTTCAAGTGAAAGTGATATTGATGATGCATCACTTGCACTCATGGTAAGGAAGACCACCAAGATGCTAAAGAAGCTCAACAAGAGTGGCATCAAGTTCGATGGCTAGAAGAAGAAATTCTTCACAAGTAGCAAAAGGAAGCCAATATCTGAAATGGATTGCTTCAATTGTGGTGAACTTGGCCACCTAGCTCATCAATGCCCGAAGCCTCCAAAAGACAAGTACAAGAACAAGTACAAGGGCAAGAAAGATGATTCAAGTGATGAAGAAGATGAGAAAAGAAAGAACAAGCCATACAAAAAGAAAGATGGCAAGAAAAAAGAGTTCTACAAGAAGAAGAAGGGAGGCAAAGCTTACATTATTAGTGATTGGCTCACCGACATTGAGTCATCATATGAGTCCTCCGACGATGAAAGCGACGATGAAAAAGAGAAGATCGCCGTATTTGTGATTGGGCCATCATCATCTTCGCCGACGTCTTCATCACCACCTTCACCGCCACCTTCACCATCATCATCTACTTCTCACCTATGTCTCATGGCTAAGGGTGATCAAAAGGTACAAAACAATGATAGTGATGATGATGATAGTGATATTGATGATGAATATGATGCACCTTCTTATGATGAACTTGTAAAATTGTTGAACAAATACTCTAAAATCATAAGAAGAACTAGAAATGAAAATGATGAGCTTCAACATGAAAATGAATCACTCTCATCTAAGCTTGAGAATGCATATAAGACTAGTGATGAGCTCAAAGATCAGAATGAAACTATGTCTTCTACTCTCAAGGAGCTCAAAACTTCTAACAAAAAGCTTAGAGATGAACATGATAAACTTGATAAGAAGCATGGTGAACTTATCACTAGACTCAACTTGCTAAAAGATGAATATACTACATTGAAAATCAATTATGATAGTCTTATTGTTGCTAATAAGCTTGCTCTTGAGACACATGATGCTACTAACCAAGTTGTTAAGATTGATATAGCTACATCATGTGATGATTTGATTGTTGACAACTTTGAGCAAGGCTCTAGCGGCAAAGGCAAGAGTGTGGTTGAGGCCGACAACTATGATGACTATGTCAAGCTCAAGAGTGAAAATGAGATGCTTAAGATTGAGAACAAGAAGTTGATGGCTCTTGAAAAGCAAGCACAAAATGAGTCACTTATTGAAGAAAACAAAAAGCTTAAGCAAGAAAAAGAGCATCTCAAGACCGACCTAAGCAAGTTCACAAGAGGCCAACATTTGCAAAGTGAGCTACTCATGAACACCATCATGAAGATGGATAGAAGTGGCATTGGTTACTTGGCAAATCAAGAGAAAAAGGCTAAAGCTCAACAACAACAAAACAATTCAAAGCCCAAGCCAAAGAGATGTGTTGAGTGTGGACAAGAAGGCCATTTTGCTCATGAGTGCAAAACTCCACCACCACAACCCTTGCCCAAGCATGCTAGACCTTTTGACTTCAATGCTCATTACATGCTTAGAAAAGATTTAAGTGGAAAGATAAAAGTCATGTTCTTGGGTCCCCCTAACAAAAATAGACCAAAGAAAATATGGGTTGCCAAGTCACTAGTTGAGAAAGTTAAGGGCCCCTCTCAAGTTTGGGTCCCTAAACAAAAGGCTTGATCTCTTGTGTGTAGGTGAACTACAAGACCGGTGGATCTCATTAGGTGATTGATAGTGGTTGCACACAACACATGACCGGTGATCCTCGTATGTTTACCTCACTTGAAGAGAATGGGGTATGTCAAGACAAGATCACATTTGGGGACAATTCAAACAGCAAAGTCAAGGGTATAAGCAAGATTGCAATATCAAATGATCACTCTCTCTCAAATGTGCTCTATGTTGCTTCATTGAGTTTCAACTTACTATCCGTTGGGCAACTTTGTGACCTTGGCTACCAATGCTTGTTTACTCCAAATGAAGTGGTAGTTACAAAGATAGATGACAAGCAAGTGATTTTCAAGGGTTTTAGATACAATAATCTCTATCTTGTTGACTTCACCTCCGAAGATGCAAACTTGATGACATGTTTATTCACCAAAACTACACTTGGATGGCTTTGGTATAGGAGGCTTGCTCATGTTGGAATGAATACTCTCAACAAGCTATTGAAGAAAGAATTAGTGAGAGGTTTGAAGGATGTAAAGTTTGAGAAGGACAAACCTTGTAGTGCATGTCAAGCCGACAAACAAGTTGCAAATACTCATCCAACCAAAGCTTACATGTCAACATCAAGAGTACTAGAACTTCTACACATGGATTTGTTTGGTCCTACAACTTACAAGAGCTTGGGTGGAAATCTCTATTGCCTAGTGATTGTGGATGACTACTCAAGATACACTTGGACTTTCTTTCTTCATGAAAAATCTGAAGTGGCAAATTGCTTCAAGAAGTTTGCAAAGAGAGCTCAAAATGAATTTGAAGTCAAGATAAAGAAAATTAGAAGTGACAATGGTAAAGAGTTTGACAACACCAACATTGAAGCTTATTGTGATGAAATTGGAATCAAGCATGAAGTTTCATCAACCTACACTCCTCAACAAAATGGTGTAGTTGAGAGAAAGAACCGAACTTTGATCACTCTTGCAAGAACAATGCTAGATGAGTACAACACACCGGAAAAATTGTGGGCCGAGGCAATCAACACCGCATGCTATGCTTCAAATCACCTCTTCCTACAAAAGTTCCTTGGCAAGACCCCCTATGAGTTGCTAAATGGGAAGAAGCCGGACGTCTCATTCTTCCGGGTGTTTAGTTGCAAATGCTACATCTACAAGAAGCGTCAACACCTAGGGAAGTTCCAAAGATGTTGTGATATTGGTTTTCTTGTTGGTTACTCATCAAAGTCCAAAGCATATAGAGTATTTAACCATGCCACCGGTTTGGTTGAAGAAACATATGATGTGGAATTTGATGAATCTAACGGCTCCCAAGGAGCAATTGAGAATTGTGATGATGTAGGTGATGAACCATTGAGAGAGGCCATGAAGAACATGCCGGTGGGAGACATCAAGCCTAAAGATGATGAAGACGATGTACAAATTGTCAATCCACCATCTTCATCATATGTGCCTCAAGATGATGACAAGAATGAGAGAGTTGAAAATGAAGATACTCATGTCTCTCATCAACAAGCCGAGGCACAAGCTCAAGATGTTGATGCTCCCCATCCCACTCCTCAAATGGTTGATCGAAGAAACTCACCTCTACTTCAAGCACATCCACAAGATCTCATCATAGGGAGTCCTACAAAGGGTGTAATGACTCGATCTCAAAAGCTTACTTCTTTTGTTGAACATCACTCTTTTGTCTCTTGTCTTGAACCTAAGAATGTAGAAGAAGCTCTTCAAGATTCGGATTGGGTGAATGCCATGCATGAAGAATTGAACAACTTCGCCCGCAATCAAGTTTGGACACTTGAAGAGCATCCAAAAGGTGCAAGAGTCATTGGAACCAAGTGGGTGTTCCATAACAAGAAAGATGATCAAGGCGCAGTAGTGAGGAACAAGGCAAGACTAGTAGCAAAAGGTTTCTCTCAAGTTGAAGGTCTTGATTTTGGAGAGACTTTTGCAACCGTTGCAAGACTTGAAGCCATTCGTATCCTTCTTGCATATGCATCACATCATGAAATGAAACTATACCAAATGGATGTGAAAAGTGTTTTTTAAATGGCTTCATAAATGAACTAGTCTATGTTGAACAACCTCCCAGGTTTGAAGACCCTAGATATCCTAATCATGTTTATAGGTTGTCCAAGGCGCTATATGGGCTCAAGCAAGCCCCTAGAGCGTGGTATGAATGCCTCTGGGACTTCCTCATTGAGAAGGGCTTCACTATTGAGAAGGTTAACATCACACTATTCACTAAGAAGTTTAATGGAGAGATCTTCATTTGTCAAGTCTATGTTGATGATATTATCTTCGGGTCATCAAATGAAGATTATTGCAAGGAATTTGGTGAATTGATGTCGAAAGAGTTTGAGATGTCAATGATTGGTGAGCTAACATTCTTCCTTGGTTTTCAAGTCAAGCAAATGAGAGAAGGGATTTTTATCTCTCAAGAAAAATATTCCAAGGATCTTCTCAAAAGATTCAAGATGGAAGAATGCAAGCCAATCAAGACCCCAATGCCATCTAATGGACATCTCGACCTAGATGAGGGAGGTAAACCAATTGATCAAACTCTTTACCGTTCTATGATTGGTAGCTTGTTGTACCTTACCGCATCTAGGCTCGATATCATGTTTAGTGTGTGCATGTGTGCTCGCTTCCAAGCGTGCCCAAAAGAACCTCACCTAAGTGCCGTAAAAAGAATCTTAAGATATCTTAAGTACACCCCAAGCATCGGTCTTTGGTACCCCAAAGGAGCTAGATTCCAACTAGTTGGCTATTCCGATTCGGATTATGCCAGTTGCAAAATTGATAGAAAAAGCACATCCAGAGGATGCCATTTGCTTGGGAGGTCCTTAGTATCTTGGTCATCTAAGAAGCAAAATAGTGTGGCTTTGTCCACTGCCAAGGCAGAATACATTGCCACAGGAGCTTGTTGTGCACAAATCTTATACATGAAACAAACCCTCCTATACTATGGAGTTGTTCTTGAAAAGGTGCCGCTTTTATGTGACAATGAAAGTACCGTTAAAATTGCTAATAATCCGGTACAACACTCTCGCACCAAGCACATCGATATCTGCCACCACTTTCTAAGAGATCATGTTGCTAAAAATGATATATCACTAGAAGGTGTAAGAAGTGAAAATCAATTAGCGGATATCTTCACTAAACCTTTAGATGAGGCTACCTTTTGTAGGTTGAGAAGTGAACTAAATGTGCTTGATTCTAGTAACTTTAAAAGATGAGCTTGTGTTGTCCCTTGCATTGCATTGTATATTTTGTCATGTTTAATTTCCTGCAATGCATCTAGAACTTGTCTAACACGTTTACGATAACCCTCCTTTGGAGGAGTGAAGAAGCCTAACCGTGGATCAAACTTGACAAGCAACCTAGCCTTCCTTTCTCATTTTGCATTTCATATGCATGGTTGTTGCTTTGTTGTTTCTTTTTGGTTTAGCTTTGAGTAACCTCTGTGTTCGTCCATGAATAGAGAGAGCATTTGAAGCTCCCAAGGGTTGATACACTCTATTGCATGGCCATACGTTGCTCCTCAGGTGTTTATTGAATATTTTCTTAAAAATAATACTAGCCTAAGGCAAAATATTTTAAAATTTTTGAGGGTTTGAGTTAGGTCACTCATATTAGGTTCCAATTGGTGTTTATTTGAGCCTCTTTGAATTGGAACTTGATTGGGAGAAGTCACGTCGAAAATCGGTTTGAAAAAAGGCGTTTTACAGCGACCGGACGCTGGACCGGACGCTGCATCGGACGCGGTTCTGCTTCACCAGCGCGTCCGGTCCCGACGTCCACCAGCGCGTCCGGTCATTCCCAAAGTTTTTCTTCAAAATCTATGACCGGACACTGCATCGGACGCGTCCCTGCTGACCACCGCGTCCGGTCATGAGTTTTAGTTTTTCGGGCAAAATATGATCGGACTCTGTCAGCGTCCGATCGTGCATAATCGGACGTGTCCGGTCGTTCCAGGAGCTAACTGGACTGTGACCGGACGCTGCCTCCACCGCGTCCGGTCATGTGACCACCACGTCTGGTCATCGCATAAAAAGCAGATCTCACCCTTTTTAACCGTACATTCGGATCTCGTGTTTCTTCTCTTCCATCTCAAATTCGCCGCCAACTCACCGAGTTCCCGAGTGCCACCGTCTCGCCGAGCCACCGTACCTCACCGTGCCCTCGCTCCCGCGCCCTGCAGCCGCGCCGTGCATTCCTCGCCCGCTCCCGTGCCGTGCCTCCGCGCCGCGCTCCCGCGCCCACGAAGCTTGCAGCCGCAGCGTCGCCGCTTCACCGCAGCAGCCACAGCGCCGCCGCTTCACCGCAGCAGCCGTGCACCACCGCTGTCGAGCCGTCCAGCGCGCCACCGTCGTCGATCCGACCCTAACCCTAGCCACCCAAACCCGCTGCCGCTTCTCCGAACGTGACCCTAACCCTAGCCACCCAAACCCGTTCGTCGAGGCATTTTTTGCGAAGTTTTCAACTCTGTGAACCTCTCCGTCTCTGCAAGGTGACATCACTGCCTTGGATTAGGGTTTGCCATTGATTTTCCGGTGAATTACTAATTTGATCGTTGATCTCTCGGTACTCCAGGGTTTCGATCGTCGTTTCTGGGCTAGCGTGTCGGGATCTTCTTCCGTTCATCGGATCTTCGCTCTTTCGAGGTAGCTATTGCGGTCCCTTCATATCTTATCTAATATGCTTGCTCTCATTAGGATCTTACTCATCTTTTAGATAATATATGTTGCTTATAGTAGATCCATCTATTCTATCATTTCAGTTTGTCCTGTCGGTGCGGTGTGTGTCAGGTGATTAGTTGTGAATTCGAGGCCAAGCCTATGGATACGGATTGAGGCCAAGCCTCACAAGTGTCAGTTCATCATCTGTTACTTTCCAGTGTTTCTTAGATCCAGCAGTTTGTTAGTATGGTTCGCTGCAAGAACGCTGGTGGTGCACCTAGTGACGGGGACGAGAGTCCTCCCATGAGGACAGAGGTAGCTCGCGGCAAGCGAGTGAAGATTGCTGCCAAGAAGAGAAAGAGAACACTTACAGAGGTAGAGGTGCTCAGGCAGTTGTAGATGCAGCAGAGGCAGCAGAGAGAGGTGGCAGGAGTAGTGGCATACGTATTGGCAAGAGTCGCTTTCACCTTGAAGGTCGACAGCTTGGTACAGATGCCACAGAAGAGATAGTGGATGCACCTACAGAGCAGCCTACATAGGATCTAGAGGAGACTGAGGAGCAGACAGTACACTCTCCACAGCGTTATCGCTCATGACGTACACGAGCTCAGGTGACTCCTAGGCCAGAGGGTCCGTGTCGTGGAGGTCATCCACCTCCTAGGGCTCGAGGTCACCCCCAGTTGAGCACTTTGACCTTAGGGGAGCTACAGCTAGACAGGTCCAGGCCCTCAGGTTCGTTGAGGTCACTCGGTGGTTCTCACCTCAGCGGGATCCCCGGGCTTTAGAGGGTTTCTACACTCCTCTGCACGAGGACTTCTATAGGGCCTATGTCGACAACGGGATTGCTTTCAGACCTCAGAGAGTCTGTCGACTGGAGGCCTTAGTTGAGGTGGTTGGTGAGCAGCTTCGTCCACATCTGTCCTTTCTACCTGGATTGTCAGATCTTCTTGGATGGACTGGAGCATACTGCGGGACCTAGGTCAGAGAGTTCTACTCTTCACTTTGGATTGACCCAGCACATCAGTTTATACACTTTGCATTCAGAGGCCGTGACCGCAGACTCTACAGCACCAGGGTACGGGAGATTCTCAGACTCCCTGCTTCAGAGACAAAGATTCATCAGCTATGTTTCGGACAGACTGCACCTCTGAGATGCCCTCACGGTGGGACAGTGCCCCCTACATATATGATTCGACCCTGCTTTTGTGAGCCTTTTGGCGAGGGGTCTTGACGTACACCTGCCAGCCTGACACCCATAGCCAGAGTCCTTGATGCTATTGTGAGGAGGACTCTACTTTCGAGGCTTGGATACAGAGAGGGATTGACTCGCATGTAGCTATGGGTAGTACATCACCTCATCTCACAGACCCCGTTTGACCTTTGGGATCTGATGCTATGTGAGATGGAGGACACCTTGGCAGAGGGATTCAAGGGTCATAGGCAGCTTCCGTACGCTCATTGGATATGCTTCATCATCAGATCTGCCTGTGAGCTGCCTGCAGAGATTAGAGCAGAGATTTCTGATACCACTACAGCCTTTCCAGAGTATGACATCCGACAGTTGTGGGCATCAGTTACCAGAGAGCAAGCACCTAGCCTAGGACAGCGTTAGAGGCCAGAGGTACCAGAGACAGCTGCTGAGCAGGACGAGACCATTGAGGGTCTTGCTGAGGCAGAGCTAGTAGATCTAGATGTTCAGCCAGCTGATCCAGCCGAGGATGTTGCTACTGACAGCACAGATGAGGATTATCAGCCCATCACCCGATACCGCTCTCCTTGGCCTCACGACCATGAGGCCGGTGGCTTAGGCTCAGCCTCCCGCTCAGACCCAGCCATGGTGGCTATTCTTGAGAGGCTGACCCAGGCCTAGGAGAGACAGGAGGTTCAGATGCAGAGACAGGCTCAGGACATAGCTACAGCATTTGCTCAGATTCAAGCTCGTCAGGACGAGTTCCAGAGGCAGTAGCTAGAGTTCCAGAGACAACAGTTCGAGATGCAGAGGCAGTAGGCAGCCACTCAGCAACAGTACCTAGAGCTCCTGTGCCACCTTGTCACTGTTGGGGTACCTCCACCACCGTCTGTCCTGACTCTAGCATTACAGTCCAGTGGACCTCAGAGTCAGGGACAGCCGAGTTTTCAGTACACCTCCCCCCAGCAGCAGGTGCCTCAGACATTTTAGTCTCTGAGTTACACCCCTATCCAGACAGGGTTTACTCCACTAGCTTAGCCGGGACCTCACCTCCTCTCAGGCACTCCGTTCCCTGATTTTAGTGCCACCTATAGTGAGCTAACTGGACAGCCAACACCGTCATACACCACTCTTGTGACTACTTTAGAGATGTCAGCTTCAGAGACTGCTGCACTTCTAGTGTCAAGGGCCGCCACTATAGAGACTCTGCCATCTTTAGTAGCATCGACAGATCCTCCTACTCTTGGTGTCTTTTAGGCTCAGGCGATAGTGACTGCTCCTATAGTTGCTACTACACCTTCAGTTGCTGCACCTGCTCTACAAACCCAGACTGCTTCACTGCCACGTCTATCTACAGAGGGTTAGCCTAACAGTTCAGATTCTGAGGAGGACACTTCGCAGTTTGTGATCACTCCACGCTCCTCGGCACCCGACACGATAGCTTCTGTTCCCCCATCAGATCCTTAGTTTTTCTTTTTTGGCGTTTGATGCCAAAGGGGGAGAGAGAGCGTAGCTTCAGGGGGAGTGTTGATAGAGGGTTTCGTTCTTCCATGTGTGCTACTTTCATGCATCATGTTTATTTTCTCGCTCTGCATTATGTGACTATGAGTTTGTGAGACTGTGTCTTAATTATTATGTCACTTAATGGTGTTTAGCTCATAAGGTTGTGCTTCCATGCCTTACTCTGATTTCATATGAGCTGTGTTTTTTTTATGTGTACTAACTCTTCATGTTTTATCTTATGAGTACACTCAGTTGGCTTGGAACACATAAGCAATTACTAATCCCTTGTGCTTACAGCTTTATGCTTATGTGAACCAAGCATGATCGAAAACCTCAACTTATATCTTCTGAATCTAAGTGTTGTCATCAATCACCAAAAAGGGGGAGATTGAAAGCATCTAGGCCCTGGTGTTGGTTTTGGCAATTGATGACAATGCATTATTACCATGACTAACGTGTGTTTTGCAGAAATGTTGGTAAGTTAGGTCATGGAGTTGATAACTGCTTTGGGCACTATGGTATTCATGCCCCTTGATGGAAATCGTTTTGGTTTCCAAAGGATCAACGACAAGATTAAGGACGGTTAGTTCTGGATGTCAAGGTGTTGAGTTACATCTGGAATAGTCGTTAGGATCTTTGTATCTTCCTTTGACCGTACTATAAAGGGGGGCATGAGCGAGTAGCTTGACCTAGGTGAGTCTTTTGTTTAGGTGTGGTGCACACTTGTCAAACTTAGCACTAGGTAGCTCTAGAATAGCTCAAAGTTCAGTTGGAAGCAACTTGGTTCAAGTTGCGTCGCGTTTAGAAGTCGTTTGAGTAGTTTACCCTTGACCAGACGCGGTCCTTGTCATGATCGGACGCATCCAGTCAGTACTAACAAGTCACTGCGTCGTTAACTGATCGACCGGATGCGGTCCTTGAGAGGACCGGACGCGGTGGTTAGTCTGACACGTGTTTCAAAGGGTAATTGCATAATTGGACGCGACTGTGAAGTGACT
Organism: Saccharum officinarum; assembly: GCA_020631735.1. NCBI lineage: Eukaryota > Viridiplantae > Streptophyta > Magnoliopsida > Poales > Poaceae > Saccharum > Saccharum officinarum. The sequence goes on along the minus strand of CM036175.1, from coordinate 40,177,068 downwards.
GGACGCGTCCGGTCATGTTCTAGTAAGGTCCCAAGCTGACCTGACGCGTCCGGTCATCTATGATCGGACGTGGTCGAGCGTCAGGTCAAAGTTCAGTTAGGTTCTTGCATGATCGGACGTGTCTGGTCATCCCTGACCGGCGCGTCCGGTCACCTCTGACCGGCGCGTCCGGTCACTCAGCGCTGACTTTCGGTTTTCGACCGTTACACTTGACCGGCGCGTCCGGTCACGTCGACCAGCGCGTCCGGTCAGTGCGAGTTTTACTGATTCGGCAGGTAACGGTTGGATTTGTCTGAGGGGTGTATAAATACATCCCCTCCACCTCTTTTAGAGGTCTCTTGCTTATTTGTTCAGCTGAGAAACACCTTTGGAATGCAATGGAGTGTAAGGGCCCTAGTGAGGATAGTGATTTGAGAATCAAAGTTTGAGATTCCTCACTAGTGACAAGAGTGTAGCAAGTGTGCATCCATCTTCTCATTAGGCTTGTTGTGGTCAAGTGAGAGTTCTAGCTTGTAACTCTTGGTGATCGCCATCACCTAGACGGTTTGGTGGTGGTTGGGAGTTTGGTGATCATCCGACGAGCTTGTGGGTGACCCAACTCATGTTGTGTGCGGTTTTTGGTGATTCGCCGTGATGGAGTGTCGAAGAATCAACCTGTAGAGAGCACTTGATCCTTGTGCGGATCAAGAGGGAGCTACACCCTTGCGCGGGTGCTCCAACGAGGACTAGTGGGGAGTGGCGACTCTCCGATACCTCGGCAAAACATCGCCGTGTTCCTAATCCTTACTTTCAAGCATTTACATTCGTGCATTACTTTCATTGCTTGTTTACTTTCCTAGAATTGACATGCTAGTCTAGGATTAGAACTTAGGGTGCAAAACTTTTACCGGTAGAATCACAAGGAACACTAGTAGGCACTAGGGGTGAAGTTTGGCTTGTAGGATTTAATTCTTGCAATTAATTTTTAGAAAAGCCCAATTCACCCCCCCCCCTCTTGGGCATCTTGATTCTTTCAGTCGTTCTGACCGTGAATCCGAGTAATATAGTTCAGGCCGGGAATCGACTGGTAGGTCGCATCTTGGAGGAGAGAAACATTGTGCTTGGGGACATTGGCGTGAGTCCAAGGGGGGGTTAGAGTCCCTAGCACCTAGCAGAGTGTCACCCTTGGAAATGCGGCATCAGTCGGACCCGTGGCTCCTGAACTGTACCAAAGGTGACCTGAGCAGCCCTCGCCAGGCATGACTCGATGAGTGTTAGAAATACCCCTCCAGCTGGATAGGAATTCGATTCAAATCGCCGTCGCTCCCAGTTAGTGAGCACTTGACTTGAGCAGCGGCAACGTAGATCTCATTAAATTGAACAGATGGTTAAGTGAATGATATAATGTTGCCACAATTTATACCTGCTATGGATATAATAATATTATTGTTTGATTATACTTAAGTGAATGTTTAGTATAGGTGCTAAGATAGATGACAGGTTAATGCTAAAAATAAAGGCTAGTATAGGTTAAAAGAGTTTAAATTACTTATGCTTTTCCGCAAAGGTAATGTCAGCCAGCTCCACTTATGAAAGCCTTGCATGATCCTTGGTGTCTCTTATTTTCTGTTTTGATGGGTAAGTCTAGCTGAGTACATTCTCGTACTCAGGGTTTATTCCCTCCTGTTGCAGATGACATGCTTTATCAGGGCTTCTGCAAGACCTGCCTCCACCCCGTGGGTGACGAGGATTAGATCACTCAGGCGTGATCGTCTGCTAGTTCCTTTCCTTCATGCTTTTGTGGGATGGTGATCTGTAATACTGGCAGTAATATTTGAACTAAATGTGTGCGTTATGCTTCCGCTACTTTATGAACTTGGCTTGTAATAATTTGTGACTCCGTGTGTTGTAAGCAAACTTCTGAACTACTTGTGAAATGTAATGTGTGATGTGTATGTTGAATGATGCGATCTTGGTTGTAAAAGAGTTGGTTTGAAATCCTTCGTGGTTTCGATTGACTACCGGGATTATATGGGCTCAAGTTCGAAAATTTGAGTGTTTCGGCACTTGTTTTTGTACTTGTGCTCTTATAATTTGGTCGGTTCTGTTACAGCTGGTACCGGAGCAGAATTCAATATTAAACACATCATACGAGTATTTGAAAATAAAAGTGTTTGTTTGTAAAAAGTGTTAAAAATCTGAAAAATTATTACTATAAGTATGCCAGTGATCACATCCCTTAGCCCAAATAAGGTCTCTTAGGTGGCTTATTAAAAGACTAACTTGGGGGTCTTGTTTGTTTTTGTTTCATCGTCCATACGGCGTGATATTGTATGGATGCCATCCTCTTGGGTGGTAATGTATGGATCAAACACCTCGACGCTCTGGTAAGTGTGAGCTGTGAGAGCATGATCGTCCAACCGGCGGTCTAGGGGAGAGTAGTTGTGGTTACTTGCATATTTACATGTTCAAACCATGTAATTATGAAAGTACTTAATTGGGGTATATCTGTCGGGTAGTTGTGATACTGAAGTATATACATCGGGGATGTATATATGGAACATATTTAGCTTACTACTTACTTGTGTGCTTATTGGGGAACTGTTGGGCTGAGATGAGATTTTCTGTAGGTACACTAACAGCACAAACGAGTAGACCGATAGTTTCGCCTATGTGAGGGAACGTATGTATGCCACCGCCTAACGTTAGAAGTTTATGATTCTACTAGGGTGAGAGGGCGTACGGAACGTGCATGCATCATGTTTAATTCATGTCATACATTGCATTTTACTCCCTCCTTAAAAAATTCGAAGGTCTCAACTAAATTAAATTTCGTATCCCCTAAATTATCCTCACTGTAAGTCATATCTTGTGCTACAGATGGCTCGCACCAAGAGGACCGCTCGCAAGTCCACTAGAGGTAGGGCACCTCATCACCAGCTTGCTCCCCATGAGCCCTGCCCTGAGCCCACCGAGGCAGAAAGGTTGAGGGCCGAGTTGGCTGAGATGACTGCCACTAGGAATGCGGCTCAGCAACAGCTGGAGCAAGTGATACATGACAGAGATCAGGAGACACTTGCGGTCCAGAGGTTGACTGTGGCAAATCGCAACTGTCAGCGCATGCTGGTCCACATGATGAATTAGCGGGATGAAGCCTGGCATGAAGAGAACGTCCTAAGAGCTCGTCAGGTGGAGCTTGAGCAACGGATTGAAGCTGCAGAAGAATACAATGACAATCTTCATGAGGAAGTGCACCGCCTAAACAATCAGCTCAATCCTCTGCTTCCTCATAACAATGATGAGGATGAGGAGATGGGCTCTAGAGTCTTCATGGCTGAAGGTGACGACGATGTGGAGGTCAATGGGCCCCAGAATGTTCCACCAGCAGAAGAAGACGAAGAAGAAGATGAGGAGTTAGAGCCTGCTAGTGATGAGGATGGCGGGGAGATCTTCGACACTGACTCCGAGGATGATGCTTAGAGTAGTCATCGACTAGCTATGACACTACAGTTATCTTTTGTGGCCTCCACGTGTGGGAGTGAGACTTTGTAATAACTTAGCTTTTGGGATGTAATATCGAACCCTATGTTATCCTGGATGTTAGTTTGAACATGTTAAATTTCGGTCACAATTGGATATCTTATTGTGTTGTGTTCGGTAATGGTGTCACGATTAGCACCCTTCGGTGCCACGACGAAACTGAGGGCCTCCTGTGGCGTGCGACATAAGGCTGTGCTGCTTGGCACGCGCTGGTATCGAGGTGGCTAGTCATGATCCACCATGGAACCCTACCCATGTGATGTCTCCCCGTGGCCATTTCTTGGTTAGCCTTTCCTATTTGGCTAGAAGTTTAGTTTGAATCCGGGCACCCGTTACGTAAGGTTGAAATGCCGTTAGGATCAATGCAACCTGTTCAGTCACATTTGTGCTCCCTGCATACGAGCCATTAATAAATTTCATCTGTTCATTGAAGATATCTTGCTGTTATGTCCCTCGCATAATTGTGTCCATTGGTGCACTTGATGAGTTTGTGTGGTTGTGATGAATTATTGTGCCTCGATTGTTTGCGAATTCATTTCTAATGAGATCAGTTTGGCATATTTACCCAATTCATCTACAAATTTCTCACAGCGTCAGTGCTCATTGGCTATGCATTTTGCAGATGGCGTACAACCTCTGTCATGGTCGTGGCATTGAGGATGAGGAAAAGCCACCCCCTCCGCCACCGCCCACTTCGGCGGAACTGATGCAGACAGTGGTAGAAGGTCAGCGCCTGTTAGCAGAAGCTATGCGCCAGCTGGTCAACCGAGATGCTCGCCATGGTCGTCAAGGACCGAAACCAAATCAGCATAGTGACTTCAAGGATTTTCTTGACACCAAGCCCCTGCTCTTTAAGGAGGCGGAGGAACCTCTGCAAGCTGATGAGTGGTTGAATACCATTGAGTAGAAGTTCCGTCTGCTTCGTCTAACTGAGGAGCTGAAGACTGAGTATGCTTCCCACCAACTACATGGTCCGGCTGGTATCTGGTGGAGTCACTACCGCTCCACGTTGCCTCCTAATATCCCGATTAACTGGGACCAGTTTAAAATAGCTTTCTGCGGGAATTACATTCCTCCAGATTTGATGGCTATGAAGCACACTGAGTTCATGAGATTAAACCAAGGCAATAAGAGTTTGACGGAATACCTGCAAGCCTTTAACAACCTTGCAAGATATGCAACTGAGTTTGTGGATACTGAGGCTAAGAAGATCGCTAGCTTCAAGCGTGGCCTCGGTCCAAAGCTGATGAAAACCATGGGCACTAGCAAATGTGCTACTTTCAATAATTTTATCAGTGATGCTCTGACCTAAGAGAACAATAATTCTATCTATGCTACTTCTAAGAACCACAAGAGGGCACTTGAGGCAGGTGCGTCACAGTCCTGAGCTCTAGCTACACCAAGGGCTCCTCCTCGCCCTCCTGCCACAAGTGCTAAGTTCCATCCCCCGCAGAAGAAGGCGCCAGCTAAGACTGGGTTTCGCAAAGCATATACCGTGTCTCTGCCAAAGGGTAATTCTGGCCAAGGCAGCTCCAGTGTCCCTCCAAGCAACATGCCTTGCTAGAACTACAACAAACCCAATCATTGGTCTAGGAATTGTCCATATCCTAAAAAGAATGTAAATCAAGGTGGCTGTCAGGGGAATGTTCATTATAACAGTATTGAAGAAATTCCATCTGGTGAGGTAGTCACTGCTGGTAAGTTCCTAGTTGACCAACATTCTGCAGTGGTGCTATTTGATTTAGGTGCTTCGCATTCCTTTATCAGTCCTATGTTTGCATCAAAGTTTGCACATAAATTACATACTGTTGAAGGCGACGGTTATTGTATTAGAGTGGCAAGTGGGAATATTTCCCCAAATCAAGTAGTAAGAGATCTAGAGTGTGAAATAGAAGGGCGAAAGTACTTGCTTACCTTAGTGGTTTTGCCAGGGTTAGGCATCGATGTGATTTTGGGCATGAATCAGATGAGTCAGAATGGGGTACTCATTGATAGATCCACCCGGGTAGTTATGCTCAGAGATCCTACTGATCAAAAAGATTTTCTGGTGCAACTTCCTAGGCAAATTGACCTTTCTAGTGAGGTTCGTGCGGTGCAAGCGAAGACATTAGCTGATATTCCTATAGTGAGTGAGTTTCCTGATGTTTTTCTCGATGATTTGCTAGGACTGCCTCAGGATCGGGATGTGGAGTTTAAAATCGAGTTGTTGCCTGGCACAACACCTATCTCTAGGAGACCCTATAGGATGTCTCCGAATGAACTAGCTGAACTTAAGGTGCAGTTGAATGAACTTTTGAAGAAGGGGCTTATTCGTCCTAGTTCGTCTCCGTGGGGATGTCCTGCTATCTTTGTAAAGAAGAAGGATCAGTCATTGCGGATGTGCGTAGATTATAGGCCTCTGAATGCAGTCACTGTCAAAAATAAGTATCCTTTGCCGCGCATCGACATCTTGTTTGATCAGTTGTCTAAAGCTAAAGTCTTTTCCAAGATCGATCTCAGATCTGGCTACCATCAAATTAAGATCCGTCCGGAAGATGTTCCAAAAATAGCCTTCTCTACCAGATACGGTCTTTATGAGTATCTTGTTATGTTCTTCGGCTTGACCAACGCCCCCGCACACTTCATGTACTTGATGAATTCGATGTTTATGCCCGAATTAGACAAGTTTGTGTTGGTATTTATTGATGACATCCTAATATATTCTGAAAATGAGGAAGACCACGCTGAACATCTACGTATAGTCCTCATGAGACTGCGTGAACATCAACTATATGCAAAGTTCAGTAAGTGCGAATTCTGGCTTCGAGAAGTACCTTTCCTTGGGCATGTGTTGTCCGATGGAGGAATTATGGTGGATCCCGCCAAGGTACAAGAAGTACTAAATTGGAAGGCTCCTACCTCGGTTCACGAGGTTCAGAGTTTTCTTGGATTGGCTGGCTATTATCGTCGCTTCATCCCGGATTTCTCAAAAATAGCCAAGCCAATGACTTGGCTACTGCAAAAAGACACCAGGTTTGTCTGGACTCCTGAGTGTGATGTGGCTTTTCACAAACTACGAACTCTCCTAACCTCGGCTCCGATTTTGGCACAACCGGATATCGAGAAACCATTTGATGTGTATTGTGATGCCTCAGGCATAAGTTTGGGAGGTGTTCTGGTGCAGGAAGGCCGAGTAATTGCATATGCCTCTCGACAACTTTGGAAGCATGAAGTGAATTATCCAACGCATGACTTAGAACTCGCTACAGTTGTTCATGCTTTGAAAGCCTGGTGGCACTATCTATTGGGCAATGTTTGCAATATCTATACTAACCATAAAAGCCTCAAATATATCTTCACCCAACCCGAGTTGAATATGCATCAAAGAAGATGGCTTGAGTTGATTAAAGATTATAATCTCCAAGTGCACTATCATCCTAGCAAAGCAAATATGGTTGCCGATGCCTTAAGCCGTAAGTCTCATTGCCACTCCTTAGTTGAAAGTGATTTTCATCTGTCTTGCCTTCTACACCTAGCGATTCTGTACAACGTCACTGTCAGTTGCACTCTCAAGAGTAGAATTATTAAGCTCCAAAAGACTGACACTAGTATATTCCACATCAAGCGTAAGATGAAAGAGCAAGAAACTACACATTTTAGGGTAGATGAAGAGGGTGTACTGTGGTTCAAGGATAGGTTAGTTGTGCCTAAGGACCGAGAGCTGAGAAATGATATCCTGTCTGAAGCACACTCGTCAAAGTTGTCCATCCATCCTGGTAGCAATAAGATGTATTACGATTTGAAACCATACTATTGGTGGACCAAAATGCGGAAAGAGATAGTTGCATATGTTGCTAGGTGTGATACGTGTTGTAGGGTTAAGGCTGTGCACATGAAAGCTGGATTGCTTTAACCACTTTCTATCCCAGGTTGGAAATGGGAGGAGATAAGCATGGATTTCATTGTTGGACTTCCTCCTACTGTCAAGAACCATAACTCTATTTGGGTAATTATAGATCGCCTAACCAAGTCAGCTCACTTCATTCCTGTCCGAGTAGACTATCATCCTACTGACTATGCTGAGTTGTGTTTCAATCAGATAGTCCTGCTCCATGGGATACCTCGTACTATCATTTCTGACCATGGTCCATAGTTCACTGCTCATTTTTCGGAGCACTTGCATCAGCTTCTGGGAACCAAGTTAGTGAGAAGCTCTGCTTATCACCCCTAGACATCAGGTCAGACTGAACGAGTCAACCAAATCTTGGAGGATATGTTACGAGCATGTGTTATTTCATCCAAGGGTTTATGGGAGAAATGGCTACCTTTAGCTGAGTTCTCATATAATAATAGTTACCAAGAGAGCATTAAGATGGCCCCATTTGAAGCATTGTACGGTCGTAAGTGTAGAACCCCACTAAATTGGGTAGAAGCTGGCGAGAGAAGGTACTATGGTATTGCTTTTGTCGAGTAGGCTGAGGAACAAGTTCGTACCATCAAAATCCATATGGCTGCAGCTCAAGCTAGATAGAAAAGTTACGCTGATCACCGTAGAAAACCGATCGAGTTTGAAGTTGGAGACTTCGTGTATCTGAAAGTTTCCCCTATGAAGAGTGTACAATGTTTTGGTGTGAAGTGGAAGCTTGCACCAAGATACATGGGTCCTTTCCAGATCATAGGAAAGAGTGGTGCTGTCGCATATAAGATCCAGTTACCTCCCGAAATGAGCGCCATTTTCAATGTTTTCCATGTATCCCAGTTAAAGAAGTGTCTTCGAGTTCCTAAAGAAAGAGTTCCATTACGGGATATCAGGCTAGAATCCGATTTAACTTATGAAGAAAAGCCAGTCCGTGTGATTGACACTCAAGAACGGGTAACTAGAAGTTGAGTGGTTAAGTGGTATAAAGTAATGTGGAGTAACCAGGGTAGTGAGAGTGATGCTACGTGGGAGCGAGAAGACTATTTACAGGATGGTTATAAGGAATTCTATCAACAATGGTACGCTTTCCAAATCTCAGGACGAGATTTTTATCAGGGGGGAGGGTTGTAACACCCTAGGTGTTTGGCTTCCTTAATTTCATTGCATTTCATAAGCATTAACATTAATCATCTAATTCCAGAGTGTGAGCATCATTCATTTCATGCATGAGCTTATAATATGTGAAACATGCTTTTGAAACATTGCAACATGTGTTTATATTTCATGTGATTTATGAAGTGAGTAGTGCAACACCCAAGTGCCACATGTGCAACTTCCTTTTTAGACATGCCAACCACTTTAGTGTAACATGATTAGCAAGTGCTATGCAACACACTCATGCAACATGTGCAACATGATCTTGCAACATTTGGGTGAAATATTGATTTGCTTGTTTCAAAGTATGTGACACTAGGAGTTTTGTGCAACCAATGTGTAGAGTGGCTAATTAGGTCTTATAACACCTTAATTACATTTAGGGTAAGTAGTGGAGCAATGTTCATGTTGACCAAAATTACCAAATTGCCCTTCCAAATGTTGCTGACTAGGTTTTGACCCCTAGAGTGATCTGGTTTAACCAATTAAAAAGTCCAGCGTAGAAATCTTGCATGGAGAAGCAACCTTAAGCAAAGTTGTAGAGAATTTCATAAGGAACAAAAGTTCTAATATGGCCATCTCATGAAAATGACCAGAGCATGCTCAAAAATGGCCCACAAGTCAGTCTTAGAGGCTGTTTTGTGACTTAGCAATTTTGGCTAAGTGTTAAGCTAGAAACCGTTTCACTGAACCCCACTTCACCACCATGTAACTCAAAAACCAGGCTGAACCAGTCCATGAGCCAATTGAAAAAGTTGTAGTCCTCATGTAGCTCTACCATTTTGGTATTATCATCTTCTGCTAACTCGAGCTGGTTTAGGAGATAATCGGCGCCAAAATCCCTTTGTTAGTCGAAGCCATCGAGCTCTAAAACGGAAATTCAGACACCGACAGCCGCAGGCCGTCGCCGCCGTGTGTCCTCCATGCGCCGCGTGTGACCTGGCGCCTTGGCTAGCTGCCGGGCGCCTAGAAGGGTTCCTCTGCTGTCGTCCAGACTTCACCCATCCATTTCCCTCCTCGCTCTCCCTCCTGGCGGAGAAAACGGAGAGAACCGAGCCGCCATTGTCGCCCTTGCTCCGACGAGCTCACACGCGTTTTCCACCGCACCACCACGCCTCAAGTCCAGCCAACCGCTACACCTTGAGCCCATCTACCCACTCGTCCCGTCCCTGCCCTCAGACGCACCTCGGTAAGGACAAATCGCCTGTTTCGCCACCGCAAGACCTCTTCGACGTTTGCCCACGCGGCGGCTCACCGTGGCTGGGGTCTTCGGTGCTTCCACAGTGAGCGCTAGTAGGTGCACTAGGACCGGGGTAGTGCGGGGATGCTCACCGTGGGTCTAGGAAAGGGTCCCGAGGTCACCGCCGGCGAGGAGCACTACCACCGCCCCGTCGGTCTACCATGCCCGCCGCCATCCTCCTTAGCCGCAGTCATTGCTCCAATTAGTGGCACCCCTAGGTGTGGAAGGGAGAGGCAAGCATGCATGTGCCCTTAGCCTCACCGGAGCTGCCGCCGGCGGCGAGTTCACCGTCGACCGTTTCCCCCCTGCCTCTGTCTCGCTGACTAGCGGGACCCGCTCGTCAGCCACGCGCACGGGCGGGAGGCCGAGCGCAGGCCGCACGCGGGAGTGGGCCGTGCCGCTCAGGTTTGGGCCACGCCGTCGCTCGAGCGGGCGTGTGAGTTCTAGGCCGCGCTGGTGGGTTGGCCGACCCAGTGCTCTCTTTTTGTTTTGGAAAAAAATCAGTTTCTTTATTATTTCACAGATTTGAGTGTTGTTTGTGATTTTCTTATCTAGGGTTTGGTAGATCCAAAAATTGTGATCCAAATTTTGTTGGGCTCCAAATAAAGTGTAGTATCTAGGAAAAATATCAAAGGCTTATGTGATGTTTAATTTCTGGAATAATTAATTAGGGTTTTGAAATGTGTTTTAAATTGCATGCAAACTTGTTTAAATCATATCTTGAGCTTTTGTGTTCCAAAAATTATGAAAATTGGTGAGTATGTTATTTCATATATATACTAGCTCTGGTAAAAGTTTGGATCCTATTGCTTGAGTAGTTTTCAAGTTATGATGTTGTCATTTAATATTAGGAGATACTTGAATGAATTTTCATAATGTTTCTATAGTTCCAGTTAAGGTAAAATTTTGGAAGTGTTGTTCTTAGGTTAGAATGGTATTAGGAAAAATATGAAATCTGTTGTTTGACACTTTTCAATAGGGTTTCCTATTTATGCAAAAATCAGCCTTTTTGGCTTGTGAATTTTGTGTAGGGAGTTTCTGTGAATAACTTGAGTTCAAATTTTTACAGTAGTCTCCTAGTAGGCCAAATAGACACCTGTAATTTTTATAGAATTTTTCCTAAGCAGTTGCTTATAAGTTTAATTTCCCACTTAAATATTTAGGTAAATTAAGAAAGGGGTTGAAATAAATATTCTGGGTTGACACACCTTACTTTCTGGTGTTTTTATGACATGTGTGAACTAGTAGCATTATTGGTTTGGTCATAGAGGAAGTTTGACACATGAATAAATATTTAATTTTCACATTTCTAGGTTCCCTGGACAGCTGGTAGTAATTTTGGATGTGAACTTTGATAAAATTGTTTGCTGGGCAACTTGTGAATACCAAAGTGGTAGTAAACTGGTTAAACTAGCTTGTATCAAAATTTGATGGCATTTGGCCTAGTAGTCTAGGAGTTATAGCTATTTAAAGTGGCTATCCAGAAATGGCTGCTCTCTGTTTGGAGAGGACAGATTTCTGGAACTTTAGAATTTCGAATAGGTAAACTTTGGAATTAAGTGTTGGGGCCTGAAAATGAATTGTAGAGGATTTTATAAGCTTTCCAGATTGCCTTGTATCGTGCCTTTAGGGTTTGGGAATCTCCAGTTGTAATAGAAATACGTAGCTGCTGTCCAGAATATGTTGTTACGATATTTGATGATTTGTTGTTGGTAACCTAAGTAATGTTGTTCTTATGATTTTTAGGTGTTAGGGCCTTAACTGAAGAGGAACAATTATACATTAGGTTGTGTAGAGTAGGTAAGTACTTCTCTACCGGAGAAGAGATTTGCACGTAATGTTGAAGTAACTTAAATATAGTACTTAAATTTGCTGCAATGCATTCCATTCCGAGCATATTGCATTCATTATGCATCCATGAGATTTATTGTGCATTCATGCAATAGGTGTACCGGAGGGGGTGACACTCCTCGAGTTCGAGGGGACCATCCTGGAGGAGGACCAAGAGCAGCCGGGGGAGCTCGAAGAGGCAGCCAGCGAAGGACACACCGTTGACGAGTTACCAGAGTGTCCGGATCATCGCCCGTCCTCTTTTCTGAAAGGCAAGCCCCGGTGCATGCTGACCCAATTGTTTTAAAGATAATTCTTGAGTACTTTTACTTGTTTACTGCATTAAGTTGTAGGAGTTGTATGGAAACACTTGTTGCATTACACCTGTCCTTGTCCAGATATCTTACTTAAACCCGAAATTAGATTTAGGCACGTGTCAATGCTTAGCCCTGCTTAGTCCGGTAGAAGTCGAGTGATTTCCGGTCATCCGCGAGATGTAGGAATGGGTCACGAGTGGCTATAATGGCTATCGTGAATGGAACCATGCCTAAAAATGAATTTGAGACTGGGCGGGAGTTCGATAGTGCAGCCGCAAGACACCTCACGTCTTGGGTGCGGAGCTATGCCCGTCTGAGTCGTTTAAGGACCGATTCACTATACGTCCTTGAGTCATGTTGAACGCAGTCTAACACTTAGTTGGCCGGATAAGCCGTTCTGACCGCGAATCCGAGTAATACAGTTCAGGCCGGGAATCGACTGGTAGGTCGCATCTTGGATTAGAGAAACGTTGTGCTTGGGGACATTGGCATGAGTCCAAGGGGGGTTAGAGTCCCTAGCACCTGGTAGAGTGTCGCCCTTGGGGATGCGGCATCAATCGAACCTGCAGCTCCTGAACTGTACCAAAGGTGACCTGAGAAGCCCTCGCCAGGCGTGACTCGGTGAGTGTTAGAAATACCCCTCCACCTGGATAGAAATTCGATTCGAATCGTCATCGCTCCCGGTTAGTGAGCACTTGACTTGAGCAGTAACAACGTAGATCTCATTAAATTGAACAGATGGTTAAGAGAATGATATAATGTTGCCACAATTTATACCTGCTATGGATATAATAATATTATTGTTTGATTATACTCAAGTGACTGTTTAGTACATGTGCTAAGATAGATGACATGTTAATGCTAAAAATAAAGGCTAGTACAGGTTAAAAGAGTTTAAATTACTTATGCTTTTCCACAAAGGTAATGTCAGCCAGCTCCACTTATGAAAGCCTTGCATGATCCTTGGTGTCTCTTATTTTCTGTTTCGACGGGTAAGTCTAGCTGAGTACATTCCTGTACTCAGGGTTTATTCCCTCCTGTTGCAGATGACATGCTTTTATCAGGGCTTCTACAAGACCTGCCTCCACCCCGCGGGTGACGAGGATTAGATCACTCGGGCATGATCGTCTGCTAGTTCCTTTCCTTCATGCTTTTATGGGATGGTGATCTGTAATACTGGCAGTAATATTTGAACTAAATGTGTGCGTTATGCTTCCGCTACTTTATGAACTTGACTTGTAATAATTTGTGACTCCGTGTGTTGTAAGCGAACTTCCGAACTACTTGTGAAATGTGACGTGTGATGTGTATGTTGAATGATGCGATCTTGGTTGTAAAAGAGTTGGTTTGAAATCCTTCGTGGTTTCGATTGACTACCGGGATTATATGGGCTCAAGTTCCAAAATTTGAGCGTTTCGGCGCTTGTTTTTGTACTTGTGCTCTTATAATTTGGTCAGTTCTGTTATAGTTTTGTGGGTGACTGGGGAGGTATAAATACCTCTTTCACTTCACTCTCAATGGTAATCTTCTTCCACATTCACTCAAACTCATGATAGACGCTCTCTTTCTCTCAAAGCTCAGTGCTCCCAAGTCCTTTGTTCCAATCTTCATGATTTCTTGAGGGATTTGGCTCTAGAGAGTGTGAGAAAGCTCGAGAAGATCTTTCTCCTCTGATCTTGTGCACTTGGTGAAGCCCTACCCGCTTGGTGTGTTCATTACTCTTAGAGCTTGGCTCCTAGACGGCTAGAGGTCGCCTGGTAGCTCCCAATCCGCTGTGGTTGAGCACCGGGACGTTTGTATTGCCCTTTGTGACTTAGTGGAACCCTCTAACCTATTGCCTTGGTGGTAGGTTGGAGAAGAGGAGTGAGTTGCAAGAGACTCCATAGCCTTTGTGGCTAACCTCAACAACGTGGATGTAGGCCAGTCTTTGTGGCGAACCAAACCATAGGTTAAATCCTCGTGTCTCTTATGTTTGTGATTGTTGTTGCTATTACTTGTGATTTGACTTGTTAGGGTTTGCATCTGATCTACAAATTCCTCATCCTCTAGGTGCAACCAACTGGTTGGATAGCTCAACATACACCCCAGGAAGGCTGGTATTACATTCGATCTATTTTTCATTCGTTAAATTCCGTAGTAGATCGATTTCTTACTCTAGTCCCCGGAGGTTCCACATTCTTCCCCAGAACCTCCGCGCTCAGACCCGGAGGTTCCATGTTCTGTCTGGTTTCGTGAAGTTGTTTAAATTTTAGAAAAAGGCCTATTCACCCCCCTCTAGGCCACTTGCTAGATCCTTTCAATTGGTATCAGAGCAGGTTTCCTCGTAATAGCACTTAACCGTTTGAGGAAATGGCAAGTCCTAGAGAAAGGGTACCGGAGGAAGATGGAGAGGAACGCTATGAAGACGTTCCAAGTGGAGAGGAACTAGAAGCTCCTGAGGATGATCCTACAGTAGCACTTGAGCAACTTCCAAAGCTCAAGCTCGGTGGGAAGGGATCCTCTAAGGGAGACAAGCAAAAAGAAAAGAACAAGAACAAGGAGAAGAAGAAACACAAAGCAAAAAGAAAAGTGGAATCAAGTCCACAACCAAGCAGCGAGTTAGAGAATGGAGATGATGATGATGAGTACTATGCTCAAAGGATTCCAAAGAGATCACTCAAGTCCAAGCCCAAGAGATCATATTCAAGTGTATCCTTTAATTATGATTCTATAAATTTGCCCACTAACACTCACATCAACATACCCGCGAGCAAGTTGCCTCCATTTGATGGAACCAACTTTGCCAAGTGGAAGCATATGATGAAGGCTTACCTTACCGGTCTCCATCCGGAGTTGTGGAACATTCTGTGTGTAGGTTTTGATGATCTGGAAGATCCCAAAAATCTCACACCAAGAGATATCTGCAACATACATCGCAATGCTCAAGTTACAAGTGCTCTTCTTAGTGCATTAAGTCTGGAAGAATACAACAAGGTGATTGGTTTAGAGATTGCAAAGGAAATTTGGGATACCCTTCACATTGCATATGAAGGGGTTAGCAAAGTGAAAAAGTCCAAGATTGATCTATTGATGGCTCAACTCAATAGATTTATGATCGAGGATGGAGAAGGCCCTCAAGGGATGTTTGATAGATTGATGGTGATAGTTGGCAAGATTAGAGGATTGGGAGGAGATGACTTGGATGATCATCATGTTGTGAAAGTGATGTTGGAAGCTTTTGCACCTAGGAATCCAACTCTTGTCACATTGATTAGAGAGAAGAAGAGGTTTGAGGAGTTCTCTCCGAGTGATGTGCTTGGAAGAATACTTACTCATGAACTCATGGAGATGGAGATACAACAAAGGAAGAAGTTTGGAGAACTTAAAGCAAAGATGGAGAACCTAAAGGTCAAGGACAAGGATGTAGCCCTTAAAGCAAGCAAGTCAAGCAAGGCATCAAGATCGAGATCAAGCAAGGTTGAGGTGGATTACTCATTAAGTGACTCAAGTGAGGATGAGGATGATGAGGTATCCTTTGGTGAGATTGGTGATGTTGCCTTGCTCATGAGGAAGTACAAGAAAGGATTGAAAAGAGAAGGCTACAAGTTTGCTAAGAGGAAGTTTCCAAACAAGCTAAAGAGAAAGTGCTACAATTGTGGTAGCACGGACCATCTCATAGTTGAATGTCCTTTTGAGAACAAGGAGGACAAGAAAGACAAGAAGAAGAAAGCTCACAAGAAAAATGACAAGACTCATCACAAGAAGAAGAACTATGCCGGTCAAGCTCATATTGGTCATGAATGGGATTCAAATGATGACAGCTCAAGTGAAGAAGAAACAAGAAAAGTTGCAACCATTGCTATCAAGAAGCGTTCTTCCTCACCAAAGCTCTTCACAAACTTGACCGATGATGAGGAGAGATCTACACTCTTTTGTCTTATGGGCAAAGGAGAAAAGGTAAAACCAAAGTCCAAACCTAAACCCTCTCCTCCATCTAGTGATGAATCCAACAAAGATGCTAGTGATGACTCTAGTGATGAATCTAGTGATGATGAAGTAAACAATTTGATAAGCAAAATGGATAAAAAATCTAAGAACTTCATAGCTAAACTAATGGAGGAATTAGAGAAAACTCAAGCCACTCTTGCCAAACAAGAGAAACTTTATGTTACTTGCAAGAAGGCTCTTACATCGGAAAGAAGTGAGGTTGAAACTTTATGCTTGGAAGTGGATCAAGCGGAAAGTGTCATAGTCACCCTAAAGGATGATCTAAATATTCTTCAAGAAAAGAATAATGCCCTCAAAACAAGAAATGAGGAGCTTGAAGAACAATTTAGCATCCTTTGGGATAAAACCTCACATCTTACGAAAGCAAGTGAGATCTCTAATGCCTCCACTAGCAAAGGTTGTGATAAATGCTATAATGTTGATTTAGAAGCTTGTGCTACTAACCTTGATAATATGGAAGCTATGAAGAAGGAGATCACTAGACTCAACAATATCATAGCTAGTGGGTGCATGGATTATGCAAGCAAGGAGCCTAAGTTCATTCAAGGAAGACATCCTTTTATCAAGGATGGTCTCGGCCACAAAAAGGGTGGCAAGACCGGTGAAAGGAAGATGGTGAAGGGAGTGCCTTGCATCAGATTTGAGAAGAAAGAGACAATTGGAGAGGTGCAGCCAGTGCAAACCGTGGAGGCTCCGCGCAGAAACACGGAGGCTCCGCGCCCCGTAGGTTCCGTGCCTAAACGTGGAGGTTCCAGGGTTTAGCAGAACAACGATGACAACAAGATCAAGGGACAACATCAACCAAGGTAGCAAGCTCCTAGGGCTTCTAACACTCGTCCGGAGGTTAAGGAGAATCCAATTGTGCCCAAAAGGAACAAGTATGCTTACAAGCTCAAGACCCATGCATCCCATGAGAGCATGTCCTCTAGCTATGTGTTGAGACGCAACAATCTTGGTAAAGTTGTTGCCACGTATGTTGGAAATGAGCCCAACATATACGTGAAAAGATCTCTATGGGTTCCTAAAATTTTAGTGGCTAACACTCAAGGCCCCAATACTAATTGGGGACCTAAAAGAAGAAACTAAACTTATTTTGTAGGAATACTCCTCCGGTGGATCAAGTTGGGTGCTTGATAGTGGATGTACAAATCATATCACCGGAGAGAAGAGTATGTTCTCATCTTATGCCCAAATGGAAGGACCAAGTGAAAAATATAGTGTTTGGGGATAATTCAAAAGGAGAAGTGATTGGTGTCGGTAAAATATCTTCAACTCAAGATCATTCAATTTCCAATGTTTTACATGTTAATTCGTTCAGTTATAATTTATTGTCTGTATCACAATTATGTGAGATGGGCTATGATTGTCACTTTACGGATAAGGGTGTAACCACCTTTAGAAGGGAGGATTCCTCTATTGCTTTTATGGGTCGCTTGAAGGGCAAGCTTTACCTAGTTGACTTCAACAAAGGTAAAGCAACGCTTGAGACTTGTTTAGTGGCAAAATCTAGCATGGGTTGGTTATGGCATCGCTGACTAGCTCATGTTGGGATGAGGAACTTGGCCAAACTTCTAAAGGAGGAACACATCATTGGACTAACAAATGTTCAATTTGAGAAAGATAGGATATGTAAAGCATGCCAAGCCGAAAAGCAAGTAGGCTTACCACACCCACCAAAGAGCATCGTCACTACCACAAGCCCATTGGAGCTCATTCACATGGATCTCTTTGGACCGGTTGCCAACGTTAGCATTGGCGGTAAGAAATATGGTCTTGTTATTATTGATGATTATTCTCGCTTCACGTGGGTGTTCTTTGTGTATGATAAGAGTGAAGTTCAAGGGAAGGTGAAGACCTTCATTAGAAGAGCACAAAGGGAGTTCGAGCTACCTATCAAGAAGGTGCGAAGTGACAATGGCTCCGAATTTCGCAACACCAACGTTGAAGAGTTTCTTGATGAGGAGGGCATCAAGCATGAATTCTCGGCTCCATATACCCCTCAATAAAATGGGGTGGTTGAAAGAAAGAACCACACTCTCATTGACATGGCAAGAACAATGCTTGATGAGTACAAGACTCCGGACAACTATTAGGCCGAAGGAGTCAACACCGCTTGTCATGCTATCAACCGCCTCTATCTTCACAAGTACTACAAGAAGACTTAATATGAGCTCCTAACCGGTAACAAACCTAAGGTGTCATATTTTAGAGTATTTGGGTGCAAATGTTTCATTCTTAACAAGAAGCCCCGAAGCTCTAAATTTGCACCTAAGATTGATGAAGGTTTTCTTCTTGGTTATGGTCCAAACGAGCACGCCTATCGGGTTTTCAATCTTTCGACCGAAAGAACTAAAATCACAATAGACGTGACGTTTGATGAATCTAATGGCTCTCAAGTGGAGCAAGTTGATCTAGATGTTGTAGGAAAAGAAGAGCCGCCTTGTGAAGCAATCAAGCAATTGTCCATAGGTGATGTGAGACCCGTTGAAGCTATTGAAGAAGAAGAACCTCCACTCCAAGCTTCAACACCACTCCAAGGGCCAACTGTTGTCCCAAGTCCTATGAACCTACAGGACACAGAGGCTCCGCGCCTGAATGCGGAGGCTCCGCACCTGGACGTGGAGGCTCCGAGGTCTAGGACAACAATCAGCAAGAGGATGAACATATTCAAGATAATGAGCTGCAAGCTGATGAAGATGATGAAAACCAACCCCTACATCAACCTTTAGGCAAACCACCTCACCCAAGAGTCCATCAAAGTGTACAACAGGATCATCCCGTTGATAACATCCTTGGGAGCATAAGAAAGGGGGTAACAACTCAATCTTGTCTAGCAAATTTTTATCAATTTTACTCGTTTGTTTCCTCCTTGGAACCACTTAAGGTAGATGAAGCTCTTAAGGATCTAGATTGGGTGATGGCTATGCAAGAAGAGTTGAGTAACTTCGAGAGAAATCACGTATGGGAGTTGGTGGAAAGACTTGGCACCAAGTGGGTCTTCCGAAACAAGCAAGATGAACATGGTGTGGTGATAAGGAACAAGGCAAGATTGGTTGCTCAAGGGTTCACTCAAGTTGAAGGGCTAGATTTCAAAGAGACATTTGCACCGGTGGCAAGACTTGAAGCAATCCGAATGCTTCTAGCCTTTGCCGTCCATCATAATTTTAAGCTATATCAAATGGATGTGAAGAGTGCTTTTCTCAATGGTCCACTCTCCGAACTAGTCTATGTGAAGCAACCACCGGGATTCGAAGATCCAAAGCATCCTCACCACGTCTACAAACTCCATAAGGCGCTCTATGGGCTTAAGCAAGCACCAAAGCATGGTATGAATGCTTTAAGGATTTCTTGCTCAAGCAAGGCTTTGCAATAGGCAAAGCCGACACTACTCTCTTCACAAGAATGATTAAAAATGATATATTCGTGTGTAAAATATATGTCGATGACATAATATTTGGTAGTACTAATCAAACTTTGTGTGAAGAATTTAGTAGGGTTATGACAAAGAGGTTTGAGATGTATATGATGGGTGAATTGACGTTCTTCCTCGGATTTCAAGTCAAGCAATTAAAGGAAGGGACATTCATATGTCAAACAAAGTACACAAGAGATATACTCAAGAAGTTTGACATGGTGAATGCTAAGCCCATCAAGACACGTATGCCAACAAATGGGCACCTAGACTTGGATAAAGATGGGAAAGTTGTTGATCAAAAGGTATATCATTCCATGATCGGCTCCCTACTTTACTTATGTGCATCTATGACGGATATTATGCTTAGCGTGTGCATGTGTGCTAGATTTCAAGCTAACCTGAAAGAGTGCCATCTTATGGCCGTTAAGAGAATCTTGAGATATTTAGTACACACTCCTAACTTTGGCTTGTGGTATCCAAAGGGCTCCAATTTCAATCTACTTGGGTATTTGGATTTTGATTACGCCGGTTGCAAGGTAGAAAGAAAAAGTACATCGAGGACATATCAATTCCTTGGAAGGTCCCTAGTGTCTTGGAGCTCTAAGAAGAAAAATTTTGTAGCCCTTTCCACCGCTGAAGCCGAGTATGTGGTGGCCGGTGCATGCTGTGCCCAACTACTTTGGATGAAGCAAACCCTCAATGATTACGGATGTCACCTTACCAAAATCCCACTCTTGTGTGACAATGAAAGTGCCATAAAGCTTGCAAATAATCCCGTAAGCCACTCAAGAACTAAGCACATAGACATCCGTCATCATTTCTTGAGAGACCACGAAACCAAAGGAGATATCACAATTCACCATGTGAGCACCAAAAAGCAACTAGCCGATATCTTCACAAAGCCTCTCGATGAGTCAAGGTTCTATGCTTTGAGGAGTGAACTAAATATAATTGACTCTCATAACGTGGATTGAAATCTTGCATGCCTCTGATTGTTATTCTCTACTTAAAATAGATAGGTTTGCCTCTTGTAGCTATTGTTATGTGCTGATTGTTTTGCTGGCTAGCTACAAGAGATAAGAAGTCCATGACCATTAATTAAAACACTTACAAATTCCTTGAAATACAGACCTAGTTTTTGCTCGGTGTCAGATCGCGGAGGCTCCGCGTTTTCTCATGGAGGTTCCGCGGCTCGAAGGTTCCGCGGCCTAGCGCAGAGGCTCCGCGCCCTGACAGACGGTTAGGGTTTGGGTAAAAATCAAAATCTTTTCTCTCTTTCCTGTTTTACCCCTCCCAGTAACTTCTCTGAGTTACTAAGGACTCTTTTGAGCCGCACCGCTCCCTTCTCGCTCGCAAGTGCGCTCGCTCTCGCCATCACCATCGCCGTAGTCGCGCCGCCGCTACAGCATCATCGCCCCACTCCCCTGTGTCATGTGGACAGTTGTGGTGGTGGTGCTAGAGACTGAGGCTCAGGGAGAGCCCACAGTGGAGGAGGACAAGCTCGCCCTCGCCGTCATCATCGTCGTTTGAAGGATTCGTCATCTCCGGTCGGGCTTCTTGGCTTCTCGGCTGCATCCGCGGCAGAGGAGCATCCCTTGAGGCCGTCTTTGACCATTGCAGCCCGTCTCTCATCTGATTTCTCGCATCCAAGGTGAAACCCTAATTTCACAGTGGATTCATGTTGGGGTCATTATTTCAATCGATTCCTTGCGTAGATGTGGTTGTTTTTCGTTCCCTAGAGCTAGATTTGATAGTACATTGCAATAGATTTAAGTAGAAAGTTGAATCAAATTTAGGCTTATCCACTAGAACGTGGAGGCTCCGTTGTTCTGTGTGGAGCCTCCGGGACCCGGAGGTTCCGCACCAGAGCACGGAGGTTCCACGATCTGGATGAACTGATAGCCTTGGTTTGATTCAAAATTCTACTCAAACCTCTTGTAATGCTGCTATTATGTTTGGCTATAGTTTCTTATACGTTTCTATGCATTTTTCTTTAGATGGAAGGTGATCTGAGTGAGAGGCATGAGAAGCGATCCAAAGGTAATCTTGATCCAGTAGACCGGGAGATTAGAGGTCTTGTGTTTCGAGAGCTGTAGAGTGGAAGTGAGTAGCAAGGCCACAACGGTGAGCAACAGGCTCATGGTCGAGGCAGCCGCAAGCCTCCATCTAGAAGAGGTGGTGGGCAAGGAAGCGGCAGTAGTGCTGGTCGTGGCACTAGCCATGGTGCTGCTGGATATGGAGAAGGACCTACTAATGATGGAGGAAGAGAGGGGAAGACTATTCTAGCTATTGGTGCTCTAGGCACACCCCCTCAGTTTCTAGAGTTTGATCAATCCTATATGGTTTAGCATCAGGGTGCTCCAGTGAGGAGAGAGCCTATGATCTATGATCATGGAGTTCAAAGGCAGCACAATAATTATCACAACTTGGGAGTGCAAGTCAAGAAAGCTAGGGTAGCAAATCCCTATACTTGGTTGAATGACAGAGGAATGGACTATAGATTTTGGTCACTCTTTGAGTTTGACTTTGTAACACTTCAAGTGTTTAGTCCTTAATTGCATTGCATTTGCATGGCATAAGCATAAGCATGCATCATTCATGTTGTTATTTTATGTGATGCAACACATGTGATTATTTAGGGTTTGTTTGATTTATTTCATGAAGTACTTAATAGTTGGGTAACAAAAAGGTGAGGTAGCCAACCATGACCTACAACACCTTAGTGATACTTAGGGTAACATTTGGAACAAGGTTCATGTTGACCCAAAATTACTAAATTGCCCTCCAAGAGAAGTTTGACCACCATTTGACCCTAGAAGGCCCTAGTTTGACCAATTAAAAAGTCTAATTTAGAGACCTTGCATGGAAGAGCACCCTTAAGCAAAGTTGTAGAGAATTTCATGAGGAACAAAAGTTCTAATATGGCCATCTCATGAAAATGATCAGAACATGCTCAAAAATGGCCCACAAGTCAGTATTAGGGGCTGTTTGGGGACTTAGCAAATTTTGCTAAGTGTTGAGCTGAAAACCGTTTCACTGTACCCCACTTTGACACCCTATAACTCACCAACCAGGCCAAACCAGCTTTCACTCATTTTGACAAACTTGTAGGTCACATGTAGCTCTACAACATTGTCAACATCACCATCACCTAGTTCTAAATGGTTTAGGAGATATGGTGCCTGGAAAAATGGGTTTCAGGCGGTTAGTTAACTGAAACTCAGTTTCAGTTTTCGGGTGACCCACTTTGGAGCTCTGTAGTTTCAAATCTAGTCCGAACCAGCCCAAACTCCAATTGACAAACTTGTAGTCCTTATGTAGCTCTACAATTTTGGTATTGTCATCTTCTGCTAACTCTAGATGGATTAGGAGATAATCTGCATCAAACTTGCTCTGTCAGTCGCTGAATGCCGGTTCGTTTCAGTCTGTCAGACAGCGTGGCCGACCGGCCACAGACCGTCGCCGCCGCGTGTCCTCCACGCGCCGCGCGCGACCTGGCGCCTTGGCCAGCTGCCGAGCGCATAGAAGGGCGCCTCTGCTGTCGTCCCGGCCTTACCCATCCATTCCCCCCCTCTTTTCCTCTCTCGTCGGCAGAGCGGAGAAACCGAGCCGCCATTGCCGCCACCCGCTCCGACGTGCTCGCAAGCGCTCGCCACCGCATCACCACCGGCCAAACTGCGTCTCTCGCTCCGCCTTGAAGCCCGCTACCTCACCGTCCACTCCTCGCAGCCAATCGCGCTTTGGTAGGGTCACATTTTCGTTTTCCTCCGCCGCGGTACCTCGCCGGAGTTCCTCCGCGCGACGGCTCTCCGTGGCCAGAGGTTTCTGGGCGTCTCTGTCGTCCCCTTGTAGGTGCGTTAGGGTCGAGGTAGAATGGGGATGCTTATCGGGGGTTAGGGTTGGGATGTCAGGCTCACCGGCGGCGAGATTTCGCCACCACCGTGCCGGTGGTCCGCCATGCCCGACGGCGAGCACCTTGCCGTGGCTCTGCCGCCCCGTTCTTGCCACCAACCGATGTAGTTCGATGACGTGGTCATGCTCATACGTCCAATTTCGTCGGCCGGCTCACCGACGGCGAGCTTCGGCGACCACAGCTCCGCCCTCCGCGTCTCTCTCTCTGACCGGTGGGGCCACCTGGTCAGTCGCACGCGCGCGCGGGCGGGAGCCGTAGCAGGCCGCGCGCGGGAGCAGGCCACACCACGAGTTTTTGGGCCGCGTTTTTCCCGGGCCGGCCCAGTCATCCGAAAGGAAATTTATTTTTATTATTTTGTCACTGATTTTTGTACAAGTTGGAAAAATATAGATCTAGGGTTTTAATGATCCAAAAATCATGAGATAAATTTTATTAGGGTCCACATGATGTGTAGTATTTTAGAAAAATATAAATCTGGAATGTGATGTTTAATTTTTAAGAGAATTTAATAGATCCTTTAAATGTGTTTTGGAATGCATGCAAATTTGTTAAATTTATAACTTGAGCTGTAGTGTTCCATAAATCATAAAATTTGATGGGTAGGTTACTCTATGCTAGTCCTAGCTCTGGTAAAAATTTGGGCATCAGTGCTTAAGTACTTTTCAAGTTATAATGCTATTTTGTTATTTTAGGAAATGCTTAAAGGAATTTTAGTAATTTTTCTACATGTGCAATGTTCTTATAAATTTTTGGAGAATGTCTTGGTATCTTAAAGTGTCTAAGAAAAATATGAAATCTGTTGTTTGACACTTTTCAATAGGGTTTCTTATTTATACCAAAAATCAGCCTTATTAGCTTGTGAATTTTGTGTAGGGAGTTCCTGTGAATAAATTTAGTTCAAATTTTTACAGCAGTCTCTTTTTGGGTCAAAGAGTCCTCTGTAATTTTTGTAGAATTTTGGGAGCAGTTTATATATATGTTTAAAATTCTACTTAATTACTTAAGTAAATTGAGAAATGGGTTTACATAAATGTTCGAGGTGGGCACACCTTACTTCCTGGTGTCTTTGTGATATTTGTGAACTTGTAGTAGCATTAGTTTGGTTTTAGAGAATGTTTGCTACATCAATAAATATTTAACCTTTGTAATTTTAGGTTTTCTGGACAGCTAAGTAGTAATTCTAAATTTGGCTTTGATAAAATTGGTTGTTGGACAACCTGTAAATACCAAAGTTGGAGTAAACTTGATGAACTAGCTTGTGTTGAAATTTGGAAGCATTTGGCTTAGTAGTTTGAGAGTTACTGTTGTTTAAAGTGGCAGTCCAAAATCTGCTACTCTCTGTTTTGGAGAGGACAGATTCTGGAACTTGTGAAGTTTGACATGGAAAACTTAGGAGTTTGGAGTTGAGGTCTGAAAATGAATTGTAGTACAATTCTTAGGCTTTCCAGATTGGCTTAGATCATATCTTTTGGAATTGTAAATCTCCAGTTGTGATAAAAACAAGTAGCTGCTGTCTAGAGTGCTTACTGTGGTGTTTTGCTGATTGATATGGTGTAATATCCTAAGACATGCTACTTTTGTAATTGTTAGGTGTTAGGGCCTTAACTGAGGATGAGCAGCTTTATCTTAGGTTAAGTAGATTAGGTGAGTATTTCTCTACCGGAGAGGAAATTTGCACCTACTTTTTTGAAGTGATTTGAATAGAGCGTTAAATTGTTGTAA
Organism: Saccharum officinarum; assembly: GCA_020631735.1. Taxonomy (NCBI): domain Eukaryota; kingdom Viridiplantae; phylum Streptophyta; class Magnoliopsida; order Poales; family Poaceae; genus Saccharum; species Saccharum officinarum. The sequence continues at coordinate 40,152,072 of CM036175.1, read as the reverse complement.
TGCATTTCATTCCGAGCATGTTGCACCCATTTATGCATCCATGGTATTTATTATGCACTCATGCAATAGGTGTACCGGAGGGGGTGACACTCCTCGAATTCGAGCCTGTAATTCCGGAGGAGAGCCAGGAGCAGCAGGAGCCCGAGGAACCAGCCGGCGACGAAGCTCCGTCAGAAGGTCTACCCGAGTGCCCTGACCACCGGCCTTCAACTTTTCTGAAAGGCAAGCCCCGGTGCATGCTGAACCTACTGATTTACAAATTAATCTTGAGTACTTTTAATTGTTTACTGCATTAAGTTGTAGGAGTTATATGAAAACACTTGTTGCATTATACCTGTCCTTGTCCAGATCTCGTACTTAATCCTATTTTAGGTTTAGGCACGTGTCAATGCTTAGCCCTGCTTAGTACGGTAGAAGTCGGGTGATTTCCGGTCATCCGCGAGATGTAGGAAGGAGTCACGAGTGGCTCTATGGCTATCGCGAATGGAACCATGCTTAAAAATGAAATTGAGACCGGGCGGGAGTTCGATAGTACAGCCGCAAGACACTTCACGTCTTGGGTGTGGAGCTATGCCCGTCTGAGTCGTTTAAGGACCGATTCGCTGTACGTCCTTGAGTCATGTTGAACGCAGTCTAACACTTAGTTGGCCGGATAAGTCGTTCTGACCGCGAAGCCGAGTAATGTGATTCAGGCCGGGAATCGAATGGTAGGTTGCTTCTTGGAGGAGAGAAAGGATGTGCTTGGGGTCATTGGCGTGAGACCAAGGGGGGTTAGAGTCCCTATCACCTGGCAGAGTGTCGCCCTTGGGGTCGCGACATCATTCGGACCCGCGATTCCTGAATCATATGACAAGGTGGCCTGTGCGACCCTGGCAGGGGTCTGCACGGTGAGTGTTAGAAATACCCCTCCAGCTGGATAGGAATTCGATTCGAATCGCCGTCGCTCCCGGTTAGTGAGCACTTGACTTGAGCAGCGGCAACGTAGATCTCATTAAATGAACAGATGGTTAAATAAATGATATGATGTTGCCGCAATGATATACCTGCTATGGATATAATAATAATGTTGTTTGATTATACTCAAGTGAATGTTTAGTACAGGTGCTAAGATAGATGACAGGTAAATGCTAAAAATAACTGCTAGTACAGGTTATAAGAGTTTCAACTACTTATGCCTTTATGCAAAATGTGGTGTCAGCTAGCCTCTTGTGTAAGCCTTGCATAATCCTTGGTGTCACCTTATTTCTGGTTTTCGACGGGTAAGTCTAGCTGAGTACATTCCAGTACTCAGGGTTTATTCCCTCCTGTTGCAGATGACATGCTTTATCAGGGATTCTGCAAGACGTGTCTCCACCCTGCGGGTGATGATGACTAGATCACAAGGGCGTGATCGTCTTTATGTACTTTCCTCATGCTTTTGTGAGATGTCGATCATCCAGACTGGCAGTATTTAATTAACTAATGTGTGTGTTATGCTTCCGCTACTTTCAAACTTGGTTTGTAATAATTGCTACTCCGTGGTGTAAACTTATTTCAGAACTACTTGCGAAATGTATCGTATGATGTTGTATGTTGAATGATGCGATCCTGGTTGTAAGCAGTTTGGTTTGAAATCCTTCGTGATTTCGATTGACTACCGGGATTATATGGGCTCAAGTTTGAAAATTTGAGCGCTTCGGTGCTTGTTTTCGTACTTGTGCTCTTATAATTTGGTCGGTTCTGTTACAGACTTCTACAAGACTGTCATTCTAGCCAAAGAGAAGAAAATAGTTCAGATGAAGTATATTGATTGGGATCACATTGAGAGCATGAACACTTCTGACTCCCAGAGTGTGATAGATACAGTGACTGAGCACGGGCTAAAAGATATCATGGGTTTTCAATATGATTGGAATAGAGAGATCCTAGCTCAGTTTCACGCCACTTTCTTCCATGATGTAGCAAATGAGACCATTCATTGGATGACGGCAGGAGTTCACTACAAGATAGATTTCACCACCTTTGCTCGTCTTCTTGGCTTTGGAAGGGGAGACAGATTTCCTGACACCATTCACACTGAGAATGTGATGAAGCCTGAGGATATTGTCTTTGCTTATGAGAGGAGAGACTTGGCAGGTGGGAAGACAGTGGGGCTGAAGTTTTCTACTATGCCATGAACAATCTATTCAGAGAGACTATCAACCTAAAAGGTGGTGACTCAACTTCTCTGAGGAAGTATGCAAAGAACCTGCTAGCAAGGATGGCACCTGGTAGTGATGCATTCTCTATCAGTAGATTTATTTGGGCTGAGCTGAGTGATTCTGTGGATGATGCTAGAAATGATCTACCGTATGCACCTTATGTCATGTACATCATTGAGAGAGTGTCCGGCATCGAGTCCAAGAACGATGCGGAACATAGGCCCTACAAGTTGACTCAGTGGCAGCACACTGGATGGGAGGCGCTTGTCGGGGCAGCAGGCACATCAGCTGCAGCAGAGGGTGGACCTTCTCACAGGGCTGGCAGCAGCAGACCTCCCTCTTCCCACCACAGGTCCAAGGGGAGCAAGCTCAAGGATTTGCTCAAGAACATATTTTGTATGTGTCAATATGCTGTGGATGCCGCTTATGAGGGAAGGAAGGACATCAATGACATGAAGAGGCAGCTAGGGCTTGAGGTTAGAGAGATTCCACCACCGCCAGTGTTTCCACCCTATGAGGACAGTAGTGAGGATGAGGAAGAGATGGAGTATCCTCATGATCATGAGACACTTGGTGAGAGGATGAACATCCTCAAACGAGAGAGAGGGCAGCCCAGGCCACAGAGACACACGGCGACCACTCATCGAGTCGGGCGAGCTGTTGTGAGTGACAGTGATGAGGAGTCCGGTGAGAGGACTATTTCGGGCAGTAGGCAGCAGATCGACCCGGCAGATGATGATGATAGTGACATAGGCAGTGACTGGAGCAAGGGACAGTGAGATGATAGGGCTTTACCTCTCTTGTTCTCTTCCTTTTTGGCACCTGTTGACAAAGGGGGAGAGAGGCAAGATTGAGATGTTTCTTTTGTCGTCGTCATCTTTCGTCATGGTGGTAGTAGTAGAGGAAGTTGTGAGTTGTGAGAGTCCAGGTCATTTTCAAAGTAGTAGAGGACGTTGTGAGTTGTGAGAGTCGAGGTCGTTTTTGAACTCTTTTTCTTTCTTAGTGGTCTGTAATAACACTTTGTTTTGCCTTTGTGTTGCGATTGGTGGTCATGGACATGGATATGTGAACTTTATATGTAATGGTATGCTAGAACTGCGGTAGAACCTCTTTTTTTCATGTGTTCCTAGCATGTTAGATCTGTGTGGTGCTTGTTTATATACTCGTGATGCCTTCTATTCTGTTGAAAATATTCTGTAAATGCAGAACACGGAGGTTCCGCGCTCAGTCCCAGAGGCTCCGCGGCCCAGAGGCTCCGTGCTATGGCCCGGAGGCTCCGCGGTCTGCAGACCTAGGATATTTTTTTGTGCAAAAACTATCATACGCATCACGGATTATTACTTGTGACACAGATCTCTTGCACCCCACGATGGCATTAATATAATGGATCCATCACACTTGCTCTTAACATATGCAAAGTATGTCTTGAAGGGACATTTTTATAATTCCAAACAAATCTTGCATATATTAAGGGGAGCCCTTGTATCCATGCTATCAAAAGCTCAATCTTTCAATTAAATGTAAGCTTTAATTGTGTTGTCAACATTTACCAAAAAAGGGAGATTGTAAGTGCAATCAAGCTCTAAGTGGGTTTTGGTGATGTTGACCACATAATTAAAGGACTAATGGTTGTGACAAGTGTTTGACAGCACAACTTTCTTCGTGGGTGCAAAGAAACAAAGGAGGAGACCCCCCAACTCAAATGGATGACTTACTACGGGTCCAAGAGCTAGTTTGATTCTTTTTATATTTTGAAATTGAGTTATAGGACAAGCCGTACTATCAAGGGGGATACTAATAGTGTGCTGGGTGGAACCAAGTGCTCAAAACTCCATCTACATCTCAACTAATCCCAACCACAAAAAGCCAACCGAGCTGAATTCTTATCTATCCTGGCTAGCGCGGAACCTCCGCGCTCTGACGCGGAACCTCCGCGGTGCGGAACCTTCGTGCCCCAACGCGGAGGCTCCGGGGTCTGTCAGACCAGACCGTTTTGTGGGTGACTAGGGAGGTATAAATACCTCTTCACTTCACTCTCAACGGTCATCTTATTCCTCATTCACTCAAACTCGCGACAGACGCTCTCTCTCTCTCTCAAAGCTCAGTGCTCCCAAGTCCTTTGTTCCAATCTCCATGATTTCTTGAGGGATTTGGCTCTAGAGAGTGTGAGAAAGCCTGAGAAGATCCTTCTCCTCTGTTCTTGTGCACTTGGTGAAGCCCTACCCGCTTGGTGTGTTCATTACTCTTGGAGCTTGGCTCCTAGACGGCTAGAGGTCACCCGGTAGCTCCCAATCCGCTGTGGTTGAGCACCGGGACGTTTGTATTGCCCTTTGTGACTTAGTAAAACCCTCTAACCTATTGCCTTGGTGGTAGGTTGGAGAAGAGGAGTGAGTTGCAAGAGACTCCATAGCCTTTGTGGCTAACCTCAACAACGTGGACGTAGGCCAGCCTTTGTGGCGAACCGAACCACGGGTTAAATCCTCGTGTCTCTTGTGTTTGTGATTGTTGTTGCTATTACTTGTGATTTGACTTGTTGTTAGGGTTTGCATCCGATCTACAAATTCCTCATCCTCTAGGTGCAACCAACTGGTTGGATAGCTCAACATACTCCCCAGGAAAGCTAGTATTACATTCGATCTATTTTTCATTCGTTCCATTCCACAGTAGATCGATTTCTTACTCTGATCCCCAGAGGTTCCACGTTCTTCCCTGAAACCTCCGCGCTCAGACCCGGAGGTTCCGCGTTCTGACTGCTTTCGTGAAGTTGTTTAAATTTCAGAAAAAGGCCTATTCACCCCCCTCTAGGCCACTTGCTAGATCCTTTCAGGTTTGCCAATTTCCATGTGCCCTGATGCCATCCTGGCACTCTCGTGGCCTTAACACAATATGATCCTGTTGGCACTGGGATTTGGAAGGATCTTCTCAAGGACAACCAAAGAGCAAAGAAAACCATTTTATTTGCTCTGACTAGGACTGAGACCTGATCCAACAAGGAACACATATTAAATATACCAATGGCCTTCTTGAAAATGAAATCTACAAATTGATGTAGATTTTGTATTGAAAAGATGATGCAGATTGCAATTCCGTCCATCTGACATAGGTTAGTGTTCTGCACGGATATTAAAAAAGTTGTGTAGAGAAGATGACACTTACTCTGCTGTTAATAGCCTTTGCACCGTAGGCTGCTGTAACACTTCAAGTGTTTAGTCCTTAATTGCATTGCATTTGCATGGCATAAACATAAGCATGCATCATTCATGTTGTTATTTTATGTGATGCAACACATGTAATTATTCTAGGGTTTGTTTGATTTATTTCATGAAGTATTTGATAGATGGAGTAACAAAAAGGTAAGGTAGCCAATCATGACCTACAACACCTTAGTTATACTTAGGGTAACATTTGGAACAAGGTTCATGTTGACCAAAATTACAAAATTGCCCTCCAAGAAAAGTTTGACCACCATTTGACCCTAGAAGGCTCTAGTTTGACCAGTTAAAAAGTCTAATTTAGAGACCTTGCATGGAGGAGCAACCTTAAGCAAAGTTGTAGAGAATTTCATAAGGAACAAAGGTTCTAATATGGCCATCTCATGAAAATGACCAGAGCATGCTCAAAAATGGCCCACAAGTCAGCTTGAGTGGTGATCAACACTTAGAAAAATTCTAAGTCTGGAAATTGGACTTTTCAGTTTCACTGTACCTCACTTTAGCAACTTGTAACTCACAAACTAGGCCAAACTAGACTATGAGCCAATTGACAAAGTTGTTGTCCACACATAGCTCTACAACATTGTCAATATCACCATCACCTAGTTCTAAATGGTCTAGGAGATTTGGTGCCTAGAAAATCGGGTTTCAGTCGGCATTGTGACTGAAACTAAGTTTCAGTTTTCGGGTGACCCACTTTGGAGATCTATAGTTTCAAATCTAGGCCGAACCAGCCCAAACTCCAATTGACAAACTTGTAGTCCTCATGTAGCTCTACAATTTTGGTATTATCATCTTCTTCTAATTCGAACTGGTTTGGGAGATAATCGGTGTTGAACTTGCCCTGTCAGTCGGTACCTTTGAGCTCTGAAACGAAACGTTCAGACACCGACGGCCGCGGCCGACCGCGTCGTGGCGCTCGGGCAGAGCCCGGTGGCCGCGTGGCGCGCATGTTCTGCCGACGCCCCACGTCGCCTGCGAGCTCAGCATGAAGACCAGGACGACCCGCTTCCCCCTCCATTTCCATCGCCCTCCTTCCCCAGCTCACCGGTAAGGCGACCGAGCGTCCTCCGCCCCCACAGCCGGCTCCGCCGCCTTCGGTTGCGCCAACCACCGCGCCACCACACCCGAGAGCTCACGAACAGCACCGCCTGACCATACTCTACAACCTCCGCACATTGGGTCAGCCGTTGGGTCAAGGTAGAGGGCAAATCACCCAATCAAACCTCGGCGGTGCGGAGCTCCGCCATGGCCGCCGCCATCGCGAGCTCACCACCGACGTCCTCTTTCACCCTCCTCTCTCTGTGGTCAGCGTTCGGAATAGTGTAGGCCTTCCTCTAGCTCTAGGCATGACCTTACCGTGGGATGCGACGTCGCCGGAGCGGAACACGACGACCACCGTCGTCGCGCTCACCGCACCGCGTCACGGCACTCCGTGGCCAGGGTAGTTAGGACCTCTTCCAAACCTCCTTTCTACCTCAATAGATTCGCCCGGGCGTAGTGAAGCTCGTACCGAGCCTAGACCGCACCGTACCTCCTCACCGGCGACGGTGCGCCGCCACCGGACATCACCGGCCGCCGCTCGCGGTGACAAGCCCCTTCCACCCCATCCCCATCCGTTCCACGAGCACCAATCGACGCACCGGGTGACGGAGAACACGAGGCGGTGCTCAATTGGCCGAGCGAGCTCTTCTCCGGCGAGCTCGAGCTCGTCGGAGCTCGCGGGTCTCCGCCTCCCCTGTCTCCGGTCGCTGACCGCGGGGGCCCGCCCGTCAGTGTCGCGCGCGGGCGGGAGCGCTGAGCGGGCCGCGCGCGCGCGAGTGTGGGCCGCGTTTTTCTGGGCCGGCCCAGTCGTCCGAAATGAAATTCATTTTTATTATTTTGTCACTGATTTTTGTACAAGTTGGAAAAATATAGATCTAGGGTTTTAATGATCCAAAAATCATGAGATAAATTTTATTAGGGTCTACATAATGTGTAGTATTTTAGAAAAATATGGATCTGGCATGAGATGTTTAAAGTCTGTAAGAATTTAATAGATCCTTTAAATGTGTTCTGGAATGCATGCAAAATTGTTAAATTTATAACTTGAGCTGTAGTGTTCCATAAATCATGAAATTTGGTGGGTAGGTTACTCTATGCTAGCCCTAGCTCTGGTAAAAATTTGGGCATCAGTGATTAAGTAATTTCCAAGTTATAATGCTATCTTGTTATTCTAGGAAAGACTAAAATGAATTTTTGTAATTCTTCTACATGTGCAATGTTCTTATAAATTTTTGGAGAATGTCTTGGTACCTTAGAGTGTCCAAGAAAATTAAGAAATCTGTTGTTTGACACTTTTTACTATGCTTGGTTATTTATACAAAAATCAGCCTTTTTGGCTTGGGAATTTTGTGTAGGGAGTTCCTGTGAATAAATTGAGTTCAAAATTTTACAGTAGTCTCTTTGTGGGTCAGAGAGTCCCCTGTAATTTTTGTAGAATTTTAGGAGCAGTTTACATATATGTTTGAAATTCCACTTAATTACTTAAGTAAATTGAGAAATGGGTTTAAATAAGTGTTCTAGGTGGGCACACCTTACTTCCTGGTATCTTTGTGATATTTGTGAACTTGTAGTAGCATTAGTTTGGTTTTAGAGAATGTTTGCCACATCAATAAATATTTAACCTTTGTAAGTTTAGGTTTTCTGGACAGCTAAGTAGTAACTCTAAATTTGGCTTTGATAAAATTGGTTGCTGGACAACTTGTAAATACCAAAGTTGGAGTAAACTTGATGAACTAGCTTGTGTTAAAATTTGGAAGCATTTGGCTTAGTAGTTTGAGAGTTATTGTTGTTTAAAGTGGCAGTTCAAAATCTGCTACTCTCTGTTTTGGAGAGGACAGATTCTGGAACTTGTGAAGTTTGACCTGGAAAACTTAGGAGTTTGGAGTTGAGGTCTGAAAGTGAATGATAGTACATTTCTTAGGCTTTCCAGATTGGCTTAGATCATATCTTTTGGAATTGTAAATCTCCAGTTGTGATAAAAACAAGTAGCTGCTGTCCAGAATGCTTACTGTGGTGTTTTGCTGATTGATATGGTGTGATATCCTAAGACATGCTACCTTTGTAATTGTTAGGTGTTAGGGCCTTAACTGAGGATGAGCAGCTTTATCTTAGGTTAAGTAGATTAGGTAAGTACTTCTTTACCGGAGAGGAAATTTGCACCTACTCTTTTGAAGTGATTTGAATAGAGCGTTAAATTGTTGTAATGCATTTCATTCCGAGCATATTGCATCTTTCATTATGCATTCATGGGATTTATTATGCACTCATGCAATAGGTGTACCGGAGGGGGTGACACTCCTCGAATTCGAGCCTGTAATTCCGAAGGAGAACCAGGAGCAGCAGGAGCCCGAGGATCCAGCAGGCGAAGGAGACGCCGCTAAAGACTTGCCAGAGTGCCCTGACCACAGGCCTGCAACCTTTCTGAAAGGCAAGCCCCGGTGCATGCTGAACCTACTGTTTTATAAATTAATCTTGAGTACTTTTAATTGTTTACTGCATTAAGTTGTAGGAGTTATATGAAAACACTCGTTGCATTATACCTGTCCTTGTCCAGATATCGTACTGAATCCTATATTAGGTGTAGGCACGTGTCAATGCTTAGCCCTGCTTAGTACGGTAGAAGTCGGGTGATTTCCGGTCATCCGCGAGATGTAGGAAGGAGTCACGAGTGGCTTTATGGCTATCGTGGATGGAACCATGCTTAAAAATGAAATTGAGACCGGGCGGGAGTTCGATAGTACAGCCGCAAGACACTTCACGTCTTGGGTGTGGAGCTATGCCCGTCTGAGTCGTTTAAGGACCGATTCGCTGTACGTCCTTGAGTCATGTTGAACGCAGTCTAACACTTAGTTGGCCGGATAAGTCGTTCCGACCGCGAAGTCGAGTAGTATGGTTCAGGCCGGGAATCGAATGGTAGGTTGCATCTTGGAGGAGAGAAAGGATGTGCTTGGGGACATTGGCGTGAGACCAAGGGAGGGTTAGAGTCCCTATCACCTGGCAGAGTGTCGCCCTTGGGGACGCGACATTATTCGGGCCCGTGATTCCTGAACTGTACAAAAGATGACCTGAGCAGCCCTCGCCAGGCGTGACTCGGTGAGTGTTAGAAATACCCCTCCAGCTGGATAGGAATTCGATTCGAATCGCCGTCGCTCCCGGTTAGTGAGCACTTGACTTGAGCAGCGGCAACGTAGATCTCATTAAATGAACTGGTGGTTAAGGGAATGATACAATGTTGCCACAATTCATACCTGCTCTGGATATAATGATGATAATTGTTTGATTACAACCAAGTGCATGTTTAGTACAGGTGCTAAGATAGATGACAGGTAAATGCTAAAAATAACTGCTAGTACAGGCTACAAGAGTTTAAATTACTTATGCCTTTATGCAAAATGTTATGTCAGCTAGCCTCTTGTGTAAGCCTTGCATAATCCTTGGTGTCACTTTATTTCTGGTTTTCGACGGGTAAGTCTAGCTGAGTACATTCCAGTACTCAGGGTTTATTCCCTCCTGTTGCAGATGACATGCTTTATTAGGGATTCTGCAAGACGTGTCTCCACCCTGCGGGTGATGATGACTAGATCAGAAGGGCATGATCGTCTTTATGTACTTTCCTCATGCTTCTGTGGGTTGTTGATCATCCAGACTGGCAGTATTTAAGTAACTAGTGTGTGTGTTATGCTTCCGCTACTTTCAAACTTGGTTTGTAATAATTGCTACTCCGTGGTGTAAACTTATTTCAGAACTACTTGTGAAATGTATCGTATGATGTTGTATGTTGAATGATGCGATCCTGGTTGTAAGCAGTTTGGTTTGAAATCCTTCGTGATTTCGATTGACTACCGGGATTATATGGGCTCAAGTTTGAAAATTTGAGCGCTTCGGTGCTTGTTTTCGTACTTGTGCTCTTATAATTTGGTCGGTTCTGTTACAGCTGGTATCGGAGCATAATTCAACATTAAACACATCTTACGGGTAATTAAAAACAAAAGTATTTGTTTGCGAAAAGGGTTAAACTCTAAAAATTATTTTATAGGTATGCCAGTGATCACATCCCTTAGCCCAAATAAGGACTCTTAGGTGGCTTATTATAAAGACTAACTTGGGGGCCTTGTTTGTTTTTGTTTCGTCGTCCATACGGCGTGAAATTGTATGGATGCCATCCACTTGGGTGGTAATGTATGGATCAATTGCCTCGACGCTCTGGTAAGTGTGAGTTGTGAGAGCATGATCGTCCAACCGGCGATCTAGGGGAGAGTAGTTTGGTGACTAGCATCCTTACGTGTTTAAACCATGTAATTATGTAAGCACTTAATTGTGGGAGCCTTATTATCGGGTAGCTTTGATACTGAAGTATATACATCTGGGGATGTGTATATAGAAAGTATTTAATTTACTGCTTTCTTGTGTGCATATATTGGGAATTGTTGGGCTGCAATGAAATTTTCTGCAGGTACACTAACAGCGTAACGAGTAGACCGATAGTTTCGCTTATATGAGAGAACGTATGTATGCCACCGCCTAGCGTTAGAACTTTAGGTTTCTACTAAGGTGAGAGGGCGTACGGAACGTGCATGCATCATGTTTAAATATATCATACATATCATTTACTCCCTCCTTAAAAATTTCTGTGCTCCCGACTAAAGTAAATTTCGTATCCCCTAAATGATCCTCACTTTAAGTCGTATCTTATCTTGTTGCTACAGATGGCCCGTACCAAGAGGACCGCTCGTAAGTCCACTGGGGGCAGGGCACCGCGTCATCAGCTTGCTCCACGTGAGCCCCGCCCTGAGCCTACTGAGGTGGAAAGGCTGAAGGCAGAGCTGGCAGCGGTGACTGCCGCTAGGGATGCAGCACGGCAACAACTGGAACAAGTGATTCATGATCGTGATCAAGAAACGCTTGCAGTCCAGAGGTTGACAGTAGCAAACCGCAACTATCAACGCATGTTGGTCCGTGTGATGGAACAGAGGGATGAAGCCTGGCACGAGGAGAACGTTCTGAGAGCTCGCCAGTTTGAGCTCGAGCAACAGTTAGAAAATGCTGAAGAATACAACGACAACCTTCATGAAGAAGTGCACCGCCTGAACAACGAGCTTAATCCCCTGCTGCCTCGAAACAACAACGTCGATGAGGACATGGGTTCGGGAATCTTCATGGCTGAGGATGATGATGAAGTGGAGGTTGATGGACCACAGGATGCCCCACCTGCAGAAGCACCAGAGGAAGAGCCAGAAGAAGAAGAAGACGAGGAGTTAGAGCCTGTCAGTGATGAGGACGGCGGGGAGATCCTTGACACTGACTCGGAGGATGATGCTTAGAGTAGTCATCACGTGCCTATAATGTTAGGATCGTCTTTTGTGCCCTCCCTGTGAAGGAGTGAGGCCTTGTAATAACTTGACTTTGGGATGTAAGGTTGAACCGTATGTTTCCTAAATGTAGTTTGAACCTGTTAATTTCGATCACAACTTGATGTCTTATTATGTTGCGTTCGATGATGGTGTCACGATTAGCACCCTTCGGTGCCGCGACGAGACCGAGGGCCTCCTATGGCGCGCGACATAAGGCTGTGCTGCTTGGCACGCGCAGGTATCGAGGTGGCTAGTCATGATCCACCATGGAACTCTTCATTGAGAAGTCTCTTTGTGGTCAGTTTGAAGTAGCCTTTCACAGTCAACTAAAAATCTTGAGATCGAATCCAAGTACCGTGCAAAAGGTCAAAAATCACGTAGATAGCAACGTAAACGGTCCGGTAACCGTTGTGCTCCCCGTGAGTGAGCCTTTATCAAAGAGCATCTTGTTGGATTACCAAGTATGATCTCGTCAAATGATGCGCTAGAATGGATTGTGCGGTTGTGATGAATTATTGTGCCTTAATTATTATGAGAAATCTATTCATACAGTCAGATTGACATTTCGCAATAATTCATCTACAAATTTCCCACATCGTCAGTGCTCATTGGCTATGCATTTTGCAGATGTCGTACAATCTACGCCGGGGTCGTGGAAATGAGGAGGAGGAACAGCCACCCCCTCCGCCGCCACCCACTCCGGCCGAGTTGATGCAGACAGTGGTCGAAGGGCAGCGCATGTTGGCGGATGCTATGCGCCAGCTGGCTAATCGGGAGGCTCGTCCTGGCCGCCAGGGCCCAGAACCCAATCAATACAGTGATTTCAAGGACTTTCTGGATACTAAGCCCCCGCTCTTCAAGGAAGCGGAAGAACCACTGCAAGCTGATGAGTGGTTAAATACTATTGAGCAAAAGTTTCGTCTGCTTCGCCTGACTGATGAGTTAAAGACTGAATATGCTTCTCACCAGTTGCATGGTCCAGCGGGCATTTGGTGGAGCCACTATCGTTCCACACTTCCTGCCAATGTCCCGATTGCTTGGATCAGTTTAAGGCGGCATTCCGGGGAAATTATATCCCTCCCGGTCTTATGGCAATCAAGCATACAGAGTTTATGAGGCTGTCGCAAGGAAACAAAAGTCTGACTGAATACTTGCAGTCCTTCAACAACCTGGCAAGGTATGCCACGGAGTTTGTGGATACCGATGCCAAAAAGATTGCTAGCTTCAAAAGGGGCCTCGGCCCAAAACTGATGAAAACTATGGGCACTAGCAAATGTACTACTTTCAATGATTTCATCAGCGATGCTTTGACCCAGGAGAACAACAATACTATTTATTCTGCCTCTAAGAGCCGTAAAAGGGCCTTGAGGCAAGTGCTTCTCAGTCAAGGGCCTCAGCGGCACCGAGGTCTTTCCCTCGCCCACCTGCTCAGAATACAAAGTTCCGTCCGCCGCAGAAGAAGCCTGCTGCAAAAACAGGGTTCCGTAAGGCTTATACCGTAGCTCTGCCAAAGGGGACTTCTGGACAGAGCAGCTCTAGTGTTCCTCCTAGCAATATGCCTTGCTGGAACTGCAACAAGCCAGGCCATTGGTCCAGGAATTGTCCTTACCCCAAGAAGAATGTCAACCAAGGTGGCCGTCAAGGTCACGCCCATTATAACAGCATTGAGGAAATTCCATCTGGTGAGGTGGTCACCGCTGGTAAGTTTATAGTTGACCAACACCCCGCAGTGGTACTTTTTGATTCAGGTGCTTCGCATTCCTTTATCAGTCCTAAGTTTGCATCCAAATTTGCACACAAGTTGCATACTGTTGAAGGTGTGGGTTATTGTATTAGTGCTGCAAGTGGGAATATTTCCACAAACAAAGTAGTGGGGAACCTTGAGTTTGAGATAGAAGGGCGAAGTTATTCGCTTGCCTATTGGTTTTACCTGGTTTAGACATAGATGTTATCTTGGGCATGAATTGGATGAGTCAGAATGGGGTACTCATTGACACATCCGCTCGGTAGTTATGCTCAGAGATCCTACAGATCAAAAAGGTTTTCTAGTACAACTTCCCAGAAAGGTTGAATTGTCGGGGGAAATTCATGCTGTGCAAGCAAAGGCGTTGGCTGAAATTTCCGTAGTAAATGAATTTCCGGACGTTTTTCCCGATGATTTGCCGGGACTCCCTCCGGATCGGGATGTGGAGTTTAAAATCGAGTTGTTGCCTGGCACCGCACCCATCTCTAGGAGACCCTATAGGATGCCTCCAAATGAACTAGCTGAACTTAAGGTGCAATTGAATGAACTTTTGAAGAAAGGGTTGATTCGTCCTAGCTCATCGCCGTGGGGATGTCCTGCTATCTTTGTAAAGAAGAAGGATCAGTCGTTGCGGATGTGCGTAGATTATAGACCTCTCAATGCAGTCACTGTCAAAAATAAGTACCCTCTACCGCGAATCGACATCTTGTTCGATCAGTTGTCTAAAGCTAAAGTTTTCTCCAAGATCGATCTAAGATCGGGCTACCATCAAATTAAAATTCGCCCGGAAGATGTTCCAAAGACAACCTTTCTACCAGATACGGTCTTTATGAGTATCTTGTTATGTCTTTCGGCTTGACAAATGCCCCCGCACACTTCATGTACTTGATGAATTCGGTGTTTATGCCTGAATTGGACAAGTTTGTGGTGGTATTTATTGATGACATCTTGGTATATTCTGGAATGAGGAGGATCACGCTGAACATCTGCGTATAGTCCTCACAAGACTGCGTGAACATCAACTATATGCAAAGTTCAGTAAGTGCGAATTCTGGCTTCGTGAAGTACCTTTCCTTGGCATGTGTGTCCGATGGAGGAATTATGGTGGATCCCCCAAGGTACAGGAAGTACTAAACTGGAAGGCTCCTATCTCGGTTCACGAGGTCCGAAGTTTTCTTGGTTTGGCTGGCTATTATCGTCGCTTCATCCCGGATTTCTCCAAAATAGCCAAGCCAATGACTCGGTTGCTGCAGAAAGACACCAGGTTTGTCTGGACTCCTGAGTGTGATGCGGCTTTTCACCAACTACGAACCCTCCTAACCTCAGCTCCGGTTTTGGCACAACCGAATATCGAGAAACCATTTGATGTTTATTGTGATGCCTCAGGCATAGGTTTGGGAGGCGTTTTTGATGCAGGAAGGCGAGTAATTGCATATACCTCGCGACAACTTCGGAAGCATGAGGTGAATTATCCAACGCATGACTTAGAACTGGCTGCAGTTGTTCATGCTTTGAAAGTCTGGCGGCATTATCTGCTGGGAAATGTCTGCAATATCTACACCGATCATAAAGCCTCAAATACATCTTCACTCAACCCGAGCTAAATATGCGTCAGAAGAAGATGGCTCGAGTTGATTAAGATTATAATCTTCAAGTACACTATCACCAGGCAAGGCAAATGTGGTTGCGGACGCTTTAAGCCGTAAGTCTCATTGCCATTCCTTAATTGAAACTGATTTTTACCAATCTCGCCTGTTACATCCGGCAGTCCTGTAACAACATCACTGTCAGTGGTACTCTCCGAAATAGAATCATTGAGCTCCAAA
>CM036175.1:40031056-40136615 GCA_020631735.1 Saccharum officinarum | reverse complement strand
AAGCATTTCAGGTTAGATGACGAAGGTGTGCTGTGGTTTAAGGATAGGTTAGTGGTACCTAAGGACCGAGAGCTTAGAGATCAGATCCTGTCCGAAGCACATTCGTCCAAGTTGTCCATCCATCCGGGTAGTAATAAGATGTATTATGATTTGAAACCCCTTTATTGGTGGACCCAAGATGCGGAAAGAGATAGCTGCATATGTCGCTAGATGTGACACCTGTTGCAGAGTTAAAGCTGTGCACATGAAAGCTGGGCTACTTCAGCCACTTTCCATTCCAGGCTGGAAATGGGAAGAGATAAGTATGGATTTCATTGTCGGACTTCCTCCTACTGTCAAAAATCATAACTCTATTTGGGTAATTGTTGATCGTTTGACCAAATCAGCTCACTTCATCCCAGTGAGAGTGGACTATCGTCCCACTGACTATGCTGAGTTGTACTTCAATCATATAGTCGGCTTCATGGGATCCTCGTACTATCGTTTCTGACCGTGGTCCCCAGTTCACTGCTCGCTTTTGGGAGCATTTGCATCACCTTCTGGGAACCAAGTTAGTGAGAAGCTCGGCTTATCACCCCCAGACATCGGGTCAGACAGAACGAGTTAACCAAATCTTGGAAGATCTGTTGCGAGCATGCGTCATTTCATCCAGGGTTCTTGGGAAAAATGGTTACCTCTAGCCGAGTTTTCATACAATAATAGTTATCAAGAGAGTATTAAGATGGCCCCATTCGAAGCTTTGTACGGTCGAAAGTGTCGAACTCCACTAAACTGGGTAGAAGCTGGGAAAGAAAGGTATTATGGCATTGATTTTGTCCAGGAAGCCGAGGAACAAGTCCGTACCATCCAGAAACACATGGCTGCAGCGCAAGCGAGACAGAAAAGCTATGCGGATCGTCATAGAAAACCACTCGAATTTGAAGTTGGAGACTTCGTTTATTTGAAAGTTTCTCCAATGAAGAGTGTCCAACGTTTTGGTGTTAAGCGGAAACTTGCACCAAGATACGTGGGTCCTTTCCAGATCATAGGCAAGAGTGGAGCTGTTGCGTACAAAATCCAGTTGCCTCCTGAGATAAGAGCCATATTCAACGTCTTCCATGTATCTCAGCTTAAAAAGTGTCTTCGAGTTCCTGAGGAACAAGTTCCTTTAGGTAATATCAGGCTGGAATCCGACCTAACCTATGAAGAAAAGCCAGTCCGAGTGATCGATACTCAGGAACGAGTAACTAGAAGTAAAGTGGTTAAGTGGTACAAAGTGATGTGGAGTAATCAGGGAAGTGAGAGTGATGCTACGTGGGAACGGGAGGATTATTTGCGGGATGGTTATAAAGAATTCTATGAAAAATGGTACGCTTTTCAAATCTCGGGACGAGATTTTTATAAGGGGGGAGGGCTGTAACACTTCAAGTGTTTAGTCCTTAATTGCATTGCATTTGCATGGCATAAACATAAGCATGCATCATTCATGTTGTTATTTTATGTGATGCAACACATGTAATTATTCTAGGGTTTGTTTGATTTATTTCATGAAGTATTTGATAGATGGTGTAACAAAAAGGTAAGGTAGCCAATCATGACCTACAACGCCTTAGTTATACTTAGGGTAACATTTGGAACAAGGTTCATGTTGACCAAAATTACAAAATTGCCCTCCAAGAAAAGTTTGACCACCATTTGACCCTAGAAGGCTCTAGTTTGACCAGTTAAAAAGTCTAATTTAGAGACCTTGCATGGAGGAGCAACCTTAAGCAAAGTTGTAGAGAATTTCATAAGGAACAAAGGTTCTAATATGGCCATCTCATGAAAATGACCAGAGCATGCTCAAAAATGGCCCACAAGTCAGCTTGAGTGGTGATCAACACTTAGAAAAATTCTAAGTCTGGAAATTGGACTTTTCAGTTTCACTGTACCTCACTTTAGCAACTTGTAACTCACAAACTAGGCCAAACTAGACTATGAGCCAATTGACAAAGTTGTTGTCCACACATAGCTCTACAACATTGTCAATATCACCATCACCTAGTTCTAAATGGTCTAGGAGATTTGGTGCCTAGAAAATCGGGTTTCAGTCGGCATTATGACTGAAACTAAGTTTCAGTTTTCGGGTGACCCACTTTGGAGCTCTGTAGTTTCAAATCTAGGCCGAACCAGCCCAAACTCCAATTGACAAACTTGTAGTCCTCATGTAGCTCTACAATTTTGGTATTATCATCTTCTTCTAATTCGAACTGGTTTGGGAGATAATCGGTGTTGAACTTGCCCTGTCAGTCGGTACCTTTGAGCTCTGAAACGAAACGTTCAGACACCGACGGCCGCGGCCGACCGCGTCGTGGCGCTCGGGCAGAGCCCAGTGGCCGCGTGGCGCGCGTGTTCTGCCGACGCCCCACGTCGCCTGCGAGCTCAGCATGAAGACCAGGACGACCCGCTTCCCCCTCCATTTCCATCGCCCTCCTTCCCCAGCTCACCGGTAAGGCGACCGAGCGTCCTCCGCCCCCACAGCCAGCTCCGCCGCCTTCGGTTGCGCCAACCACCGCGCCACCACACCCGAGAGCTCACGAACAGCACCGCCTGACCATACTCTACAACCTCCGCACATTGGGTCAGCCGTTGGGTCAAGGTAGAGGGCAAATCACCCAATCAAACCTCGGCGGTGCGGAGCTCCGCCATGGCCGCCGTCATCGCGAGCTCACCACCGACGTCCTCTTTCACCCTCCTCTCTCTGTGGTCAGCGTTCGGAATAGTGTAGGCCTTCCTCTAGCTCTAGGCATGACCTTACCGTGGGATGCGACGTCGCCGGAGCGGAACACGACGACCACCGTCGTCGCGCTCACCGCACCGCGTCACGGCACTCCGTGGCCAGGGTAGTTAGGACCTCTTCCAAACCTCCTTTCTACCTCAATAGATTCGCCCGGGCGTAGTGAAGCTCGTACCGAGCCTAGACCGCACCGTACCTCCTCACCGGCGACGGTGCGCCGCCACCGGACATCACCGGCCGCCGCTCGCGGTGACAAGCCCCTTCCACCCCATCCCCATCCATTCCACGAGCACCAATCGACGCACCGGGTGACGGAGAACACGAGGCGGTGCTCAATTGGCCGAGCGAGCTCTTCTCCGGCGAGCTCGAGCTCGTCGGAGCTCGCGGGTCTCCGCCTCCCCTGTCTCCGGTCGCTGACCGCGGGGGCCCGCCCGTCAGTGTCGTGCGCGGGCGGGAGCGCTGAGCGGGCCGCGCGCGCGCGAGTGTGGGCCGCGTTTTTCCGGGCCGGCCCAGTCGTCCGAAATGAAATTCATTTTTATTATTTTGTCACTGATTTTTGTACAAGTTGGAAAAATATAGATCTAGGGTTTTAATGATCCAAAAATCATGAGATAAATTTTATTAGGGTCTACATAATGTGTAGTATTTTAGAAAAATATGGATCTGGCATGAGATGTTTAAAGTCTGTAAGAATTTAATAGATCCTTTAAATGTGTTCTGGAATGCATGCAAAATTGTTAAATTTATAACTTGAGCTGTAGTGTTCCATAAATCATGAAATTTGGTGGGTAGGTTACTCTATGCTAGCCCTAGCTCTGGTAAAAATTTGGGCATCAGTGATTAAGTAATTTCCAAGTTATAATGCTATCTTGTTATTCTAGGAAAGACTAAAATGAATTTTTGTAATTCTTCTACATGTGCAATGTTCTTATAAATTTTTGGAGAATGTCTTGGTACCTTAGAGTGTCCAAGAAAATTAAGAAATCTGTTGTTTGACACTTTTTACTATGCTTGGTTATTTATACAAAAATCAGCCTTTTTGGCTTGGGAATTTTGTGTAGGGAGTTCCTGTGAATAAATTGAGTTCAAAATTTTACAGTAGTCTCTTTGTGTGTCAGAGAGTCCCCTGTAATTTTTGTAGAATTTTAGGAGCAGTTTACATATATGTTTGAAATTCCACTTAATTACTTAAGTAAATTGAGAAATGGGTTTAAATAAGTGTTCTAGGTGGGCACACCTTACTTCCTGGTGTCTTTGTGATATTTGTGAACTTGTAGTAGCATTAGTTTGGTTTTAGTGAATGTTTGCCACATCAATAAATATTTAACCTTTGTAAGTTTAGGTTTTCTGGACAGCTAAGTAGTAACTCTAAATTTGGCTTTGATAAAATTGGTTGCTGGACAACTTGTAAATACCAAAGTTGGAGTAAACTTGATGAACTAGCTTGTGTTAAAATTTGGAAGCATTTGGCTTAGTAGTTTGAGAGTTATTGTTGTTTAAAGTGGCAGTTCAAAATCTGCTACTCTCTGTTTTGGAGAGGACAGATTCTGGAACTTGTGAAGTTTGACCTGGAAAACTTAGGAGTTTGGAGTTGAGGTCTGAAAGTGAATGATAGTACATTTCTTAGGCTTTCCAGATTGGCTTAGATCATATCTTTTGGAATTGTAAATCTCCAGTTGTGATAAAAACAAGTAGCTGCTGTCCAGAATGCTTACTGTGGTGTTTTGCTGATTGATATGGTGTGATATCCTAAGACATGCTACCTTTGTAATTGTTAGGTGTTAGGGCCTTAACTGAGGATGAGCAGCTTTATCTTAGGTTAAGTAGATTAGGTAAGTACTTCTTTACCGGAGAGGAAATTTGCACCTACTCTTTTGAAGTGATTTGAATAGAGCGTTAAATTGTTGTAATGCATTTCATTCCGAGCATATTGCATCTTTCATTATGCATTCATGGGATTTATTATGCACTCATGCAATAGGTGTACCGGAGGGGGTGACACTCCTCGAATTCGAGCCTGTAATTCCGAAGGAGAACCAGGAGCAGCAGGAGCCCGAGGATCCAGCAGGCGAAGGAGACGCCGCTGAAGACTTGCCAGAGTGCCCTGACCACAGGCCTGCAACCTTTCTGAAAGGCAAGCCCCGGTGCATGCTGAACCTACTGTTTTATAAATTAATCTTGAGTACTTTTAATTGTTTACTGCATTAAGTTGTAGGAGTTATATGAAAACACTAGTTGCATTATACCTGTCCTTGTCCAGATATCGTACTGAATCCTATATTAGGTGTAGGCACGTGTCAATGCTTAGCCCTGCTTAGTACGGTAGAAGTCGGGTGATTTCCGGTCATCCGCGAGATGTAGGAAGGAGTCACGAGTGGCTTTATGGCTATCGTGGATGGAACCATGCTTAAAAATGAAATTGAGACCGGGCGGGAGTTCGATAGTACAGCCGCAAGACACTTCACGTCTTGGGTGTGGAGCTATGCCCGTCTGAGTCGTTTAAGGACCGATTCGCTGTACGTCCTTGAGTCATGTTGAACGTAGTCTAACACTTAGTTGGCCGGATAAGTCGTTCCGACCGCGAAGTCGAGTAGTATGGTTCAGGCCGGGAATCGAATGGTAGGTTGCATCTTGGAGGAGAGAAAGGATGTGCTTGGGGACATTGGCGTGAGACCAAGGGGGGTTAGAGTCCCTATCACCTGGCAGAGTGTCGCCCTTGGGGACGCGACATTATTCGGGCCCGCGATTCCTGAACTGTACAAAAGATGACCTAAGCAGCCCTCGCCAGGCGTGACTCGGTGAGTGTTAGAAATACCCCTCCAGCTGGATAGGAATTCGATTCGAATCGCCGTCGCTCCCGGTTAGTGAGCACTTGACTTGAGCAGCGGCAACGTAGATCTCATTAAATGAACTGGTGGTTAAGGGAATGATACAATGTTGCCACAATTCATACCTGCTCTGGATATAATGATGATAATTGTTTGATTACAACCAAGTGCATGTTTAGTACAGGTGCTAAGATAGATGACAGGTAAATGCTAAAAATAACTGCTAGTACAGGCTACAAGAGTTTAAATTACTTATGCCTTTATGCAAAATGTTATGTCAGCTAGCCTCTTGTGTAAGCCTTGCATAATCCTTGGTGTCACTTTATTTCTGGTTTTCGACGGGTAAGTCTAGCTGAGTACATTCCAGTACTCAGGGTTTATTCTCTCCTGTTGCAGATGACATGCTTTATCAGGGATTCTGCAAGACGTGTCTCCACCCTGCGGGTGATGATGACTAGATCAGAAGGGCATGATCGTCTTTATGTACTTTCCTCATGCTTCTGTGGGTTGTTGATCATCCAGACTGGCAGTATTTAAGTAACTAGTGTGTGTGTTATGCTTCCGCTACTTTCAAACTTGGTTTGTAATAATTGCTACTCCGTGGTGTAAACTTATTTCAGAACTACTTGTGAAATGTATCGTATGATGTTGTATGTTGAATGATGCGATCCTGGTTGTAAGCAGTTTGGTTTGAAATCCTTCGTGATTTCGATTGACTACCGGGATTATATGGGCTCAAGTTTGAAAATTTGAGCGCTTCGGTGCTTGTTTTCGTACTTGTGCTCTTATAATTTGGTCGGTTCTGTTACAGCTGCAGTTCTTTTTTTGTTACAATTTATTTAGAAAGGTTCGCGAACTCGTGATTAGTGTTTCATGCTTTCGCTAGATGGAGCACTGAGGCTGTATAGTATGACACAGTTTTTCATGAAATACAAGATTACTGACGATATTGATGCTAAGGAAGTGGCTTTCGTCAAGTATGTATATATCTGATGTTCACAAGCTCTGAGATGCGTTTAGTTTAGTTTTTAGAAGTGATTTGAGATTTTTGTTATTTTTCTTTTAGCTAGCGGGAAACTGTCATTTTGCTTTTTAGAAGTGTTCAGGCTGTTTTCTTAACAGTTACTAACCCAAAATTTGATTTGTGCATAAAGTTTGACTGCTGATTCTACTGTAATATTTTACAACATTTTCAGTGAGATAAGGTTTATGATAACATTGGAATGCTAGCTTTGCTATTGGGATACTATTATCAGAAGTAGATTGGAATTAGAATTTGGAAATGAATCATTTTTTTAGGAACATGTAAGTGCGGTTGCATCTAGGTTTTGACACTCATGAGCAATGTGTTGTGTGGGAGATAGGAGTGCTCATGTGGTAGGGTTATTGTAGCTTTGTGTGATCATGTAGTAGCCTCATGTGTGTTCTCAATGTCCCAAATGCTCTCTTCTAGACTGGTAGATATAACTTACAATCATTAATGCTTGTTTTTTTCATAACACCTTCTATTTGTTTGGTGTCTCCATTTAGTTTTCCTCTGTAAACATTGTGTTTTCATTTTGTTTGTAGACATATCTTGTTCATGTCAATACTTTTTCTGAAGAAAATATTTATGCTTGGATATTTTCTTGTGCAGTTAACCATAGCTTCCATACTGCAAGTACAAGCTCTGCGTGAAACCCATTCAAACAGGAAAGAAACAATCATCTGTATTCCTTGTTAACAACAAGAGGAAGACCTTTTTTGCACAGACAATGGATGACAGGTCCATCATAAAGCAGATCAAGAAAATAGAGTTAGTCATCATCATTTATTAAATTTGCTTCCTCTGTTCTGTATGTTTTTATTTAAAATTTTGTTGATTGGCAAACAAATATTTTCTTACAAATATTTTAGTTATTTGGTTTGTCATAGAGAATAATATGAAACTGTCGCAGATCTTTTTTTATTAAATGATATTTTCCACTATTTATCTAAGATCATACTGTTCCAATTATGGTCAAATTTTTGTTGTTACATTTCAGTGTTTAGGATTGGTTGTATCTTGGCATCAACTAATATATAATTTTTTATTTAAATGTCCTTGTAGGTATATTAGAAGGAATCAGTTAGATGATGGGTAAATGTTCTTGCATGCGAGACAATTAGTTTGACAAATTTTCTTTTGTTGCTCATCAGACTGCACAAGATAATATTGATCTCAGATGTGCGTTAGGCTATCCTCGTCCTCCTGCGCGGGCTGCCGGGCTGCAACTCCGCCGAGCGCTTGGGCTGGTGGCGGCCAGCACCCCTGCTACCTGCGCAGTGCCTGCTCTGCCTCTGCTCCTCGGCTCCTCGCCTACTCTGCAAGACTGCATTTCTGGTGAGTTAAATGAGTATTTGAGAGTTTAAGACAGTAAACTATATGTTTGCACATGCTTGAAATTGGTGATTGGTTGATTCTGCAACGTTAACGAGTAGTTGGTAGAAAGTAGAGACTAGAGATGAAGGTTTCCGCATGCCTAAAATTGATGATTGACATATTGTGAAATGTGAATTTGCAATCTAGCATATATTTTTTTCTAAAAATAATGACACGTGCTTCATCGGTTCAGTTACTGTCCAATCTATAGGACTGTAGAATTGATCTGTTTGGATGCAACAAATCCAATTTAATTTGGCTTTTGCTACCTATTTCCTGATTGCTCTTGCCATTTCTTTTGCAGATGAGCCCACTTGATAACCTCAGACGATGACAACGGATTAGTGATGGTATGCTGACTTTATGCGCTACCTTCAATTGTGTTAGTTGACAACTAACAAGTTGCAGACATACAGATATCTCGGGTCCAGAATGCCGTTCCTTTTCCTCTTGCAGACATACAGTGATGGTATGTTCGGCGGGCTTGGTGCTGGTGGCGGCCCAGGTGTTCCAAATGCTCCTAATGGTTAGTACATAGTTTTTTTTTGTTAATGGATAAATTAATCCTGTAGTTCCACTAAGTATGATCTCAAGCTTTTCTCTGGATGATTTTTTTGAAGTCTTCTCATCAACAAAGTAATGTCAAAATTTGCAGTGCTGCCAGAAGAACTGTATGCGACACAATTAGTGAAGCTCCAAGAAATGGGTTTCTTTGACACACAATACAGTGGAGTGACTTCTTGGAAACATGGGCCAATAGAATATGATCATAACTGTAGTCTTATCATGTGACCTGTAGTTAGCATTGTGAGATCATGTTTGGTTCATTGGTTTTACACCTGAGATTGAGAGGCAACATCTAGATTCTTTGTTTAAGGATGAATAAAGAGTGTACTAATGGAACCTTCCGTATACATGTGGTCCGGTGTCATGGTTAAAATTGTTGTTGTCGGTACATTGGGTTGTACATACATATTGATCTTATTTGCAATGCACATGGACAATGTCCTTTGTACAAGTGGGTGGGCGAGGGAATATGAAGTGCAAATCATGAGAACTCAAAAATAATAGTGTTTCGATTGCTCAAAAGAATATGAGACGCATCCATATCCCAAAGGTGTCTTTTGGTTCAATAGTTGGGATTCCTTCAATTTTTAAAAAATATGAGAATAATAAATTCAGTGATTTTTGTCGTTTTGTGTAAATTTTTATTAAATGTGATTGATTTCATACTTTTGCGACAAATTACATCATTGCTTTTTAAACGTGCATCGCTTCAAATTTTTTGGAGCCACAAAAGTATGTTTTTGATTGAATCTTATCGAAGTATTTCAAAATTGATAGAATTTGATAAAATTAACTTTGGACTTATTATGCCCTGTAGCGTTCGCGCGGGCAAATGTACTAGTGATTCCAAAGTTGAACATGTCGAATTTACACAAACACAGAAACCGGTCTAGCAAGATAGAGATCAAGCAATTCTGTAACCCAACTTTAAATAGCTATAACTCATAAACTACTTGGCCAAATGCCACCAAAATTTAACACAAGTTAGACTAATGAGTTATCTACAACTTTATTATAGACAAGATGTTCAGAAAACATCATTAACATGGGGTAATTTACATTGCCCCTAGAACTATTCAGAAACTAATAATTGCAAGAAATAATTATTAACATATGTTGCAAACATATAATTGGACAAAAACAACTTCACCAACATGTCACACATGACTAATGAACACCGGAAAACATAGTGTCACCATCTAAATAAATTCTTTAGAGGCATTTCTTAATTTATTTAGATGCCTAGGTGATTTAATGAACATATACCAAAACTACACCATAAATTCTACCAAAATTACAGTGGCTCCCACATACTCCAAATAGACTACTGGACAAATGTTAGATCATTTGCATGAGTAAAACAATCTTTATGAAAAAGACAATTGGCTTAAGCTAAATAACCCTAGAGAGCAAGTTAAACCTATATCTCACTCATCCAGCAACCAAAGCTCATGGAATTTTAACCACAGTTCCCATATAACCTTAAGAGACTACCATAAAAATTTCACCTAAAATGGAGCACCACAACTCAAGATATAAAAGTGACAAGCAACATAATATAGATTTGCTCATTTACCAAAGTTAAATCAAAACCTTAAGAAAACAGTGAACAACTAGTGTGTTTAATATTTTTTCTAGTAAGTACGTATCATCATAAAATTAACAAAACAAGAATCACTGTTTTTGGAGTTCTAAAACTCAAGATATGGCTCTGGTCAAGTTTGTAAGCATTTTTGGAGTATTTTTCAAGGTTAAATAAAAACACCAGAAAACTTCTACAAACATATAACATATTATGACTCTAGTGCATAGATCTTTTCTCAAGGTTTCCAAAAAGTCCACATTTGCTATTTTTGGAGGTTCCTAGCATGAGATATGGATTTTAGAAGACTTAACACAAAATCTGAAATTCAAAATACAATGAAACCGATCCCTACTTAAATGCTAGGTCTACCCGATTACGCACCCAAACCAACCACATATGAAACCAACATGTGGGGCGCTGCTTAGTCGGGCTGCTTGTCAAACACACATAGAAAGACAGAGAGAGAGATAGAGAGAGAGGAGGTGACGATCTCCTTCTCAGGCCGCCGGTGGAAACAGAGGATGGCTGGTTGCTCACCGATGTCGGCTGGAGAAGGCAGGCGGTCGCGGAGAAGGGCGGCGCGAGCTCTAGTGTGCCCACCCACACCCGTGGGAGTTGAATAGTGACTGGAGATCGATCGTGGCCTCCTGGCCACGCAAGCAGGCGGCTCGGTGGTGGACGTGCTAGCGGCGGAAGGCCTCATCAGCGGTAGAGGCGGTGCGCAGGGGAAACTGTAGCCAAGCCCGCAGGCGTGGGCACTGGTAGCCTGGTCAGGCTCAACCGGTGGCGGTCTGGCCACACACGCGACGGGCCGTGGTGGCGGCTGCATGGTGGCTATGGCGGTTCCCGATGGCACGGCCATCCCACGAGCGCGCACAAGGCATAGTGGAGCACGAGGTGGGTGTTGGTTTTGGGCCATTTCTGGGCTGAATTTGGACATGGGCGAAATGACAAAGTTAGATCCCACACAGAGCTCTACAACTTTTATTAAGTTGTCATGGTCATTTGGGCTCTGGATTAAGGGTTAATCACTCTCCAAAGTGGCAATGTCAACAAAGTTAATGACCATCCAAATTGGAGCACATTTTATTGATTTTTGGGAGGTCAAACCTGATCAAATTGATCCCAACTTTTGACATGGTGTTCTCCAAAGAATTGACTCCAACTTTCACTTTTGGACCAACTCAAGTGGCTTAACAAAATTTTGAGAACACGACGTACCAACCCAAAAGGCACAAAATCCAAACTTAGAATTCCAAGTACCGAAGACTATAGAACAATCAAACTTCAAGCCTCTGTTTGACAAACTTAAAGATAGATTTATACCTAGGTCCTTAAACAAAGTTTGCAGCACACAAACTAAACCACATTTTTTATTAAAAGGTCATGGACTGGTTCAGCATGGTTAGGGAGATAAATATTACCAAACATGTCAACTTATTGCTGCCACTCAAGTAACAACTTTTCTTTAAGGTCAAACCTCATAACTGGTACAGAAGTTAAACTTTCACTTTAGTCAAAGTAGCAACTCGATAAAGCCTAAACTAGGGTTTTAGGCCGATTGGGGCATTTTCTTGACATTTTCTCAACACAAATCCTTCATGACTTTTGTTGTAGAGTTCATCTGGAGTCATTTGGACAAGTTTTCATGGTTTGGTTGATGGTCTATAATTTCATTCACTTAATGGTGCAATTCCAATAGGAAGAGAACTTATCATTTCATGTGACTTTTTGATTCCAAACTTCATGAAACT
Organism: Saccharum officinarum; assembly: GCA_020631735.1. NCBI lineage: Eukaryota > Viridiplantae > Streptophyta > Magnoliopsida > Poales > Poaceae > Saccharum > Saccharum officinarum. The sequence continues at coordinate 40,124,725 of CM036175.1, read as the reverse complement.
TTTCCAGGGGTCACTATAGATAGAGAGTGATGTGAGACACATGAAAGAAGTGACATAAACACTCTCTTGCATTATCAAGCATGAGAATCTAACATACACACATTGAAACATAATTAACAAGGGTACGTTGCATATGTTTCAACAAGATGTTGCAGATGTTTCAAGCACATTACATACACATGTTTCACATGTTGCACTAGCATGTTCCATATGTTTCACTAGTGCATCACATATGTTCCGTGCTCATATATGAACAAATGATGCTTAAGCTCATGCAATGCAAGTGCCAAAATGCAAGCCTAACACCTGGGGTGTTACAACCCTCCCCCCTTAAAAGAATCTCATCCCGAGATTCAGGGCGAAGACTTTCAAAGGAAGAGAAGCATGTTATCCATTTTCCAACATTTGCAACAACATTAGGCTACTAAACTTCAAGCATCAGAGAGGCTAATTGGTCAAGACACTTTCTAATACTTGCTTTTCATGGTGAACATTGTCTGAAGAATTTCCTTCATTGACTTCCATGGAACATTGCTACTTTGGGAGGAATCGAAGACAGCCCTGCCCTGGGTACTCAGATGAATTACTCATAGCATCTGTCCCTCTAGTGACTACAGGTTAAACCATATGAACTTTGCACTAGAATGAATTTCCTCAAAAGTATACTTATTGAAATGACTCTATGTTCACACAATTTCAAAAACAGTCCTCTACCAAAGTGGCTTGAGTACAACCTTCGAAAGGGGTGAGATCATAGATGACAAACATCCTTTGAGGCTATAGGAAATTGACTAACTAGTAGACAAGGTCTATGCTGGTCGTAAATGTTCAGTCATTCACATATCAACTAATGGAAAGCTACTTACTATTCCATGTGTGCAGTTCTCTTTCTCTAATGATAACACTGTATTATCTGAGTCTATCGAGGGATTAGTGAGTGTGATAGCTGACTCTGTCGGCTCTGTATTTCTGCCAAATGCTACCTAGGAAGATTCTTTTATCCAAAGACAACAGTTATCTGGGTTGAATCAGATGCAACCTCTTGGGTAAGAACACTTTAAGATACCAAAGATTAGTGAGTATTAGCAATTATTGATAAAGAAGGAGATAGCGAGGTCTGGTAGACAGCAAAAGTTGTAAGTATTTACCAACTTTGGTATATAGTTCACTACCGAGCAAGTTGAGTATAATTTCCTTCATGGTGCAGTTGCACAGTAAGTCGAGTTGACTTATAGCATAGCAAAACTAGCTTTGTCAAGTTAACTTTTTACCTTGAGGCTTCCTCGTTATGATGAAACAGTAGCTCTAAGATGGGAAATCTGTTGTTTGACACTTTTCAAATTGCTTTTGATTCGTGATGGTATAAATTGATTTGCAGAACACCAAAGCTATCATGGAACCGTCCAAATTATAAGAGCACAAGTACAAAAACAATCACCGGAGTGATCAAATTCCCACACTTGAGCCCATATAACTCCGGTAGTCCAACGAAATCACGAGGGTTTCAAACCAACCAACATATAAGCCAAGATCGTAGTGATTCAACATAACAAGTCACATGTTACATCCATTTCACAAGTAGTTCAACATACATCAGAGTTCAACATAGTTATTACAACTTAAGTTGAAAAGTAGCGAAAGCAAAGTAATTTGAAACTAACATCACTCTTATTTCAAATACATGCCAGTACTGAGGTCAACTTCCAACAAAAGCATTAGAGACAAGATAACTAGAAGGATCATGCCCATAATCAAATACATGCCAGTACTGAGGTCAACTTCCAATTCTTGTAGTATCCATGATACATCATACCTGCAACAAGTGGGAATAAACCCTGAGTACGAGAAGGTACTCAACTAGACTTACCCGTCATAAACCAGAAATAAAGTGACACCAAGGATCATGCAAGGCTAATATAAGTGGGGCTAGCTTGACAACATTTTGCATAAAAGCTTAGTACAGATAAGTAATCATTTAATGCTTAAGCATCGAGTTAATCATCATGAATCTGTCATCTAGATTAGCACCTGTACTAGAGCACTCACTTTATTGGGAGCAAACAATATTAACCACAGCAGGTATAATAAGTCTGTCATCATCATATCATCATTCCTGAACCATCAAGTTGTTTAGTGAGATCTACGTTGGGGATATGCCCGTCAAGTTCTCACAAACTGGTGATAGACGGCGACTCGAATCGAATTACAACTCAGCTGAGGGGGTATTCCTAACTCTCACCCATGACTTCCCCCGTCGGGGAGCATTAGGTCACCTTTGGGACAACTCAGTAACCAACTTTGTGGGTTCGGTCAGCGTCAACACTCTTAGGGATTACCCTTCTGCCAGGATGATCAGGACTTTTAAATCACCAGCCCTTGGACTCACACCTATGGCTCCCTTCTGAGGCACACTTTATACTTGCCGACTCCCAGCCTAAGTTGAGCTACTCGGCTTTGTGGTCAGTCTCTAGACCCAGCCAACTAAGAGAGAGGCATGCATCCAACATGACAAGGAAAGGCTCTAAGAATCAGTCCTTAATCGACACAGATGGGGATAGATCCACACCCAAGACCTTCATGCCTTGTTGCTTCACTATCGTCATCCCGCCCGGTCTCATTTCATTTCATTAACACATAGTTCTTTTCCACGATAGCAAATATAGCCAACCGTGCCATATATATATATATATATATATATATATATATATATATATATATATATATATATATATCGCAGGTGACAGGAATTACTTGAACCTGAACCTAAATAGGATTCAAGGTATACTTTCTGGACAAGGACATGATATATATGCAGCAAGTGTTTTCATTCAACACCTATCACTTATGCAACAATACATATAACATATATATACTCAATTGCATTTTTAAAAATTAGGAGGCTTATAATGCTCCGGGACTTGCCTAGGATCCGACACAAGTCAGTGGTTGTCAGATGACACTCGTTTGGCGAGCACCTCCCATTCTATCACTTGTCCAATCCTTCCATTTCCGAGATAGGTCCACCAACACCATCTTCGGGTTTAGCTCCACGTCATGTCTTCACGTGGTTCATCTAGCGTACCTAGATGAGATGAAAGATGCAATTGTATGAATACATGGAAGTGCAATGGACAATGCATCACATACAGTAAGCAAGACAAACACCATATTACACTCCACATGCATAAACACTTCATGTTGCTTAAATAAACATCACTCAACCTAATATAAAATATGGCAAGCATATTAGGCATGGCACACAAGGTTTCACAAGATATTAGGTGTATTAACTTAACCACCATCAAAGGCATAAGTCACACTTAACAATATACAAGCAAACAACTATAATTGAAATCTGTCAATTTTGGGACATGCAAACAACAACTATAAGATTTAGCTACAACTAGAGTTACACAAATCCAAATGACTTGCAAGAAGACACTATAGAAAGCTTATGAAATTCTCTACATCTCATCTAATATCATCATAGCATGATTCCAAAGTTTAATATGTCAAATTTACACAAACACAGAAACTAATCTAACAAGACAGAGAGCAAGCAATTCTGTAACCCAACTTTAAACAGCTATAACTTCTAAACCACATGGCCATATGCCACCAAATTTTAACAGCAGATAGACACATGGCATAGAGAATTTCACAAGGATTCCAAAAAGTCCTAATTTGCTATTTTACAATTTTCCTATGATTTACTATGCATTTTCAAAGTTTCCACTCAAATAATGGTAAAATTCCAAAAAAGAAAAGGAAAAACACTCTCGCATCTGGAACCCTAAACTTTTCACAAATCAAGTAAGCCCACATCTAACAATTCATCTCTCTGACACTTTTGCAAAGTGAACACATGAAAGAGCTTCTATTTTCGTTTTACTCCCTTATGCTTCCTCTCGATTGAACAGAGCCGAGGAGAGAACGACGGGCGGAGCCCCTTCCAGTGAGGTGGTCGACCTCCGGCGGCGAGGCAGTGCCGGTGGTGAGTAGCAGGGATGGGTGCCTGGCCTAGCTATGGCCAGCCATGGTCGTTCCTGGCTTTGGCCCCAGTCGGCTGCATGCAGCAGCGGCCCGGTTGCGGCAGGCAGCAGCGCTCCAGCGGTGGCACGATTACTGCCGAGGCTTGCCTGGCGAGCGCGTGTATAGCGTAGATGATGGAGGCAGAGCAGGGCAGCGTTTAGCTACTAGAGTGGCCAGAGAGAAAGGTGAGCAGCGACCACGATGCTTCACGGGTTCGACGAAGGCGAGCGAAAGAGGGAGAGACGGAGGAGGGAGCGAGTGAGAGAATGAGACAGCAAGGGGGAACCGGGGTCGGACTTGGCCTCTCCAAACGATGAGCCGAGGGCAAGGTGGCACGCATGCGGGCACGAACAGGAGCCATGTGGCGTCGGGCGCCTGCCCGTGGTCGGCCATGATGGTCTAGCCCGATCAATCTTCATATTCCAAAATTTGAATCTAACTAATACTACTTCATACGTATGACTGAAAACTCAATCTTTTCCATGCTCTATCTCCCAATCTAGATGTCCGTTAGTTTTGGCGCAAGAGACAAAGTTGTAGAGATTTGCGAGATGAACAATATTGCTTTAGTAATCAAGAGCTAAATCTTCCTGAATTAGAAGATATCGAGCTCCAAAGGAGGGTACCTCAACACCAAAATCTGCAGTTCGATTGCAAGCTGACTGAAACTACCTTCTTCTCCCCTCTCTAAGTCCTAAACCGTGTATTGATTTGATCAACCAATTTCACCATCAGCTAGATCTACATGAGTACTCCAACTTTGATTAAAGGAGTTTGGCCAGATTTGAAATAGTTTGCAAACTAAAATTCACCAAAGATAGGTACCCAAAAACGGAAGTCGCGACTTTCAGGCATCCTATACAGCCAATTTTCGAACCCTGAAAATAGCATTGGATTCAATTTTGTGAGCTCGATTTGACCATTCTAGGTACTGAATTAGCTCTGGGACATTAAACATAGTTTGTTCCCCACGATATGTTCTACAACTTTTATTTAAGGATCAAGGTCTGGATCAACTTGTGTTGCAAGATACAAAGCTCCAACGTGGGGTACCCGAAACTGAAACTCCATTCCGGACTTAGCCAAATCTGGAACATTGAAACATCATTTGATTCCTTCTTGTGAGCCCTATTTGACTAGGTTAGAGGCCCAACTAGCTCTTGACCATTAAACAAAGTTTGTTCTACACAAGATAAACTACAAATTTTTTTATGGTCAAACCTCATAACTAGTACAGGAGTTAAACTTTCACTTTGGTCAAAGTAGCAACTCGATAATGCCTAAACTAGAGTTTTAGGCCAATTGGGGCATTTTCTTGACTTTTGCTCAACATGAACCCTTCATGACTTTTGTTGTAGAGTTCACCTAGAGTCATTTGGGCAAGTTTGCAAGGTTTGGTTGATGATCTATAATTCCACTCACTTAATGGTGCAATTCCAATACTTGGTAAAGTCATTGAAACAAAGACATGACTTATCATTTCATGTGACTTTTTGATTCCAAACTTCATGAAACTTTTCTAGGGATCACTATAGATAAAGAGTGATGTCAGACACATGAAAGAAGTGACATCAACACTCACTTGCATTACCAAGCATGAGCATCTAATATACACACATTGAAACACAACTAACAAGGGTATATTGCATATGTTTCAAGGTGATGTTGCAAGCACATTCCATATATACATGTTGCACATGTTGCACTAGCATGTTTCATATGTTTCACTAATATGTCCCATCTGTTTCACTAGTGCGTTACATGTGTTTCATGCTCACATATGAACAAATGACGCCTAAACTCATGCAATGCAAGTGTCGATTGCAAGCCTAACACCTGTGGTGTCACAAAATCTGCTCGTACATTGTTGATACGAGAACACAAAAGCAAATGAAAGAGTGTAAACTAGTATCTTTGGGACCTCAAAAGGGCCATCCAATAGCAGAACTCGACCATTAATTTACATACCAATCCGATGATGCACACGCTTTGAACTTGTGGGCTACTTTTGCAAGGCAAAACGCATGCTCCACCTGAAGGACATTCCTACAAAGATAATGAATCATTTCTGAATATTCCTCAACACTTTGTCCAATAGAGTTCTGAACAAAACCATTTGTGGCACCTAGGGGCACAAGGATGATGATCGAAACTAGGACATGCTTTCTCTAATTCTTCACTTTAGCTGATAGAACACCTTGCACTATCTGTGTGATTGTCCAAGATGGAATTGACTTGATCACAATGGCTCTAGAAGATAGAGTATCACTCAAGTTGTTGGCTAGTTGATTAACTTCTTGTTGGTTATTGCTCTGTAAGACATAGCCTTCGTAGCTACCAAGGAGTCGTTACCTAGCTGGAGATTAATCTTTCTATTGGTAACTAATCAGTTGTATCTCAACACTAACAATTTACAAATCTTCACTCTTGACCACAATAATTGTGGTTGATGCAGAACAGATGGTTGCCATCGAAGTCAACAGATAAGGAGTCACACTAGAGATGATTGATTCCAATTGTATGGTCACGATGCATACAAAGGTTAAGATTTGCATAATGTGACGATTGATTCTTATCCCATGGATGACTTGTCCAACTTAAGTGTTGTGTGTCCTTTTTATCCAACAGAGATGAGATACTCTGCCCAATAGATGGTGTTGTCAATACTAGGACAACTAAGTAGAGTCACATGTCTACCATCTCTTCCAGTCCATTAATGTTTATGTTTGGTGACTATTCTTCAAAGGTTACCCCTTATGTATCTTCAGATGGAAGCTCTACTACTTTTGGTCAGAGATATGGACCTTATGATACGTTATGGAGAGATAACCAAGAAAAAGTTCATGTGAGAATAACACGTCGGTGTAGTTTTGCAATGGATCATGACTAGAAACCACGATACCAGCTCATGCCGAGCAGCACAACCTTGTGGCCACGGTCCACAGGATGCCCTCGGTTTCGTCATGGCACCATAGAGTACCAACCATGACACCATTACTAGACACATCACAAATGAGAAATCCCACGCGGCACAAATTTGGGAATATAGAATAAGCATAATACAATAGAGGGATAGCAAACAAAGGTACTCACAAGGTTAGTCACAAGGTTTAGAATCAATCAAGGAGGTGATCTAGAGATCAAAACATAGCACAAGAGAACATAGCTCAATTGCCAGAGACAACGGAGCACAAGACCTTTGCTTAAATTCACGAACACCTTGCGTCCACCAAGGTGATTACCAGATGAAAGATTAATAGGAGATTCGATCATGTTGAGCAACAACATGAGATCAAGACTGATAAACATCCCGAGACTTGGAAAGGTTGGGGATGAACTAAGTAGACTCCAAGGACAAAATCGATGTACCAATCAAAGATTGAGTTGACAAGGTACTACATGATTTGCAAGCACAAGATTCTGAGATTCAGTAGCGAGAGATAGCGTTGTGCCAAAACATCTATAGGAGAGGTAGCTAGGAGGTCCAACATAAAATTGGTTATGGGCCTTTCAACTTTTCAGTGAACAACTATGGTATACATGATATTTAAGGGTCTAGGCTCAGGCCTATATATCAAGCAAAGTCATGGTGCACAAACATTCAAAGCTAGCAACCGCGACTACAAACTCAGGCTCCTAAGGGAAAGAACCTAATTGGAGATGACCATTATGTGATTATGTAACTTGAGCGTTGTTCTAGGATAAAACTATTGGACACTCGTATGGTCACCAAGGACAAACGAGGTGACAACTATGGCACTGATTAGATAACAAGCATACATACAAAACCTCACAGTCAAGCATTTGAGAGATTCAATCAAATTAGCTTAAGTGATCATTACTAAGCACCAGGCTCACCCCTAACAAGCATTTATCTAAAGCAAGAGCTAACTACAAGTTTAGCCCAAAACAAACACTAGCTAAGGTAGCCAACATAGCATGTGCACAGAATCTGGACAGCAACACAATAATTACTTGTTTCAATCATACCTGAGGTTGTAGACATCCCACAAAGGTGATCCTAGACTTTCTAGAAAGCTTAGGAAGTTTTCCACATTTTTGTTATTCATACCAAAACCTAATTCATAGATTAACATGACCAAACATGCTAATGTTTCAGATCTATACAAACATGGACAGAAAACTGATATGAACTTCATAATTACTTAACTTGAGTTCTAGGAACCCAACAAAAGTGGTTCTTAACTTTATGTAAAGCTTATTAAGTTGTCTATAACTTTATTATTATCATATTAAAATGATTCTATAGTTAACAAGGCCAAACAAGACAAATAAGACATCTCTGCCCAGATTTGGACAGATTCTGTCACTCCGTTTTGCAAGCTCATAACTGGAGGTTTAGTCCATCAAAATTAGTGCTATAGGACATTTTAGAAAGCTTAGAAAAATTACTACACTTCTTATATTATCTCCAAGACATGATTCCATATACACACAGGTCAAACAAACCAAACATATAGATCTATTCAGAGCATAAGCAAAACCTGATAGTAAACTTCTAAAATTCATAACTCCCAAATCATAAGGCCTAGTGTCATGAAATTTTAGGACAAGCTAGACAAGTAAGTTAGCTACAACTTTTGTATTCTCCATAACTACATAAAACATAATTATGACCACGAAAGAATCACTACCACGGAAACCGTTCTAGAAGCCAACGTTCAACAAGCAAAACAAAACTTGCCTTTGTTCTACCTAACAAGAGAGCACACAAACATGTTATTCTAGTAGCTCTAAACATTGTTACCTTAGACCAACACCAATTTAATCCATTCATGAGGATCCACAATTACTTAAGTGAGGCCTAAAGCATTTGCAAACTCTTAACAACATATCCATCACTTGGCTAAACTAGAGGACATTTATAGGTTCAAGTATGTAACCACAATTATTTCTAGCAAGGCTAAGTACACACTTTTCTCAAGCAACATGGAGTAAGGCATTCTTGTTTAACTTCACACAAGAAAGATAGTGCAACACATTGATCACAAGTTACTTATCATTTGAACAAGGGTGAGAGGAGCATAGTTATGCATAAAAGCAACAATCAGGATGGTGCATGCTTCATCCTATTCGTCCTCACAAGATTGCCAACCTAAGGTGGCGATCATGTTCTATGTCGGTGGCATAACACGCACTCTCTCAATATATAGCTAGTCGTCAGCTACATTCAACTTACGCATTTGTGGTTAGCGTACCTGCAGAAAATTTTCATTGTAGCCCAACAATTCCCCAATATAGCACACAATGAAAGTAAGAAAGTAAAATTCTAAGTGCTTCCATATACATATACCCCCGTATACGTACATGTAGCACAAAAACTACCTGAATCATTCGATCAACAAAGGATCACCCACACAATTGGTACCTTCCTAACTTAAATGGTTTACAACATGTAGGTTATTCTAGTCACCACAAAGCATATATCACTCCCCTAGACCGATGGATATTCGGTCATGCTCTCCCAACTCACACTTACCTGGGCGTAGGTGCGATGTTGCATAAAACTAAACTAGCAACATATATGGCTATTTCATATATATGATGGCTACCTCCAACCTAACCCATAGGGTAGCATAGTACGGGAGAGCCATCACACATACATACCTTGGCTTGGGCGTAGATGCATAAATGAAAACCCCTAAGTTAGTACTTATATAAGCCACCTAATAATCCTTATATGGGCATAAGGAAATTGACCATTGGCATACTTAGGTTTAAAATTCAGATTTGACAAACCTATATATATAGCTATAAGTTGATAAAACTAATTTATAAAACCAAAACCTTTGTTTTAAATACACATAAGACAGTTCAATGTTGAATCTTGCTCTGATGCCAGCTGTCATGGAACCGTCCAAATTAAAAGAGCACAAGTATAAAAACAATTGCCGAAGTGATCAAATTCTCACACTTGAGCCCATATAACTCTGGTAGTCCAATGAAATCACAATAGATTTCAAACCAACCAACATACAAGCCAAGATCGTAGTGATTCAACATAACAAGCCACATGTTACATCCATTTCACAAGTAGTTCAATATACATCAGAGTTGAACATAGTTATTACAACTTAAGTTGAAAAGTAGCGGAAGCAAAGTAATTTGAAACTAACATTTCTTTGATTTCAAATATATGCTAGTACCAAGGTCGACTTCCAACAAAAGCATTAGAGATAATATAACTTAGAAGGATCACGCCCATGATTACACTCTGCCACTATGGCAGGAGCCATCCAATTCTTGCAGTATCCATGATACATCACAACCTGCAACAAGTGGGAATAAACCCTAGTATGAGAAGGTACTCAGCTAGACTTACTATGGGGGTATTAACCCCTATACCCCTATGGCTAGACTTGGGTTGGCCCAGACTAGTGGGCCCGGCCCAGCAGAAGATGACGCTTGGCCCAATCGATCTGCTCGGCGTCCCACGCAAGGAAGGAAAGCAAACTTGGAGATCAAGCAAGATCCTAGTCAGTTAGAATAGGAATCCTTATCCGACTAGCTATGGCAATTATAACTGGGTAGGATTAGTTTCTAGATTTATAACCCTGCCCCCCGGACTATATAAGGTGGGCAGGGGACCCCCTCAAAACACATGTCATTACATCTCTCAATATACACAACAATACAATCTGACGCAGGACGTAGGTATTACGCCCTCATGGTGGCCGAAACTGGATAAAATCCTTGTGTTTGTCTTGCGTCACCATCTAGTTCGTAGCTTGCGCACCTATCTGCTAACAATCTACTACCTTGGGCATACCCCTCGGTAGACTACCAACCATTTCTCATCGATAGTGGCGCACCAGGTAGGGGGTGTGCGTACAACTTTCTAGGCGAGCAAGATGTTCATCATCCCTGACTCCGTCGGTGGACGGTCTCTTGTTCATCATCGGCTAGATCACCCGGACCACCCGCATCAACTGCTTCACCACCACCACCACGGAGGAGGCATAAATCCGATCTACGTCGACCACACCTTCATCGGCTATGGCTCTGACCACGCTGGTAATGGCTCTGACCACTCCAGCAACGACTCTGACCATGCCAACAACTCGTTGACCACTTCCCCGCTACAAAGGGGGATGATTGACAACACCGACCTAATCGAAGCTATCGACCAAGTCGGCCACAAGCTCTCGGAAACCCTGACTTTGGTAGATTCAATCCAAAATCAATCTACCAAGCAGGTACTTCTTCACCATAACAAATCTACCTGACCAGTTCGGGTTCATCGTCCAACACGGCTAGATACAAATCTAGTGGTCACCGCTACTCCTAAAGGACGTATGGTACGCCTTCGCCTAGTTCCTACACCTGGCCTCAGGCTCTCTGAGTACCAAGCCCTGACAAAGGATTGCCAGGCCCTCCCATACAACCTGAGAAATGTTGCTTCCGAGTACATGTATCATACACCTCATCTATTCATGGGTCCCATGGAGTGAGACCATGTTTCAGATTTGTACTTCCTGGATATACCTCCACCATCACCAGGCAACGCCATCAACATGGTCAGTGTCTGGGAGTATCGTGAAGGCTCAGTTCATACACTTCCCGAGGACGGCGACTCCAACACCGGATCTACACGCTCTATCCATACCAAGGTTAAGCACCTTGAAGATGACAGATACGATCTAGATCCATTACCGTACCCTCTGGGTTTCCCCCAGATCCCATAGTTCCCACCAAGGTGTCGCGACATGGTGCTCAACGTCAGCAATAACAAGCCCGCAGTCGTGGGAGAAACTGACGAGCAACGGCAGCTTTGTGAACAGCGTAATGCCGACTGTGCCAAACGCCATCGCCTAGAGGCTAAAGAAGAAGAGCATCAAAGGGGACCCTGACCAAGAGATCTAGCCAATGCCTTTCACAAGGTTGGCGAGCGGCAATTTTTCAGGACTCCAAGTGCCAACGTGGCTATTGCCATGGCTAACTTGGACTGCTTACCTGACCAACTAGAAATCCAGCAGGTCCACGATGACATTCGTGCACATCTGATCGCTGCTATGGGCCAAACCGTCAAGCTAGCCAAACAAGCTCATATTACCTCGAGTACGTTAATTGCATCTAGCCAGAGTTGTTGTGTTTCAGAACACCCAAGTCACCAACAACCATCTAATCTGAGCGGTGGTCCACACCTAGTCAACCCTTGAGGCGGTGGTGGCAGCGGTAATGGTGGTGGTGGCGGTGGCGGTGGTGATGGTAGTCATAGCGGTGGCGACGGTGATGGTGCTCACGGAGGTGGTCGTGGTCATCGGGATAACAACCACAATTGCCGTGGTAATCAAGATCAGGAAGTGAATCAAGACCCCAACCATGATCTCTACTAGCAACTTCCACCGTGTGACACCTGCAGTCGCATCCTCAGCCACGCTAATGACCGTCATGCTTATGAGAATGTCCGTCGCATCGAATACGACACTGAGCACGGTCCTCTCGGCCTAAAATAGTTCACTTCTCATCTCCAACAAGTTGTATGGTCGAAGAACTTCAAGCTCAAAAAGCTCAGGAAGTACGATGGCAAGGATAACCCTGAGAACTAGATCACACTTTATGAGATCACCGTCCGATCAGCTTCGAGCGATGAACACATAATGGCTAATTATCTTCCAGTTGTTCTTGATCAAGCAGGTCATCAATCGCTCTTGAGCCTGCTAGAGAACCAGTTCGATAGCTGGGCACAACTCAAGCAGGCATTCATCGACAACTTCATCACCACATGTGACTAGCCAGGCAATAAGTATGACACTGCAAGGATGAGCCGCTACGCAACTACATCTGACGCTTCTCAGACATGCGCCTCAAGATCCCCAAGATCTCTCATGACGAGGCAGTCTTGGCCTTCATCAAGGGCCTCCGTCACCATGATGCCCTCAGAAGCAAGTTGCTCCGGAAACGGTGACCACGGTCTCCGAGTTGCTCGCCACCACCAAAAACTACGCGGACGCAGATGACACCGAGAAGATAATCAAAGAAGCCGTGGGAGGGCCATCACGCCCTGAACACCCATCGTGTCGTGATGACAACCACGACGACCGTGGTTAGAACAACAACCGCGATCGTCGTGATCGGTGCAATGACAACCATGACCACCGAGACAACCATGATCAGCGGTGTGACCGCCACGACGCCTTCAGAGGCAAGCGTCCCCGTGAGGATGATCATGAATTCAACGCAGTTAAGAAGACAAGTGGTCACCGTGACTACCAAGATGACTACAACAAGGCCCTAAAGGGTCCTTGCCTGCTTCATCCCAAATCCATTCACACCATGGAGAATTGCCGCTTCCTCAAGAACATCTACGCCAAGCAGCTCGCTGTCGATGACGCTACAAGGGCCAACCATGATGCACAACGATGAAATGGTGATGAAGATGATGACGAACAGGACAGAGATCCTCGTCATCAATACGTCGCTCCCACCAAAACCGTCCACTCCATCTTTGGTAGAAAGGTGTCTCTGGAGTCCAAACGTGAGCGCAAATTGCTCAAATGGGCTTGCATGAGCATCACCAACGCTGACAGCCTCATCACCAATCCTAGGTTTCTAGCCTGGTCTCGCCGAGAAATATCCTTCAACCGTGAGGACCGATGGCCCATAATTCCTAAACCTGGCCGGTTTCCTCTTGTCCTCGATCCCTGCATCAATAGTGTCCGGTTCGAGAGGGTCCTCATAGATGGTGGCAGTTCCATCGACATCCTATTTCGCAATAGCTTATCCACTCTAAAACTGAGCCAAGTCGATCTCAAACCCTGTGAGGCACAGTTCTGGGGTGTTCTCCCCGAACAGAGCTCTATACCTCTCGGACAGATCACGCTTCCTGTGCAGTTTGGGACTGTAGAACACTTTTGCACCGACTACGTCAACTTTGTGGTCACAGACTTTGACGGCACCTACCAAGCCATCCTTGGTCAACCGGTGCTCACCAAATTCATGGTCGTGCCACACTACTCATATTTGGTGCTCAAGATGCCTACCGAGCACAGCGTCCTCACTCTTAGAGGCAATGTCTACACTGCCTACACCTATGAAGAGGAAAGCTTCAAAGTGGCCGAAGCCACCGACCTTTCGATCTACATGGAGCAGACCTTGGTTGATGCCACCAAGACTCCCGCCGACCACCTAGAGATCCTAGAGCTGCAAGCCTCGTGCAAGAACATTAGGTCCAAGGACCACAAGGAGATCTAGCTAGTCGACATCAATTCCAGCAAGACGGCCCTTATCTGGGCCAATCTAGATCCTAAATAGGAGGACACGCTCGTCAGGTTTCTGAGGGACAATGTAAGCGTGTTCGCGTGGAAACCCATGGACATGCCCGGTGTACCTCGGCACCTGATCGTGCACTCCTTGAATGTCTTGAAGACCGCCAAACCTATGAAGCAGAAGCTATGATGGTTCGCTAGCGACAAAAAGGAGGCTATTAGGGCAGAAGTTACATGGCTTTTAACAGCCGGATTTATCAAATAAGTGTATCACCCGGAGTGGTTAGCCAACCCAGTACTTGTACGCAAAAAAGAATAATGAATAGAGAATGTGTGTTGATTATACTGATCTCAACAAACACTACCCTAAAGACCCCTTCGTCTTACCTCACATAGATGAGGTTGTTGACTCAACAGCTGGCTATGAGCTGTTGTCCTTTCTCGATTACTACTCTGGTTATCACCAGATTGCTCTCAACAAGGATGACCAGATCAAAACGTCCCTCATCACGCCTTTTGGTGCCTACTGCTACACGACAATGTCATTCGGGCTGAAGAACATGGGGGCCACATACTAGCGTGCCATCCAGAACTATCTCCAAAACAAGATAAAGGATGACCTTATCGAAGCCTATGTTGATGATATGGTTGTAAAAACTAGGAAGGCCCATACCTTGGTCGACAATCTCCAGTGGGTTTTCACGGCTCTTAACGAGTACCAATGGAAGCTTAATCCTAAGAAGTGTATCTTCGGAGTCCCATCTAGTATATTGCTGGGTAACGTCATCAGTCATGATGGCATATGCCCCAATCAAACTAAGGTTAAGGTTGTTCTAGATATGTAGCCCCTGAAAAAGATCAAGGATATCCAGAAGCTCACTGGATGTATGGCTGCCCTCAGCCGCTTCATCTCATGACTCGGCGAGAAGGGCATGCCTTTCTTCAAATTGCTTAAGGCATTAGAGAAGTTTGTTTGGTCAGAGGAGGCAGACGCTGTAACGGAACCATCCAAATTATAAGAGCACAAGTACAAAAACAATCACTCGAGTGATCAAATTCTCGCACTTGAGCCCATATAACTCCGGTAGCCCAATGAAATCATGAGGGATTTCAAGCCAACCAACATACAAGCCAAGATTGTAGTGATTCAACATAACAAGTCACATGTTACAACTATTTCACAAGTAATTCAATATACATCGGAGTTCAATATAGTTATTACAACTTAAGTTCAAAAGTAGCAGAAGCAAAGTAATTTGAAACTAACAACACCCTTATACCAAATACATGCCAGTACCAAGGTCGACTTCCAACAAAAGCATTAGAGAGAAGATAACTCAGAAGGATCATGCCCGTGATCACACTTTGCCACTACGACAGGAGCCAACCAACTCTTGCAGTCGTCATGATACATCACAACCTGCAACAAGTGGGGATAAAACCCTGAGTATGACAATGTACTCAGCTAGACTTACCCGTCATAAACCAGAAATAAAGTGACACCAAGCATCATGCAAGGCTGATATAAAGTGGGCTAGCTTGATAACATTTTGCGTAAAAGCTAAATACAGATAAGTAATCGTAAATGCTTAAGCATCAAGTTAATCATCATTAACCTATCATCTATATTAGCACCTGTACTAGAGCACTCACTTGATTAGGAGAAAACAATATTAACCATAGCAGGTATAAATTGAGGCATTGAGGCAACCTTTCCATCGTTATCCAATTAACCATCAGTTCAATTTAATTGAATCTACGTTGCCGCTGCTCAAGTCAAGTGCTCACTAACCGGGAGCGACGACGATTCGAATCGAATTCCTATCCAGCTGGAGGGGTATTTCTAACACTCACCGTGCAGGCCCCTGCCAGGGTCGCACAAGCCACCTTTCGTACAATTTAGGAGTCATGGGTTCGACTGATGCCGCATCCCCAAGGGCAACACTCTGCCAGGTGATAGGGACTCTAACCCCCCCTTAGTCTCACGCCAATGTCCCCAAGCACATCCTTACTACCTCCAAGATGCGACCTACCATTCAATTCCTGGCCTGAACTGCATTACTCGGCTTCACGGCCGGAATGACTTATCCGGCCAACTAAGTGTTAGACTACGTTCAACATGACCGAAGGACGTACAGCGAATCGGTCCTTAAACGACTCAGACGGGGATAGATCCACACCCAAGACCTCCATGCCTTGTTGCTTCACTATCGTCATCCTGCCCGATCTCATTTCATTTTATTAACACATGGTTCTTTTTCACGATAGCAAATATAGCCAACCGTGCCATATATGAATATCCCTACATCGCGCAGGTGACAGGAAATCACCTGACTTCTACCGCTTAAAGCAGGGCTAAGCATCTACTCAATCCTAGTCTATGTAGGATTCAAGGATTCATATATCTGGACAAGGAATAATATAATGCAGCAAGGGTTTCCAACCAACTCCTATCACTTAATGCAACAATACTTATAACACATATATAATTAATTGCTTTGAAGGTAGGAGGCTTATAATGCTCCGGGGCTTGCCTGGGATCTGACTCAAGTTAGAGTATGTTAGATGAAACCCGCTTGGCGAGCATCCTCCAATCTGGCACTTTTCCGATCCTTCCATCTTCGGGATGGATCCACCAAACACCGTCTTCGGGTTTGGCTCCAACGCCACATTCTTCACACGTTTCAGCTAGTGTACCTAAATGAGGTGCAACAATGCATATGTATGAATACATAGAAATGCAATAACAAAGTAATCATGCAAGCATATCAATCAAGAAACAAGTCTCACAAGATCATAGGGTACTAAACCAAGTACCATCAAGGATATGAGCCACACTTCCACACCCTAGCATGGCAAAGTTAATCAAAGCACTAGAACAAGAATCTGCTTCTTTCTGGACATACATGCAGTAGCTGAGTAAATCAATCATAACTGGAGATCCAAAAATCCAAATGACTTGCAAGAAGGCATTCTGGAAAGCTTAATAAATTGTATACAATTTATTTAATATTCACTAAGCCTGATTCCCAAGTTTAATAGGTCGAAAAGATAAAACTACAGAATCTGGTCTGCACCAAACAGAGAGCAACCAAATCTGGGACCTGATTTTAAACATCTATAACTCAAAAACTACTAAGTCAAATACCACCAAAATTTAACACCAGCTAGATACATGAATTATATACAACTTTTCTATAGACAAGATGCTCAGAAAACATCATTAACATGGAGTAATTTACATTGCCCCTAGAACAGTCTAGAAACCAATAATTGCAAGAAATAATTATTAACATATATTGCAAACATATAATTGTGCAAAAAAAACTTTACCAACACTTCACACATGACTAATGAACACCAGAAAATATAGTGTCCATTGCTAAATAAATTATTTTAATACATTTCCTAATTTACCTAGATAATTAGGTGGAATTAGGAATACCTATCAAAATTGCACCATAAATTCTACCAAAATTGCAGTGGCCTACACATTCTCCCAAAAGTCTACTATCCAAATTTCAACCCATTTGGACATGTATATCAACCTCTATGAAAAAGACAAATAGCTATTGCAATAAATCATGTGAGAGCAAGTTAAACCTAAAACTCAATATTTTCTTTGAACACATGGCCATAGTATGAATCAACATGATAGATTAACATCATACTAAGGTAATGGAACAATATTTTCTATTTTATCATTTATATATTATTTATAAGCTATTTATCAAGCTATAAACAAGTTAAATCAATAACTTGATCATATAGTAAGCAATAACCAGTACATCCATAGCATAACAAGACTACCATAAAATTTTCACATCATTTGGACCATCACAACTCAAAATATAAAAATGACAAGCAATATAATGTAGATTTCCTCATTTATCAAGGTCAAATCAAAACCTTAATAAAACAGTGAACAACTAATGTGTTTAATATTTTTCCTAGCAAGTACATGTCATCATAAAATTAACAAAACAAGAATCACTATTTTTGGAGTTCTAAAACTCAAGATATGGCTCTGGTCAAGTTTATAAGCATTTTTAGAGCATTTTTAAAGCTTAAATAACAACATCAGAAAACATCTACAAACATGTAACATTTTATGACTCTATTGGATAGATCTCTTCTCAAGGTTTCCAAAAAGTCCACGTTTGCTATTTTTGGATTTTCCTAGTAAGAGATATGGAATTTAAAATATTTAACATCAAATTGAAATTCAAAATCAGAATTAAAACAACCCTAACTTAATTTGCTTGGTGCACCCGAATTGGTACCCAACGGCGCCACTCATAACGCTGACATGCGGGACCTGCTGCCCGGTTGGGCCCACCTATCATTCACAGAGAGAGAGAGAGACAGGAGGCCTTCTTCCTCTTCCGTTCATCGGGAAACAGAGGAGGCGGCGGCCGGCCATTCTCTAGCGATGGAGTCGCCGCCGGTGGTGGCTAAGGGCAGCACGAGTACCCACGTGATTACCCGCACCCGTTGGTGGGCTCTATGCAGCCTGAGGCTGACCATAGCGACCCGGCCACGGCAGCAGGCGGCTTGCCAGCCGGTGCTCCAGTGGCGGCCAACTGCGGGGGCGAAGCCGATGATGCGAGGAGTTCAGGAGAGCCGGCGTGATGTGAGCAACTCGATGACGTGGTCGGCTTGGTGAGGGAAGGCTGGAGGAGACCGGACGACGGTGGCCATGGAGCTCGGCCGGTCGGCCATGGCGGCGGCATGCTCCGGTGACGAAGGAAGGTGGGGGAAAAAGGCGCTCTAGGCTCGCGGGAATGTGGAGAAGGCTCTGGCGGTGGCGATTTGGTGCACGGTGGTTGCTAGCAGTGGGACAGCAATAGCCGAGCTTGAGCTCGCGGCGGCCATCCATGGCGGCAACGGCCACGGAGGAGCGCTCAAGCGAGGGAGAGAGCGGAGGAGGGGGGCGAGAAATGGTGAGCACGGAGCGTCTAGGAGCAGCTCGGTGTCCATGACGCGTGAGGAGGAGGCTGGGCATGCAGCAAGGAGTTGGGGCATGGAGCCGGGCATGGTCGCCACACAGAGGAGGACGTGTCGGCCGTTCACGCATTGTCTTGAGCACGTGGTGTGCGTGAATCAGTCCGACTTGGAGGCCATGTTTGGGCCAGCTATGGGCCGAACTGGGCTATGGGCCTAAAAGTTGTAGCCCAAAACCACGCTCTACATTTTCTATTTAAAGGTCATGGTCATTAGGGCAATAGATTAGCAAATAATTACCTCTCAAATTGCGACTGTCAATGACTAATCAAACCTTCATTTGAGCTCCATTTAGTTAGTCAAGAGGGGTCCAATCAATGCCAACCTTTTCCTAGACCTTCCCCATATGGTTAGCTCCAACTTTTATTAAAGGGTCCAACCCAGTTGCTTAGCAAAAACTCGAGAACGCGGGATGCAAATGTCGAAGACACTGAAATCGGGGTTTTAAAATTGCTAAGTGTTGGAAACAGTCCAAATTCTGACTTGTGGGCCCTTTTTGAGCATGTTCCACACATTTTCGTGACTTGACTCTTAAACAAAGTTTGTTCCTCATAAAATTATCTACAACTTTGTAAAAGGGTGCACAGTCACACAAAGCTTCTAGGTCACACTTTTGAAATGGTCAAACAAAAGCATTCCAAGGTCCATACATGGTCAACCATCACTTATAAGCACAATTAGGCAAAATGATCAACATGAACATTGTTCCATTATGTGTCCTCAGTGTAGTTAAGGTGTTGTAGAGTCTAACCAGGTTCACCATGCATAGGTTACAAAAGGATCTGGGTCTCATATGCATTGAAACATAGGAATCACTACATTTGAAATGCTTGTTTCAAAGCTCTATTTCACTTGTTTCATAGTGTTGTTGCAAGGTACATGCTACACATGTTTCACTAGGTTGCTCCACATGTGTCCTAGATGTGTTGCACATGTTGCATTCGTATGTTGCATAAACACTAGTTCACATGGAATGTAAAACATGTTTCCTGGTTTCCAAAGTATGTTTCGGTTATAATCCAAACAAGCATATAATTTATCATTTCATGTGACTTTTTGATTCCAAACACCATCAAACTTTTCCTAGGGATCAATATAGATAGGTACTAAGGTGAGACACATGAATATATTGTAATAACACTACCCAAGCATATATTTTGAAAAGGGGCCTATATATAAAGCAATGGTGCAACCTCCAACTTTAAGTTAGGCTCCTCTCCATAGGTTGACCTTGACATCGTCATCTCGACTTAATCTATCATATTTGAGCTTAAACCCACTGCTTAGTGAGGGACAAACACCTAGGGTGTTACAGCCCTCCCCCCTTAAAAGAATCACGTCCCGAGATTCAGAATGGAAGACCTGTTTAAGGAAGAGGGGCACGTTATCTAGTTCCCAACATCTGCTATAGCATTCAGCTACAAAGCTTCAACATCGATGAACAATTTGGCCAAGGCACTTTCTGATACTTACTCTTCATGGTAAAATTTGTCTGAAGAATTTCCTTCATTGACTTCCATGAAGCATTGTTACTTTGGGAGGAATCCCAGATAACACAGTAATTTGTTCTCAGTATACAGAGATCGCTCAGTCCATAAGCTAACCATGCACAAGTATCTGATTCTTTAATGAACACAGCATAGTCCGTATGAACTTTACACTAAACCAAAATCTTCAGAAATATACTCGTCGAAATGACTCTATGTCCCCACTGTTTGAAAAGTAGTTCTCTACCAAGATGGCTTGAGTATAACCTTATAAAGGGGTGAGATCATAGACGACAAACATTCACTAAGGCCATAGGATACTGACTAACCAATAGACAAGGTTTATGCTGGTCATAAATGTTCATTCATTTGGACACCAACTAATGGAAAACTACTTGAGGTTCCATGTGTGCAGTTCTGTTTCTCTGATGACCACACTATATTATCTCAGTCTATTGAGGGTTAGTGAATGTGATAGCTGACTCTGTCGGCTTCGTATTTCTGCCAAATATTACCAAAGAAGATTCTCTTATCCAATGGCAACAGTTATCTGGGTTGAATCAGATGCAAACTCTTGGGTAAAAACATTTATAAGGTACCAAAGTATGTCATCATTGGAAAATCATTACCAAAGAAAGATGTAGCAAGGCCTTAAGGACAACAAAAGTTGCAAATATTCACTAAACCATGAGGAGTAGTCTACCAACAAGCGATTGAGTAAAATTTTCCCTCGTGACTTAGTTGCAGTGTAAGTTGAGTAGACTTGCAGCATAGCAACTTTGCCAAGCCAACCTTTCACCTTGAGGCTTCCTCTTTAGGATCAATAGCAGCTCTAAGATGGGAAATATGTTGTTTGACACTTTTCAAATTGCTTTTGATTTGCGATGGTATAAATTGATTTGCAGAACACCAAGGTTGTTCGTACATTGTTGATACGAGAAAGCAAAAGCAAACGAAAGAGTGTAAACTAGTATCTTTGGAACCTCAAAAGGGCCATCCAACAGCAGATCTCGACTATTAATTTACATACCAATCCGAGGATGCACATGCTTTGAACTTGCGGGTTACTTTTGCAAGGCAAAACACATACTTTCTCTACTTCTTCACCTTAGCTGATAGAACACCTTGCACTATCTGTGTGATTGTCCAAGATGGAATTGACTTGGTTGCAATGACTCTGGAAGATAGAGTATCACTCCAGTTATTGGCTAGTTGATGAACTTCTTGTTGGTTATTGCTCTATAAGACATAGCCTTCATAGCTACCACGGAGTTGTTACCTAGTTGAAGATTAATGTTCCTATTGGTAACTAATCAGTTATCTCTCAACACTAAACATTCCAAATCTTCACTCTTGACCACAATAATCGTGGTTGACGCAGAACAAATGGTTGCCATTGAAGTCAGCAGATATGGAGTCACACCAGAGATGATTGATTTTGACTGTATGGTCATTATGCACCCAAGATTGAGACTTGGATAGCTCTGGTCATATGCATAATGCAACAATCGATTCTCATCCCACAGATAACTTATCCAACATTAAGTGTTGGGTGTCCTTTTTATCCAACAGAGATGAGATACGTCGCTCACTAGATGTCGTTCGTCAATACTGGGACAACTAAGCAAAGTCACTTGCCTACCACCTATTGCGGTCTGTTAATCTTTATGTCGGTGACTGGTTCTTCAAAGGTTATCCTCTTAGCAACTTCAGGAGGAAGCTCTACTACATTTAGTCCTACATAAGGATCTTACGATAAGATATGGGAAAGATAACCAAGGAAAAGTTCACATGAGGATAACACATTGATGTTGTTCCGTAATGGATCATGACTAGAAACCACGATACCAGTGCGTGCCGAGCAGCACAACCTTATGTCGGCCGCCCATAGCAGGCTCTCGGTTTCATCGCAACACCGTTAGTTGCTACTCATAACACCATTACCGATCACACCACCAAGGTGAAATTTCAAGTGACACAATTTGGGTGGTAAAAACAAGCATTATACAAGGGAGGGATAGCAAGCAAAGGTAGTCACAAGGTTTGGAATTAACCAGGAGGTGATTCAAAGATCAAAACATAGCACAAGAGAACATAGCTCAATTGCCAAAGGCGATTAAGCATGAGATTTTTGCTTAATTCCACGCACGCCTAGCGTTCACCATAGGGATGCCCAGATGAAAGATTACCATGAGATTTGGTCATGTTGGACAACAACATGAAACCAAGACTGATAAATATCCAAGACTTGGGAAGGTTGGAGATGGATTAAGCAGACTTCAAGGGTGAAAACCGATATGTCAATCAGAGATTGAGTCGATGAGGTAGATACACGAATTTGCAAGCAAATGATTTTGAAGCCATAGCAAATAAACATTGTGTCACACTAGCGAACCTTTGGGAGAGGCAACCGGAAGATCCAACCTGGATTTGGTTATGGGCCTTACAACTTGGCAGCGAACCACTATGGCCAAAAGGAGGTGGTTGCGAGAATCTATCTTGGTTGGTAGACCAACTAAAGGTATTCACATGCGGGTGTAGGACAGCCATGGTATACGCGAGTATTTAAGGGTCTAGGCTCAAGCTCAGATATCAAGCAAAGGCATGGTGCACAAACATTCAAAGCAAGCAACCATGGCTACAAGCTTAGGCCCATAAGGGAAAGATCCTAATTGGAGATGACACCAAGATATCGTTTCATGTAACTCGAGTATTGCTCTAAGATAAAGCTATTCGACACTCGTATGCTCACCGAGGACAAACGAGGTGACAACTATGGCACTAATTAACTAACAAGCATACATACAAACATCACAGTCAAGCATTTGAGAGATTCTATCAAATCAGCTTAAGTAACCATTACTAAGCACCAGGCTCACCCAAAATAAGCATTTATCTCAAGCACGAACTAACTACAAGTTTAGCTCAAAACAAACGCTAGCTAAGGGAGCCAACTTAGCATGTGCCCAGAATCTGGACAGCAACGTAGTAGTTACTTGTTTCAACCATAACTGAGGTTATAGACATCCCACAAAGGTGATCCTAGACTTTCTAGAAATATTAGGAGGATGGCTACACTTTAGTTACTCATACCAAAAGCTAATTCATAGATTAACATGACCAAAAATGCTAATGTTTCAGATCTATACCAATATGGACAGAAAACTGACAAGAACTTCAAAAATGCATAACTGAAGTTCTATGGACCCAACAAGGCTGATCCTTAACTTTATGTAAAGCTTATTAAGTTGTCTATAAGTTTGTTATTATCATAATAAGATGATTCTATATCTAACAAGGCCAAACAAGATAAAGAATATATCTCTACCCAGATTTGGACAGATTCTGTCATTCCACATGACAAGCTCATAACTAGAAATTTTGACCACCAAACTTAGTGCTATAGGACATTTTGGAAAGCTTCGAAAAAGTACTACACTTCTTCTATTATCTCCAAGACATGATTCCATATGCACACCGGTCAAACAAACCAAACATTCAGATCTATTCAGCGCATAAGCAAAACCTGACATTAAACTTCTAAAATTCATAACTCCCAAACCATAAGACCTAGTGTCATGAAATTTCAGGACATGCTAGATGAGTAAGTTAGCTACAACTTTGGTATTCTCCATAACCACAGAAAACACCATTATGACTACGAAAGCATCACTACAACAAAAACCATCCTAGCAACCAACGTCCAACAAGCAAAACAAAGCTTGCCTTAGTTCTACTTAACAAGAGAGCACACAAACATGTTATTCTAGTAGCTCTAAACATCGTTACCTTAGACCAACACCAATTTAATTCATTCATGAGAATCCACAATTACTAAAGCAAGTTCTAAAGCCTTTGCAATGCTGGTATGATCAACATATCCACCACTTGGCTAAACTAGAGGGCATCTATAGGTTCAAACATGTACCCACAATTATTTCTAGCAAAGCTAAACACACATTTTTCTCAAGCACTTTCTATTTACGCAACAAGGAACAAGGCATTCTTGTTTTATTCCACACAAGAAAGATAGTGTACCACATCAATCACAAGTTACTTAATATAGAATAAGGGTGAGAGGAGCATAGCTATGCATAAAGCAACAATCATGAAGATGCATGCTTCGTCCTATTCGTCCTCACAAGATTGCCAACCTAAGGTGGCGATCACGTTCTATGTCGGTGGCATAACACACACTCTCTCGATATATAGCTAGTCGTCTGCTACATTTGACTTACGCATTCGTGGTTAGCGTACCTGCAGAAAATTTTCATTGCAGCCCAACAATCCCCCATATATAGCACAAAATGAAAGCAGAAAAGTAAAATTCTAAGAACTCCCATATACATATACCCCCGTATACGTACATGTAGCACCAAAACTACCCGAATCATCAATCTCCCACAATTAAGTACCTTCATATATACATATGTATAACATGTAAATAATCCAGTAACCAAAACTAGCTCTCCCCTAGACCGAGGGTTGGACGGTCATGCTCTCACAACTCACACTTACCTGAGCGTAGGTGCGACGTTGCATAAAAGTAAACTAGCAACATATATGGCTATTTCATATATGAAGGCTACCTCTAATCTAACACACCGGTAGCATAGTGTGGGAGAGTTATCACACATTCATACCTTGGCCTGGGCATAGATGCATAAATGAAAAACCCCCAAGTTAGTACTTATATAAACCACCTAATAATCCTTATATGGGCATAAGGAAATTGACCACTGGCATACTAGGTTTAGAATTCAGATTTCACAAACCTATATATAGCTATAAGTTGATAAAACTGATTTTATAAAACAAAACCTTTGTTTTAAATACACATATGAAAAGTTTAATGTTGAATCTTGCTCCGATGCTAGCTGTAACGGAACCGTCCAAATTATAAGAGCACAAGTACAAAAACAATCATCCGAGTGATCAAATTCTCGCACTTGAGCCCATATAACTCTGGTAGCCCAATGAAATCATGAGGGATTTCAAATCAACCAACATACAAGCCAAGATTGCAGTGATTCAACATAACAAGTCACATGTTACAACCATTTCACAAGTAATTCAATATACATCGAAGTTCAACATAGTTATTACAACTTAAGTTCAAAAGTAGCGGAAGCAAAGTAATTTGAAATTAACAACACCCTTATACCAAATACATGCTAGTACCAAGGTCGACTTCCAACAAAAGCATTAGAGAGAAGATAACTCAGAAAGATCATGTCCGTGATCACACTCCGCCACTATGACAGGAGGCAACCAAATCTTGTAGTTGTCATGATACATCACAACCTGCAACAAGTGGGGATAAAACCCTAAGTACGACAATGTACTCAGCTAGACTTACCCATCATAAACTAGAAATAAAGTGACACCAAGGATCATGCAAGGCTGATATAAAGTGGGCTAACACTCACCGCGCAGGCCCCTGCCAGGGTCGCACAAGCCACCTTTTGTACAATTCAGGAGTCGCGGGTTCGACTGATGCCGCATCCCCAAGGGCAACGCTCTGCTAGATAATAGGGACTCTAACCCCCCCTTGGTCTCATGCCAATGTCCCCAAGCACATCCTTACTACCTCCAAGATGCGACCTACCATTCGATTCCTGGCTTGAACTGCATTACTCGGCTTCACGGTCGGAACGACTTATCTGGCCAACTAAGTGTTAGACTGCGTTCAACATGACTGAAGGACATACAGCGAATCAGTCCTTAAACGACTCAAACGAGGATAGATCCACACCCAAGACCTCCATGCCTTATTGCTTCACTATCGTCATCCCGCCCGGTCTCATTTTATTTTATTAACACATGGTTCTTTTCCACGATAGCAAATATAGCCAACCGTGCCATATATGAATATCCCTACATCGCGCAGGTGACAAGAAATCACCTGACTTCTACCGCTTAAAGCAGGGCTAAGCATCTACTCGATCCTAGTCTATGTAGGATTCAAGGATTCATATATCTGGACAAGGAATGATATAATGCAGCAAGGGTTTCCAACCAACTCCTATCACTTAATGCAACAATACTTATAACATATATAGAATTAATTGCTTTGAAGGTAGGAGGCTTATAATGCTCCGGGGCTTGCCTGGGATCTGACTCAAGTTAGAGTATGTCAGATGAAACCCGCTTGGCAAGCATCCTCCAATCTGGCACTTGTTCAATCCTTCCATCTTCGGGATGGATCCACCAAACACCGTTTTCGGGTTTGGCTCCAACGCCACATTCTTCACACGTTTTAGCTAGTGTACCTAAATGAGGTGCAACAATGCATATGTATGAATACATAGAAATGCAATAACAAAGTAATCATGCAAGCATATCAATCAAGAAACAAGTCTCACAAGATCACAAGGTACTAAACCAAGTACCATCAAGGATATGAGACACACTTCCACACCCTAGCATGGCAAAGTTAATCAAAGCACTAGAACAAGAATCTCCTTCTTTCTGGACATACATGCAGTAGCTGAGTAAATCAATCATAACTGGAGATCCAAAAATCCAAATGACTTGCAAGAAGGCATTCTAGAAAGCTTAATACATTTTGTACAATTTATTTAATATTAACTAAGTCTGATTCCCAAGTTTAATATGTTGAAAAGGTAAAACTACAGAATTTGGTCTGATCCATTTAGGTCGAAAAGGTAAAACACCGTTTGCTAAATAAATTATTTTAATACATTTCTTAATTTACATAGATAATTAGGTGGAATTAGGAACACCTATCAAAAGTGTACCATAAATGCTACCAACATTACAGTGGCCTACACATTCTCCCAAAAGTCTACTATCCAAATTTCAAACCATTTGGACATGTATATCAACCTCTATGAAAAAGACAAATAGCTATTGCAATAAATCATGTGAGAGCAAGTTAAACTTAAAAATCAATATTTTCTATTAACACATGGCCATAGTATGAGTCAACATGATAGAGCAACATCATACTAAGGTAATGGAACAATATTTTCTATTTTATCATTTATATATTATTTATAAGCTATTTATCAAGCCGTAAACAAGTTAAATCAATAACTTGATCATATAGTAAGCAATGACCATGAAATTTATACCACAGTACATCCATAGCATAACAAGACTACCATAAAATTTTCACATCATTGGGAGCATCACAACTCAAGATAAAAAATTGACAAGCAATATAATGTAGATTTCCTCATTTATCAAGGTCAAATCAAAACCTTAATAAAACAGTGAACAACTAGTGTGTTTAATATTTTTCCTAGCAAGTAAATGTCATCATAAAATTAACAAAACAAGATTCACTATTTTTGGAGTTCTAAAACTCAAGATATGGCTCTGGTCAAGTTTATAAGCATTTTTAGAGCATTTTTAAAGCTTAAATAACAACATCAGAAAACATCTACAAACATGTAATATTTTATGACTCTACTGCATAGATCTATTCTCAAGGTTTCCAAAAAGTACACATTTGCTATTTTTGGATTTTCCTAGTAGGAGATATGGAATTTAAAATATTTAACACCAAATTGAAATTCAAAATCAGAATTAAAACAACCCTAACTTAATTTGCTAGGTGCACCCGAATCAGTACCCATCTGCGCCACTCATAATGCTGACATGCGGGACCTGCTGCCCGGTTGGGCCCACCTGTCATTCACAGTGAGAGACAGAGAGAGACAGGAGGCCTTCTTCGTCTTCCGTTCGCCGGGAAACAGAGGAGGCGGCGGCCGACCGTTCTCCGGCGATGGAGTCACCGGCGGCGGTGGCTAAGGGTAGCACGAGTACCCACGTGATTACCCGCACCCATTGGTGGGCTCTGTGCAGCCTGAGGCGGACCACAGCGACCCGGCCATGGCAGTAGGTGCCTTGCTGGCCGGTGCTCCGGCGGCGGCCACCTGCGGGGGCGAAGCCGGTGATGCGAGGAGTCCAGGAGAGCTGGCGTGATGTGAGCAACTCGATGGTGTGGTCGGCTTGGTGAGGGAAGGTCGGAGGAGACCGGACAATGGTGGCCATGGAGCTCGATCGGTCGGCCATGGCGGCGGCATGCTCCGGTGACGAAGGAAGGTGGGGAAAAAAGGCGCTCTAGGCTTGCGGGAATGTGGAGAAGGCTCTGGCAGTGGCGATTTGGCGCGCGGTGGTTGCTAGCAGTGGGACAGCAATGGCTGAGCTTGAGCTCGCGGTGGCCATCCGTGGCGGCAGTGGCCACAGAGGAGCGCTCAAGCGAGGGAGAGAGCAGAGGAGGAGGGCGAGCAATGGTGAGCACAGAACGTCTAGGAGCGGCTCAGTGTCCATGACGCGCGAGGAGGATGCAGGGCACACGACAAGGAGTTGGGGCACAGAGTCGGGCATGGTCGCCACGCAGAGGAGGACGTGTCGGCCGTTCACGCATTGTCTCGAGCACGTGGTCTGCGTGAATCAGTCCAACTTGGAGGCCATGTTCGGGCCAGCTATGGGCCGAACTGGGCTATGGGCCTAAAAGCAAAGTTGTAGCCCATACCACGCTCTACATTTTCTATTTAAAGGTCATGGTCATTAGGGCAATAGATTAGCAAATAATTACCTCTCAAATTGCGACTGTCAATGACTAATCAAACCTTCATTTGAGCTCCATTTAGTTAGTCAAGAGGGGTCCAATCAATGCCAACCTTTTCCTAGACCTTCCCCATATGGTTAGCTGCAACTTTTATTAAAGGGTCCAACCCAGTTGCTTAGCAAAAACTCGAGAACATGGGATGCCAATGTCGAAGACACTGAAATCGTGGTTTTAAAATTGCTAAGTGTTGGAAACAGTCCAAATTGTGACTTATGGGCCCTTTTTGAGCATGTTCCATACATTTTCATGACTTTACTCTTAAATAAAGTTTGTTCCTCATAAAATTCTCTACAACTTTGTAAAAGGGTGCACAGTCACACAAAGCTTCTAGGTCACACTTTTGAAATGGTCAAACAAAAGCATTCCAAGTTCCATACATGGTCAACCATCACTTATAAGCACAATTAGGCAAAATGATCAACATGAACATTGTTCCATTATGTGTCCTCAGTGTAGTTAAGGTGTTGTAGAGTCTAACCAGGTCCACCATGCATAGGTTACATAAGGATCTAGGTCTCATATGCATTGAAACATAGGAATCACTACATTTGAAATGCTTGTTTCAAAGCTCTATTTCACTTATTTCATAGTGTTGTCGCAAGGTACATGCTACACATGTTTCACTAGGTTTCTCCACATGTGTCCTAGATGTGTTGCACATGTTGCATTTATATGTTGCATAAACACTAGTTCACATGGAATGTAAAACATGTTTCCTAGTTTCCGAAGTATGTTTCAGTTATAATCCAAACATGCATATAATTTATCATTTCATGTGACTTTTTGATTCCAAACTCCATCAAACTTTTCCCAGGGATGAATATAGATAGGTACTAAGGTGAGACACATGAATATATTGTAATAACACTACCCAAGCATATATTTTGAAAAAGGGCCTATATGTAAAGCAATGGTGCAACCTCCAACTTTAAGTTAGGCTCCTCTCCATAGGTTGACCTTGACATCATCATCTCCACTTAATCTATCATATTTGAGCTCAAACCCATTGCTTAGTGAGGGACAAACACCTAGGGTGTTACAGACGCTACCTTCACATAGCTAAAAAGTTCCTTACCTCTCCTCGAGAAACTTACTGCTCCTCAGAAAGACGATGTCCTTTTCCTCTATGTTGCGGCCACTGATCGCGAGGCCTCTATAGTCATCGTGGTCGAGCATGAGGAACCTAGCCATGTTTACAAAGTCTAGCGCCCTGTTTACTTCATCAGTGAGGTACTCAATGTGTCCAAATCCAGGTACCCTAAAATTCAGAAGCTGATCTACGCCATCCAGATTACATTTCGAAAGTTAAAACATTACTTTGACGGATATCGGGTGGTGGTCAAGACCAGTTTTCTGCTTGGGGACATTGTAACACCCCAAGTGTTTGGCTCCCATATTTGCATTGCATTTCATAAGCATGAGCATCTTTCATCCCATCCATGTCTTTGTTTTGCTTGCAACATGAGTATGCAACATACTCCATTAAGTTTGTTTCATAATTGTTAGCTTATGAAATGTAGTGGTGCAACATGTAGATGTAACATGGGTGTCTCATACTTTGAAACATGATAATGTTGTTATTATACAATGACAAGTTTAATTGTTGCAACGAGGGCTTGAAACCTATGCAACATGGTAGTGCAACATTTTCGTGGGAAATGTTTGTTTTGCTTGTTTCAACTTATGTGACATTTGAAATTGTGTGTAACCAATGAGTATAGTGGTTAATTATGTCCTATAATACCTTAATCACACTAAGGATCATTGGTGGAACCATGTTCATGTTGACCAAAATGACCAAATTGCCCTCCTAAGTGTTGTTGACCAAGTCTTGACCCTAGAAATGCTTTAGATCGACTATTTGAAAAGTCTAACCTAGAAGTCTTGCATGGATGTGCACCCTTAATCAAAGTTGTAGAGAATTTTATAGGGAACAAAAGTTTCAATATGGCCATCTCATGAAAATGGCTAGAACAACCCAAAAGGGGCCCACAAGTCAGTGGAAGTAGTTGTTTTGGGACTTAGCAAAATTTGGTTAAGTCAAATACTAAAACCGTTTCAAAGTCCCCACATTGGGAGGCTTGTAACTCTCAAACCATGCCGAACTAGCTCGAGCTTGTATTGATAAAATTGTAGATCCCATATCCATCTCTAACTTTGATGTTCATAGTTTTCGCTAAATCGGTTTAGTTTGGGAGATCTGGGGCATCAAAGTACGACTATTAGACATCGTGTTCAGCTTCGATTCAGAGGACTTTAGTCCTTCAGTGGTCGACCAGCCTCAGGCCATTGCTGCCACGTGGACGCACCATGGCGGCCGTATGCCAAGCATGGCCCCACTAGTCAGGTCACGAGTGGCCTCAAGTCTCCACGGCATGCTGCTACTGCTTCCGTTCCTTCCTCCCTCCTCGCTCTCCCTCCTAGCAGAGAAACCAAGCTGCCATTGCCGCCCTCACTCTAGTGAGCTCGCACGCGCTCACCACCGCACCACCGCGTCTCAAATCCGGCCAACAGCTTCGCCTTGAACCCCTCTACCTCCTACACTTCTTGCTTGAGTCAATCGTGTGAAGGTAAAGGCACATTGCCAATCTTTCCCCTGCTCGGAGCTCACCGGCGCACCGCCGCCCTCACGGTCCTCCATGGCCAGCGCTACTGAGCACTCTTCCCTCTCATCTGGCTCTTGTTTTGCCTTCCACTTACCGTCTTGATGCTTCCGTGATGACATTACCGGGCAAGGTGCTCCCAGCACGTCAGAACATGGTAGCGCACCATCGCGCCATGGCCGCCATTGGTGCTCACACACAGTCATGCTCCTCCACTTCACCTCGGCTCTCAATAGTAGCCTCGTTAGGTCCGCCATGACTCTGGGGAGTTGATGCGCACCTCAACTGGCCATCTAGTGGTCAGAGTTCAATGGCGCACCACCGCGCGTCACCGCCGAGCCACCATGCGCTACGATGAGTCTGCTCCCGTAGCTTCGCCCCTCATTTCCCTTGCTCCACCAGTGCATTTTTGGGTGCTGACCGTGATGGTGCCATCGGCCTCGCTGAAATCACCACCGACGGTGAGCTCCGGCCATCACCGTTCCTCCCATGTCTTTTCTCTCTCTGCCTTGTGAGCCCGGCCTGTCAGCCACGCGCGGGCGGGAATTCGATGCGGGCCTCGCGTTGTGTGGGCCGCGCTGGTGATAGTTGGGCCGGCCCAATAGCGGTTAGGATTTCATTTTTGTTTTTATTTTCTTTTATCTTTTCACAGATTTGGATGCTACTTTGTAAAATCCATATCTCAAGTTGTGTAGATCCAAATGAGGTGATTCCAATTGTGTTTGGTTCTATATAGAGTGTAGTATTCAGTAAAAATATAAAATGTATATGTGTTATTCAAATTCTGGAAGCATTAAATAGAAACTAAAAAGGTGTTTTAAAATAGATGCAAACTTGTTAATTTAATAACTTGAGTTCTAGTGCTCCAAAAATTATGAAATTTGGTGAGTGTGCTGTTCTATATACATGCTAGCTCTGGTAAAAATTTGGATGCTTTTGCTTGAGTAGTTTTTAAGATATGCCTTTCTCTTTTTTATATTAGGAGGTACTTGCATGAATGTTCATAATTTTCCTACATTTCCTTTGATCATGAAATTTTGTGGAGATTGTCCTGGTACCTTAGGATTGCTAATAAAAATATTGTTTCTTTTGTTTGACACTTTTCAATAGGATTTCTTAATTATGAAAAAATCAGCCTTGATGGCTTGTGAATTTTATGACGAGAGTTCCTATGTGTAACTGTGGCGCAAATGTTTACAGTAGCCTCTTGGTAGTGTATAGAGTCTCTTATAATTTTTGTAGAATTTTCTGAGTAGTTTGCATAGAGGTTTATTTTCTCACTTAACTATTTAATTAAAATAAGAAAGGGACTAAAATATATGACTTGGGTTGACATACCTTACTTTCTGGTGGTTTTATGTCATGTGTGAACTATTAGTGCCATTGGTTTGGTCATAAGGGTTGTTTGACACATGAGTAAATATTTAATTTTCACATTTCTAGGTTATCTGGACAGCTGGTAGCATTTCTGGGTTTATACCTTGCTAAAGGTGTTTGCTGAGAATCTTGTGAATACCAAGGTTGTATTAAAATTCTTAAACTAGTCTTTGTCAAAATTTGGTGGCATTTGGCCGAGTAGTTTAGGAGTTATAGCTGTTTGAAGTTGCTGACTAGAAATGGCTGCTCTCTGTTTGGAGAGGATAGATTTCTGGAACTTTAAGATTTTGACTAAGTAAACTTGGGAATCGAGTCTTGAGGTCTAAAAATTAATTGTAGAGGATTTTATAAGCTTTCCAAATTGTCTAATATCATATCATTTGGATTTATAAATCTCTAGTTATGGTTAAAATATTTAACTGCTATCCAGATTGGTGTTGTGCTATATTGTGCTTGGGTTTGTGTGAGCCTAAGTGATGCTGCTCTTGTTAATTGTTTAGGTGCTAGGTCCTTAACTGAGGAAGAGCAATTGTACATTAGGTTATGTAGACTTGGTAAGTACTTTTCTACTGGAGAAGAAATTTGCATGTCTTGTTAAAGTGAATTGAATAGAGTGTAAATTGTTGCTGCAGTTTGCATTGCATTCACCGAGCATGTTGCATTCATTCTTATGCATACATGAGATTTATCTTGTGCATCCATGCAATAGGTGTGCTAGAGGGGGTGATGCTTTTGGAGTTCAAGGGAGCACTTCAGGAGGAGTAGGAGCTGTCGGAGGAGCCCGAGGTGCCAAGCGGCGAAGGAGTTCCCGAAGAAGAGCTACCTGAGTGCCCGGACCATCGCTCTTCGTCTTTTATGAAAGGCAAGCCCCGGTGCATGCTGACCCAACTTTTATATATATATCATTGAGTACTTTTACTTATTTATTGCATTAAGTTGAGGAGTTGAGTGAAAACACTTGCTGCATTATATCTATCCTTGTCTAGATATCAAACTTGAATCCCAATTAAAGTTTAGGCACGTGTTATTGCTTAGTCCTGCTTAGTGCGGTAGAAGTCCGGTGATTTCCTATCATCCGTCAGCTTTAGGTTGAAGTGGGTCACGGTCGGCTATATTTTCTATCATGGAAAAGAACCATGCTGAAAAATTAATTGAGACCGGACGGGAGTTTGATAGTGCAGCCGCAAGACACTTCACGTCTTGGGTGCGAAGCTATGCCCGTCTGAGTCATTTAAGGACCGATCGTTGTACGTCCTTGAGTCGTGTTGAATGCAGTCTAATACTTAGTTGGCCGGATAAACCGTTCTGACCATGAAGCCGAGTAATATAGTTCAGGCCAGGAATCGGGGGGTCAAGTGCGCATCTTGGAGGAAGTAAGGATGTGCTTGGAGACATTGACATAAGACCAAGGGTGGTTAAAGTCCCTATCACCTGGCAGAGTGTTGCCCTTGGGGATGCGGCATCAGTCAAACCCGCGCTTTCCTGAACAGTACCAAATGAGACTTGTGTGACCCTGGCATGGGTCTGTGCTATTCATGTTAGAAATACCCCTCCAACTGGATAGGAACTCCATTTGAATCACCGTTGCTCCCGGTTAGTGAGCACTTGACTTGAGCAGCGGCAATGTAGATTCAATTAATTGAACGGATGGTTAATTGGATGATGAATTACATATTGCCTCAAATTTATACCTACTATGGTTATTATTGTTTGCTTAAATAATCAGATGATTGCTTAGAACAGGTGCTAAGATAGATGACATGTTAATGCTAAAAGTCACTGCTAGCACATGTTAAAATATTTAATATTACTTATGCATTTCGACAAATAAACTATCAGCCAGCTCCACTTGAGAAAAACCTTGCATGATCCTTGGTGTCTTTTATTTCTGTTTTGATGGGTAAGTCTAGCTGAGTACATTCTCGTACTTAGGGTTTATTCCCTCCTATTGCAGGTGACATGCTTTATCAGGGCTTCTGCAAGAACTGCCTCCACCCGGTGGGTGACGAGGACTAGATCACTCGGGCATGATCGTCTTTTAGTCTACTTCCCTTAATGCTTTTGCGGGATGGTGATCTATGAGACTGGCAATCATACTTGAACTAAGTGTGTGTTTACTTTATGCTTCCGCTACTTTCCAAACCTGGTTTGTAATAATTGCGACTTCGTGGCGTTGTAAACTTTTATTTAAGTACTTGTGAAATGTAACGTGTGATGCGTTATGTTGAATGATGTGATCCTGGTTGTAAGCGAGTTGGTTTGAAATCCTTTGTGGTTTCGATTGACTACCTGGATTATATGGGCTCAAGTTCAAAATTTTGACCATTTTGGGCGCTTGTTTTTGTACTTGTGCTCTTATAATTTGGACGATCCTGTTACAGCTAGCATCGGAGCAGAATTCAACACTAAACACATTATACGGGTATTTAAAAACAAAAGCTTTTGTTTGCAAAAAGTGTTTTCAACTTACAAAACATACAAGTGTTAAAAATCTAAAATTATTTCTATAGTATGCTAGTGATCACATCCCTTAGCCCAAATAAGGACTCTTAGGTGGCTTATTAGGTACTAACTTGGGGGTCTTGTTTGTTTCTGTTTCGTCATCCATACGGCGTGATATTGAATGGATGTCATCCGCTTGGGTGGTAATGTATGGATCAAACACCTCGATGATCTGGTAAGTGTGAGTTGTGAGATCATGACTGTCCAACCGTCAGTCTAGGAGAGAGTAGTTGTGGTTACTCACATACTTACATGTTTGATCATGTAATTATGAGAGTACTTAATTATGGGTATATCTGTCGGGTAGCTTTGATACTGAAATATATACGTCAAGGGATGTGTATATGGAAAGTATTTAGTTTACTGCTTACTTTGCGTGCTTATTGGGAAACTGTTGGACTGAAATGAAATTTTCTGCAGGTACACTAACAGCGCAAACGAGTAGACCGATAGTTTCGCCTATGTGAGAGAGCGTATATATGCCACCACCTAGCGTTAGAAGTTTAAAATTCTACTAGGGTGAGAGGACATATGGAACGTGCATGCATCATATTTATTCATGTCATACATATCATATTACTCCCTCCTTAAAATTTGATTGTCCTGACTAAATTAAATTCCGTATCCCCTAAAATATCCTCAGCTTAAGTTATACCCTATTTCTACAGATGGCTCGCACTAGGACTACCACTCGCAAGTCCACTGGAGGCAGGGTTCCTCGGCATCAGTTAGCTACACGTGAGCCCCGTCCTGAGCCTACTGTGGAGGAAAGGCTGAGGGCGGAATTGGCTGAGGTGACTATTGAGAGAAATGCGGCCCAACAACATCTAGAGCAAGTGACACATGAAAGAGATCAGGAAACAGTTACGGTTCAGAGGTTGACAGTTGCTCATCGCAACTGAGAGCGCATGCTGGTCCACATGTTGAACCAGCGGAATGAAGCCTAGCACGAAGAGAATATTCTAAGAGCTCGGTAGGTGGAGCTTGAGCAACAGTTAGCAGCTGCAGAAGAATACAATGACAACCTTCATGAGGAAGTGCACTTGCTAAAGAATTAGCTCAATCCTCTTCTCCCTCATGACAATGACGATGATGAGGAGATGGGCTCGGGTGTCATCATGGCTGAAGGTGATGACGACATTAAGATCACTAGGCCAGAGGATGTTCCACCTGAAGAAGAAGAAGAAGATGAATAGTTAGAGCCTGTTAGTGATGAAGACGAGGAGCTAGAGCCTGCTAGTGATGAAGACGGCAGGGAGATCTTTGACACTGACTCGGAGGATGATGCTTAGTTTAGCTTATCGCATAGCTACTGCGCTAGAGTTATCTTTTGTTGCCTTCCATGTGTGGGAGAGTGGCTTTGTAATAAATTGACCTTTGGGATGTAACATCGAACCCTATGTTATCCTTGATGTTTGTTTAAACAAGCTGAATTTCAGTCACGGGGGATTTCTCATTGTGTTGTGTTCGGTGATGGTATCACGATTAGTACTCTTCGGTGCTGTGACGAAACCGAGGGCCTCCTATGGCGCGCGACATAAGGTTATGCTGCTTGGCACGCACTGGTATCAAGGTGGCTAGTCATGATCCATCATGGAACTGCACCGATGTGTTGTCTTCTCATGATCATTTCCTTGGATATCTTTCCTAATTGTCGAAAGGTCTTATATCGAATCAGGACACCTTTGTTATGTAAGGTTGGAACCTCTATGGTTTGGATGTAACCTGTCAGATCCATTTGTGCTCCATGTATGTGAGCCTTTAATAAATTCCACCTGTGTGTCGGTAAACCTTGTTATTGATAAGTACGTTGCATGAATGCATCAATTGATGCGCTTGATGAGGTTGTGTGGTTGTGATGAATTATTGTGCCTCTATTTGTTATGTGAATTCATTTCCTCCAATGAAATCAGTCTGGCATAATTACATAATTCATCTACAAATTTTCCCACATCGCCAGTGCTCATTGGCTATGCATTTTGCAGATGGCATATAATCTTCGACATGGTCGTGGCGCTGAGGATGAGGAACAACCACCACCACCTCCGCCACCACCCACCACGGCAGAACTAAGGCAGACGGTGGTTGAAGGTCAGCGCCTGTTAGCAGACGCTATGCGCCAGCTAGTCAACCGAGATGCTCGACATGGTCGTTAGGGATCGGAGCCTAACCAGTTCAGTGATTTCAAGGACTTTCTTGACACCAAACCCCCGCTCTTTAAGGAGGCAGAGGAACCTCTGTAAGCTGATGAGTGGTTAAATACCATTAAGCAAAAGTTCCATCTGCTTCGTCTGATCGATGAGCTGAAGACCGAGTATGCTTCCCACCAATTGCAAGGTCCAGCTAGTATTTAGTGGAGTCATTACCGCTCTACGCTGCCCCCTAATATCCCGATCACTTTGGACCAGTTCAAGGCAGATTTCCGTGGGAATTATATTCCTTCGGGTTTGATGGCAATGAAGCACACTGAGTTTATAAAGTTAACTCAAGGCAATAAGAGTTTGACTGAATACTTGCAAGCTTTCAATAACCTTGCAAGGTATGCAACTGAGTTTGTCGATACAGATGCAGAGAAGATTGCTAGTTTCAAGTGTGGCCTCAGTCCAAAGTTGATGAAGACATGGGTACTAGCAAGTGTACCACTTTTAACAAATTTATCAGTGATGCCCTAACCCAAGAGAACAACAATTCTGTCTATGCTGCTTCTAAGAGCCACAAGAGGGCCTTTGAGGTGGGTGTTTCACAGTCTTGAGCTCCAGTTGCACTGAGGGCTCCTTCTCGTCGTCCTGCAATGGGTGCTAAATTCCATCCCCCGCAAAAGAAGGCTCCAATCAAGACTGGGTTTCATAAGGCTTATACAGTTTCTCTTCCTAAAGGTACTTCTAGCCAAGGCAGCTCTAGTGTTCCTCCAAGTAACATGCCTTGCTGGAACTGCAATAAGCTAGGTCACTGGGCTAGGAATTGTCCTTATCCTAAGGAGAATGCAAATCAAGGTGGCCATCAGGGGCAAGTTCATTATACTAGTATTGAAGAAATTCCATCTAGTGAGGTAATCACTGCCGGTAAGTTCCTACTTGACCAACACTCTGCAGTGGTGCTATTTGATTCGGGTGCTTCACATTCATTTATCAGTTCTATGTTTGCATCAAACTTTCCACACAAATTACATACTGTGGAAGTGGGGGTTATTACATTAGAGCTGCGAGTGATAATATTCCCACAAATCAAGTAGATAGTGATGTAGAATTTGAAATAGAAGGGCACAAGTACTTGATTAACTTAGTGGTTTTACCTAGACTGGGCATAGATGTCATTTTGGGCATGAATTGGATGAGCCAGAATGGGGTGCTCATTTATACATCAACCTGGGTAGTTATGCTTAGTGATCCTACTGATCAGAAAAGGTTTTCTAGTGCAACTTCCCTGGAAAATTGATCTCTCAGGTGAAGTTCATGCGGTGCAAGTGAAGTCAATAGCGGATATTCCTGTGGTATGCGAGTTTCCTGATGTCTTTCCCGATGATTTGCTAGGATTGCCACCGGATCAGGTTGTGGAGTTTAAAATAGAGCTGTTGCCTGGCACAGCACCAATCTCTAGAAGACCCTATAGGATGCCTCCAAATGAACTAGCTGAACTTATGGTCCAGTTGAATGAACTTTTGAAGAAGGGGATGATTCATCCTAGTTTGTCTTCATGGGGTTGTCCTACTATCTTTGTGAAGAAGAAGGATCAGTCTTTGTGGATGTGTGTAGATTATAGACCTCTGAATGTGGTTACTATCAAGAATAAGTATCCTCTACCCCGCATCAACATCTTGTTTAATCAGTTGTCTAAAGCCAAAGTCTTCTCCAAGATTGATCTAAGATCTAGCTATCATCAAATTAAAATTTGTCCTGAAGATGTTCCAAAAACTGCTTTCTCAACAAGATACAGTCTCTACGAGTATCTTGTTATGTCCTTCGGTTTGACCACGCCCCCGCGCACTTCATGTACTTGATGAATTCGGTGTTCATGCCCGAATTGGACAAGTTCGTGGTGGTATTTATAGATGATATCCTAGTGTATTATGAGAATGAGAAAGATCACGCTGAGCATTTATGGGTAGTCCTCACAAGACTGTGTGAGCACCAACTGTATGCAAAATTCAGCAAGTGTGAGTTCTGGCTTCATGAAGTGTCTTTCCTTGGGCACGTATTATCTGATGGTGGAATTATGGTGGATCCCACCAAGGTGCAAGAAGTAATGGACTAGAAGGCTCCTATCTCGGTTCACAATGTCCGGAGTTTTCTAGGATTGGCTGGTTATTATCATCGCTTCATCCTGGACTTCTCTAAAATAGCCAAGCCAATGACTCGACTGCTGCAAAAAGACACAAGGTTTGTCTGGACTCCTAAGTGTGATGCAGCTTTTCACAAACTGTGAACCCTTCTAACCTTGGCTCCGGTTTTGGCACAACCAGATATCGAGAAACCTTTTGATGTGTATTGTGATACATCAGGCATAGGTTTGGGAGGTGTTCTTATGCAGGAAGGCTGAGTGATTGCTTATATCTCTCGCCAACTTTGGAAACATGAGGTGAATTATCCAATGCATGACTTAGAACTCACTGCAGTTGTTCATGTTTTGAAACTCTAGCGACATTATCTATTGGGCAATATGTGCAATATCTATACTGACCATAAAAGTCTCAAATATATCTTCACCCAACCAGAGTTGAACATGCATCAAAGAAGATGGCTTGAACTGATTAAAGATTATAATCTCTAAGTTCACTATCATCCTGGCAAGGCAAATGTTGTGGCCGATGCTTTAAGCCATTAGTCCCATTATCATTCCTTGGTGGAAAGTGACTTTCATCTATCCAGTCTTCTACACCCAGCAGTCCTACACCACATTACTGTCAGTTGCACTCTCAAGAGTAGAATTATTGAGCTCCAAAAGACAGACCCCGACATATTCCACATCAAGCGTAAGACGAAAGAGCAAGAAACTAAGCATTTTTGAGTAGATGAGGATGGTGTGCTATGGTTTAAGGATAGGTTAGTTGTGCCTAAGGACCGAGAGCTTAGGAATCAGATTATATACAAAGCTCATTCCTCTAAGTTATCCATCCATCCTAGTAGGAGTAAGATGTATCACGATCTGAAGCCATACTATTGGTGGACCAAGATGTGGAAGGAGATAGCTGCATATGTTGCTAGGTGTGATACTTGCTATAGTGTTAAAGCCATGCACATGAAAGCTAGATAACTACAGCCACTTTCTATCCCTGGTTGGAAATGGAAGGATATAAGTATGGATTTAATTATTGGACTCCCTCTCACTATTAAGAATCATAACTCTATTTGGATAATTGTAGACCGTTTAACCAAGTCAGCTCACTTCATACCTGTCCGAGCAGACTATTGTCCTACCGACTATGCTGAGTTGTACTTCAATCAGATAGCCCGACTTCATGGGATTCCTCGTACTATTGTTTATGACCGAGGTCCATAGTTCACTGCTCGCTTTTGGGAGCACTTACATCATCTTTTGGGAACCAAACTAGTGAGAAGCTTCGCTTATCATCCCTAGACATCAAGTCAGATTGAACGAGTTAACCAAATCTTAGAAGATATGTTGAGGGCATGTGTTATTTCATCCAAGGGTTCATGGGAGAAATGGTTGCCCTTAGCTGAGTTTTCATATAATAATAGTTATCAAGAGATCATTAAAATGGCCCCATTCGAAGCATTGTACGGTCGCAAGTCTATAACACCATTGAATTGGGTAGAAGCTAGGGAAAGAAGGTATTATGGTATTGATTTTGTTGAGCAAGCTGAAGAAAAAGTCTGTACCATCAAAATACACATGGTTGCAGGCCAATCTAGATAGAAAAGTTATGCTGATCGCCATAGACCACCGATTGAGTTTGAAGTTAGAGACTTCGTATATCTGAAAGTTTCACCTATGAAGAGTGTAAAACATTTTGGTGTGAAGCAAAAGCTTGCACCGAGATATGTTGGTCCTTTCTAGATCATAGGAAAAAGTGGAGCTGTTGCATATAAGATCCAGTTACCTCCTGAAATGAGTGTCATTTTCAATGTATTCCATGTATCTCAGTTAAAGAAATGTCTTTGGGTTCCTAAAGAGAGTTCCGTTAGGGGATATCAAGCTAGAATCTAATCTGACTTATGAAGAGAAACCAGTTCGTGTGATTGATACTAAAGAACGGGTACCTAGGAGTCGAGTGGTTAAGTGGTATAAAGTAATGTGGAGTAATCAAGGTAGTGAGAGTGATGCTACATGGGAGAGAGAAGATTATTTATGAGAGGGTTATAAGGAATTCTATCAACAATGGTACGCTTTCCAAATCTCGAGACAAGATTTTTATAAGGGGGGAGGGCTATAACACCCTAGGTGTTTGGCTCCCATATTTGCATTGCATTTCATAAGCATGAGCATCTTTCATCCCATCCATGTCTTTGTTTTGCTTGCAATAGGAGTATGTAACATACTCCATTAAGTTTGTTTCATAATTGTTAGCTTATGAAATGTGAGTGGTGCAACATGTAGATGTAACATGGGTGTCTCATATTTTCAAACATGATAATGTTGTTAGTATACCATGAAAAGTTTAATTGTTGCAACGAGGGCTTGAAACCTATGCAACATGGTAGTGCAACATTTTGGTGGGAAATGTTTGTTTTGCTTGTTTCAACTTATGTGACATTTGAAATTGTGTGTAACCAATGAGTACAGTGGTTAATTATGTCCTATAATACCTTAATCACACTTAGGATCATTGGTGGAACCATGTTTATGTCGACCAAAATGACCAAATTGCCCACCTAAGTGTTGTTGACCAAGTCTTGACCCTAGAAATGCTTTAGTTTGACTGTTTGAAAAGTCTAACCTAGAGATCTTGCATGGATGTGCACCCTAATCAAAGTTGTAGAGAATTTTATAGGGAACAAAAGTCTCAATATTGCCATCTCATAAAAATGGCCAGAACAACCTCAAAAGTGGCCCACAAGTCAGTGGAAGTAGCTGTTTTGGGACTTAGCAAAATTTGGTTAAGTCAAATACTGAAACCGTTTCGAAGTACCCACCTTGGGAGACTTGTAACTCTCAAACCATGCCAAACCAGCTTGAGCTTGTATTGACAAAATTGTAGATCCCATATCCATCTCCAACTTTGATGTTCATAGTTTTTGCTAAATCGGTCTTGTTTGGGAGATCTGGGGCATCAAAGTACGGCTATCAGACGTCGTGTTCGGCTTCGATTTAGAGGACTTTAGTCCTTCAGGGGCCGACTGCCCTTAGGCCGTTGCTGGCATGTGGACACGCCGTGGTGGTCGTACACCAGCCGCGGCCCCACTAGTCAGGTCACGAGTGGCCTCAAGTCTCCATGGCACGCTGCTGCTGCTTCCATTCCTTCCTCCCTCCTCGCTCTCCCTCCTAGCGGAGAAACCAAGTTGCCATTGCCGCCCTCACTCCGGCGAGCTCGCACACGCTCACCACCAGACCACCACATCTCAAATCTGGCCAATAGCTCCACCTTGAACCCCTCTACCTCCTACACATCTTGCTTGAGTCAATCGTGCGAAGGTAAAGGTACATTGCCAATCTTTCCCCCGCTCGGAGTTCACCGGCGTGCCGCTGCCCTCACGGTCCTCCGTGGCCAGCGCTTGAAAGGTCTTGATGGCTAGAGGGGGGGTGAATAGCCTATTAAAAATTTCCTATAAAGTGTGCTAAACAAGTTTATCAATATAACAAATAGCGAGATGCGAGTTTTGCTTAGCCTACGGGGTGTTTGCAAGCCACCTATCCAATTCACAATTCTAATATATATGCACTCAACCGCCCAAATCAAACTGAGAAGGAAGCTACAACTAAAACTAGCAAGCTACAAAAAGAGCTACTCTAGCAAAACTATCTAACTAGCAAAGGTAACTAAGAAGGTAATGCGGAGTTGAGTTAGGAGGATATCACCGAGGGGCAAAGTATTGAGCCAACCAATATGATCAACAATAAATATCAAGACAACTGAACATCGGGATCAATCAATCACAATATGAAAG
This sequence comes from Saccharum officinarum, assembly GCA_020631735.1. Lineage (NCBI taxonomy): Eukaryota > Viridiplantae > Streptophyta > Magnoliopsida > Poales > Poaceae > Saccharum > Saccharum officinarum. The sequence continues at coordinate 40,080,826 of CM036175.1, read as the reverse complement.
TGATGACACAAGATTTATCCTGAGGTTCACGTGCTTGCCGGCACGCTAGTCCCCAAACAAATAGAGCCGTTAGGAGCTAGAAGGGGTGCAGATGCACGCGACAGACGCATCTGTCGCTCAACCGATAGACGCACTGTCTAGCGTCTGTTGCTCCTCACGAATGCAACAGACGCGTCCGTCGGACGCCCTCGCCGTTTGCCACATGTACTGACCGTTTGAACGAGACGGTTTTCGCACCTCAAGCAACAGACGTGTACTTCGCAAAAATTTTAGCGTCTGTCGCGACCGATAGACACACCACAGAGAGCTTGTCACGGTGAAAAATCGACAGACGCGTGCGCTGCTCAACCAACAAACGCTGGCCAGCGTCTGTCGCCACCGTGTCGCTGATCCGTGAGCGACATACGTGTTTGTCGCTCGGCCGTGCCCGCGTCTGATGCCCAAGCCCCAAAAACCCTAACTAGGGTATGGCGACAGACGCTGCATAGTAGTGTCTGACGCTCAGGGCAGCAGCGTCTACCGCCCATATCTCAGCGATTTTGCGACGTTTGCTCGATCCGTCTGATTCACCCTTTCACATATGAGCTAGACTAAGTATGTGTATCACTTTAGCACATGTTTTAGCTCGTGAAACATCATGTGACATCACCTCCAAGTCTTGACATCGGCATAAAGGAAAAATAGTCGTTTCAACTCCTCGAAAACGCCTAAATCCCGTCTCGCAAGCTCGATGGGAGGGAGAGAGGACCCCAAACCCTCTCCACCGCTCAAACTCCAACGCCATCACAAATGTGCTAACACCACCAAGTGATCATCATCATGTGCGAGTGTGTTAGCATTTTCACAATCATTTTTCGAGGCGTTATTAGTCTTATCCAAATGCATATGATTATGAAATGCACATCTAGAGGCACTTAGGAGTTCAATAGCCGCGTCATTCCCCTCTTTATAGTACGACTATCTATCCTATAATGTAACCACACCCACTAGGTGTCTTAGTTACTAAAACACAACCCTTAAGCATATACCTTTGCCTTGATCATGTAGGGTTGCATCCAAATCCAAGTGTGGCCATCATGATCACCATGTCCATCTTGCCACCAACCTTGGAATGTATTAATCCTCATATGCTATATACAACTTAGGCATAGGATTAGTACTTAGACATTGTCACTAATTATCAACACCAAACATAGAGCTTTCAGCGCTGCTGAGCACTCTTCCCTCTCATCTGGCTCTTGTTCCACCTTCCACTTCCCATCTTGATGCTTCCGTGATGACGTTACCGGGCAAGGTGCTCCCAGCACGCCGGAACACGGCCACGCACCGTCGTGCCATGGCCGCCATTGGTGCTCGCACGCGGTCACGCTCCTCCACTTTGCCCCCACCCTCAATAGTAGTCTCGTTAGGTCCGCCATGGCTCTAGGGAGCTGATGCGCACCTCAGCTGGCCATCTAGTGGTCGGAGTTCACCGGTGCACCACTGCGCGTCACCGCCAAGCCACCATGCGTGATGGTGAGTTTGCTCCCGTAGCTCCACCCCTCATTTCCCTTGGTCCACTGGTGCGGTTTTGGGTGCTGACCGTGATGGTGTTGTCGGCCTTGCCGGAATCTTCACTGACGGTGAGCTCTGGTCATCGCCGTTCCTCCCCTGTCTTTTCACTCTCTGCCTTGCGGGCCTAGCCTATCAGCCATGCGCAGGCGGGAATCCGACATGGGCCGCGCGCTGTGTGGGCCGCGCTGGCGATAGTTGGGCCGGCCCAGTAGCAGTTAGGTTTTCGTTTTTGTTTTTATTTTCTTTTATCTTTTCACAGATTTGGATGCTACTTTGTAAAATCGATATCTCAAGTTGTGTAGATCCAAATGAGGTGATTCCAATTGTGTTTGGTTCTATATAAAGTGTAGTATTTAGTAAAAATATAAAATGTATATGTGTTATTCAAATTCTGGAAGCATTAAATAGAAACTAAAAAGGTGTTTTAAAATAGATGCAAACTTGTTAATTTTATAACTTGAGTTCTGTTGCTCCAAAAATTATGAAATTTGGTGAGTGTTCTGATCTAGATACATGCTAGCTCTAGTAAAAATTTGGATGCTTTTGCTTGAGTAGTTTTCAAGATATGCCTTTCTCTTTTTATATTAGGAGGTACTTGCATGAATTTTCATAAATTTTCTACATGTCCTTTGATCATGAAATTTTGTGCAGATTGTCCTGGTATCTTAGGATTGCTATGAAAAATATTGTTTCTGTTGTTTGACACTTTTCAATAGGATTTCTTAATTATCCAAAAATCAGCCTTGATGGATTGTGAATTTTGTGTGGGGAGTTCCTATGTGTAACTGTGGCTCACATTTTTATAGTAGCCTCCTGGGAGTGTATAGAGTCTCCTATAATTTTTGTAGAATTTTGTGAGCAGTTTGCATAGAGGTTTATTTTCTCACTTAACTATTTAATTAAATTAAGAAATGGACTAAAATAAATGACTTGGGCTGACATACCTTACTTTCTGGTGGTTTTATGTCATGTGTGAACTAGTAGTGCTATTGGTTTGGTCATAAGGGTAGTTTGACACATGAGTAAATATTTAATTTTTACATTTCTAGGTTATCTGGACAGCTGGTAGCATTTCTGGGTTTAGACCTTGATAAATGTGTTTGCTGGGAATCTTGTGAATACCAAAGTTGTAGTAAACTTCTTAAACTAGTTTGTATCAAAATGTGGTGGTATTTGGCCCAGTAGTTTAGGAGTTATAGCTGTTTAAAGTTGCTGACCAGAAATGACTGCTCTCTGTTTGGAGAGGACAGATTTCTGGAACTTTAAGATTTCGACTAAGTAAACTTGGGAATCAAGTCTTCAGATCTAAAAATTAATTGTATAGCATTTTATAAGCTTTCCAGATTGTCTTATATCATACCATTTGGATTTATGAATCTCCAGTTATGGTTAAAATACTTAGCTGCTGTCCAGATTGATGTTGTGCTATATTGTGCTTGGGGTTGTGTGAGCCTAAGTGATGCTGCTCTTGTTAATTGTTTAGGTGCTAGGTCCTTCACGGAGGAAGAGCAATTGTACATTAGGTTGTGTAGACTTGGTAAGTACTTCTCTACTGGAGAAGAAATTTGCATGTCATGTTAAACTGAATTGAATAGAGTGTAAACTGTTATTGCAGTTTGTATTGCATTCATCGAGCATGTTGCATTCATTCTTATGCATACATGAGATTTATCTTGTGCATCCATGCAATAGGTGTGTCAAAGGGGGTGACCCTTCTGGAGTTTGAGGGAGCACTTCAGGACGAGCAGGAGTAGCCGGAGGAGCACGAGGTGCCAAGCAGCGAAGGAGTTCCCGAAGAAGAGCTACCTGAGTGCCCGGACCATCGCCCTTCATCTTTTCTGAAAGGCAAGCCCGGTGCATGCTGACACAACTTTTATATATATACCATTGAGTACTTTTACTTGTTTATTGCATTAAGTTGTAGGAGTTGAGTGAAAACACTTGCTACAATATATCTATCCTTGTCCAGATATCGAACTTGAATCCCAATTAAAGTTTAGGCACGTGTTATTGCTTAGTCCTGCTTAGTGCGGTAGAAGTCAGGTGATTTCCTATCATTCATGAGCTTTAGGTTGAAGTGGGTCACGATCAGCTATATTTGCTATCGTGAAAAAGAACCATGCTGAAAAATGAATTCAGACTAGGCGGGAGTTCGATATTGCAGCCGCAAGACACTTCATGTCTTGGGTGCGAAGCTATGCCTGTCTGAGTCATTTAAGGACCGATCGCTGTACGTCCTTGAGTCATGTTGAATGCAGTCTAACACTTAGTTAGCTGGATAAGCCGTTCCGACCATGAAGCTGAGTAATACAGTTCATGCCAGGAATCGGGGGGTCAAGTGCGCATCTTGGAGGAAGTAAGGATGTGCTTGGGGACATTGGCGTAAGACCAAGGGGGGTTAAAGTCCCTATCACATGGTAGAGTGTTGCCCTTGGGGATGCGGCATCAGTCGAACCCATGCTTTCCTGAACTATACCAAAGGTGACTTGTGCGACCCTAGCACGGGCCTGCGTGGTTTGTGTTAGAAATACCCCTCCAGCTGGATAGGAACTCGATTTGAATCGTCGTCGCTCCCAGTTAGTGAGCACTTGACTTGAGCAGCGGCAACATAGATTCAATTAATTGAATGGATGGTTAATTGGATGATGAATTACATATTGCCTCAAATTTATACCTGCTATGGTTATTATTGTTTGCTTAAATAATCAGATGATTGCTTAGAACAGGTGCTAAGATAGATGACAGGTTAATGCTAAAAGTCACTGCTAGCACAGGTTAAATGATTTACTATTACTTATGCATTTCTGCAAATAAACTATTAGCCAACTCCACTTGAGAACTGCAAGTGTGTGTTTACTTTATGCTTCCGCTACTTTCCAAACCTGGTTTGTAATAATTGCGACTCCGTGGTGTTTTAAACTTTTATTTAAGTACTTGTGATGCGTTATGTTGAATGATGCGATCCTGGTTGTAAGCTAGTTGGCTTGAAATCCTTCATGGTTTCGATTGACTGCCAGGATTATATGGGCTCAAGTTCGAAAACTTGAGCATTTTGAACACTTGTTTTTGTACTTGTGCTCTTATAATTTGGACGGTTCTGTTACAGACATCATCAGGAACAAGGATGCTAACGGACGCATTGTCAAATGGGTGATGGAATTATGCCCCTACTCCCTGGAGTTCCAGAGCCGTATGACTATTAATTCCTAGTCCCTAGTCGATTTTATAGTTGAATGGACAAACTTAAGCACACCTCCCAATCAGGGGATACCCGAATACTAGAAGATGTATTTTGATGGTTCCCTCAACATAGATGGCATAGGAGCAGGCATGCTCTTCATTTCACCAAATAAAGACAAACTATGCTACATCCTCAGGCTTTATTTCCCTTCATCTAATAATACTGCAGAATACAAAGCCTGCCTCCATGGCATACGGATTGCAGTCGAGCTTGGTGTCAAGCGCCTGTATGTCTATGGCGACTCGACTCTAGTCATAAAGTAGCTTAATAAAGACTGGGACATGACTAGCGAGAAGATGGATGCTTATTGCAAGGAAATCAGAAAGTTGGAAGGCAAGTTCTACGGCATTGAATACTCGCATGTGGTCCAGGATAAAAACAAAGCAGCCGATGAGTTGTCTAAGTTAGGGTCATCCTGAGCCAAATTCCACATGGCGTGTTCGTCTAAGATCTTGTCAACCCATCAATCAAGGAAGAAGAAGATCACGTGGTTGAGAAGCCCCCAGACCAGCAACTGGTGGCTATGGTTCCTTCTCCGATCACTATGGAACCCTCTCCGACCACACATACTTCGCCTTTGATCATTGATAATAGTGACTGGAGGGTACCCTTTATCAAGTATCTACAGGATGGAACTAGTTATACTGACCGAATAGAGAATGAGCTCCTTAAACGCCGTAGTAAATAGTATATACTGGTCGATGGCATCTTCATGCACAAGAATGCAAAGGAAGAAGTCTTGATGAAGTGCATCACTCAAGAGGCAGGCATTAAACTGCTCAAAGAAATTCACAGTGGCACCTGCGGCAATCACGCTGCCTCTCGAACCCTGGTTGGTAAAACTTTCTGAGCAGGATTCTACTGGTCGTCCGTCGTAGCCGATGTAGAGAAGCTGGCACGCCATTGTGATGGGTGTCAGTTTTTCATGAAGCTCATACATGTACCAGCACATGAGATCTAGACTATACTAGCCTCCTGGCCCTTTGCGTGTTAGGGACTGGATATGACTAGGCCCTTTAAGCCGGCCCCTGGAAATTTCAAATGCGTTTTCGTGATGATCGACAAGTTCTCCAAGTGGATTGAGTACTTGCCTTTGACCAAGGCATCCTCAAAAAAAAGCGATCAAATTCCTCAACCAGATCATACACCATTTTGGCCTCCCCAACAGCATCATCACAGATCTAGGGACTCAGTTTATTAGTAGTACATTCTGGGACTTCTGCGATGAAAGGAGCATTGTTGTAAAGTATGTGTTAGTGGCGTATCCTAGAGCTAACGGACAGGTCGAAAGGGCAAACGGTATGATCCTTGATGCGTTGAAGAAAAGACTATATAGAGAAAACAAGAAAGCGCCCGACAGATGGCTCAAGGAACTACCGGCTGTGATCTGGGGTCTCCAAACTCAGCCCAATCGCAATACAGGCACCTCTCCCTACTTCATGGTCTACGGTGCTCCCTGCCGACATCGCTTTTTGATCACCAAGGGTCGAGAACTTTGATAATGACAGGTCTGATGAGTCATGAGAACTTGAAGTCAACTGCTCTAAGGAGCGATAGCTTGATTCCTGTGTGCGTACTACCAAGTACCTCACTGTACTATGCAAGTATTACAACAAGAATGTCAAAGAGAGGTTCTTCGTGGTCAGTGACCTGGTCTTGAAATGGAAGACGAATCAAGACGGCATGCACAAGCTTTCATCACCATGGGATGGACCATTTGAGGTCATAGAAGTTACATGACCTACTTCCTATAGGCTGGCTTATCTCAATGGCACTGAGCTGCCTAACTCCTGACATATTAATAAGCTCAGGCGTTTCTACCCTTGAAGCGCTGAAAAATAAAGTATCTATATTTTCTTCCGATTCACTCAACATGTTTGTCTAGAGACTACTTTTTATCATTATTTTATAACAAACTAGTTGAGTGACCACCATTCTTTCTCGAGTTCTTGGAGCTAGCCCTGTCTCCGACTTCTCCCCACGTGTGCACGGGACCCGCTCTCTACGCTCCGGGTGGTCGATGGGCACTTCCTGGTCTGACCTATGTGCTCTTACATGTGAACAGGCTCTGTGCCTCGCACTCAAACCATAGATCCGGCTAGGGCCATATGGATTCCACAAAATGATGTGTCTCCCAACTGCTACAACTAAAATAGAACACTTATACGTTCTAACTTAGTTATCCGCCACACAATATACAAGCTTCAAACATTTTTCATACAAAAACACAACAAGCTTACATTGTTTTCATAGTACATTATTATAGGCTTGCCTAACAAGGCACAAGTCTACAATAAACTAAAACCATTCTATTTCCTATAGCTAAAGGCTACTAGCTGGTCGGCGCTCGGGGCTCGGGCTGGGTGCTGCTCTTCGCCTTCTCACTACTCGACAGGGGCGGTGCCGCCTTGGCTGAGGAAGCTGATGCCACTGGGGTCTGGCTGGTTGAGGCCGCAGCCTCTGGTCGCTCCGTGGACAAAGATTCTAGCACCAGGGAATGGCTGGTCGAGACCGCAGCTCCTGGTAGCTGATTTGAAGATGACGGCTCTTGCGCCGACGGTGACGACGTCCCGCAAAAGTTGATGTCACCTATTATTGAAGCTGACAAGTCAAGCAACTGGATCCTTAGTTCATCTACTTGCTTTGGGCCAACCTCCTTGGGATACCCTAGCTCGAAGTGCTTGAAGTTGATTAGCGGGTAGTGCGCGTGCACCATGCTGAGCACATGGGCACCTGCGTATTCCCCTGCCTCCTTCATGAGCTGATGGAGCCATCCCAAGGCACGCTGACACTTGTCGATTACTCCACGTGATGGTGCTCTAGTGTCAGTTGCCGGGAGCTCTGAGTCGATCAGGTCCAACATTGGCATGATATCGGTCACCATTTGGTTGCACCGACCCTTCTAGAGATCCCGGTCCTTCTCGAGCTCTAGATTCTTCGCTAAATAGGCATCATGATCTTTGATAACCTCTTCAAGGTGCTTTTTCATGTTCACCATTAGCTCTGTAGAGCAGCACTCTGGTCAGGGAAGTATCATATGGAAACATACTAAACTGACTCAGTAAGACCAAGACAACCAACACTTACTGTTTAGCTCTAGGTTCTTTGTCTTCAGCTCCTCGGTCATTTTTCTGAAGTGTTCCAGGAGCTGCACGTGGTCTTGTGACAGCTTGTTGTTCTCTCCCATCAATCGAGTGCACTCTCCAACCATGCGCGAGTTCTCTTCTCGAAGGCATGCTACTTCACTCGCCAGGCCTGCAAACAGGCTAGTCAGTACAAGAGTATATATTCACAGCACTTTTCAGTGCTCAGGGAGTTATGGCTAGACAACTTACCCGTCCTCTCACACTCCTTCTAGCTGAGCTGGATGATGGCGTTGCATCGAGATGTCTCTAGCTCCACCGTCTCCCTCTTGGCAGCCTCAAGATTTTCACGCAGCCAATCCACCTTGGTTGCCAGCTCCTTGTTCTCATTGAACATCGGTTCAATTTGGTCAAAGCACCACTTACGATACTTTGTCATCTTCACAATATCCTGCAAGGCAACCACAGGATTGTTTAAGCCAATGCATCACAATACTGGTCTAAGAGTGCACAAGACAAGTAGCTTACCTGTACTTCGGCTATAAGCCGCTTCACCGCCAGCTCGACCTTTCTTGTCTCGTCATCCGTGGGGATTTCCTCATGATAGATATAATGATCCCCATGTTGACAACATACATTTACATGTTGGTGACTATCCTGGGGATGCCCCTAAATCTCCTCTAGGACATCGTCATCATCAGACTCTGTGGCATTGGTAGTCTGGGCCTGTTCTTGCTGCTGGCCAGCTTTGGCCTCCTGTCGTTAGCTTGACCCAGCCTCAGCATGCCCTAGCCTACTCCCTAGCTCCAACAACACCATCAGAGTTTTCCCCCGAGCCAAGGCGTCAGGTAGAACACCCTCCTATGTGCTCGGAGTGGCCATAGACTGCTCTGGTACTTCTTGTCTGGGCTCGAGGGCTCGCCTCTTCTCTGTTGCTACTTGGTCCACAGCCGGTGCCTTCGGAGGCACCTGTTTGGATGACCCCTGCTCGGCGGCTGTCTCCACCGTTGTCGGCTAGATCGGGATAGGTCCTGCTGCTGCCTACTCATTGGTTGCCATTGAGGTGGCTGATGACGGCCTCCCACTAGCGACGAGCTCCTCGGGGATCTCTATCAACATCGAGCTACAATTTGATAAACACACAGTTGATAATGCCTATTACTATATGCTTTTACTACTAATGCTTATTGAAGTCTACAGATACTTACATGTTCGCCTAGCGGTGTGCGGCCAAGAATGCACGCCGACATGATCGTCCTCGGCTCCCTTGCTGGCCCGACGAGCTCTGGCCACCCTCACTTGGTGGAGGCACTGGTGATGTAGCTACAGTGGATGCTGTCGACATTCCCAGTGTTGGTGTTGCTGCTTGTTTCGATGGCCCCTCCTCGCTTGTCTGCTCTATGCCCTTCCATTAACAAGGGGTGAGCAGATCGGTGGCTGAGTTTTCTTGTTCATCTTTATTCATCCAGCTTTGTATCATCTGGCGACACTTGCTGGTCAGATTCTCTAGCATCCCCGTGGTCTCTTGATGTCGGTGTCTATCCCAGCGCTTTGTGCTCCATCTCCCTCCTCGACGTCGACGTGAGCGCAACATTGCTGCATGTTCCACGATGGGGGCTCCACGCTCCTCGGGTGGTCCATCCTAGTCACCAAGCACATGTACATCAAATGCCTTTCCACGCCATGCACGTAACACCACAAGGACCACAGGGATTACAACATACGTTTTTAACAACTATGTGATCGAAATAAGAGACAGATGTTAGATATACCTTTGGAGCTGGTCGGATGAGCTTGTATGCGTGCACAATGACACTTAGAGGATGGTATGCTAGGTTGAATAGCTCCGCCTCTGCTTGATCTCATCCTCGTGCAGCCGGTTTGGATGCATTCTAGTCTGGTCAGCTGAGCCCTGGTACTCATAGCCAGCGTGCACCCTCTTCTGGCAAGGCTATACTCGACGACTGATGAAGCTCCCGGCTATGGTTGGTCCATCTAGATAGGTCCATGGGAGCAGCTCCATGAGCTCCCTCACCTGCCCGACGTACTTTGGTTTCTCATTCCAGCTGACTCTCTTCTCCGGGATGTAGCCAACGTCACAAAAGGGTGGCGGTGTTAGGCACTTCTTCGATGTAGAACCATTTCTTGTACCTATCACCAAGGGAGGTATTCTAGGGGCAGCTGAGGTACTCCGATTTCATTCCATCATGGAGTGTCAGGTACACTCCACCAGTGATCTGAGATCCCCCTTGGACCCCTTCTTCCAAAGACAAAATAGGTAACAAAAAATATCAAAATGTGGCGGAAACCCACCAAAAGCTTTGCAGAGATGAATGAAGGTGGAGACAAGAAGGATTGAGTTGGGATGCAGATTGCAAATCCCAATCTAATAGTATAGGCAAAGACCTTGGAGGAAAGGATGAATAGGAACCCCAAATACTCTCTTGAAGAAATCCTCGAATACAATGATCTCACCAGGTTGGGGATCGGGGAAGTTTTTTGAGTCCGACGCTCTCCAGCCTCTGAGCTCCTTGTCATGGAGCACCCCCAGGCCGACGAGCTCATTGATGGCCAATTTAGTGAACTTCGACTTCCACCACTCCTTCCTCGTCACCTTGGCCCTTTTCAGCGCCTCCGTCTTGGACATCCTCCACCTCTCTCGCCTCTTTGCTTTGGCTCAGCTTGTGGACAGAGAGCACGTCGCTTCTAACGGCAGTGAGGTTTGCTAATGGCGGCTACGGAGGTGGAATGGGAACTGTGGACTGGATGAGGAAGGCAATTGGTTTTCAAAGGAAACTGTTGGGCGTAAATGGGGAATAACCGCACATCGGCTATTTATCCCATTAACCACATCATTCCACTTCCTGAGATTTTTAGGGATCGTGCGTGTGAAATAGGGCACACGCCATGCAGTTTCCACTTTTTACCGATGCCCATGCCAGTAAATGCGCTCCCTCGGTTACAACGCAGGAGGGCCCATGTTGACGCGCCTTGACAGACGTTGGCCCATAGTGTGATTGGCAAGATAACAACATGACTATCATGTCACATCAGGAAGACTTCTAAGACAATGAGTCAGGCCAAAAAAAGAAGAGAGAGAAAGAGAGACAAAATATGATGGAGCAAAAGGTGTTGGAGATACACGATGCTCGAGGACTGGTGTTGATGGTAGATAAGTATCATTTTTAACCGTCAACATAGCATGAGAAAGGACCTAAACATAAATACTATCTAGATATAGGGGTTACACTAACAAAATTCCACGAGTTTTAGTGAATATCTATTTCTACAGGGGGTTATCAGGAAATAACCAAAGGAGGCCCACATGTCAGATTTACATAGAGAAAAAAGGGCTACACACCTTTTCTATAATCTGGAAGGTACGAGAAGACTCTAGAAACAAACGGGAGGCAAAATGGGCCCGGAAGCCGGGTGGTGCCCAAGGAGTGGGGGCGCCCGCCCCACCTCCAGAGCCAATCAGGCTCCGTCTCATGGATCCTGCCTCCACCGCCTTTGAGGATTAATAAAAAGTCGTTGATGAAGGTCGGTTTGATCCAAGGGTTGTGGTGCTTCCTAGAGGTCTATATAAGCAAGGCCCCTGACCCTAGGAGAAACCCTAATTCATTAGAGAGAGAACTCATTCCATTCATTCAGAGAAGCCCCGGAGCCACCATCTCAATTAGATCTCTAGTTTAGCATAGCTACATAGGATTAGAACAAGAAGGAGATAAGCATTGCTTGATTTCTGGATCTATCAAGAGAATACTTGATAACTTTCTCCTACTTTTGTATTTGTTCTTACATTATTCATCTAGTTTATCAGTTGTATGAATATGACATTAGTCTATTCTATCATATTGGATATGACTTAGCTCTATTTAATTATGTTCTCAATTATATTGTTCTTAGTCTACTTTGATTATATGCTTGGCATAGTTCGATCAAAATTATATTTAAGTATAGGATTGTATAGCGCTTGCTCATTGATATCATGGGTGAGTGGTAAACATTTTGTAGGCATGGTGCCTATACCGTATTTACCTGTGATTGCACCCTATATTCCGGACCGTGTGGTAGATCGCGGGAGTGACAGTCCAGTTGAGTACTTTGTAGTCCACCTCCCGAGTATAGGGCAGGCAGAGCACAACTATTACAGGGAAGTGACGGCTATGTTCTATATCTTCCTTAGTAATATCACTATGCTTAGATATAACCTTTTCTTGCCGTGATTGCCAAGTGTAATTACTCTAATCACTGTACGCTTTGACTGTATAGTTAGAATAACTTAGGATTTATCCTTATAGTTCGTTCTAATCCATGCTAGTGCTATATACATAGAGTAATCTATTGAGATGTTTATCATTATATGTGACTATGTGCTTATTAGTTATCTCTTATTATTCTTTATTCATATATATTATTTATCTTGTGACACTTACCCTATATAAGAAGATAGATAAAGACATGGTTATGGTCTCCATTATCACATGTAGTGATGCTCATTGCTCATTATCCTTAGCATCCCTTCCCAGTGGTAAAAATATAAATAATGATACCTGGATTACTCCCGGTTAAAATGCTACATCAGTATTATCTGTGCACTTGTGAATTTCTTATTTATTTCAGAGGCACATTTGCATATTTTAGTACCAGCACCTTTAGTGTCATGTTGAGGATGACAACCTAGTTTAGGTGGCGTTAGAGGTGTCAACAAGCATTTTTTGTGCCATTGCCGGGGAAGGTTGAATTGCTATTCAAAGGATAATGAGTCATCACTTGCATCCACTAATGGGATTGAGGAAACCTGCTCTACTAACCCTTCTCTACAGGATTAACCTTGTTTTGTCTACTTGTGTATTTTATGCAGGGTAATAAATCATCAGGTTTGGCCATCTAGATAACTTATTGATAATCTAGAATTATTGTTCAGAAGAGTAAGAGCCAAGCTAAAGAGAGTTCAAGCAGACACATCATCATCTCAGCTTGAAGCCCCACTTTCTGATTCAGAAGGCCAACCAAGCATAGTTCAAAACTTAACACCAGAGTTCGACGCCATGGCAAACAACTCACTCCGTGAGTTCTTAGCTCCAACTACAGCAAACATCCGGACTAAACCTACGGCAGAGATCGAGCAAAACTTTGAGCTAAAGTCGGCGTTGATCTACATGGTGCAAGCCAGCCAATTTTATGGGAAGGCACATGAAGATGCTAGTGCTCATCTCCAACACTTCTTAGAGATTTGTAGCACTTTCACCATCAAGGATGTCCCTAGAGATGTCATACTACTTCGCCTCTTTCCATTCTCACTCTTGGGGAGAGCGAAGCAGTGGTTCTATGCGAATAAGGAGAAGAATACTATGTGGGCATTCTGTTCCACCAATTTCCTGGTGAAGTTCTTTCCCATGGGCAAGACAAATGCTCTTCGTGAGAAGATATCAAGTTTTCAGCAGCAACATGATGTGTCAGTCCCAGAAGCATTGGAGCGCTTTCAAGACTATATTCTAGAATGTCCTCATCATGGAATGGAGAATTGGCTACTTACGCAGACCTTCTATCATGGGCTCACCAATAGTACCCGTGAGACTATGGATGCTGCCGCTGCAGGAGCATTCTTATCACTTACAATCAATCAAGCCACAACTCTTGTGGAGAAAATGGCATCCAACCAAGGTTCGAATGAAGAAAGAACTCAAACCCGCAAGAGAGGTAGAGGTATGCGCCAGCTAAAGGAGGTAGACATGTTATCCGCCAAGATGGACCTACTTATGAAGAGGCTCGATGAGAGAGCCGGTGAGAAAAAAGGAAGTCATGCACATCCATGATTTCCGCATGAATTGTGAAGAGTGTGGAGATACTAGGCATTCAGAAAGCAATTGCCCAGAACTACAAGAGGATGTGAACTACCTCAACAATAACAACAACTACTACCGTCCTCAACAGAATCAAGGCTAGAATCAACAGCAAAGACCTAACTACTCAGGTAACTACTTAGGTAATTATCAAGGTAATAATTCTTTTAATCAACCTCCTCTGAGAGAGTTAGTGCTTAATCAAGGAAAGTTAATGGATATCCTATCTAAGAAATTAGCATCCAATGATAAACACATTAGAAACAATTAATAACAGAATGGATAGCTTTTCTACTGCTATTAAGAATCAGCTCAACTTTAATAAGATGTTAGAGTCTCAGTTACAACAGCTTGCCAATATTGTTCCTGCTAAGCAAGGTAAAATTCTGGGACAACCAGAAGATCTAGAAACTACAAATCTTGTAGACATATTTAATGTAGGAAGTTATTGGAGTGACCCTATTTTCAAAAGACGGAACGACGAGACTCTGCCAATCAAGAAAGGTGATCTAGGAAGACCTATCATCCCAATCTCCATTGGAAGCATGAACTTTAACGAAGCTATCTGTGACTTCGGTGAAAGCATCAACATCATGCCTAAGGTGGTCTATGATAAAATGTTTAATTATCCTTTATTGTATACAACCATGTGCTTGCAGCTTGCAGATCAGTCACTTTGCTACACCAAGGGAATCCTAGAAGACATATGTGTATGAGTAGGTAGCTCGTATGTTCCTGCAGACTTCGTGGTAATAGAGACAGGTGGTGATGAGAAGTCACCCATCATTTTGGGACGACCGTTCTTGAACACCGCTAGAGCTATCATGTACGCCAACACTGCCAAGATATGTTTCAACATCAAAGGAAAAAGAGAGACCTTCTTCTTGAAGGACAGAGTGTTGCAATTCCCTGCACACCCTCAACATCCCTATGAGCCAAAGAAGAAGAACAATCAGAAGAGCATGAATAAGAACAAGAAGCCACAATAGATGGAATCAGCGAGAGTGATCACTGCAATCCACAGAGAGCATGATCATCAGCTAAAGTCCCCATATTTGCTCAAGAGAGACGACCCAGGTGTCCCAACCATTGAATGCACAATCAACAGGAGTTCCTTTCAGAAAGCTGTCTATGACACTGGATCGGGCATCAACATAATGGCCAAGGTAACTTATGAATATCTATCTAGTACTATGCCTTTAGACCCAACCTATGCACAGCTGTAGATGGCGGACCAATCATTTTGCTTCATGGAAAAAATAGCTAAGAACGTCCCCGTACAAATTGATGACCACTTCATCTTGACTGACTTCTTAGTCATCGACATGGGAGAAAATGAGTACGATCCACCAATCATCCTAGGGAGACCATTCCTGAGCACCACCAAGGCCATCATCTACATTGCAATATGAGAAGTACATTTCTAATTCCCCTCAGAGAAGAAGGCATCATAACCATACCTAGAAGAATCAGATCTCCAAGGATGAATGGGCTGACTATGAAGGAGAGGTATCAAGATATGAAGATCGATTTCCTAAAGACAATACATCTCCTAAGAGAGAAGCTGTACCACCAACAGAGAGTGACTTAGTCACTAAGGAGTACAAAGAAGATAAGATAGAAAAGCAAGCTCCCTCCTCAAAGTCAACCTCACCAACAAAACAGGTATGGAAAGTAAAAATAAATTCAATGTCAGACTCAGCACAAGCAGAGGCACCACTCGATCCATCCGAGGTGCCCCAGAATGATTAGAGCGAACAAGAGGTCCTGTTCGGAGGATCCAACTCACCGAACATCATGCCAAGCGGTAACTTTGTAGTTATCAATATTTCCCTCTTTAGTTCTGCATTTAATTTTTCACACCATATTTACTTTCCTTTATCACATGATTAGTTACACTTTATTTTTTCATAGGAAAGAAAACAAATATGTCTTGCATTGCATCATAAAATTACTAAGCCCCATGCAAATAAATTTGTGGCATAAAACCCATAAGTTTACTTGTTGTGGTGGCTTAAAAAATAAAATAAAGAAGCATTCATCATCCTTTATAATTCCTTGCATAGTATAAATATAAAAGCATAAAAATATGGCAACATGAGATCCTGCTAGAAAGATACATCTGTTAAGAGGTTCTAGATGCTCAAGGCTTAGAGGTTTATCACTAACACTTAATTAAGTTCCACAAGCTTTGTTGTCTATTTGAGCTTCACAGAATTTGAAGGGTCAAGGAAAACAAACAGATAGAAGGACAATCTATCCCCTATCGGAGTGCTGTTTCAACAATCACAATCATAAGCACTCTGATGAGGGAAGTACAACTTCACTGTCTGCCTGCTTCATCAAGCAAGACTGTCAACATCCAACGTGGGGGAGAGCATCCCCCATGTATTCAGCTAAGTATTTTCTTACCTACTTATTTTTGCTTTGATATATGAAACAAATAAAAAGATGCATAACCTATAGAAACCCAAATAAATGTTTTCTTATATATATATGCTTTCTGTATAATCTTTAAGTTTGATAAATAAATAAATAAATATAGGAGAGTGTGCTAAGTTTCATCTTGCTAAGTGAACCCCTAGAATAAACTCTTATATGGAAATAATGAATAGTAGCTCTACCGTAATTCCTTTTAAGTACCTAGTTTTCAACCGCGAGCTCTCTCGAGTTTTGGACACAATAGTTTTGATTTAAGATTTGCTCTAAACCTGAACTTGTGGGTAGCGGATGCTTGATCTAAGTCTAGGTAGTTGAAGGATATGATATGGGAAGGTTTTGAGCTGCTGTCTATCATGTTCCTAGAGATACTAGAGTTCTGGAGAATTTATCTTATGAAAATTAACTTGCTACATGATGAGTTCCTGTATGACGAGAGTTTGAATTCCTTACACAACCATATACATGTTTATAGATTAGGAAGCCTTACATTCATATTTACTATTTGTGAGCATTGAGTATGGTCAGGCTGTGTCGATCCTTAGGAACTGGTCATGCGGTTAAAATCGAGATCCACCTATACACTCTACCTGTCACACCCAAAATTTCCTATTTTGGATTGTGCATGAAAAATACTAAATAAAATAAATAATTTCAATATTTGAATAAATTTATTAGATAAGTTAAGTTGCTGCTAATTTAAATATAGATAATTGTGGTTTTAAACTTTTTCATATTAATTTGATAATGTGGTGTTTGTGCGATGCTTGTCTTTGGTGTTGGTGAGTGCTATTATTTTCAAAATACCATAGGACGACGTTTACTTCTCACCGGAAATTTTTTTGGCATTTTCTGGATTTAAAATTTCAATTTCCGTGAGCTTAATCTTTTTCCTTGATCTCTTCATCAATCTTTTCATGAGCTCAAACTCATTTAGTTGAGTTCCTTATCTCTCCAAGAGTCTCCAGGATTTTTCCCGTGATTTTTCTGAGCGCCGGACTATTTTTCACGGCCAAAAAGGTAATTCTAGATTTTCTGGAATTATTTTATTCGTGGAATTAAAATAATCCCGAAACTAAGAAATTCCGAAAAGTTTCCAAACCCTACGACTATATATATGCCGGCGTAGCCATCGACGTCCTGATTTCAGAAGTACAACCCTTATCGCGAGCCGCCGCTCGTAGCTCCCTCCACCTCTCGCCGTATCTTATATATATATATATATATATATATATATATATATATATATACATGCATGCAAGTGCTTTACGTGATACAATCCAGGAAACAAGCAGACAGCTAGCCCTCTCCTTGTCCTAGCACAAAACTAATCTGTATGTCGTGCACGTCAAGGATACCAGGTCCATCACGTGTACATATCCATCTATAAATAGAGAGCTCCCGCTGCCCATGGACTGTAGATCATAGGCGTCGGTCGCCGCCTTCCCATCTACCCGCACCGCCCGCTACGCGTCTCGGTGAACAAGGGACAGGTCCGCGGAGTCCAGCCATCTGACCCCCTCCTGCTTGATCCCGCCGCCGCCGTCGCTATCTCAACCGCCCACTCCTTCCTTTCTCTCTAGGGTTCCCTGCCGCTCCCGCGAATCATGCAATTGGAGACCCCCGACTCGCCCTCCAATGACGACCATGAGCGACGATGGCGACGCACCTGCCGCTCTGTGCCGAGGAGATGGACATCAATGACCAGCAGCTCAAGCCATGCAAATGCGGCTACGATATTTGTGTTTGGTGCTGGCACCACATCATAGACATGGCTGAGAAGGAGGAAACAGAGGGCCGCTGCCCTGCATGCTGCGCACGCTATGTCAAGGACAGGATCGTCAAGATGGCTGCCACTTGTGACAGGACAGTAGCAGAGGAAAATGCAGAGAAGAAGCACAAGACCCAAAAGGTTAAGCCAAAGGCAGCACCACCGCCAACAGCAGTGTCAATCGCAGAATCTAAGAAACATCTGGCTAGTGTCAGGGTTATCTAGAGAAATCTGGTGTACATAATTGGGCTACCTGCGCATTTATGCAACGAGAGCGTACTTGAGCGCAGGGAATACTTTGGTCAGTATGGGAAAGTTTTGAAGGTTTCAGTTTCCCGTCCGACTGGGCCTCCCTCTCAGGCATCAGCAAACAGCAATATTAGTGTGTATATTACTTATGCCAAAGAAGACGAGGCCATCCGGTGCATTCAAGCTGTACACAATTTTGTCTTGGAAGGGAAAGTGTTAAGGGCATGCTTTGGTACTACGAAGTATTGCCATACATGGCTACTAAACATGACATGCGGGAATCCAGATTGTCTCTATTTGCATGATGTAGGCAGTCAGGGGGATAGTTTTACTAAAGATGAGATCATCTCAGCGTATACGAGGACTAGAGTTCCCCAGATGGCATCTAGTGTTTCACATTGGCGTACTAGTCATAAAAATGATTGCCTCCAGATAATAAGTTCTTCTGCTGCTTCAAATTCAGTTCGGTCAGCTGTAGGAAAAGTTCCTGCTAGCACTTCTTGGCCAGAATTTGAAATAGAAATAGACTATGAAGGTACTTTTGATTCCGATAGTGGTGATGAAAATAACTCGAAGTCGTTGGGAGCCTCTACGCCATCCATGACTCTTTGCCGAATTATACGTAAAGTGCAGGATCGTAGCCGCCGCTGTTCGGTCATTGCACCGTCGTCTCCCCGTCGACTGCAACTTGTTGCCGAGAACGCCGCCGTCTGATTAACCGAACTGCACCGGCAAGTTTTCCGCCGCCGCTGCTGCTGATCGTACCTGTTTGTTGGTGAGCACCTCCATGTTTTCCTTCCTGTGATATACATCTACAGGCATATTGAAAATTCTATCTCCTTATATCAATTCATTGTATGTCTTTGAAAGCTCATCGATATTCACGTTCAGTAGATGCAAGTTGTGGTCACCTAGTTTGTCCAATAACAGAACCGCCTGTCCATCCGGTTGCCCAGTTTTGCTTAACTAGCTTGTTGACATCATCATTATGTCACACTCACTTTATTGCCGTTTTCCTTTAGAAAAATAAATCTTAAAATACAATAGAAATACGTATACATACAATCTTGTTTAGATCATATCTTCCACGTTTTAACTCTGATTTGATCCGTTCCAGTTGCGTTAGTTTCGTAATTTCATGCTCTACATGTTAGAACAATTGTTCAGTAGGTTTTCAACTTTTAAATTTCGAGCTTATATTTAATCTATTATTTTTCTATAGGAAATCTTCAGAAATTCATATCTTTCACGTTTTAGATCCGAATTTCGTGATCTTTACGTCTGTGTGATCGTAGTAACGTGTAGTAGAATTTTACAAACTTTTTATACTGTTTTGCTACTGTTGGTATGCTGTTTTAATTATGTCTCTTTGTTTGCTTCGTGTATGATTGCTCGGATGATTGTGTGTTGATGCTTGATGATCGAGTATAGACGGTGAGCAATTTCTTGACGATCAGGAGTATTATTTTGAGCCAGACCAGCAGTATCATCAGGAAAGCTTTGATCAAGGCAAGTATAACATGGGACTATCCTTGTTGTCCTATTCACTGAAATTATCATACATATGCATGTGTCTTCCTTGACAACCATAGAGATTATAACTTAGCTATTGATATCTTGTTTCCTTGTCACCTATGGGTTATGCATTTGGGTAGCTACTGCTAGCGCTTAATTATGAACAATGATCTTGTAATTTGACTAATGGATTATGCAATCAACCATTAAGATGATTTTATTACTGTTGAAAGGGGGCTAGAGCAAGGGGTTATATTGTTGCTCTGGTTTCTCTCCATAAGGACTTATCTGTACATGATCATCCGGGACATACAGTACAACTGTGAGGGCTATATGGCTCTGGCTTTAGTTGCTTGAAGGACCTTTTTCTAGCTTGTTAGTGGTTACCTTAAATGGCGTAAGAATGGCTTGCCACTTTGGGTGTAGTGCGAGCCCCTGGCCTAGTGTGTATAGGCTGCGGTTGTTGTGCCACAGGGAAGGGGGGTTCTACATCTGCCTGCCGAGTGAATCTAATGGCCCTAACTTGTTAGACGAACCTTTAAGTGGCTTTATATGATTTCTGGTGTTTTGGGGAGTCGCGAACCCATGCATTTGGAAGTTATGACTCACAGTGAAAGTGTACACCTCTGCGCAGAGTTAAAAACTGGTATACTAGCCGTGCTCACGGATACGAGCGGCCTTGGAACATTTACAGATAGATGATCACCATTGTTATATCATGTTTAATTACTATTGATTATTATTATGCTCATATTAATGTTATTCATTATCCTTATTACAATTGATCATTGGTTCATTAATGGGAATTGGGATACCTTGATGCTACTCAATTGCTAATTATATGATGATTAAAAGCGAAATGCAGTCAAACAGTGTCTAGCCTTTTTGAGCCTCATGAACCCTGTGTTATATTTGTTGAGTTCGACATGGACTCACTCTTGCTATTTCCCCAACACTCTAGTGTGTAGTAAGATGCTACTCGGAAGAAGGACAAAGGTGTAGTGGAGTTTCCAGAAGACTAGTAGAAGTGCTAGGCATATGTTACCCCCAGTCAGCCGTCCCTGAGAAGAATGGAGCCCGAAGTTTAGTCACCGTTCCGTGATACTCTGATGTAAGTGTTAATATAGCTATGTATACGTTATATAATAACATTGTTCATGATACTTTTTCATTCTGGCATATGTGTGGACTTCCTGGGCACACATATGATTAGTCTGGTTTTGTTCTTTAGAAAACCGGGTGTGACAGAGTGGTATCGGAGCGGTGTTGACTGTAGGACGTATGCCAAGTAGCACTGGACGTATTCTAAAACTAATTTTACGATAAAACTGTTTTGGTCATCCCTTGACTCATTGATTTTGACTATTCCTCTTCCTTGTCTTGTTGTATCCCATCCTTGGTAGCTTCCTTTGAGCTAATATTTCTTACTCCCTTGGAATTTGTTTTACGTTGCTTTTACTAAAAGTTTTCTGATCTTACCTCGTTCAAAAGTTCGATGGCCTTTCATCATCTCCAAGGTGCCATTAGGATGACCACCATTGTTGAAGAAGCACGTGTAGTATCGATGATGTGATGTGTGTTTGTTTTGCTTGATGTGTTGCTTGTGTGTTATCCTTGTTCTCATATTTCAAAGGTGGCTCGAAAGGTATAAGTCTTGAGGAGTAGCTTGATCTATGCTAAGTGGGGTAGGTTTTACGTAATACTCCGCATGCTGATTTCTATAGCAGTCTGCAATGTTTCTGTTATATCTCAAGATATGGACATGAGAAATTTATGAAATTTTACTGGGAATAACTAGACTTCTGTATCTTTCCAAACCCATTGGATTTACCTTTTTATCTATTTTGAGCTAAGAGATATACCTGTTCTAAGTTGAGGTTACTGCACAGTCTGGAATTCTGAAATAGTTTCGGTTAAGTTCAGTTTTTGACTAACTTATTGACAGAATCTGGAAAAGTGTTGTGAATAAAAGTCGTAGATAATTTCGTAAGGTTTCCAACCATATAAAGATCACCTTAATCGGATGTCTGTATCTCGAGATATGCCAGATTTACTGAACTGCTGAAATTAGAATTCGCCCAAAAATTTTCTGCATTACTTCCTTATCTTGTATAAGTGAATATATCATTGGATATCTTTGAATCTCATTGATTTGCCTCGGAATCTTACAGTAGAGATGATTATGGTTATCTAGTATAAAAGGGATGTGAGTTACTTTGGTGTCCCCTAGTTTCTTTTTCTTAAGGGGGTAGCAAAGTTGTGAGTGTTGCAAGATGAATGTTTCGTATGTCCTAGAGCTTCACTTGGAAGAAGTGGTTATCTCTATGATTGGAAGTCTATAGTTAGTTTCATGAAAACTTAGATGACATCACCCCCATATCAAGTATGTTTAGTAAGTTTTAAGTGAAGGACTCATCGATAGCAGCAAGCCTTAGAGAAAGTGTTTCCTTCAATGACATCGTTAGGTGAAACAAGATCTTTGTTAAGTGGGGTAGCATCTGCTATCAACAACAGCAAGTCCTGAATATCTCAAGTGACGAGGCATGAAGAGGCATGAAGAACTAAAGATCAAACTTTATCTTTCTTGTCATCTTTTGGCTATCCTCGATCCATGTCTTATATCTCATCAACACAAAGCAAAGAAGCATGAAGACTTGAAGATTAGTGTTATCTATCTCTTTAGTGTCTTTGAAACTCGTTTCTGCCTTATCCTATTTTTTTTAGAACAGTCTGTCTTCCTTAGCTTGTACCTCTATTTTTGGATGCCCAAAAATCATGAATAAATTCTGGACAATAGTAGACTTCAATATCTTTCTCTGACTGTAAGAACCACCCTGATAGCTATTATGGTTTGGGATTTATGAAAATCACAAGGCGACGTATCTATGCTGTCAGCAATCTGGAATAGTTTCTGTTGTGCACAGTTTTCGACCACGTTAACTGTAGAATCTGGAGAAGTATTCTATAAGAAAGTTGTAGTAAATTTGATAAGCTTTCCAACGATATAAGCTACAATATCATAGGATTCACAGAACTCGAGTTATAACTGTATTTCTGCACTGCCATTTTTCTGCTCGCAAGGAAGTACAAGTTACTTGTTCTTGCATATGCTCATGAATATCTTTGAGATGATAGAAGGACATGATGGTAGTTATCACTCAGAAACACATGTAATCTATCCATTGGTGTTCTCTAGTTGATCTCTTCTTAAGAGGGTTTGTCGAACTAAAAGACGATACAAGATGGAGGTTTATATGTTCTATTTCGTCATCTGGAAGCATCAGCTATCTACATGGTTGCAAAGTCACTATCGAGCACAGGTATCCTTTCTCAGGGTGGGTAACCTGTTAGAACCATCTACAAGAATCACAAGGGTCTAAAGGAGACATTTACAAAGTTGGTTATGAGTTTGTGGCATCATCATTGGATAGGAGTTGACGAAAGAAAAGTGAAGACTTGCAGATCAACTTTATCTTTCTCCCTAGTCTCTCCGAATCTCGGGACGAGATTCCTGTTAAGTGGGGTAGATTTGTCACACCCAAAATTTCCTATTTTGGATTGTGCATGAAAAATACTAAATAAAATAAATAATTTTAATATTTGAATAAATTTATTAGATAAGTTAAGTTGTTGCTAATTTAAATATAGATAATTGTGGTTTTAAACTTTTTCATATTAATTTGATAATGTGGTGTTTGTGCGATGCTTGTCTTTGGTGTTGGTGAGTGCTATTATTTTCAAAATACCATAGGACGACGTTTACTTCTCACCGGAAATTTTTTTGGCATTTTCTGGATTTAAAATTTCAATTTCCGTGAGCTTAATCTTTTTCCTTGATCTCTTCATCAATCTTTTCATGAGCTCAAACTCATTTAGTTGAGTTCCTTATCTCTCCAAGAGTCTCCAGAATTTTTCCCGTGATTTTTCTGAGCTCCGGACTATTTTTCACGGCCAAAAAGGTAATTCTAGATTTTCTGGAATTATTTTATTCGCGGAATTAAAATAATCCCGAAATTAAGAAATTCCGAAAAGTTTCCAAACCCTACGACTATATATATGCCGGCGTAGCCCTCGACGTCCTGATTTCAGAAGTACAACCCTTATCGCGAGCCGCCGCTCGTAGCTCCCTCCACCTCTCGCCGTATCTTAAATATATATATATATATATATATATATATATATATATATATATATATATATATATATATATATATATATATATACATGCATGCAAGTGCTTTACGGGATACAATCCAGGAAACAAGTAGACAGCTAGCCCTCTCCTTGTCCTAGCACAAAACTAATCTGTATGTCGTGCACGTCAAGGATACCAGGTCCATCACGTGTACATATCCATCTATAAATAGAGAGCTCCCGCTGCCCATGGACTGCAGATCATAGGCGTCGGTCGCCGCCTTCCCATCTACCCGCACCGCCCGCTACGCGTCTCGGTGAACAAGGGACAGGTCCGCGGAGTCCAGCCATCTGACCCCCTCCTGCTTGATCCCGCCGCCGCCGTCGCTATCTCAACCGCCCACTCCTTCCTTTCTCTCTAGGGTTCCCTGCCGCTCCCGCGAATCATGCAATTGGAGACCCCCGACTCGCCCTCCAATGACGACCATGAGCGACGATGGCGACGCACCTGCCGCTCTGTGCCGAGGAGATGGACATCAATGACCAGCAGCTCAAGCCATGCAAATGCGGCTACGATATTTGTGTTTGGTGCTGGCACCACATCATAGACATGGCTGAGAAGGAGGAAACAGAGGGCCGCTGCCCTGCATGCTGCGCACGCTATGTCAAGGACAGGATCGTCAAGATGGCTGCCACTTGTGACAGGACAGTAGCAGAGGAAAATGCAGAGAAGAAGCACAAGACCCAAAAGGTTAAGCCAAAGGCAGCACCACCGCCAACAGCAGTGTCAATCGCAGAATCTAAGAAACATCTGGCTAGTGTCAGGGTTATCCAGAGAAATCTGGTGTACATAATTGGGCTACCTGCGCATTTATGCAACGAGAGCGTACTTGAGCGCAGGGAATACTTTGGTCAGTATGGGAAAGTTTTGAAGGTTTCAGTTTCCCGTCCGACTGGGCCTCCCTCTCAGGCATCAGCAAACAGCAATATTAGTGTGTATATTACTTATGCCAAAGAAGACGAGGCCATCCGGTGCATTCAAGCTGTACACAATTTTGTCTTGGAAGGGAAAGTGTTAAGGGCATGCTTTGGTACTACGAAGTATTGCCATACATGGCTGCTAAACATGACATGCGGGAATCCAGATTGTCTCTATTTGCATGATGTAGGCAGTCAGGGGGATAGTTTTACTAAAGATGAGATCATCTCAGCGTATACGAGGACTAGAGTTCCCCAGATGGCATCTAGTGTTTCACATTGGCCTACTAGTCATAAAAATGATTGCCTCCAGATAATAAGTTCTTCTGCTGCTTCAAATTCAGTTCGGTCAGCTGTAGGAAAAGTTCCTGCTAGCACTTCTTGGCCAGAATTTGAAATAGAAATAGACTATGAAGGTACTTTTGATTCCGATAGTGGTGATGAAAATAACTCGAAGTCGTTGGGAGCCTCTACGCCATCCATGACTCTTTGCCGAATTATACGTAAAGTGCAGGATCGTAGCCGCCGCTGTTCGGTCATTGCACCATCGTCTCCCCGTCGACTGCAACTTGTTGCCGAGAACGCTGCCGTCTGATTAACCGAACTGCACCGGCAAGTTTTCCGCCGCCGCTGCTGCTGATCGTACCTGTTTGTTGGTGAGCACCTCCATGTTTTCCTTCCTGTGATATACATCTACAGGCATATTGAAAATTCTATCTCCTTATATCAATTCATTGTATGTCTTTGAAAGCTCATCGATATTCACGTTCAGTAGATGCAAGTTGTGGTCACCTAGTTTGTCCAATAACAGAACCGCCTGTCCATCCGGTTGCCCAGTTTTGCTTAACTAGCTTGTTGACATCATCATTATGTCACACTCACTTTATTGCCGTTTTCCTTTAGAAAAATAAATCTTAAAATACAATAGAAATACGTATACATACAATCTTGTTTAGATCATATCTTCCACGTTTAACTCTGATTTGATCCGTTCCAGTTGCGTTAGTTTCGTAATTTCATGCTCTACATGTTAGAACAATTGTTCAGTAGGTTTTCAACTTTTAAATTTCGAGCTTATATTTAATCTATTATTTTTCTATAGGAAATCTTCAGAAATTCATATCTTTCACGTTTTAGATCCGAATTTCGTGATCTTTACGTCTGTGTGATCGTAGTAACGTGTAGTAGAATTTTACAAACTTTTTATACTGTTTTGCTACTGTTGGTATGCTGTTTTAATTATGTCTCTTTGTTTGCTTCGTGTATGATTGCTCGGATGATTATGTGTTGATGCTTGATGATCGAGTATAGACGGTGAGCAATTTCTTGACGATCAGGAGTATTATTTTGAGCCAGACCAGCAGTATCATCAGGAAAGCTTTGATCAAGGCAAGTATAACATGGGACTATCCTTGTTGTCCTATTCACTGAAATTATCATACATATGCATGTGTCTTCCTTGACAACCATAGAGATTATAACTTAGCTATTGATATCTTGTTTCCTTGTCACCTATGGGTTATGCAGTTGGGTAGCTACTGCTAGCGCTTAATTATGAACAATGATCTTGTAATTTGACTAATGGATTATGCAATCAACCATTAAGATGATTTTATTACTGTTGAAAGGGGGCTAGAGCAAGGGGTTATATTGTTGCTCTGGTTTCTCTCCATAAGGACTTATCTGTACATGATCATCCGGGACATACAGTACAACTGTGAGGGCTATATGGCTCTGGCTTTAGTTGCTTGAAGGACCTTTTCTAGCTTGTTAGTGGTTACCTTAAATGGCGTAAGAATGGCTTGCCACTTTGGGTGTAGTGCGAGCCCCTGGCCTAGTGTGTATAGGCTGCGGTTGTTGTGCCACAGGGAAGGGGGGTTCTACATCTGCCTGCCGAGTGAATCTAATGGCCCTAACTTGTTAGACGAACCTTTAAGTGGCTTTATATGATTTCTGGTGTTTTGGGGAGTCGCGAACCCATGCATTTGGAAGTTATGACTCACAGTGAAAGTGTACACCTCTGCGCAGAGTTAAAAACTGGTATACTAGCCGTGCTCACGGATACGAGCGGCCTTGGAACATTTACAGATAGATGATCACCATTGTTATATCATGTTTAATTACTGTTGATTATTATTATGCTCATATTAATGTTATTCATTATCCTTATTACAATTGATCATTGGTTCATTAATGGGAATTGGGATACCTTGATGCTACTCAATTGCTAATTATATGATGGTTAAAAGCGAAATGCAGTCAAACAGTGTCTAGCCTTTTTGAGCCTCATGAACCCTGTGTTATATTTGTTGAGTTCGACATGGACTCACTCTTGCTATTTCCCCAACACTCTAGTGTGTAGTAAGATGCTACTCGGAAGAAGGACAAAGGTGTAGTGGAGTTTCCAGAAGACTAGTAGAAGTGCTAGGCATATGTTACCCCCAGTCAGCCGTCCCTGAGAAGAATGGAGCCCGAAGTTTAGTCACCGTTCCGCGATACTCTGATGTAAGTGTTAATATAGCTATGTATACGTTATATAATAACATTGTTTATGATACTTTTTTATTCTGGCATATGTGTGGACTTCCTGGGCACACATATGATTAGCCTGGTTTTGTTCTTTAGAAAACCGGGTGTGACACTACCTATATATGCTGCTTCTACCCTAGAAGTATGCATCCATCTCCACCCATATACATCCACCCATATATTCTGCTTCTACCCTGGAAGTACGAATCCACATATATTTCATTCAGATCCACCTAGAAAATAGTTCAACTCTTATACTAGAAGTGAATTGTCCAAAAATATCCCTATTATCCATTTTATCCCTTGCTAGCCAATAAAGCTCCAAACATCTAGTTATGCTACCTCATGTTATTATGTTCCAAAAGAGGCTTGGGTATTCTATGAAAAAAAGAAAGAAAGAAAAAAAATAAAAACAAAAGAAAGAGGACAAATATCCCATTCAAAATAAAGTGAGATTTAGCAGCCCAAGTTTTCCTCAAGGTTTTCAAGTTTCTAAGAGAGGTATATGAAATTTCTCAAAGGAGCTAAGTATTCACCATCGTCATTCCTTTACCCCTTATAACCACTTCTACCCTATTCTCTATTTATCCATTTACCACCACATACCATATAGCCCATACACATGCATATCTTGATTTGACTTTATGACTCGTTCATTCAGATCCATAGTTTTGATTATGCAATATATGTTTCGCTGTCTCCCCACCTATGAGCTCCACATAAGCATATTAGAAGTAGGGTGAGAGAGAGAAGGCATAATATTACTATGCTACCAAAAATACCACATATTTTGAGAGGAGAGAAAAGGCATACACCATAATTGTCTTGGAGAGGATCCAGAAATACCACAAAGGAGAGACTTGGAAGGATCATACATAGGAATCTCTTAGTTTTATTTTGAAAAAATTGCAAAACTCCAGAATAATAGTTGATCGAAGAGCTTGAAACATGGCACTTGACTTGATTGTTCTATCTTTCAACTACTCAAGACCCAAGTGATGGCTACAAGCACCATGGAGGAAGGTAACATGAGTGAGTTTTTCATCAGAATAGTTCACTCTAATCTAGAGGAGAGTTCGTGTTTGAACGCATGTGTACCTGTAAGGCATGAAAGTATTGTAGCAACTCCTGATCCATTACTAAGTCTATCTTTGCTCAAGGACGAGCAAAAGGTATGCTTGGGGGAGTTTGTTGACAGTAGATAATAATCATTTTTAACCATCAACATAGCATGAGAAAGGACCTAAACATAAATATCATCTAGATATAGGGGTTACATTGATAGAATTGCACGAGTTTTGGTGAATATCTATTTCTGTAGGGGGTTATCAAGAAATAACCAAAGGAGGCCCACATGTCAGATTTACATAGAGACAAAAGGGCTACACATAACTTTTCTGTAATCTGGAAGGTACGAGAAGACTCTAGAAACAAACGGGAGGCAAAATGGGCACAGAAGCTGGGTGCCCGCCCAATGGGTGGGTGTAACGCCCCAGAGTCCAAACATCTCAGATCCACTTTGCACGCTGAATGAACCACACCTACCACCATCCCACTTATGCTTTCGTTGTCGCTTCGCGTAAAAGGATTAACCTGTGGATGGTGAGATGGACTCTAGAAGCCTTATATGTTGGTCTATCCCACTCTAAACAACAAAGGTGGGACTAAACTCTCCATAATATCTCATATCATTCACATGGGCCACTATGGGCCAAATTCCAAATTGGGCCGGGTGTGACATACACCCTCCCTCAAAGAACCCGACGTCCTCATCGGGCCCAACATACCCACAATCAGCCAAACGATAACCAGGAACGTTCTGTAACATCCCGTGTTTTCGTGTAATATAAAAATCCTGACTTTCAAACAATTTTGTTGCGATGTGTGTTGCATGCTTGTGAAGCCAACTTAAGACAACCTTTTCTCCGACTGACCCTAATATCTTTCTCTCTCTCGTTCAAACTGAATTTCATGAATAACTTGTGCATCATGTAGTTTAGACGCACGGGTGAGTTGGTTCTTTGGTTGTGCTTGGAGGTAGATCCTTTTCTCCAAATTCCCTAGAGCTAAGAGGGGAATCCCTATTTAATCTCCTAACCATCTTGTGCTAGACGTGTGCAGCAGCAGTAACCAAGCTGCATGCTCTTGTGCCTGTTTGCTTGTACGTGAACCATGTATTTAGCCAGGCATCCATGCACGGCACTCTGCACTCAATATCATCCACCGCCGTTCCTTGGCCCAGGACCGAACCATGATAGCAGGCTAGCGCTTGATGCCTCTCCCTCCCGCTCAGCCCAAGTAACCAGCCAGCCTAGAGCCCAGTCACGGACACTCAACCAGCAGCAGCCTGGCTCCCCTTCTCGGTCAGTCACGTGCACAGCACGAGCACGATGGAGCCGTCGCCGCTCCTCGGATACGCCTCGACTCGGTGCATGCTGTACGGCTTGCATCCATGGGACCCGTGCATCAGCCTCAAGTGGAGAAAGAAGCAGGCTAGAAGACCACGCCTCCGTTTCCTTCCATCGCACGACAGAAGCCGCTGCCGTTTCCTTCTTTCTCCATTCGAACGCTCCTCTGTTCTTTCCGTCTCGACCCCGCCTACTTCCGTCTGGCCACACCAAGCCATGACGCGAGACGCTAGCAGCCACCGCCGCTCTTGCATGCCCCTGTACGAGCATAGTTCCCAGGCCCGCTCGCCAGCCGTAGTAGGAGATGAAGCCAAGCTCCATCTCTTTTCCCATCCCAGCGTTGCCGTCTTTGTCTTCTCCGTACCGACGTCGTCGTTTTCCCCTTTACCTGCCCTTGCCTATGCTTTACCGATGGGCACAACTAGAAACCGAGATAGGCGAGGCCACCTGCCTCGGATGCTCCTCACGCTACCTTTGCTAGACGAAACCGTGGGACCAGCGTGACCTCAGCCACAGACCTGCCGTAACCGCGCGAACGCATCGCGGTGCAGTCCAGACCGCTAGAACCGCCCTCGCTTTGCGACACGCCAAAGCCAGCGCCGCGCCGCAAATTGCAGATGAGCACCTCGACTGGACCCAAACCCACGCCGTGACCCCTCTAGAGCCCTCTAGAAGCTTCTCGGCCTCCTCACCTGCCCGTGCCATATATGGTGGCCACGTGTCCATGAGCACGCGCCCTGGCGATCGCCGTCGCCCATAGGACGCGCCACGCCCTTGCGAACCCTAGCGCCGGGGCTATAAAACCCCCTCAGCCAGCCTCGCCCTCGCCATCTCCCTCTCCCCGCTGCCACAAAGCCCTCCCTGCTCTCTCCTTCTCCCAGTCTAAGGACTCTATGGCCATGGTGCCTTGAGGCCACGACGGTGCCAACCATGGCATCACCGCGGTGCAGCAACAACACCCGATGACGTGAGCTCACCAGCAACCGCACCGACGTCACCCCCGCCGAGTTTGGCCTAGTACCGCACCAGCCACCAGTGAGCACGCGACCAAAAGCCCATCCTTCTTCCCCCTTTTGCCATTATGCTGCCCCTTAACTGCCCCGGCCCTTGACACCGGCGATTTTCCTTGTGCAGCCTTCCCAGCGACCCGTGCCAAAGGCGTTGAGCCTTCCAGAGACTGGATCCACCGGCCGCTGCAGCGACCCGGTGATCGCCAGCCACGACGAGCCCCGGTTGCATGCCAACCGCATCGACCGTCACGGAGGGCCGTGTGGGAACGCAGTCTCGCCCGCGACCCTCACTCCTCGCCAGCGACGTCACGGCCTTGACCTTGCCCAGCGTCGTGCGAACCGTCGCAGTTGAGCCCTCGGTAAGCCTTCCGGTGCCAAGCCCCAACCTTTTCCCTTGGATGCCACCTCTGTTTGCCCGGCCATCGAGCTACTACCCGATCACCACGATTCTAGGTGCGCGCTCCCGCCTACACGCCTCCTAGACCACTGACACACACACCCCTGATGCGGGCACGCCGTCCAGCTCCTTCGAGCTCTCGGCCAAGCACCAGCACGTGCATGTGCACCTACACCTAGTAGCGCATGGCCGTGCCTACGCACGCCGCCGCGCAAGCACCAGCACACCACTGATGGTCACCACCAGGAGCATGCACACGGGACCTTGCATGAACATGAGCTCAAGCCTCTGCCTTTCAGCCCTTTTGTCACCGTCTCACGATCACACACACCATGGGAACCACGTTCCTTTGCCCTGTTTCCTCGCCCAACCCCGCTGCAACTCGCGCAGACGCGGTCGCCGCGGCCTTGAGCCCGCACAAGCACGGAGCACCGACGGCCGCATGGCATAGCACAATGGCGCCACGTCACTCAAGGCTGTTGTGGCCACGCTGCCACTACCTGCATGCCTGCGCACAAGCCTACACCACCAGCCTCACCCGCAACCGCGGATGGGAACACCGAGCACACGCACTGTCGGCTTTGCTTGCGTCGAGCACCTGGCCAGGCAAGGTACCTTGCTCCTTCATTCGCTCTCTGGATCATAGAGCCCGGCCAACCAGTCCAGAGGACAAGCCAGCCCCAGTGGCTCATCCGACCTGGGCCGAACCGGCCAAACGGCCCAGCTCGGCTCTCCCTTTCGCCCTCTGTTCCTTGGGCTGGCCGACAGGAAGCCCAAATCGGCTATGGCCCACGCAGGCGCCCTCATCCTTGTTGGGTTAGCAGGAGGAGCCAGCCCAACCGAACCCTGAGCCTTTTTCGTTTTATCTGTTTTCATATTTCCTATCCACATTCTAAAATTCCTAGGAAATTCATCCTAGCTCCAAAAATTATGAAACTAGTTTCAAAATTTTTCTAAAATTCTTCCTCTACCTCCTAGTGCAGTAGTTTGAGTCTAGTGAGTCAGGTTTTGTCATGGTTTTTATTTGGTTCTTATCGCAGTCCTTTGTTTTTCTTCGCATAGGGACGACTTGAGTTCATTGTTCGACGACGCGACCGGAGGCGATGGATCCCGATAAGGGACGACCCTGACTGCTGGAGACGCGTACCACTACCTCCTCGACATCGCAGGTGTCATGGCAGCACCTTACTTTTAGAGACCCTATTTTAGGCATTGCAAGTAGAATTGCTAGCGCTTTATATTTATTCATTTTGCTAGTATATGTGATGCATGCTTGCCTGAGCCTTGTTTGCCTTGCTTGAAACCTCTTCACCCTGTTACCCAGCTTCGCGCTCACACTTATATATTGTCTACCTGCTTGCTTGCATTTTACTACCATCATTATTACATATATTACCTTGTTATATGATGTGATGGTGGGCTGGTGATGTGGTTAGTGGATTGGGGTTTGCCGTGAGGCTTTTCCCGTGATGTGGATGGTAGGTTGGCGCGACGGGAGCGTTGAATCCCGAGTGGGTGGTGATGATGAGGAGTTCTGGAGATTCTCCTTGCCTTGACCTGTTTCTTGGAGATACCGGCCAGAGTGAGAGGTTTTTACCCTAGAGGGGTGCACATTGGTGCGTGGAGTACCCTGGTTTTAGTTTTGCTGGATATGATGGATATGTTGGAACAGGTGTATGGGGAGGTGGTTACCTGAGAGAGGTGGACCACGTGGTGTATTGGTGGAAGGTGCTTGCTTTGGCCAATTAAGGACTGTCGTGGGTTGATGCTTGGAACACGAGACTATGTTAGCGTGCACACCACAAGCCCTGTTATGGGCAGGGCCCGTTCTATTGAGTTAGTGCGGACTAAGCTAGTTCTATGGGAGTAGAGGTGCACAGGGGTACCCCTTGGGAGCACGGTGAGAAGGATGTTGACAGGTTTTCCGGCTACCCTAATCACGATCCTAAGTGTATACGTTGTGCCGTATGTGACTCCACTTGGGGCAGGCTGGTGAGGAAGGTGCTAGTTCTTGAGCGGTGATCGCTTAGACCACGGCCATGGTCGATGATGGTGATCCTGATGGATTAAAGGTGTACAAACTCTGCAGAGTTAGAACTATACGTATAGCCGCGATCTCGGTCATGATCACCCCTGTGAACTGTTTCATACCCGCTAGTCTTCCCTTGTGCTTTGCTTTTCTTCCCCGAAGCTAAGGTCCGGCTTGAGGCCATTGAGATGAGGGGCGTGCGGAGGCCGCCTCATCGCTTAGACTAAGAGTATGAGGATGTTGTTTGGGAAGATGAGAGTTGATATGTGAGATGTGAGATGTGTTGTTGAGTTGAGGAGAGGTTGAGTTGAGATTGTGGGTTGGGTTATGAGAAGTTTACCTTATAATACTATACTTTTGTTGCTTCTACAAGCGCTAAGGATGCAAACCCCCAGCCAAACTAATAGGATCGCCAGATCCCTTGATTTCTATTTTCCACTAAAGCTCATCGGTGCTGACCATGGCCTGCACACATCTGGCGGTGTGTAGATTCTTTGCCTGCAGAGATGTTGAGGTGGGTAGTTGGTTTGCGGACCACTCTCAAGGATGCCCATGGACTGGAGTTTCGCCAAGCTTCGCTGCTACGAGTAGAGCCTCGGTGTTTTGTTTGATCCAAACCTAGATGATGTAATAGGTTGAGTTTTAATCCTATTTTTGTAATCTGTGTTGTATGACTTTTTAATCAGCTAAAAAGTGGACGCCCGTGATAGCTGAGGTATCCTGGGACTATCACAGAGGGGCAAGGGAGCCAGTATTCCAAGTTTTGAAATCCTGGATCGTTTCACGTTCCCTCTTAGCACACGCGCCCGTGCGCCCAGTGCAGGCACATGTGCCACGCCGTGCACTCCGCAGAGCCTACACGCGCAATGAACCCCATGTCTAGCCCCTAGCCCGCACGTGCCTGTGGCTGTGAAGGTCAGCTCTGATACCATTTTGTAACGCCCCAGAGTCCAAATGGCTTAGATCCACTCTGCACGCTGAATGAACCACACCTACCACCATCCCACTTATGCTTTTGTCCTCGCTTCACGTAAAAGGATTAACCCGGGGATCGTGAGATAGACTCTAGAAGCCTTATATGTTGGTCTATCCCACTTTAAACAACCAAGGTGGAACTAAACTCTCCATAATATCTCATAACATTCACATGGGCCACTATGGGCCAAATTCCAAATTGGGCCAGGTGTGACAGTGGGGGCGCCCACCCCACCTGTAGAGCCAATCAGGCTCCGTCTCATGAATCCTGCCTCCACCACCTTTGAGGATTAATAAAAATTCATTGATGAAGGTCGGTTTGATCCAAGGGTTGTGGTGCTTCCTAGAGGGCTATATAAGCAAGGCCCCTGACCCTAGGAGAAACCCTAATTCATTAGAGAGAGAACTCATTCCATTCATTCAGAGGAGCCCTAGAGCCACCATCTCAATTAGATCTCTAGTTTAGCATAGCTACATAGGATAAGAACTAGAAGGAGCCAAGCATTGCTTGATTTCTGGATCTGTCAAGAGAATACTTGGTAATTCTCTCCTACTTTTGTATTTGTTCTTATATTATTCATCTAGTTTACCATTTGTATGAATATGACTTTAGTCTATCCTATCATATTGGATATGACTTTGCTCTATTTAATTATGTTCTCAATTATATTGTTCTTAGTCTACTTTGATTATATGCTTGGCATAGTTCGATCAGAATTATAGTTAAGTATAGGATCGTATAGCGCTTGCTCATTGATATCATGGATGAGTGGTAAACGTTGTGTAGGCGTGGTGCCTATGCTGTATTTACCTGTGATTGCACCCTATATTTCGGACCATGTGGTAGATCGCAGGAGCCCTGTTGAGTCCTTTGTAGTCCACCTCCCGAGTATAGGGCAAGCAGAGCACAACTATTACAGGGAAGTGATGGCTATGTTCTATATCTTCCTTAGTAATATCACTATGCTTAGATATAACCTTTTGTTGCCATGATTGCCAAGTGTAATTGCACTAATCATCGTATGCTTTCATTGTATAGTTAGAATAACTTAGGATTTATCCTTATAGTTCATCCTAATCCATGCTAGTGCTATATACTTAGAGTAATCTATTCAGATGTTTATCATTATATGTGGCTATGTGCTTATCAGTTATCTCTTATTATTTTTTATTCATATATATATATATATGTATATATATATATATTATTTATCTTGTGACACTTACCTTGTATGAGAAGATCAATAAAGTCATGGTTATGCTCTCCATTATCAAATGCTGTAATGCTCATTGCTCATTATCCTTAGCATCCCTTCCCAGTGGTAAAAATATAAATAACGATACCTAGATTACTCCTGGTTAAAATGCTACATCGGTATTATCTGTGTGCTTATGGATTTCATATTTATTTTAGAGGAGCATTTGCATATTTTAGTACCAGCACCTTTTGTGTCATGCTGGGGATGACAACCAAGCTTAGGTGGTGTTAGAGGTGTCAACAACTGGTCTGGCGACTACAGTCTATCTCAGATCACCGAGCACGATAAACTCCCCGATCACGCTCAGGGACTTGTCGATCACTCTCTAATTATGCTTAGGGATTCATCGACCATGACTTACTCTATGCTTGGGGACTATTTCAACCACTCCTTGACCACAACTTGAGGTCTGGTTTCCTCGGCTACATGTGAAATTTGACTCGCAGACAGTTGAGGGATCAGCATTTTTTTAAAGACCTTGCTACAAGGCTCATACTTCGCCTTCCAGCAAGCTTGGG
This sequence comes from Saccharum officinarum, assembly GCA_020631735.1. Taxonomy (NCBI): domain Eukaryota; kingdom Viridiplantae; phylum Streptophyta; class Magnoliopsida; order Poales; family Poaceae; genus Saccharum; species Saccharum officinarum. Next base: position 40,044,888 of record CM036175.1, on the reverse strand, counting down.
CACTACATCGGTATGATGCACCTGTCGGTGCATCTCAATATCAAGTTTCCAAGAAGATTCATTTTAGACCCTGGCACCACGTGCCTACGTCACCTACTACCAGGCTAGGCAACTAAGTGGGCACACTTCACCTTGCGGTGAATATGCTTATTTTGACCCCTACGCTTTGTTTACCCTGCTTACATTTCTTTTCAGAAATACAAGTGGGCACACTTCACCAAGAAGGAAATCTTTTTCTTTTTCTCAAGAGCACCATACATTCTTCGGACAACCTACTTCTCCGGCGACAACGGTGGTCGGCTGTATTACAATCTGGTCGGACGCCTACAACAACTGCTCGGATGGTGTTTTGACTGGTTGGAGACATCAAGAACTCAAGCCTCACTGTTTAGAGAAGGTCAAGACGGCGTGTCGCATCACAATGATAGTGCTCGAGGACTAGCTATGGGGGTATTAACCCCTATACCCCTATGGCTAGACTTGGGTTAGCCCAGACCAGTGGGCCTAGCCCACCAGAAGACGACGCGTGGCCTAGTCGATCTATCGGCGTCCCACGCAAGGAAGGAAAGCAAACTTGGAGATTAAGCAAGATCCTGGTCGGTTAGAATAAGAATCCTTATTCGACCAGCTATGGTAATTATAACCGGGCATGATTAGTTTCTAGATTTGTAACCCTACCCCCCGGACTATATAAGGCGGACAGGGGACCCCCTCAAAACACATCTCATTACATCTCTCAATATACACAGCAATACAATCTGACGCAGGACGTAGGTATTACGCCCTCATGGCAGCCGAACCTAGATAAAATCCTTGTGTTTGTCTTGTGTCACCATCTAGTTCGTAGCTTGTGCACCTGTCTACCGACAATCTACTATCTTAGGCATACCCCTCGATAGACTGCCGACCATATCTCGTCGACACTTACCCGTCATAAACTAGAAATAAAGTGACACCAAGGATCATGCAAGGCTGATATAAAGTGGGGTAGCTTGACAACATTTTGCATAAAAGCTTAACATAGATAAGTAATCATTAATAATTAAGCATCAAGTTAATTATCATTAACCTGTCATCTATATTAGAACCTATACTAGAGCACTCATTTGATTAGGAGCAAACAATATTAACCATACCAGGTATAAATTGAGGCAACATTTAAATCATCATCCAATTAACCATCCGTTCCATTTAATTGAATCTATGTTGCCACTGCTCAAGTCAAGTGCTCACTAACCCAGAGTGATGGCGATTCGAATCGAGTTCCTATCCAACTGGAGGGGTATTTCTAACACAAACCGCGTAGGCCCCGCGCCAGGGTCGCATAAGTCACCTTTGGTATAGTTCAGGAAAGCACGGGTTCGACTGATACCACATCCCCAAGGGCAATACTCTGCTAGGTGATATGGACTTTAACCCCCCTTGGTCTCATGCCAGTGTCCCGAAGCACATCCTTACTTCCTCTAGAATGCGCACTTGACCCCTCGATTCCTGGCCTGAACTGTATTACTCGGCTTCGCGGTCAGAACGACTTATCTGGCTAGCTAAGTGTTAGACTGTGTTCAACATGACTCAAGGACATATAGCAAATCGGTCCTTAACTGACACAGACAGGGATAGATCCACACCCAAGACCTCCATGCCTTGTTGCTTCACTATCGTCATCCCGTTCGGTCTCATTTCATTTTATTAACACATGGTTCTTTTCCCACGATAACAAATATAGCCAACCGTGACCAAAGACATCCCTATATCTCACAGGTGATAGGAATCACCCAACTTCTACCGAGCTAATTAAGCATGGCTAAGCATAGATACGATCCTATTCTGCATAGGATTCATGTTCATATATCTGGACAAGGAGTGATAACGATGCAGCAAGGTTTTCACCCAACTCCTATACGTAATGCAACAATACATATAACACATATATAGTATTTGCTTTAAAAAGTAGGAAGTCTTATAATGCTCCGGGGCTTGCCTGGGATCTGACTCAAGTCAATGTTTGTCAGATGACACTCGCTTGGCGAGCATCCCCATTCTAGCACTTGTCCAATCCTTCCATCTCCGAGATAGGTCCACCAACACCCTCTTTGGGTTAGCTCCACATCACATCCTTCACGCATTTCAGCTACCGTACCTAAATGAGGTGCAACAATGCATATTTATGAATGCATAGAAGTGAAATAAACAAAGTAATCATGCAAGCATACCAAAGTTCACATAAGCATCTAGAGCTAATTAACTTAATCCTCACTAAGGCATAACATAGAAGACGGCAAGCACATCAATCAAGACACAAGTCTCATAAGATCATAGGGTACCAACCCAAGTACCATCAAAGATATGAGTCACACTTCAACACACAAGCATGGCAAAGTGAATCAAAGCACTAAAACTAGAATCTGCCACTTTCTGAACATCAAATAGCAGCTGAGTAATTTAATCATAACTGGAGATCTACAACTCCAAATGATGTGCAACAAGACATTCTGGAAAGATTATAAAATTCTATACATTTCATTTATAATCATTACAGCATGATTCCAAATTTTAACATATCGAATTTACACAAACACAGAGACTGGTCTAGCAAGACAGAGATCAAGCAATTTTGTAACCCAAATTTAAACAGCTATAACTCATAAACTACTTGGCCAAATGCCACCAAAATTTAACACAAGTTAGATTAATTAGTTGTCTACAACTTTATTATAGACAAGATGCTCAAAAAAACAACATTAACATGGGGTAATTTACATTGCCCCCAGAACTGTCTAGAAACTAATAATTGCTAGAAATAATTATTAACATATGTTGCAAACATATAATTGGACAAAACCAACTTCACCAACATGTCACACATGACTAATAAACACTGGAAAACATAGTGTCACCATCTAAATAAATTCTTTAGAGGCATTTCTTAATTTATTTAGATGCCTAGGTGATTTAATGAACATATACCAAAAGTGCACCATAAATTCTACCAAAATTAAAGTGGCTCCCACATACTCCCAATAGACTACTGTACAAATTTCAGATCATTTGCATGAGTAAAACAATTTTATGAAAAAGACAATTAGCTTAAGCTAAATAATCCTAGAGAGCAAGTTAAACCTATATCTCACTCATTTGGCAACCAAAGCTCATGGAATTTTAACCATAGTTCCCATATAACCTTAGGAGACTACCATAAAAATTTCACCGAAATTTGAGCACCACAACTCAAGATATAAAAGTGACAAGCAACACAACATAGATTTGCTCATTTACCAAAGTTAAATCAAAACCTTAAGAAAACAGTGAACAACTAGTATGTTTAATACTTTTCCTACCAAGTACATGTCATCATAAAATTAACAAAACAAGAATCACTATTTTTAGAGTTATAAAACTAAAGATATGGCTCTGGTCAAGTTTATAAGCATTTTTGGAGTATTTTTCAAGGTTAAATAAAAACACCAGAAAACTTCTACAAACATATAACAAATTATAACTCCACTGCATATATCTTTTCTCAAGGTTTCCAAAAAGTCCATATTTGCTATTTTTGGAGGTTCCTAGCATGAGACATGGATTTTAGAAGATTTAACACAAAATCTAAAATTCAAAATACAATGAAACTGATCCCTACTTAAATGCTAGGTCTACCCGATTACGCACCCAAACCAGCCACATATGAAACCAACACGTGGGACCCGCTGCTCAGTTGGGCCCACTTGTCAAACACACACAGAAAGAAAGAGAGAGAGGAGGTGACGGTCTCCTTCTCAGGTTGGCGGTGGAAACAGAGGATGGCCGGTTGCTCGCCGATGTCGGTCGGAGAAGGCAGGCGGTGGCGGAGAAGGGCGGCGCGAGCTCCAGCGTGCCCACCTACACCCGTGGGAGGTCGAATCATGACTGGAGGTGGACCATGGACTCCTGGCCACGTGAGCAGGCGGCTCGGTGGCGGACGTGCTAGCGGCGTCGTACTACGGGCGACGGGAGGGCTCGTCGGTGGTAGAGGCAGTGCGCAGGGGCAACGGCAACCAAGCCAGCAGGCGTGGGCGCTAGCAGCCTGGTCAGGCTTAGCCGGTGGCGGTCTAGCCATGCGCACGACCGGTCGCAGCGGCGGCTGCATGGTGGCGATGGCAGTTCCCGGCGGCACGGCCATCCCGCGAGTGTGCACAAGGCACAAAGGAGCGTGAGGGAGATGTGGTGGCGCATGTAGCCAAGGCGGAGAACTCTCTTGCATTACCAAGCATGAGCATCTAACATACACACATTGAAACATAATTAACAAGGGTATGTTGCATATGTTTCAAGAAGATGTTGCAGATGTTTCAAGCACATTCCATACACATGTTTCACGTGTTGCACTAGCATGTTTCATATGTTTCACTAGTGCATCACATATGTTCCATGCTCATATATGAACAAATGATGCTTAAGCTCATACAATGCAAGTGCCAAAATGCAAGCCTAACCCCAGAACGTGTGGTGCCAACCTCTAAATCATTTTTTAATGCCCTTTATTAATTTATTTAGATAATTAGGTGAATAAAGGAACCCATATCAAAACTCTACAATTAATTCTATAAAAATTATAGTGGCTACCATATAAATCAAGGAGGCTACTACAAAATTTTCAAAGCATTTGAGTAAGTATATTTTCCTATACCAAAAATAACAGACAGAAAGGCTAATTTTGGCATAATTAAGAAACCCTATTGAAAAGCATCAAACAACATATTTCATATTTTTCTTGGGTTCTTCCTAACATAAGGATAACACTGACCAAGTTTCACACTTACTGGATCTACAAATAATTCATGAAAATTCACACAATATCCACCCAAGCAAACAAGATAAATATATAACTCCACCATATATTATTCAAAATTGATAAAATTTAAACTACAAGCTATTCAAGGCATAAACAACACCACATAAAAATTACAAGTCATTTGGAGCTATACAACAGTAGATACAAATTCCTCCTATTTCCTAATGAATAAAGAGGTAATTTATAGCATCAAATTTCATAACAGAACATAGCATATTTTTTATTTTTAATAAAAACTAGACTTTACTAGAAACACCACAAAATTAGAACCACATCATTTGGATCTACCATTCAGGAGATATGCAATTTTGAACCTAGCATCAAATCTGTGAAAAAGAATAAAACAAATAAAAATGAAACCCTAAACAAACTTCTACCCGGCTACAGAGCTGGCCCACTAACCCGGTGTGGCCCGCTAGGCCTGCTTGCCCTATGGTCGGCCTCCCGCCTGCGCCTGACAGCAGTGGCCCACAGTCAACATGGCCCCACCTGTCATAGGCATAGGACAGAGCATAGGCTTGACCGGCCACCACTCAACGACGGTGAGGTCACCGGTGGCGAGCATTGCACCACCATGTGTCTCCTCGACTATACGCATCTAGTGGTGTATTTGTTTGAAGCTACTACCATGGCTAGGGGGTGGCAAAGGCAATGGCGGCCCATAGCCATGAGCTTGCCGGCTCTGGTGAGCTAGCGATGGCTTGGCCCTAATGGCCTACTCCGTGAGCATCAGCAGATCAAGGCGGACAGAGAGCACTAGAGAGGAGAGGCGGTAGGGGCCCAGAGAGGCACAACACGTGTGAGCTCGGCTTGGAGGCAACAATGGCGACCGCAGTAGAGCCGAAGGCTCGGTGAGCTCTACCTAAGTCAATGGGGTTGCACGGGGAAGTCAGGGACGTAGAGGAGCTCAAGGTGTGGCTACTGCTAGGAGGAATCAGATGATGGTGCTTGGATGCGGTGGATTTTTTAGTGGTGACTGCTGGTTCTCCTCCAGTTGCTCCTCTCGCTCGGTGGAGAAGAATAGGGAGGACGAAGTGGAATGAGGAGGCAGAGGGCAGCGTGGGCACAACTTTTCTCTTCTTCACACAGACGAGGGCGATGTCATGGCACTCCACGCGCGCATAGGCGAGCCACACAGCGGCCAGAGTCTGGCATCGATTAGCCACGACAACGTCTGAAGTTCTAAATCAAAGTCTGATAGGAGCGACAGACATTGAAACTTTGATGTCCTATTACTCCTAATCCACGATGATCTGGTGTGGGCTGTAATTAGAAAAAGTGTAGAGTGACATGAGGTCTACAAGATTGCCAACTGGAGCTCAAACTATTTCGGCCTGGTTTGTGAGTTACAATGCTCCAAAGGTGGTCACTTTGTAATTGAATCACGGTTAAGACTTAACAAATGGCTAAGTGCTAAATATCATGCAAAAACTGACTTGTGGGCCCTATTTGAGCATGTTCTAACCATTTTCATGAGATGACCCTAAAACAACTTTTGTTGGCTAACAAATTTGCTACAACTTTGTTTAAGGGTGTACATCCATGCAAGATGTCTAGGCTAGAGTTTTCAAACAGTCAAACAGAAACACTCTATAGGTCATCATGTGGTCAAACTTCACCTAGAGGGCAAATTAGTCAATTTGGTTAACATGAACAATGCTCCACCAATTACCCTAAGTGTAATTAAGGTGTATTAGGACATAATTAACCACTCTACACATTTGTTACACCAACTTCTAAGTATCACATATGTTGAAACAAACAAAACAAGCAAGTCACTTCCTTTTGTTTCAAAACCATGTTGCACATGTTTCATGACTTTGTTGTAAAGCTCAAGCTTGTCATGTTACACTAACAATATTGCCATGTTTCAATGTATGGAAAACACATGTTGCATCTACATGTTGCGCAACCCATATTTCATAAGCAATCAGTTATGAAACAAGCACAAGTGAGAATGTTGCATACACATGTTTCAAGCAACAAATGCATGATGAGATGAATGATGCTCATGCTTATGAAACAAAAAATGCAATTTGTGGGAGCCAAACACCTGGGGTGTTACACTCGGTTTCGTCATGGTACCGTCAGTTTCTCCTCATAACACCATTACCGATCACACAACCAAGGTGAAATTTCAAGTGACACAAATTGGGCAATAAGAATGAGCAATATGCAAAGGAGGGATAGCAGGCAAAGGTAGTCACAAGGTTTAGAATCAACAAGGAGATGATCCAAAATCAAAACACATCACAAGAGAACATAGCTCAATTGCAAAGGACAACTAAGCAAGGGACACTTGCTTAAATTCCATGTATGACTTGCGTTCACCAAAGTGATTACTAGATAAAGGATTAACGAGAGATTCGGTCATGTTGGGCAACAACATGAGATCATGACTGATAAACATTATAGACTTGGGAAGTTAATGATGAACTTAGAAAACTTCCTATACAACACTGATATACCGATTATAGATTGAATTGATAAGGTGGCTACATGCATTTGCAAGCAAAAGATTTCAAGACCATAGCAAGGAGACATTACGTTACACCAGCTAACCTTTGGGAGAGGCAACTAGAAAGTCCAACACGGATTTGGGTGTGGTCTCCACAATTGGCAAAGAACAACCATGATCAAAGGTTGGCGTTAATGAGAACTTAATTTGGTTAGTCGATCAAATAAGGGTCTTCACAAAAGGGTGTGGACGTCTACAGAATATGCAAACATATAAGGGAACTAGGTCGGGGGCTTTCGGTCAAGCCAAAAGGCATGGATACATAAACATTCAAGGGCTAACAATCACGTCTACAGGCTCATGCTCCTAAGAGAGAGAACATAATTGGAGATGACAACCAAGCGATAACGTACTTGAGTATTGTTCTAGGATAAAGCTATTCAACACTCATATACTCACCGAGGAAAACCAAGATGACAACTATGGCACTTCCTAGATAACAAGCATCCGCACAATCATCACAGTTAAGCAGACACTTGAGAAATTCAATCAAATTAGCTGAAGCAACCAATACTAAGCACAAAGCTCACATATAACAAGCATCTACCAAACAAGAATTAACTACAAGTTTAGTCACACAAAAGCAAGCTAAGGTAACCAACTTAGGATGTGCACAGGACCTAGACAGCAGTTCAATTGGCATGTGTTTCAGTCATAACTGAAGTTGTAGGCATCCAACAAGGGTAATCCTAGACTTTTTGGAAAGCTTAGGAAGTTTTCCATAACTTTGTTATTCACCCCAAAAGCTAATTAATAGGTTAATATGACCAAACATACCAATGTTTCAGGTCTGCACAAACATGGACAGGAAACTGACATGAACTTCAGAAATATGTAACTGGAGTTCTATGGATCCAACAAACATGATCCTTAACTTAATATAAATCTTATGAAGTTATTTATAACTTTCTCATTATCACCTTAAGATGATTCTATAGCTAACAAGGCTAAACAACACAAAGAAGACATCTCTATCCAGATTTGGACAGATTCTGTTATTCCACTTCACAAGCTCATAACAGGAGATTTAGACTGCCTAAAGTATTTCTCTTAGACATTTTGGAAAGCTTAAAAAAAGTACTACACTTCTTCTATTATCCCCAAGACATGATTCCATAAGCACATAGGTCAAACAAACCAAACATTCAGATCTGTTCAGAACACACTCAGAACCTGACAAGAAACTTCTAAAATTCATAACTCCTAAACCATCAGACCTATGGTCATGAAATTTTAGGATGAACTAGGTAAAGAAGTTGGCTACAACTTTGGTATTTATCACATTCACAGAAAACACCATTATTGTCACAAAAAAAGCACTAGAACAAAAACTGCTCTAGCAGCCAACGCTCAACAAATAAAACAAAGCTTCCCATTGTTCTATTAAAAAGAGAGCACACAAACATAGCTCCAAGCATTATCACCTTAGACCAACAATAATTTAATTTATTCATATGAATCACAATTACTTAAGTGAGGTCTAAAGCATTTGCAAAAACTTGTATGAGCAACATATCCACCACTTGGCTAAACTAGAGGACATCTATAAGTTCAAGCATGTAACCTCTATTATTTCTAGCAAGACTAAGCACACACTATCTTCAAGCACTTCTTAGTCAAGCAACATGGAACAAGGCATTCTTGTCTATCTCTACACAGGAAAGATAGTGCATCACATCAATCACAAGTTACTTATTATGTAGAACAAAGGTGAGAGGAGCATAGTTATGCACAAAGCAACAATCATGATGATGCATGCTTCGTCCTATTCGTCGTCACAAAATTGCCAGCCTAAGGTGGCAATCACATTCTATATTGGTGGCATAACATGTACTCTCTCGATATATAGCTAGTTGATAGCTACATTCAATCTACGCATTCGTGGTTAGCGTACCTGCAGAAGATTTCACTTTAGCCCAAACCAACAAGATATAAGAGCAGAAATAAAAGTCTAGTCTCTAGGTTGAATGATCAAGAGCAACAAGATATTTGAAAGCAATAAACTAAATACTTCCATATATATATATATATATATATATATATATATATATATATATATATACTTATGTATCAATCTACTCGATCATCAATTTTGCTAACCCACAATTAAGTACTTTCAACATGGTTTGTGACATAGAGCTAACTCAGTAACCAAAGCTAGCACTCCCCTAGGCCGACGAATGTTCAGCCATGCTCTCCTAGCTCACACTTACCTGAGCGTAGGTGCGACGTTGCGTAAATGTAAAGACATATATGGCTATTTCATATATAAAGGCTACCTCTACCATTTGACCATAGGGTAGCATAGTGCGGTCATCATACATACATATCTTGGCCTGAGCGTAGATGAAAAATTTGAACCCCCAAGTTAGTACTTAAATAAGCCAGCTAAGAGTCCTTATTTGGGCATAAAGAAAATGACCACTGGCATTCTTAGATTAAAAATTCAAATTTGAACACACTTATATATATGTAGCTATAAGTTGTCAAAAGCTGATTTTTGGAAACAAAAACATTTGTTTTAAATACACAAATGACGTGTTTAGTGTTGAATCTTGCTCCAATACTAGCTGTGATGGAACTGCCCAAATTATAAGAGCACAAGTACAAAATAATCACCAAAGTGATTAATTGTCATACTTGAACCCATATAACTTCAGTAGTCCAACAAAATCATGAGGGATTTCAAACCAACCAACATACAAGCCAAGATTGTAGTGATTCAACATAACAAGTCACATGTTACATCCATTTCACAAGTAGATCAACATACAACGAAGTTCAACATAGTTATTACAACTTAAGTTCAAAAGTAGCGGAAGCAAAGTAGTTTGAAACTAACATCACCCTTATTTCAAATACATGCCAGTACCAAGGTCAATTCCAACAAATGCATTAGTGACAAGATAACTCAGAAGGATCGTTCCCATGATCACACTCCACCACTACTGCAGGAGCCATCCAATTCCTGTAGTAGCCATGATACCATCACAACCCGCAACAAGTGGGAATAAACCCTGAGTACAAGAATGTACTCAGCTAGACTTACCCGTCAAAAACTAGAAATAAATTAACACCAAGGAGTATGCAAGGCTGATATGAAGTGGAGCTTGCCTGACAACATTTTGCATAAATGCTTGGTACAGATAAGTAACCATTTATTACTTAAACATCAAGTTAATAATCATTAACCTGTCATTTAGATTAGCACCTGTACTATAGCAATCACTTGATTAAGGAGCAAGCATTAATAACCATATCAGGTTTAATAGGGCCATCATCGTCATCCATATCATCATTCCTGAACCATCAAGTTATTTAGTGAATCTACGCTGGAGGTAAACCCATCAAGTTCTCACTAACCGGGAGAGATGACGACTCGAATCGAATTACAACTCAGCTGAGGGGGTATTCCTAACACTCACCCACAAACCCATACCAAGGCAGCCGTAGACCACCTTTGGTACAACTCAGAAATCACGGGCCCGATCAGCGTCGAACTCTCAGGGACACCATGCCACCAGGACGATCAGACCTCTAGGTACCTATCCTTGGACACTAGCAATTTTCAATGACTCTCCTCCGAGGTGCACTCAAATAGATCAACTTCCGACCTGAGCCGAGCTACTTAGCTTTGCGGTCAGACACCTAGGTATGGCTAGCTAAGTAAAGGGCATGCGTTCAACTTGATTAGGCAAGGCTCCATGCATTGGTCCTTAACCAACACAGACGGGGATAGATCCACACCCAATACCTTCGTATCTTGTTGCTTCACTATCGTCATCCCGCTCGGTCTCATTTAATTTTATTAACACGTGATTCTTTCCACGATAGCAAATATAGCCAACCATGACTAGATAGATCCTATCTTACAGGTGACAGGAAATCACCCACCTTCTACCAGCTAAAGCATGGCTAAGCTTCTATCCGATCCTACACATAAATAGGATTCTAGGTTTTTATACTGGACAAGAAATATATATGCAGCAAGTGTTTCCAACCAACTCCTATAACTTAATGCATTAATATAGATAACATATATACTCAATTGATTTTAGAAATTAAGAGGCTTATAATGCTCTGGGGCTTGCTTGGGATTCGACACAAGTCAGTTCAGTCAGCTTGAACCCTTGGTGACATCTCTGGTTGTAGCACTTGCTTAGTCCTTCCATCTTTGGGATAGGTACACCAAATACCATCTTCAGGTTTGGCTCCAATATCATATCCTTCACATGGTGCATCTAGCATATCTAGATGAGATGAAAGATGCAAAAGTATGAATACATGGAAGTGCAATAGATAATGCATCACAAACAGTAAGCAAGACAAGCACCATGTTACACTACACATACATAGACACTTCATGTTGCTTAAACAAACATCACACAACCTAATATAAATAGACAGCAAGCATTTTAGATATGGCACACAAGTTTCACATGATCTCAGGTGTATTAATTTAATAACCACCAAAGGCATGAATCACACTTAGCAAACAGGCAGAATCAGGAATTCTGGGCATATAAGCAGCAGTCGAGTAAATAAATCACAGCAGGAGATCCACAAATCCAAATGACTTGCAACAAGACAATCTGGAAAGCTTATGAAATTCTCTACATTTCATCTATAATCATGACAGCATAATTCCAAAGGTTAATAGGTCGAATTTACATAAGTACAGAACCAGGTCTGCACAAAACAGAGAGCAACCAATTTTGTGACCCAACTTTGAACAGCTGTTACTCCTAAACCATTTGACCAAATGCCACCAAATCTTAATAGCAGCTAGATACATGAATTATATACAACTTTGCTATAGACAAGATCCCTAGAAAACTCATTAACATGGGGTAATTGACATTGCCCCAGAACTGTCTAGAAACTAATAATTGCAAGAAGTAATTAGTAACTTATGTTGCAAATATATAATTGGACAAAACCAACTTTACCAACATGTCACACATGACTAATGAACACCAGAAAACATAGTGTCCACCACCAAATAAATTCTTTTAATACTTTTCTTAATTTTTTTGGATAATAAGGTGGTTTAATGAAACATATACCTCTACAAAAAAATATAGTAGCTTCTACGTACTATCAATAGACTACTGTACAAATTTTGATACCATTTGAACATGTATAGCAACCTCTATGGAAAATACAAAATGCTAATGCAAGAAATCATGATCATGTGAGAGCAAGATGAAGCAATAACTCACTCATATAGCAACCAATGACCATGAAATTTTTACCACACATCAAACATCACATGAGTAGCATGCTATAAAAATTTCACTTCTTTTGGAGCCCTACATCTATAGTTGTGAAAAAGACAAATATGACTAGCATTAAAAACCTAACTACATAAATCTATTTTTATAGCTAAAACTTTAAACTAAAACATGCATATTATAGATCCACTACATAGATAATTTCACAAGGATTCCAAAAAGTCCTCATTTGCTATTTTACGACTTTTCTACGGTTTATTATGATTTTCCAAAGTTCAGCCATTTAAATGTAATAATAATAATTCTGAAAAAAGAAAAACATTAAGCAGAGTGAACACAAAACTTTCTTCTAATTAAATAATCCCCTATATGTAAATGCATGTGTCTAGGCATTTAAGCAACTAGACCCGGTAAGAGTTTCTACCTCTAATTTAACCCTCCTTCTTCATCTTCACGGAGCAGAGTTGAGGACGGATGATGGTAGGGCTGACGCCAGTGGCTATGGTGGACTTTGGCGACAAGGGAAAGACACTAGGGCAACCTTGATCCCATGCGCATCCACAGAGGGACGCAGCTTGGACAGAGATGGCTTGATGAAGCTGGCCACAAGCAGCGGAGGACAGGGACCGCGGTCACTCCGGCATCGGTATGGCAGCTCCGAGGCTCAGGGATGAGGAGGGCTAGGCATGGCTAGGGTTGATGGAGGGCGTTGTGGCTTCACATGCAGGCGAAAGGGAGGAGCAGTGCCAGCAACGCGCTCCTGCTTGACCCGGCCATGGGGCGCGCTTGAGAGAAGAGCGAGGCAGAGAGCGAGAGAGAATGAAAGAGCGAGACAGAGAGCGAGAGAGAATGAAAGAGCGAGGGGGAGAAGAGAGAGGGTGTCAGCTTCTTTAACTCAACACGAGGACACATGTGCACTATGTATTGATCAGCAGGCACACGACTGCCACACGACGCTCATAGCTAGAGACCGGTCGGCCATGATGTTGCCTACCTGATTCAAAATCTAAAGCTAAGGATTGAAATAGAACCTAAAAAATGTGACTAAAACTCAATATTTCTCCCTTTATAAGTCCAAATCCATTCTATTTTGGCATAAGCTATAGTAACCAAAGTTGTAGAGCTACGTGAGATCTCCAATTTTTCTTAAAGTCTCAAAGTCTAATTCTGCTTGGTTGGAGGGATACAAAGCTCCAAAGGAGGGTACCTCAAAACCAGATTCTGTCATCCAATTGTAAGCCAACTAAAAACT
>CM036175.1:39995314-40030956 GCA_020631735.1 Saccharum officinarum | reverse complement strand
GCAGCCGAGTCAGCCCGAGCCAGCGCCGCATCAGCCCAGCAGTGCAGCAGCCGCGCGCCTCTCTTGTCGCTGACCGGTGGGCCCGGTGGTGTCGTCGTCTCTACCTTCCGTGAGAGCTCGGACTCCAACGGAAAACGACGACGACGATCGGCTTCGTGATTCCCGGGAATCCTACTCGAACACGGCCAATAGAAGCTATAATGGACGCCTTGACCTTCCTATATCCGTTTTTCATCTAAACCGTGAACTCCACCATTAGAATCGAGGTTTAGGGTTGAGGTTGTTGAAGGCGGGCGGTAGATCAGTAAGGGAGCTCGCGGGTGGATTTGAGGCCGTGTTCTTCGCGTTGGTGAGTCCGCACTCGTCTCCTCTATTTTTGTGCTTTCCTTTTGGTTGGAGAGGCTTTGAAGTGAGTTTTTGAAGCTCACCGTCGGTCGACAATGGCGCCACCGTCCCTTGTTGCGCGCGTCACGTATGGTCTATCGTAGCTAGTTCTTAATGCCTAGATGAGTTCGCATGGAGTTTCTCTTCCGTTTGGATCAAGTTCCAGGTCGATTGGTGGTCTAGTTAGGGAGAACCGCCATCTCCGGCGAGGTGGAGCACGCCGGCCATGGTGGCCGCCGGCCGGACTTGAGAAGGGGGTCGGGTTCTTCACTGTGAGTCGAGGGTGAATGGCAGCCGTCCGATTTTGAATCAATGGCCGAGATTAGAAGATACCCCTTCGCGGGGTAATCTTTCTAAAGAGTCCCTAGACTTTTTCATAATAGAACCCGCCATCCTTAGCGCAATATCCTGAATCCGTTTTCGTGTTTTGAAAGCGTATTTTCTTCCGGTTAAGTCAAAAATACGTTTTCAGATATTTACAGTTTTGCCACTAGAATTGTTTTGGTCATAAAATCTTCGTTTTAACTCCGATTTGATCCGTTCAAGTTGCGTTAGGTTCGTATTTGCGAGCTCTACATGTTAGTGTAGTTGTACAGTTAGTTTTGATAATTTATTTTCGAGTTTATAATTAAGTATTTATTTATCTATAGGAAATCTTAGAAAATTCATAACTTATACGTTTTAACTCCGAATTTGGTGATCTTTGCGTCTGTGTGATCGTAGAAACGTGTAGAAGAGTTTTATAAACTTTTATTACTGTTTTGCTACTGTTGGTGTACTGTTCTAATTGTATCTCTTTGTTTGCTTCGTGTTTGTTTGATTGGATGCATGTGTGTTGTTGATTGATGATCGAGTATAGAAGGTGAGCAGTATCTGGACGATTCGGAGTATTACTTTGAGCCAAGTCAGCAGTATCACTTGGAAAGCTTTGATCAAGGCAAGTATAACACAGGACTATCCTTGTTACCTATACATTGAATTGTCATACATATGCATGTGCTTACCTTGACAACCTTAGAGATTATAACTTAGTGATTGTTATCTTGATTCCTTGTCAACCTTGGGAATGCATATGGGTAGCTACTGCTAGTGCTTAAACTAAGAACAATGATCTTGTAATTTGATTAATGGATTAAGCAATCAACTATTAAGATGATTTTATTACTGTTAAAAGGGGGCTAGAGCATGTGTATTATTTTGATGCTCTGGTTTCTCTCCATAAGGACTTATCTGTAAGTGATAACCGGGATATACAGTACAGCTGTGAGGGCTATATGGCTCTGGCTTTAGTTGTTCAAGAGACCTTTTCTAGCTTGTTAGAGGTTACCTTAAATGGCGTAAGAATGGCTTGCCACGTTGGGTGTAGTGCGAGCCCCTGGCCTAGTGTGTATAGGCTGCGGTTGTTGTGCCACAGGGAAGGGGGGTTCTACATCTGCCTGCCGAGTGAATCTAATGGCCCTAACTTGTTAGACGAACTTTTGAGTGGCTTTATATGGTTCTCGGGTGTTTGGGCTTGATCTCCCCACTCATTTGGAAATCATGACTCACAGTGAAAGTGTACACCTCTGCGCAGAGTTAAAAACTGGTATACTAGCCGTGCTCACGGATACGAGCGGCCTTGGGGATTCTTATGGAATAGTTGATCATAACTGTTATATCATGCTTAATTATTGTTGATTATTATTTGCTCATGTTAATGCTATTCATTATCCTTATTACAATTGATCATTGGTTCTTTAATGGGAAGTGGTTTATCTTGATGCTACTCAATTGCTAATATATGATTAAAAGCTAAACGCAGTTAAACAATGTCTAGCCTTTTTGAGCCTCATGAACCCTGTGTTATATTTGTTGAGTTCGACATGGACTCACCCTTGCTATTTCCACCATAACAGATGAAGATATAGAGGAAGATTATCGGAATGAGTACTAGTCTTGGTGTCAACCAGTCAACCGTGTCCCTGTGTGGAGTTTCCGCTGAAGAATTACTATTAGTTATTATTACCTATCGTTCAAGACTATGTCTTAAATACTTATTCGTTATGTAATAAGCACTGTGATGATACTTTGTAATTTGTCAACTTATGTGTGCGACTGTTTCCTGGGGCGCACATGAGTCTTTTATGCATCCTATTTTTGTCCTTAAAAATGGGTGTGACAGATTGGTATCAGAGCCGTGTTGACTGTAGGACGCGAGCCTAGTTAGAATGGTCGTTAATAGCATCCATACTTCACTTAATTCATGCTTCCTCTTTTCACCTTGTTAATTACTAAAGTTTTATGCTTCCTCTACTTTATTCTATTGCGAAAATACATTGATTCTATCTAATCTATGTCTAAATCTTGTAGATGTCTCCTTATCCCCGTCTGTCAGCTGCACAGTACGTTGCCCGTTTCAAACCTCAGGAGCCGTATGAAGATGGTGATCAAGAGCTATCTGATGCTGAATCAAGAGTTGGTGATACACCAATGGAGAATGTAGTTATGGGGTGGACTACGAAGTTTCATATCATGGTTCCTAAAGCTGATGCTTTCTTCCATGACATGTTGACAAGAACCTTGGACAACTACTACTACGACTGGGAAGCTACGTTGGAGTATCGTAGTGCAGAGTATAGTCATCCATGGATGGATTCCTATTGGGAAACGGAGTTATGGGTTAAGAAAAGGGATCCTACCACTAAGGAGTCTAAGGTGGAGTCAAAGTTCATTACCAGAGTGAGCCGGGCAACCGTGGAGACAAGCATGGAGGATGTCGCTTTCAATGCATTTGTTTACTACCATGGTCTACGCTCGGACAAGACGTTAAAGGGTGCACTCCGGCATTTTCCTTGTTTCTTACATGACAAGGGTATTTGGACCGTGCCGCTTGCAGATGATTCCTCCTTGACTTTACAAGCTACGGTGGGATTAGCTCGTGAATTGGCTCTCCATGAGGTGGATTTGAAGGATGAGTTGCTGAAGGAAAAAGAACTTAAGGAGCAAGCTTATAAGGAGATTGACCAATTAAGGGCGGAGTTAGGTCATCCCAAGATTTATGAGAAGCTTAATTAGGAAATAGGAAAAATCCCTATGTAATAGGAACGATAGTAGTTGCGAGTTAATTTTAAGTTTGGATTGTTTTAAGAGTCAGTTTGTGGTGTGAACAATTGTGTGATTGATGGATTGTTATTATGATAATGTGTGATTTGGATCTTTGTAATGTGTGCTGGAGTTTTGTAGACATGCCTACAAGTTCCATGGTTAAGAATATTAAGTTTGATCAAAATATATTAGTTGAATATGAGGTTAACTTAGTTCTGTCCTTTGCTGATTTTTGGATCAGTCTGGGATGTTTTAGAAATAACTTAAAATCCGTTCATGAGAAATTTAAGAAATTTTACTGGGAATAATTAGACTTCTATATCTTTCCAACCCCGCAAGAATCACTTTAATATCTATTAGAGCTAAGAGATATACCTGTTCCAAGTTGGAGTTACTGCACAGTCTGGAATTCTGAAACAGTTTCGGTTAAGTTCAGTTTTTGGCCAATTTATTGACAGAATCAGAAAAAGTGTTGTGAATAAAAGTTGTAGATAATTTTGTAAGCTTTCCAACCATGTAAAGATCATCTGAATTGGACGTCTGTAGCTCGAGATATGACAGTTTTACTGAGTTGCTGAAATTGGAGTTCGCCCAGAAAAATCAGATTTTGCTTATCTATTGAATACATCATCTCGGATCGTACTGAATTTCAATTTCTGTGTTTTTGGAAACAGATGTCAGGCAGAGGTCGTGGCAGAGGTCGTGGAGGTGCTAACCCACCCATTACTATGGAGGAACTCATGCAAACTCAGAACCAGATGATGCAGATGTTTATGCAGCACATGCAGAACAATCCCCCTGCAGGAGGACCACCGCCTGTGCAAGTGAGGGATAAGCGTGGGGAATTTTTGAAGGGACGCCCTCCAGTGTTTTCTCATGCTGCTGATCCTTTAGAGGCAGATGATTGGGTGAGGGCAGTGGAGAAACAGCTGAATATAGCCCAATGCAATGATATGGAGAAGGTGTTATATGCATCTGGTCAGTTACAGGGGACAGCTCAGACTTGGTGGGAGTCGTATCAAGCTGCACGCCCTGACAATGCTCCTCCTATCACTTGGAATGAGTTTGTTAGAGATTTTCGAGCTCGTCATATTCCTGAAGGTATAATTGAGCTGAAGCAGGAAGAATTCAGAAACCTTAGGATGGGACAGATGAGCGTTAGTGAATATCATGACAGGTTCACCCAGTTGGCTCGCTATGCTCCTAATGAAGTGAGGGAAGATGCAGACAGGCAGCGTCTTTTCTTGAAGGGAATTTATTATGATCTTCGCTTGCAGTTGAAGGGGAACAACTATGCTAGTTTTCAAGAGCTGGTAAATAAAGCTATTGTGCTTGATAATGAGCGCAGAGAGATGGACAGGAAGAGGAAGATGAAGGTACAAAGCTCAGGAAGCAACAACCGTCAGCGCACTAATTCTCAGCATGGTTTTCATCAGAAGTTTCAGGGACCGGTTAGTCAATGGAATCGTAATCCGAATCAGAGGTGGTCCCAGAATTGGCAAAGTAATCAGTCACAACAGCGTTCATCATATCCACAGCGTCAACAGTATCAGCAGACTGGGCAACAGACTCCTCGCACTGGAAATTCCAATGTTACCCCCATGAAGAATAGTGCTCCCAGCACGCCTACTAGATGCTTTGTCTGTGGTAAAGAGGGGCATATGTCTTACCATTGTCCTGAGAAGCAGAACCAGCAGACTCCTCAGAGCCAGAAGAGCAACCAGAGGCAATCTGGTACTGGAAGGGTGAATCACGTGTCTTCTGATACAGCTCATGATGCACCAGAAGTTATGATTGGTACGTTCAATGTACATTCCACTCCTGCAACTGTTCTTTTTGACTCTGGAGCATCTCATACATTCATATCCAACATTTTTGTTAAAATGCATAGTATACCCATGCTAGCTATGAAAGAACCTCTCTTAGTAAATTCACCTGGAGGTACCATGCAAACCAGTAATCGTTGTCTTCCAATTAGTATGGTATTAAGGGGGTAGAGTTTAAGATAACTCCTATAGTGTTGAGGACATCTGGTATTGATGTGATATTGGGTATGGACTGGATGAAGCAAAATCAGGCAGAGATTCAGTGTCAGCAGAAAGTGGTAGTTGTGACTGCACCTAATGGAGATAAAATCAATGTGGATGTAGCAGTGCAGAAGCAACCAACCGCTGTGGTGAATCAGCTTGAAGATACTATTAAGGAGAATTCAGTGATTGAGGAATTTCCGGATGTCTTCCCTGATGAATTGCCAGGTATGCCACCTGACCGAGACATTGAATTTCTTATTGAATTACTTCCTGGAACTGCACCTATAGCCAAACGACCATATAGGATGGGAGTAGATGAATTAGAAGAACTTAAGAAACAAATTAAAGAATTACAAGATAAAGGTTTTATTCGACCTAGTTCATCACCTTGGGGAGCACCAGTTATTTTTGTTGATAAGAAAGATGGCGGTCAGAGGATGTGTGTTGATTACCGGTCACTAAATGAGGTAACTATCAAGAATAAGTACCTTTGCCAGGATTGATGACTTGTTTGATCAGTTGAGAGGTGCTTGTGTGTTCTCTAAGATTGATTTACGTTCTGGTTATCATCAGTTGAAGATTCGTGTTTCTGATATTCCAAAGACAGCTTTTACTACAAGGTATGGATTGTATGAGTATACTGTTATGTCATTTGGATTGACCAATGCACCTGCATACTTTATGTACATGATGAATAAGGTGTTTATGGAATATTTGGATAAGTTTGTGGTGGTATTTATTGATGATATACTGGTATTTTCCAAGACGGAGGAAGAGCATGCTGAACATTTGAGGTTGGTATTGCAGAAACTTAGAGAGCATAAACTGTATGCGAAGCGAAGTAAATGTGAGTTTTGGTTGAAGGAAGTTTCTTTCCTTGGTCATATTGTTTCTAATGGAGGGATATCAGTGGATCCAGGTAAAGTAAAGGATGTATTAAATTGGAAACCACCTATTGATGTTAGCGAGATTCGTAGTTTCTTGGGATTAGCTGGATATTACAGACGGTTCATTGAAGGGTTTTCTAAACTTGCTAAACCTATGACATCTCTGTTAGAGAAGAATGCCAAGTTTGTGTGGTCAGATAAATGTCAAGCTAGTTTTGAGGAATTGAAGAAGAGGTTGACTACAGCGCCTGTTTTGGTTTTGCCAGATTTGAGTAAGAAGTTTTCTATTTATTGTGATGCTTCTCGTCAAGGTTTGGGATGTGTTCTTATGCAAGAAGGCAGAGTTGTGGCTTATGCATCTAGGCAGTTGAGAAAGCATGAGTTGAATTATCCTACACATGATTTGGAGTTAGCAGCTGTAGTTCATGCTTTAAAGATTTGGAGACATTATTTGATTGGACATAAGAGTGATATATACACTGATCATAAGAGTTTGAAGTATATTTTCACTCAGTCAGATCTGAATTTGAGGCAACGCAGATGGTTAGAGTTGATTAAGGATTATGATATTGAGATACACTATCATCCTGGTAAGGCTAATGTAGTAGCTGATGCTCTTAGTAGGAAAAGTTATGCCAATGAGATACGGACGTTGTCTATGACTAGTGAGTTATGTGCTGAATTTGAATATTTGAATTTGGGCATTGTTACTAATACAATGGAATTAGTGATAGAGCCTACCTTAGAGCAAGAAATCTACAAGGGTCAGTTGAAGGATGAGAAACTAAAGAAGATAGCGGAAGATATAGTGATTGGTAAGTCACCAGGCTTTCGAATGGATGATAATGGAATTTTGTGGTTTGGAAAGAGGCTGTGTGTACCTGAGGATCAAACTGTTAGACAGGCAATTCTTCGCGAAGCTCATGAGTCAGCTTATTCTATTCATCCTGGTAGTACTAAGATGTATTTGGATCTGAAACAGAAATATTGGTGGGTTGGATTAAAGCGAGATGTGGCTGAGTATGTGGCATTGTGTGACACTTGTCAGAGGGTGAAAGCAGAGCATCAGAGACCTGCTGGATTGTTGCAACCAATGAAGATTCCTGAATGGAAGTGGGAGGAAGTTGGTATGGATTTTATAGTAGGGTTACCGCGTACTCAGAGAGGTTATGATTCTATTTGGGTGATAGTAGATCGATTAACTAAAGTTGCTCATTTTATACCAGTTAAGACTACTTACCATGGACCAAAATTGGCAGAGTTGTATATGGAGAGAATAGTTGTTTGCATGGAGTACCAAAGAAGATTGTATCTGATCGAGGATCGCAGTTTACGTCGCATTTTTGGAAAGCTGTGCATGAATCATTGGGAACAAAATTGAATTTTAGTACAGCATATCATCCACAGACAGATGGACAGACTGAAAGGACCAACCAGGTATTAGAGGATATGTTGAGAGCTTGTGCATTGCAATATGGAACTAGTTGGGATAAGAGTTTGCCTTATGCAGAATTCTCTTACAATAACAGTTATCAACAGAGTCTTAAGATGGCACCGTTTGAAGCTTTGTATGGACGTAAGTGTAGAACTCCATTGTTTTGGGATCAGACAGGTGAATCTCAGGTGTTTGGTACAGATGTTCTTAGAAACGCAGAAGATCAAGTGCGAGTGATTCGTGAGAATTTGAGAGTAGCACAGTCTCGTCAGAAGAGTTATGCTGACAATAGAAGAAGAGATTTAGTTTTTGAGGTAGGTGATTATGTCTATTTGAAGGTGTCACCTATGAAAAGTGTGAAGAGGTTTAACATGAAAGGTAAACTAGCACCAAGGTATGTTGGACCATTTAAAGTTATTACTAGACGTGGGGAAGTTGCTTATCAATTAGAGTTGCCTGAGAATTTATCTGGAGTACATGATGTGTTCCATGTTTCACAACTTAAGAAGTGTTTACGGGTGCCTGAGGAGCAGATACCTTTAGAAGAGTTGACTGTTAAGGAGGATCTTACATATGAAGAGTTTCCGATTAAGATTTTAGAGACTGCTGAGAGAGTTACTCGAAGTCGGATTATTAAAATGTGCAAAGTACAGTGGAATCGATATTCAGAGGCAGAGGCAACTTGGGAAAGAGAGGATGAATTGAGGAAATCATATCCCCAGTTGTTTGAGTAAGCAGTCCAATCTTGAGGACGAGATTCTTTTAAGGGGGGTAGAATTTGTAACACCCAAATTTTAGGAGTAATAAATTTTAAATAATTTAGAGAAAGGGAATTAAAATTTTAAAAAGAATTTTTGGTGTTGCATTCATGCTGTTGCATTTATTTATTTTGAGAAGTGGTTTTATTTTATTTTATTTTGATTTGGCTTGAAAAATTTTATTTGGAATAGTTTGCTAAATAAGCAAATAAAGAAAAGAAAGAAAAATAAAATAAAAAAATAGCTTACCTTCTTACCTGGCAGCCGGCGCCTGGGCCGCGCAGTGGGCCGCTGCTGCTTTCCTCCGCGCCTGCGACCGCGCGGGCCGGCCCAGCAGCCGAGTCAGCCCGAGCCAGCGCCGCATCAGCCCAGCAGTGCAGCAGCCGCGCGCCCTCTCTTGGTCGCTGACCGGTGGGGCCTGGTGGTCAGTCGTCTCTTACCTTCCGTGAGAGCTCCGGACTCCAAACCGGAAACGACGACGACGATCGGCTTCGTGATTCCCGGGGAATCCTACTCGAACACGGCCAATAGAAGCCATAAATCGGAAGCCTTGACCTTCCTATATCCGTTTTTCATCTAAACCATGAACTCCACCGTAAGAAGTCGAGGTTTAGGGCTTGAGGTTGTTGAAGGCCGGCGGTAGATCGGTTAGGGAGCTCACGGGTGGATTTGAGGCCGTGTTCTTCGCGTTGGTGAGTCCGCACTCGTCTCCTCTATCTTCTTGTGCTTTCCTTTTGGTTGGAGAGGCTTTGAAGTGAGTTTTTGAAGCTCACCGTCGGTCGACAATGGCACCACCGTCCCCTTGTTGCCGCGCGTCACGTATGGTCTATCGTAGCTAGTTCTTAATGCCTAGATGAGTTCGCATGGAGTTTCTCTTCCGTTTGGATCAAGTTCCAGGTCGATTGGTGGTCCAGTTAGGGAGAACCGCCATCTCCGGCGAGGTGGAGCACGCCGGCCATGGTGGCCGTCGGCCGGACTTGGAGAAGGGGGTCGGGTTCATCACGGTGAGGTCGAGGGTGAATGGCAGCCGTCCGATTTTGAATCAATGGCCGAGATTAGAAGATACCCCTTCGCGGGGTAATCTTTCTAAAGAGTCCCTAGACTTTTTCATAATAGAACCCGCCAACCTTAGCGCAATATCCTGAATCCGTTTTCGTGTTTGAAAAGCGTATTCTCTTCCGGTTAAGTCAAAAATACGTTTTCAGATAATTACAGTTTTGCCACTAGAATTGTTTTGGTCATAAAATCTTCGTTTTAACTCCGATTTGATCCATTCAAGTTGCGTTAGGTTCGTATTTGCGAGCTCTACATGTTAGTGTAGTTGTACAGTCAGTTTGGACAATTTAATTTTCGAGTTTATAATTAAGTATTTATTTATCTTTAGGAAATCTTAGAAAATTCATAACTTATACGTTTTAACTCCGAATTTGGTGATCTTTGCGTCTGTGTGATCGTAGAAACGTGTAGAAGAGTTTTATAAACTTTTATTACTGTTTTGCTACTGTTGGTGTACTGTTCTAATTGTATCTCTTTGTTTGCTTCGTGTTTGTTTGATTGGATGCATGTGTGTTGTTGATTGATGATCGACTATAGAAGGTGAGCAGTATCTGGACGATTCGGAGTATTACTTTGAGCCAAGTCAGCAGTATCACTTGGAAAGCTTTGATCAAGGCAAGTATAACACAGGACTATCCTTGTTACCTATACATTGAATTGTCATACATATGCATGTGCTTACCTTGACAACCTTAGAGATTATAACTTAGTGATTGTTATCTTGATTCCTTGTCAACCTTGGGAATGCATATGGGTAGCTACTGCTAGTGCTTAAACTAAGAACAATGATCTTGTAATTTGATTAATGGATTAAGCAATCAACTATTAAGATGATTTTATTACTGTTAAAAGGGGGCTAGAGCATGTGTATTATTTTGATGCTCTGGTTTCTCTCCATAAGGACTTATCTGTAAGTGATAACTGGGATATACAGTACAGCTGTGAGGGCTATATGGCTCTGGCTTTAGTTGTTCAAGAGACCTTTTTTAGCTTGTTAGAGGTTACCTTAAATGGCGTAAGAATGGCTTGCCACGTTGGGTGTAGTGCGAGCCCCTGGCCTAGTGTGTATAGGCTACGGTTGTTGTGCCACAGGGAAGGGGGTTCTACATCTGCCTGCCGAGTGAATCTAATGGCCCTAACTTGTTAGACGAACTTTTGAGTGGCTTTATATGGTTCTCGGGTGTTTGGGCTTGATCTCCCCACTCATTTGGAAATCATGACTCACAGTGAAAGTGTACACCTCTGCGCAGAGTTAAAAACTGGTATACTAGCCGTGCTCACGGATACGAGCGGCCTTGGGGATTCTTATGGAATAGTTGATCATAACTGTTATATCATGCTTAATTATTGTTGATTATTATTTGCTCATGTTAATGCTATTCATTATCCTTATTACAATTGATCATTGGTTCTTTAATGGGAAGTGGTTTATCTTGATGCTACTCAATTGCAAATATATGATTAAAAGCTAAACGCAGTTAAACAATGTCTAGCCTTTTTGAGCCTCATGAACCCTGTGTTATATTTGTTGAGTTCGACATGGACTCACCCTTGCTATTTCCACCATAACAGATGAAGATATAGAGGAAGATTATCGGAATGAGTACTAGTCTTGGTGTCAACCAGTCAACCGTGTCCCTGTGTGGAGTTTCCGCTGAAGAATTACTATTAGTTATTACTACCTATCGTTCAAGACTATGTCTTAAATACTTATTCGTTATGTAATAAGCACTGTGATGATACTTTGTAATTTGTCAACTTATGTGTGCGACTGTTTCCTAGGGCGCACATGAGTCTTTTATGCATCCTATTTTTGTCCTTAAAAATGGGTGTGACAGCCCCACCTGGCGGTGACTCGTGGTGGCCCTCCTCGTGGAGTTCTCTGGTGTCCACTAGAAGCCTCTTGCGTATTCGTGACATGGAGATTAGGTCGATTGCCATGGGTTCCTTCTCGTGGAAGATATCAATTCCTGAATTATTCTGATAACCCCCTACAAAATATAGATTCACCAAAACTCGTAGAATTTCGTTAGTTGACACCCTAAACCTATGTTGGTGATCATTTATTAGCCCTTTATATAGTTATTTTAACCCTTTATTATGGTAGATAACCATCGTCAATAGTAATACTCCAGATAAAATGCTACAATGACATAATTATTTGTCCGCTTGTAGAATTTTTTTATTCTTATCTTTATATTCTTTTTAGTCACATGAAATAATAGATTCTTGTTTAGTGTTATTCTTGTAGTAATGCTAGATAGAACCAACAAACATTTCTAAGTTCCTCACTAGGGATGACAACCTAGTTTAATATTATGAGATGAAGGTTAATTGATAGGTGGCTACTATAACAGTGACAAGTTAATAATTACCATATAATTTCTGGCGCCATTGCTATTAGTAGGAGTAATTCTATTTTTAGTAGTGGTGCTAAGAAATTCCAACAAGCATTTTTGGCGCTGTTACCAGGGAAGGTATTTAACTTAGGAAGTATTAATAATTTTATGTAGCTGTTGAGAAGAAAAAATGACCATTGATCTCTGCTCATAACAGGCTTACCCTTGTTTTATCTACTTGTGTATCTTATCCAAGGTAATGTATGCGTAATCTTCTAGAGATCTTTATTGATGATATAGAAGCATTACTCAAGAAGACTAAGCTAAACTCAAGAAGGTTCTTGCTCTTGAGTTGGAAGATCACTGAATCAGAAAAAGTTTGACACTAGAGTTTGAGGCTATGGTAGAGAAGAGTCTCTATGAATTATCTGCTCCGACAGTAGTAAATATTCATACTGGACCAGAAGTCAATGTTGGAGATAATGGATTTGAGCTTAAGCCTGCACTCTTCACTATGGTGCAAGCTAATCTATTTTGTGGAAAGGCTCATGAAGATGCAAGTGCACATTTACATCACTTTCTAAAGATCTGCAGCACCTTCTCTATTAAGGGAGTACCTAGAGATGCCATTTTACTCCGTCTTTTCCCATTTTCACTATTGGGGAAAGCTAAGTAGTGGTCCTATGCAAATAGAGAGAAACACACTATATGGAATATCTGCTCAACTGCTTTCCTGGCCAAGTTCTTTCCCACAGGCAAGAACAATGCTCTATGTGGAAAAAGTTTAAGCTTTCAACAACAACATGATGAATCAATCCTCGAAGCTTGGGAATGCTTCAAGATTACATTGCAGAATGTCCTCATCATGGGATGGAGAATTGTCTATTACGGTAGACTTTCTATCACGAGCTAAACACTAGCACCTGTGAGACCATTAATGCTACTGCTGGAGGTGCATTCTTGTCACTCAACTTCATAGATGCAACATCACTTATTAAGAAGATGGTTTCCAATCGGAGATGGAATGAATAACTTGTTCAACCTTGTAAGAGAGGAGGAGGTATGCATCAACTCAAAGAGGTAGACATACTGACTACCAAGGTAGATCTGCTGATCAAGAGGCTCGAAGATCAAATGGGTGAGAATAAAGAAGTCATGCACATTCATGATTCCCGCTTGACTTATGAAGAGTGTGGAGACACTGGGCATTCAGGAAGCAACTACCCTGAACTCCAAGAGGATGTGAACTACATCATCATCAACAACAACTATCGTTCTCACCAAAAATCAAGGATGAAATCAGCAACACAGGCCAAACTACCAAGGTAACTATCAAGGTAACTTTTAAGGTAATAATTACAATGCTTCAAATCAGCCACCTTTGAGAGATGTAATTGCTGGTCAATGTAGATTGTTAGATCAAATGACTAGAAAGGTAGCTTCTACTAATAAAACTTTAGAAACTATAAGCACTAGATTGGATGCCTTTGCTTCTACCATTAAGAATCAGCATAGCTTTAATAAAATGATAGAATCACAATTAGATCAGCTAGCAGCTGCTGTTCCTCCATTAGAAAAAGATAAGATTCTAGGCTAGCTAGAAGATTTAGAAATTACAAATCTTGTCGATATTTATAATGCAACCAATTATTACATCGAACCACCAGAAGTGAGTGGATTGATTACACACTTTCCAACAAGAATGGAGATCTAGGGAGACCAGTCATTCCTATCACCATAGGATGTCACATTTTCTAGCAAGCTATTTGTGATTTCGGTGCAAGTGTCAACATCATGCCCAAGGTAATTTATGATAAGATTTTAGGAGATCATTTATTGTACATAAGTATGCATTTGCAGTTTGTAGATCAGACACTGTGCTACCCTGAGGGAGTTCTTAAAGATGCTATCATCAGAGTGGGACAATCATATGTTCCTGTAGACTTTGTGGTTGTGGACACAGGAGGAGACAAGAAATCACCGATCATTTTAGACCAACCATTCCTATGAACCATGAAGGCCATCATTTATGCGGAGCATGCCAAGATTGTTTTCACTATTAAGGACAAGACAGAGAAGTTCTCATTCAGGAGCCGGATGCTACACACACCTGCATGACCTCATGTGCCATTCAAGAGAGATGAACTAGTGATGATCAAAGAGAAGAAGAAGAATCCTAGAAGCTGGTGGAAGAACAAGGCTAGCCAAGCACAAGAAGTGACTGTCAAGATGGTCAACACAATCCAATCAGAGTATGAAGGCTTGCTCGCTCCACCATTCCTAGCCAAGAAGGATGATCCTGGAGTACCGACAATTGAATGCTTTATCAATCAGAAAGTTTTCCATAAGACCTTCTATGAGATTGCAGACCAATCATTTCGGTTCCCGGAGGGAATAGCGAAGGATGTCATTGTACAAATCCAAGATCCTTATGTTCCTGCTGATTTCATGGTCCTGGACATGGGAGTAGAAGACGAAGAGACCTCCATTATCTTGGGAAGACCGTTCCTCAACACCACCAATGTTGTCATCTACATTAGATCTGGACAAGTCTACTTTCAATTCCCAGATGGAAAGGTACACTGTTACTTTAATAGTTATACTAATTATGAATAGCCTAAGAAGAACCGCAGTAGGAGGAGACATCGATTCCGCCATAAAGCAACCCAGCCCTTGAAGGATGGATGGGTAGATTACCTAGGAGAAGTATCAAGGTATGAAGACCCTTGGAATAAATGGGACACTCCAGATAAGAAGATTGAGGAGCCTATTAATGAAGAAGTTAATAGCTAGATTATGGTACACAGACCACTCAGGTATGGAGAAAGAAGACAACATCAACATCAATGCCACAAGAAGAGCAAGCATCTGATTCTTCTTCAGGATCAGTGGATGCACTTGAACAGTAAGTACTTTCTCCTACCTAGTCCTATCCAAAGGACTATTAAATTCTATACCCTTGCCATGAGGTAATAATGGTAATTATCCATATTTACACTGCATGAATTATTTTTTCTGTTAACATATTTACTTTTCTGCTCTACCATTACATTTAGATTATTTTCACTTTAGCATTTTATGTCAAAAAAGAAAATAAAAATATTTCATAATGTTTTCATTTGTCTTTGCATATAAAAAGAAAATAAAAATATTTATTTCATCATTGCACCATAAAAGTCTGAAGCCCCATGTGAGTAATTGTAACACCCTAAAATTTGCTTCTTTAGAAATAGAGCTAAAATGAATTAATTTTGAATTTTTGTGCTCATGAAAACATAGGGAAATAATATTTTTCACTAAATTGAAATTTATCATAAGGTTTAGCAACTTGTTGATGCATTCATGCTGACGCATTTGTGTTTTTGTATTGCTTGGTTTTGACCAAAGATCAAAATGAATTCAAGTTATTCTTTCAAAATGCGTTTAGGTCGATTTTCTTTTCTCGATATACATATATCATTTTTCTACAATCAAATTCCTTGTTTCTCATCTATCAATCAACATCTACAAACTTCTCGGAAATTTTTCTGACTTTTTCTGTAGCTTGTTTCCACTTGTCTATGAGAATAATCTAATTTTTAGATGCTCCAAATTATCTTATCATGAGCTCTAAATACTTTATTTGGGTTCCTCATGTTCCATAATGTCTTTGGGAATTTTCCCAAATTTTTGGAGCTTTCGGAGTATTTTTCGCGGCGTAAATAATAATTCTGGACTTTGCTATACATTATTATCGTTTACATGATCATGAGGTTATTTGGGCTTATGGTAAACTTGTTGCTACTCAATTGCTAAAAGATGACTCACTAAAAGCTAATCGCAGTAAACCAGTGTCGACTTTTGAGCCTCATGAACCCTATGATATATTTGCTGAGTTCGACATGGACTCACTCTTGCTATTTCCACACCCCAGGATAGTCTCTGGAGTTAATAGGCTTGTGATCAACCAGTTAGTTTGATCCTGGAGTGAAGGTTACACCCGGTGTTCGGAGTTGTCTTTTCGCTGTGTTATTCTCTAAGGTTATATCTTAAACTATTGCATTATGTTTATTAAGCATTTGTCTCTTGATATTACACTTATCTGCGGCTATATGTGAGATTTGACTTCTTTATTTCACATATAGTGTATGTCTGGTTTTGTCCTTAAAACCAGGTGTGACAGTAATTTATGGTGATCCTATAGGGTTATTCACCGTAGTGGCATAAAAATAAAAATATATTGCATACGTATTTCTTTTTGCATTATAAACAGAAAATCACAAAAAGTTGAAATTCAACATCCTATCAAAGTTCTATCAATTTATGAATCTATCTTAAGCAATAAGACCAGTCAATTGCTCAATAGCTGACTGCTAACCCCTTGTCATAACAAAGCTTCGAGTTTTTGGTGTTCTTGTTAGAGTATTTTGCAGGATCTCACTTTGAGTAAGTTTATTTGGTGGTAGACGCTACACTCTGCCGGAACAAGAAGGACTACCGCTGAGGAGCTCGCTCTACAAATTTCTCAATTTCCAACCACGATAACATTTAGCTTGGGAGAGAGCATTCCCTTGCCTATCTAGCTAAGTATTTCTTTCCTGTTTAGTTATTATATTTGAGTTTATTTTCTATCTAGTTAAAAGAAATAAAAAGATGAATAACAATTCAAAACCAAAAAAAATTGTTCTAGCTAGTTATACATATTAAGGTGTGATCTTAAACTTTGAAAACAAAACAAAGAGTGTTTAGATTTTTCATGTTTTAAGAGTCATAAAATCTTGACAATAGAAATAATGAATAGAGCTCAATTATAATTCCTTTTTAGTACCTAGCATTCATATTTGAATTCTCTTGAGTTTTGATTTGATAAAAGAATTTGCTCTGAAGCTGAAATTTGTGGGAGTATATGCTTGAGCTAAGTCTAGGAAATTGAGGGATATTATATAAGAAAGTCTGAGCTACTATTTATCTTGTTCCTAACGATACTAGAGTTCTGGAGATTTATCTTTTGAAAACTTTAAAACTTATATGATGAGCTCTTGTATGACAAAGCTTGAAATCCTACCAAAGCCAAATATGATTAGAATAGGAAACCTTCCACTTATATGATGCTTGCTTTGCATTGAGTTTGGTCAAGCTTTGTTGATGCCTTATGAGAGGTTTGTCATGCTATTAAAATCAATATCACATACACACCATCTGCATATGCACTATTCCTACACTGGGAGTAGGTGCACTCATTTTTTCATTTAGATCCACCTAAAAATATTTTGTTCTTACATTAAGAGTAAACACCCAAAAATATACCCTATAGGACAGCCCCCAAATAAATGCTCAAAGTTCTTATTATTATCTCTCCAAAGTTTTATCACAGAAAGATGCATGTGGCTATGCAGAAGTATTAAAAAAAGAAGAGAAGAAAAAATTATGAAAAAAATAGACAAGTGTCCAAGAGAATAAAACAATGGGTACTTTGATGCCCGCCTAAGAAAAAAAGAGATGAATAAGATAGCCGATGTTTTCTTTGCAAAGTGTTTTTCAATTTTAACAAGCGAGGTATGTTTTCAAGGAGCAGTAGTAGAATTAGGATTAGCCACCATATACACCTATCATATATCCACCATATTCCATACACATGCACATCTTGATTTGGTTGTATGACTTAACTCTCTTTGGATCCATTGTTTGACTTTACAATATATTAATTGCAAGTATGCTCTGTTTATATTTTCTCCACTCCTATGAGCTCCACATAAGCTTTAGTTGTAGAAGAGAAAGGCATAATATCATTAATGCCTTGGTGAGGATCCACAAATACCACATATATTGAGAGATTTGAGAGTGTCATATAATTGAAGCTCTGAGTTTTATTTTGAAAACCTGCAAAACTTTAGAATAATTGTTGAGTGAAGAGCTAGAGACATAGTGCTTGACTTAATTGATCTGTCTTTCAATTACTCAAGACCCAAGTAAAGGCTAAGAAGCTCTATGGTTAAAGGTAATATGAGTAAGTTCTAAAGTTAAATCAGAATCCGAAGTAGAATTTTTGTTTGAGTGCATGTGTATTTTCTAAGAGTTATGTCAATATTTTTCTAAAAATCTCAACATGTTCAAGTTCTTTTCCAAGTTTGCTAAGTTTGGCTTTGCTAAGGGACTAGCAAAGGGTAAGCTTGGGGGAGTTTGTTGAGGGTGGATAACGTTAATATTTTATATGTGAATAAACAAGAGAAATAGTTCATGTACAAGAATATACATAGGCCTAGGGATTAAACTGACAAATTCCATGAGTTTTAGTGAATCTCTGTTTTTCGCAGGAATATTCCAGAAAATGTAGGAAGGGGGACCTAATTGAGAAAAAGGACAAAACTTGATCGCGATGAAGGATACACTAGAAGACTATAGAAGACACCAGAAGGCATGGAAACGAATGGGAGGATGAGATGCCACCAAGTGGGGCTGGCCGGCCCTACCCTTGTGCTGCGTGGTGTAACACCCTAGGTGTTTGTCACCAGTTAAGCAAGGAGTTTGAGCTCAAACATGGCAAGTTAGATGGTGTTATTGGAACTTCTTTCATATGTCTCACATCAATATCCATCTATATTGATCACTATAAAAGTTTTATGAAGTTTGTAATTGATAAGTCACATGAAATGATAAGTTATGTCTTTGTTTCGATGGCTTTATGAAGTGCTTGAATTGCAATATTAAGTGAATGGAAATATAGGTCATCAACCAAACCTTGTAACCTTTCCCAAATGACTATAGATGAACTCTACAACAAAAGTCATGAAAGGTTCCTGTTGATCGAGTGGCCAGAAAATGCTCCAATGGATCAAAAATGATAATTTAAGCTTTATTGTGAGGTTACATTGATCAAAGTAGAACTATGAGTTCTATACCTATTTTGACATTGGATCTTAAATAAGAGATGTAAATTAGGTTAAGTAGAACAACTTTTGTTTAAGCCCCAAGGTCTATTTTAGCTTCTAACCTAGCCAAACTGGGACCCCAAGATCGAATCAGCTGCTGTTTTAGACTCGGAAATTCTTCTAAGTCCTCAATTGACAGCAGTAAGTTGACATGTTTGTGACATTTTCTCTTGCAAAATTGTATGGTAACTCAATTTAATCCCTTAATATGAGTTGCAGTACCTTTTGTGTTAGAAACAACAAAGCAAGTCTTGATAAGTTTGGAGTTCATTTGGATCTTCAAATTTAGCTTCAAATGCAGCAAAGACTAACTATTTCCAGGAGTTAACTAAATCTCGTTTTTAGTTTCGTGTACCCTAGTTTGTGGCCTTGTATCACCCTAACCAAGCCAAACTAATCCTAGATCCCTTAAGAAAAGTTGTTATACTCATATAGCTCTACAACGTTGTGGAATTGGTTTAGGTTTTCCTTGCTCGATTTGAGAATCTGAGAGGAGAGAAGAAGATAGTTTTAGTTGGCTTACAATTGGATGACAGAATCTGGTTTTGAGGTACCCTCCTTTGGAGCTTTGTATCCCTCCAACCAAGCAGAATTAGACTTTGAGACTTTAAGAAAAGTTGGAGATCTCACATAGCTCTACAACTTTGGTTACTATAGCTTATGCCAAAATAGAATGGATTTGGACTTACAAAGGGAGAAATATTAAGTTTTAGTCACATTTTTTAGGTTGTATTTCAATCCTTGGCTTTAGATTTTGAATCAGGCAAGCAACATCATGGCTGACCGGTCTCTAGCTATGAGCGCCGCGTGGCAGTCGCGTGCCCGCTGATCAACACGTAGTGCACATGTGTCCTCATGTTGAGTTGAAGAAGCTGACGCCCTCTCTCTTCTCCCCCTCGCTCTTTCATTCTCTCTCGCTCTCTGTCTTGCTCTTTCATTCTCTCTCGCTCTCTGCCTCGCTCTTCTCTCAAGCGCGCCCCATGGCCGGGTCAAGCAGGAGCGCCGCTGCTGGCACTGCTCCTCCCTTTCGCCTGCATGTGATGCCACAACGCCCTCCGTCAACCCTAGCCACACCTAGCCCTCCTCGTCCCTGAGCCTCGGAGCCGCCATACCGATGCCGGAGCGACCGCGGTCCCTGTCCTCTACTACTTGTGGCCAGCTTCATCAAGCCATCTCTGTCCAAGCTGCGTCCCTCTGTGGATGCGCACGGGCTCAAGGTTGCCCTAGTGTCTTTCCCTTGCCACCAATGTCCACCATAGTCACTGGTGTCGGCCCTACCATCATCCGTCCTCAGCTCAGCTCCGTGAAGATGAAGAAGGAGGGTTAAATTAGAGGTAGAAACTCTTACCGGGTCTAGTTGCTTAAATGCCTAGACACATGCATTTACATATAGGGGATTATTTAATTAGTAGAAAGTTTTGTGTTCACTCTGCTTAATGTTTTTCTTTTTTCAGAATTATTATTATTACATTTAAATGGCTGAACTTTGGAAAATCATAATAAACCGTAGAAAAGTCGTAAAATAGCAAATGAGGACTTTTTGGAATCCTTGTGAAATTATCTATGTAGTGGATCTATAATATGCATGTTTTAGTTTAAAGTTTTAGCTATAAAAATAGATTTATGTAGTTAGGTTTTTAATGCTAGTCGTATTTGTCTTTTTCACAACTATAGATGTAGGGCTCCAAAAGAAGTGAAATTTTTATAGCACGCTACTCATGTGATGTTTGATTTGTGGTTAAAATTTCATGGTCATTGGTTGCAGTATGAGTGAGTTATTGCTTCATCTTGCTCTCACATGATTTCTTGCATTAGCATTTTGTATTTTCCATAGAGGTTGCTATACAAGTTCAAATGGTATCAAAATTTGTATAGTAGTCTATTGATAGTATGTAGAAGCTACTATATTTTTTGTAGAGGTATATGTTCATTAAACCACCTTATTATCCAAAAAAATTAAAAAAAGTATTAAAAGAATTTATTTGGTGGTTGACACTATGTTTTCTGGTGTTCATTAGTCATGTGTGACATGTTGGTAAAGTTGGTTTTGTCCAATTATATATTTACAACATAAGTTACTAATTACTTCTTGCAATTATTAGTTTCTAGACAATTCTGGGGGCAATGTCAATTACCCCATGTTAATGAGTTTTCTAGGGATCTTGTCTATAGCAAAGTTGTATATAATTCATGTATCTAGCTGCTGTTAGGATTTGGTGGCATTTGGTCAAATGGTTTAGGAGTAACAGCTGTTCAAAGTTGGGTCACAAAATTGGTTGCTCTCTGTTTTGTGCAGACCTGGTTCTGTACTTATGTAAATTCGACCTATTAACCTTTGGAATTATGCTGTCATGATTATAGATGAAATGTAGAGAATTTCATAAGCTTTCCAGATTGTCTTGTTGCAAGTCATTTGGACTTTTGGATCTCCTGCTGTGATTTATTTACTCGACTGCTGCTTATATGCCCAGAATTCCTGATTCTGCCTATTTGCTAAGTGTGATTCATGCCTTTGGTGGTGATTAAATTAATACACTTGAGATCATGTGAAACTTGTGTGCCATATCTAAAATTCTTGCTGTCTATTTATATTAGGTTGTGTGATGTTTGTTTAAGCAACATGAAGTGTCTATGTATGTGTAGTGTAACATGGTGCTTGTCTTGCTTACTGTTTGTGATGCATTATCTATTGCACTTCCATGTATTTATACTTTTGCATCTTTCATCTCATCTAGGTATGCTAGATGCACCACGTGAAGGATATGATGTTGGAGCCAAACCTGAAGATGGTATTTGGTGTACCTATCCCGAAGATGGAAGGACTAAGCAAGTGCTACAACCGGAGATGTCACCAAGGGTGCAAACTGACTGAACTAACTTGTGTCGAATCACAAGCAAGCCCAGAGCATTATAAGCCTCCTAATTTCTAAAATAAATTGAGTATATATGTTATCTATATTGATGCATTAAGTTATAGGAGTTGGTTGGAAACACTTGCTGCATATATATTTCTTGTCCAGTATAAAAACCTAGAATCCTATTTATGTGTAGGATCGAATAGAAGCTTAGCCATGCTTTAACTGGTAGAAGGCGGGTGATTTCCTATCACCTACAAGATAGGATCTATCTAGTCATGGTTGGCTATATTTGCTATCGTGGAAAGAATCACGTGTTAATAAAATGAAATGAGACCGAGCGGGATGACGATAGTGAAGCAACAAGATATGAAGGTCTTGGGTGTGGATCTATCCCCGTCTGTGTTGGTTAAGGACCAATGCATGGAGCCTTGCCTAATCAAGTTGAACGCATGCCCTTTACTTAGCTGGCTAGACCTAGGTGTCTGACCGCAAAGCTGAGTAGCTCGGCTCAGGTCGGAAGTTGATCTGTTTGAGTGCGCCTCGGAGGGGAGTCATTGCAAATTGCTAGTGTCCAAGGACAGGTACCTAGAGGTCCTGATCGTCCTGGTGGCATGGTGTCCCTAAGAGTGCGACGTTGATCGGGCCCATGATTTCTAAGTTGTACCAAAGGTGGTCTACGGCTGCCTTGGTATGGGTTTGCTGGGTGAGTGTTAGGAATACCCCCTCAGCTGAGTTGTAATTCGATTCGAGTCGTCATCTCTCCCGGTTAGTGAGAACTTGATGGGTTTACCTCCAGCGTAGATTCACTAAATAACTTGATGGTTCAGGAATGATGATATGGATGACGATGATGGCCCTATTAAACCTGATATGGTTATTAATGCTTGCTCCTTAATCAAGTGATTGCTATAGTACAGGTGCTAATCTAAATGACAGGTTAATGATTATTAACTTGATGTTTAAGTAATAAATGGTTACTTATCTGTACCAAGCATTTATGCAAAATGTTGTCAGGCAAGCTCCACTTCATATCAGCCTTACATACTCCTTGGTGTCAATTTATTTCTAGTTTTTGATGGGTAAGTCTAGCTGAGTACATTCTTGTACTTAGCGTTTATTCCCACTTGTTGCAGGTTGTGATGGTATCATGTCTACTATAGGAATTGGATGGCTCCTGCAGTAGTGGTGGAGTGTGATCATGGGAATGATCCTTCTGAGTTATCTTGTCGCTAATGCATTTGTTGGAATTGACCTTGGTACTGGCATGTATTTGAAATAAGGGTGATGTTAGTTTCAAACTACTTTGCTTCTGCTACTTTTGAACTTAAGTTGTAATAACTATGTTGAACTTCGATGTATGTTGATCTACTTGTGAAATGGATGTAACATGTGACTTGTTATGTTGAATCACTACGATCTTGGCTTGTATGTTGGTTGGTTTGAAATCCCTCATGATTTTGTTGGACTACTGAAGTTATATGGGTTCAAGTATGACAATTAATCACTTTGGTGATTATTTTGTACTTGTGCTCTTATAATTTGGGCAGTTCCATCACAGCTAGTATTGGAGCAAGATTCAACACTAAACACGTCATTTGTGTATTTAAAACAAATGTTTTTGTTTCCAAAAATCAGCTTTTGACAACTTATAGCTACATATATATAAGTGTGTTCAAATTTGAATTTTTAATCTAAGAATGCCAGTGGTCATTTTCTTTATGC
Source organism: Saccharum officinarum (assembly GCA_020631735.1). Classification (NCBI taxonomy): domain Eukaryota; kingdom Viridiplantae; phylum Streptophyta; class Magnoliopsida; order Poales; family Poaceae; genus Saccharum; species Saccharum officinarum. The sequence continues at coordinate 40,007,495 of CM036175.1, read as the reverse complement.
CCAAATAAGGACTCTTAGCTGGCTTATTTAAGTACTAACTTGGGGGTTTAAATTTTTCATCTACGCTCAGGCCAAGATATGTATGTATGATGACCGCACTATGCTACCCTATGGTCAAATGGTAGAGGTAGCATTTATATATGAAATAGCCATATATGTCTTTATTTACGCAATGTCGCACCTACGCTCAGGTAAGTGTGAGCTAGGAGAGCATGGCTGAACATTCGTCGGCCTAGGGGAGTGCTAGCTTTGGTTACTGAGTTAGCTCCATGTCACAAACCATGTTGAAAGTACTTAATTGTGGGTTAGCGAAATTGATGATCGAGTAGATTGATACATAAGTATATATATATATATATATATATATATATATATATATATATATATATATGGAAGTATTTAGTTTATTGCTTTCAAATATCTTGTTGCTCTTGATCATTCAACCTAGAGACTAGACTTTTATTTCTGCTCTTATATCTTGTTGGTTTGGGCTAAAGTGAAATCTTCTGCAGGTACGCTAACCACGAATGCGTAGATTGAATGTAGCTATCAACTAGCTATATATCGAGAGAGTACATGTTATGCCACCAATATAGAATGTGATTGCCACCTTAGGCTGGCAATTTTGTGAGGACGAATAGGACGAAGCATGCATCATCATGATTGTTGCTTTGTGCATAACTATGCTCCTCTCACCTTTGTTCTACATAATAAGTAACTTGTGATTGATGTGATGCACTATCTTTCCTGTGTAGAGATAGACAAGAATGCCTTGTTCCATGTTGCTTGACTAAGAAGTGCTTGAAGATAGTGTGTGCTTAGTCTTGCTAGAAATAATAGAGGTTACATGCTTGAACTTATAGATGTCCTCTAGTTTAGCCAAGTGGTGGATATGTTGCTCATACAAGTTTTTGCAAATGCTTTAGACCTCACTTAAGTAATTGTGATTCATATGAATAAATTAAATTATTGTTGGTCTAAGGTGATAATGCTTGGAGCTATGTTTGTGTGCTCTCTTTTTAATAGAACAATGGGAAGCTTTGTTTTATTTGTTGAGCGTTGGCTGCTAGAGCAGTTTTTGTTCTAGTGCTTTTTTTGTGACAATAATGGTGTTTTCTGTGAATGTGATAAATACCATAGTTGTAGCTAACTTCTTTACCTAGTTCATCCTAAAATTTCATGACCATAGGTCTGATGGTTTAGGAGTTATGAATTTTAGAAGTTTCTTGTCAGGTTCTGAGTGTGTTCTGAACAGATCTGAATGTTTGGTTTGTTTGACCTATGTGCTTATGGAATCATGTCTTGGGGATAATAGAAGAAGTGTAGTACTTTTTTTAAGCTTTCCAAAATGTCTAAGAGAAATACTTTAGGCAGTCTAAATCTCCTGTTATGAGCTTGTGAAGTGGAATAACAGAATCTGTCCAAATCTGGATAGAGATGTCTTCTTTGTGTTGTTTAGCCTTGTTAGCTATAGAATCATCTTAAGGTGATAATGAGAAAGTTATAAATAACTTCATAAGATTTATATTAAGTTAAGGATCATGTTTGTTGGATCCATAGAACTCCAGTTACATATTTCTGAAGTTCATGTCAGTTTCCTGTCCATGTTTGTGCAGACCTGAAACATTGGTATGTTTGGTCATGTTAACCTATTAATTAGCTTTTGGGGTGAATAACAAAGTTATGGAAAACTTCCTAAGCTTTCCAAAAAGTCTAGGATTACCCTTGTTGGATGCCTACAACTTCAGTTATGACTGAAACACATGCCAATTGAACTGCTGTCTAGGTCCTGTGCACATCCTAAGTTGGTTACCTTAGCTTGCTTTTGTGTGACTAAACTTGTAGTTAATTCTTGTTTGGTAGATGCTTGTTATATGTGAGCTTTGTGCTTAGTATTGGTTGCTTCAGCTAATTTGATTGAATTTCTCAAGTGTCTGCTTAACTGTGATGATTGTGCGGATGCTTGTTATCTAGGAAGTGCCATAGTTGTCATCTTGGTTTTCCTCGGTGAGTATATGAGTGTTGAATAGCTTTATCCTAGAACAATACTCAAGTACGTTATCGCTTGGTTGTCATCTCCAATTATGTTCTCTCTCTTAGGAGCATGAGCCTGTAGACGTGATTGTTAGCCCTTGAATGTTTATGTATCCATGCCTTTTGGCTTGACCGAAAGCCCCCGACCTAGTTCCCTTATATGTTTGCATATTCTGTAGACGTCCACACCCTTTTGTGAAGACCCTTATTTGATCGACTAACCAAATTAAGTTCTCATTAACGCCAACCTTTGATCATGGTTGTTCTTTGCCAATTGTGGAGACCACACCCAAATCCGTGTTGGACTTTCTAGTTGCCTCTCCCAAAGGTTAGCTGGTGTAATGTAATGTCTCCTTGCTATGGTCTTGAAATCTTTTGCTTGCAAATGCATGTAGCCACCTTATCAATTCAATCTATAATCGGTATATCAGTGTTGTCTAGGAAGTTTTCTAAGTTCATCATTAACTTCCCAAGTCTATAATGTTTATCAGTCATGATCTCATGTTGTTGCCCAACATGACCGAATCTCTCGTTAATCCTTTATCTGGTAATCACTTTGGTGAACGCAAGTCGTACATGGAATTTAAGCAAGTGTCCCTTGCTTAGTTGTCCTTTGCAATTGAGCTATGTTCTCTTGTGCTGTGTTTTGATTTTGGATCATCTCCTTGTTGATTCTAAACTTTGTGACTACCTTTGCCTGCTATCCCTCCTTTGCATATTGCTCGTTCTTATTGCCCAATTTGTGTCACTTGAAATTTCACCTTGGTTGTGTGATCGGTAATGGTGTTATGAGGAGAAACTGACGGTACCATGACGAAACCGAGTGTAACACCCCAGGTGTTTGGCTCCCACAAATTGCATTTTTTGTTTCATAAGCATGAGCATCATTCATCTCATCATGCATTTGTTGCTTGAAACATGTGTATGCAACATTCTCACTTGTGCTTGTTTCATAACTGATTGCTTATGAAATATGGGTTGCGCAACATGTAGATGCAACATGTGTTTTCCATACATTGAAACATGGCAATATTGTTAGTGTAACATGACAAGCTTGAGCTTTACAACAAAGTCATGAAACATGTGCAACATGGTTTTGAAACAAAGGAAGTGACTTGCTTGTTTTGTTTGTTTCAACATATGTGATACTTAGAAGTTGGTGTAACAAATGTGTAGAGTGGTTAATTATGTCCTAATACACCTTAATTACACTTAGGGTAATTGGTGGAGCACTGTTCATGTTAACCAAATTGACTAATTTGCCCTCTAGGTGAAGTTTGACCACATGATGACCTATAGAGTGTTTCTGTTTGACTGTTTGAAAACTCTAGCCTAGACATCTTGCATGGATGTACACCCTTAAACAAAGTTGTAGCAAATTTGTTAGCCAACAAAAGTTGTTTTAGGGTCATCTCATGAAAATGGTTATAACATGCTCAAATAGGGCCCACAAGTCAGTTTTTGCATGATATTTAGCACTTAGCCATTTGTTAAGTCTTAACCGTGATTCAATTACAAAGTGACCACCTTTGGAGCATTGTAACTCACAAACCAGGCCGAAATAGTTTGAGCTCCAGTTGGCAATCTTGTAGACCTCATGTCACTCTACACTTTTTCTAATTACAGCCCACACCAGATCATCCTGGATTAGGAGTAATAGGACATCAAAGTTTCAATGTCTGTCGCTCCTATCAGACTTTGATTTAGAACTTCAGACGTTGTCGTGGCTAATCGATGCCAGACTCTGGCCGCTGTGTGGCTCACCTATGCGCGCGTGGAGTGCCATGACATCGCCCTCGTCTGTGTGAAGAAGAGAAAAGTTGTGCCCACGCTGCCCTCTGCCTCCTCATTCCACTTCGTCCTCCCTATTCTTCTCCACCGAGCGAGAGGAGCAACTGGAGGAGAACCAGCAGTCACCACTAAAAAATCCACCGCATCCAAGCACCATCATCTGATTCCTCCTAGCAGTAGCCACACCTTGAGCTCCTCTACGTCCCTGACTTCCCCGTGCAACCCCATTGACTTAGGTAGAGCTCACCGAGCCTTCGGCTCTACTGCGGTCGCCATTGTTGCCTCCAAGCCGAGCTCACACGTGTCGTGCCTCTCTGGGCCCCTACCGCCTCTCCTCTCTAGTGCTCTCTGTCCGCCTTGATCTGCTGATGCTCACGGAGTAGGCCATTAGGGCCAAGCCATCGCTAGCTCACCAGAGCCGGCAAGCTCATGGCTATGGGCCGCCATTGCCTTTGCCACCCCCTAGCCATGGTAGTAGCTTCAAACAAATACACCACTAGATGCGTATAGTCGAGGAGACACATGGTGGTGCAATGCTCGCCACCGGTGACCTCACCGTCGTTGAGTGGTGGCCGGTCAAGCCGATGCTCTATCCTATGCCTATGACAGGTGGGGCCATGTTGACTGTGGGCCACTGCTGTCAGGCGCAGGCGGGAGGCTGACCATGGGCAAGCAGGCCTAGCGGGCCACACCGGGTTAGTGGGCCAGCTCTGTAGCCGGGTAGAAGTTTGTTTAGGGTTTCATTTTTATTTGTTTTATTCTTTTTCACAGATTTGATGCTAGGTTCAAAATTGCATATCTCCTGAATGGTAGATCCAAATGATGTGGTTCTAATTTTGTGGTGTTTCTAGTAAAGTCTAGTTTTTATTAAAAATAAAAAATATGCTATGTTCTGTTATGAAATTTGATGCTATAAATTACCTCTTTATTCATTAGGAAATAGGAGGAATTTGTATCTACTGTTGTATAGCTCCAAATGACTTGTAATTTTTATGTGGTGTTGTTTATGCCTTGAATAGCTTGTAGTTTAAATTTTATCAATTTTGAATAATATATGGTGGAGTTATATATTTATCTTGTTTGCTTGGGTGGATATTGTGTGAATTTTCATGAATTATTTGTAGATCCAGTAAGTGTGAAACTTGGTCAGTGTTATCCTTATGTTAGGAAGAACCCAAGAAAAATATGAAATATGTTGTTTGATGCTTTTCAATAGGGTTTCTTAATTATGCCAAAATTAGCCTTTCTGTCTGTTATTTTTGGTATAGGAAAATATACTTACTCAAATGCTTTGAAAATTTTGTAGTAGCCTCCTTGATTTATATGGTAGCCACTATAATTTTTATAGAATTAATTGTAGAGTTTTGATATGGGTTCCTTTATTCACCTAATTATCTAAATAAATTAATAAAGGGCATTAAAAAATGATTTAGAGGTTGGCACCACACGTTCTGGGGTTAGGCTTGCATTTTGGCACTTGCATTGTATGAGCTTAAGCATCATTTGTTCATATATGAGCATGGAACATATGTGATGCACTAGTGAAACATATGAAACATGCTAGTGCAACACGTGAAACATGTGTATGGAATGTGCTTGAAACATCTGCAACATCTTCTTGAAACATATGCAACATACCCTTGTTAATTATGTTTCAATGTGTGTATGTTAGATGCTCATGCTTGGTAATGCAAGAGAGTTCTCCGCCTTGGCTACATGCGCCACCACATCTCCCTCACGCTCCTTTGTGCCTTGTGCACACTCGCGGGATGGCCGTGCCGCCGGGAACTGCCATCGCCACCATGCAGCCGCCGCTGCGACCGGTCGTGCGCATGGCTAGACCGCCACCGGCTAAGCCTGACCAGGCTGCTAGCGCCCACGCCTGCTGGCTTGGTTGCCGTTGCCCCTGCGCACTGCCTCTACCACCGACGAGCCCTCCCGTCGCCCGTAGTACGACGCCGCTAGCACGTCCGCCACCGAGCCGCCTGCTCACGTGGCCAGGAGTCCATGGTCCACCTCCAGTCATGATTCGACCTCCCACGGGTGTAGGTGGGCACGCTGGAGCTCGCGCCGCCCTTCTCCGCCACCGCCTGCCTTCTCCGACCGACATCGGCGAGCAACCGGCCATCCTCTGTTTCCACCGCCAACCTGAGAAGGAGACCGTCACCTCCTCTCTCTCTTTCTTTCTGTGTGTGTTTGACAAGTGGGCCCAACTGAGCAGCGGGTCCCACGTGTTGGTTTCATATGTGGCTGGTTTGGGTGCGTAATCGGGTAGACCTAGCATTTAAGTAGGGATCAGTTTCATTGTATTTTGAATTTTAGATTTTGTGTTAAATCTTCTAAAATCCATGTCTCATGCTAGGAACCTCCAAAAATAGCAAATATGGACTTTTTGGAAACCTTGAGAAAAGATATATGCAGTGGAGTTATAATTTGTTATATGTTTGTAGAAGTTTTCTGGTGTTTTTATTTAACCTTGAAAAATACTCCAAAAATGCTTATAAACTTGACCAGAGCCATATCTTTAGTTTTATAACTCTAAAAATAGTGATTCTTGTTTTGTTAATTTTATGATGACATGTACTTGGTAGGAAAAGTATTAAACATACTAGTTGTTCACTGTTTTCTTAAGGTTTTGATTTAACTTTGGTAAATGAGCAAATCTATGTTGTGTTGCTTGTCACTTTTATATCTTGAGTTGTGGTGCTCAAATTTCGGTGAAATTTTTATGGTAGTCTCCTAAGGTTATATGGGAACTATGGTTAAAATTCCATGAGCTTTGGTTGCCAAATGAGTGAGATATAGGTTTAACTTGCTCTCTAGGATTATTTAGCTTAAGCTAATTGTCTTTTTCATAAAATTGTTTTACTCATGCAAATGATCTGAAATTTGTACAGTAGTCTATTGGGAGTATGTGGGAGCCACTTTAATTTTGGTAGAATTTATGGTGCACTTTTGGTATATGTTCATTAAATCACCTAGGCATCTAAATAAATTAAGAAATGCCTCTAAAGAATTTATTTAGATGGTGACACTATGTTTTCCAGTGTTTATTAGTCATGTGTGACATGTTGGTGAAGTTGGTTTTGTCCAATTATATGTTTGCAACATATGTTAATAATTATTTCTAGCAATTATTAGTTTCTAGACAGTTCTGGGGGCAATGTAAATTACCCCATGTTAATGTTGTTTTTTTGAGCATCTTGTCTATAATAAAGTTGTAGACAACTAATTAATCTAACTTGTGTTAAATTTTGGTGGCATTTGGCCAAGTAGTTTATGAGTTATAGCTGTTTAAATTTGGGTTACAAAATTGCTTGATCTCTGTCTTGCTAGACCAGTCTCTGTGTTTGTGTAAATTCGATATGTTAAAATTTGGAATCATGCTGTAATGATTATAAATGAAATGTATAGAATTTTATAATCTTTCCAGAATGTCTTGTTGCACATCATTTGGAGTTGTAGATCTCCAGTTATGATTAAATTACTCAGCTGCTATTTGATGTTCAGAAAGTGGCAGATTCTAGTTTTAGTGCTTTGATTCACTTTGCCATGCTTGTGTGTTGAAGTGTGACTCATATCTTTGATGGTACTTGGGTTGGTACCCTATGATCTTATGAGACTTGTGTCTTGATTGATGTGCTTGCCGTCTTCTATGTTATGCCTTAGTGAGGATTAAGTTAATTAGCTCTAGATGCTTATGTGAACTTTGGTATGCTTGCATGATTACTTTGTTTATTTCACTTCTATGCATTCATAAATATGCATTGTTGCACCTCATTTAGGTACGGTAGCTGAAATGCGTGAAGGATGTGATGTGGAGCTAACCCAAAGAGGGTGTTGGTGGACCTATCTCGGAGATGGAAGGATTGGACAAGTGCTAGAATGGGGATGCTCGCCAAGCGAGTGTCATCTGACAAACATTGACTTGAGTCAGATCCCAGGCAAGCCCCGGAGCATTATAAGACTTCCTACTTTTTAAAGCAAATACTATATATGTGTTATATGTATTGTTGCATTACGTATAGGAGTTGGGTGAAAACCTTGCTGCATCGTTATCACTCCTTGTCCAGATATATGAACATGAATCCTATGCAGAATAGGATCGTATCTATGCTTAGCCATGCTTAATTAGCTCGGTAGAAGTTGGGTGATTCCTATCACCTGTGAGATATAGGGATGTCTTTGGTCACGGTTGGCTATATTTGTTATCGTGGGAAAAGAACCATGTGTTAATAAAATGAAATGAGACCGAACGGGATGACGATAGTGAAGCAACAAGGCATGGAGGTCTTGGGTGTGGATCTATCCCTGTCTGTGTCAGTTAAGGACCGATTTGCTATATGTCCTTGAGTCATGTTGAACACAGTCTAACACTTAGCTAGCCAGATAAGTCGTTCTGACCGCGAAGCCGAGTAATACAGTTCAGGCCAGGAATCGAGGGGTCAAGTGCGCATTCTAGAGGAAGTAAGGATGTGCTTCGGGACACTGGCATGAGACCAAGGGGGGTTAAAGTCCATATCACCTAGCAGAGTATTGCCCTTGGGGATGTGGTATCAGTCGAACCCGTGCTTTCCTGAACTATACCAAAGGTGACTTATGCGACCCTGGCGCGGGGCCTACGCGGTTTGTGTTAGAAATACCCCTCCAGTTGGATAGGAACTCGATTCGAATCGCCATCACTCTGGGTTAGTGAGCACTTGACTTGAGCAGTGGCAACATAGATTCAATTAAATGGAACGGATGGTTAATTGGATGATGATTTAAATGTTGCCTCAATTTATACCTGGTATGGTTAATATTGTTTGCTCCTAATCAAATGAGTGCTCTAGTATAGGTTCTAATATAGATGACAGGTTAATGATAATTAACTTGATGCTTAATTATTAATGATTACTTATCTATGTTAAGCTTTTATGCAAAATGTTGTCAAGCTACCCCACTTTATATCAGCCTTGCATGATCCTTGGTGTCACTTTATTTCTAGTTTATGACGGGTAAGTGTCGACGAGATATGGTCGGCAGTCTATCGAGGGGTATGCCTAAGATAGTAGATTGTCGGTAGACAGGTGCACAAGCTACGAACTAGATGGTGACACAAGACAAACACAAGGATTTTATCTAGGTTCGGCTGCCATGAGGGCGTAATACCTACGTCCTGCGTCAGATTGTATTGCTGTGTATATTGAGAGATGTAATGAGATGTGTTTTGAGGGGGTCCCCTGTCCGCCTTATATAGTCCGGGGGTAGGGTTACAAATCTAGAAACTAATCATGCCCGGTTATAATTACCATAGCTGGTCGAATAAGGATTCTTATTCTAACCGACCAGGATCTTGCTTAATCTCCAAGTTTGCTTTCCTTCCTTGCGTGGGACGCCGATAGATCGACTAGGCCACGCGTCGTCTTCTGGTGGGCTAGGCCCACTGGTCTGGGCTAACCCAAGTCTAGCCATAGGGGTATAGGGGTTAATACCCCCATAGCTAGTCCTCGAGCACTATCATTGTGATGCGACACGCCGTCTTGACCTTCTCTAAACAGTGAGGCTTGAGTTCTTGATGTCTCCAACCAGTCAAAACACCATCCGAGCAGTTGTTGTAGGCGTCCGACCAGATTGTAATACAGCCGACCACCGTTGTCGCCGGAGAAGTAGGTTGTCCGAAGAATGTATGGTGCTCTTGAGAAAAAGAAAAAGATTTCCTTCTTGGTGAAGTGTGCCCACTTGTATTTCTGAAAAGAAATGTAAGCAGGGTAAACAAAGCGTAGGGGTCAAAATAAGCATATTCACCGCAAGGTGAAGTGTGCCCACTTAGTTGCCTAGCCTGGTAGTAGGTGACGTAGGCACGTGGTGCCAGGGTCTAAAATGAATCTTCTTGGAAACTTGATATTGAGATGCACCGACAGGTGCATCATACCGATGTAGTGCCCAAGCTTGCTGGAAGGCGAAGTATGAGCCTTGTAGCAAGGTCTTTAAAAAAATGCTGATCCCTCAACTGTCTGCGAGTCAAATTTCACATGTAGCCGAGGAAACCAGACCTCAAGTTGTGGTCAAGGAGTGGTTGAAATAGTCCCCAAGCATAGAGTAAGTCATGGTCGATGAATCCCTAAGCATAATTAGAGAGTGATCGACAAGTCCCTGAGCGTGATCGGGGAGTTTATCGTGCTCGGTGATCTGAGATAGACTGTAGTCGCCAGACCAGTTGTTGACACCTCTAACACCACCTAAGCTTGGTTGTCATCCCCAGCATGACACAAAAGGTGCTGGTACTAAAATATGCAAATGCTCCTCTAAAATAAATATGAAATCCATAAGCACACAGATAATACCGATGTAGCATTTTAACCAGGAGTAATCTAGGTATCGTTATTTATATTTTTACCACTGGGAAGGGATGCTAAGGATAATGAGCAATGAGCATTACAGCATTTGATAATGGAGAGCATAACCATGACTTTATTGATCTTCTCATACAAGGTAAGTGTCACAAGATAAATAATATATATATATATACATATATATATATATATGAATAAAAAATAATAAGAGATAACTGATAAGCACATAGCCACATATAATGATAAACATCTGAATAGATTACTCTAAGTATATAGCACTAGCATGGATTAGGATGAACTATAAGGATAAATCCTAAGTTATTCTAACTATACAATGAAAGCATACGATGATTAGTGCAATTACACTTGGCAATCATGGCAACAAAAGGTTATATCTAAGCATAGTGATATTACTAAGGAAGATATAGAACATAGCCATCACTTCCCTGTAATAGTTGTGCTCTGCTTGCCCTATACTCGGGAGGTGGACTACAAAGGACTCAACAGGGCTCCTGCGATCTACCACATGGTCCGAAATATAGGGTGCAATCACAGGTAAATACAGCATAGGCACCACGCCTACACAACGTTTACCACTCATCCATGATATCAATGAGCAAGCGCTATACGATCCTATACTTAACTATAATTCTGATCGAACTATGCCAAGCATATAATCAAAGTAGACTAAGAACAATATAATTGAGAACATAATTAAATAGAGCAAAGTCATATCCAATATGATAGGATAGACTAAAGTCATATTCATACAAATGGTAAACTAGATGAATAATATAAGAACAAATACAAAAGTAGGAGAGAATTACCAAGTATTCTCTTGACAGATCCAGAAATCAAGCAATGCTTGGCTCCTTCTAGTTCTTATCCTATGTAGCTATGCTAAACTAGAGATCTAATTGAGATGGTGGCTCTAGGGCTCCTCTGAATGAATGGAATGAGTTCTCTCTCTAATGAATTAGGGTTTCTCCTAGGGTCAGGGGCCTTGCTTATATAGCCCTCTAGGAAGCACCACAACCTTGGATCAAACCGACCTTCATCAATGAATTTTTATTAATCCTCAAAGGTGGTGGAGGCAGGATTCATGAGACGGAGCCTGATTGGCTCTACAGGTGGGGTGGGCGCCCCCACTGTCACACCTGGCCCAATTTGGAATTTGGCCCATAGTGGCCCATGTGAATGTTATGAGATATTATGGAGAGTTTAGTTCCACCTTGGTTGTTTAAAGTGGGATAGACCAACATATAAGGCTTCTAGAGTCTATCTCACGATCCCCGGGTTAATCCTTTTACGTGAAGCGAGGACAAAAGCATAAGTGGGATGGTGGTAGGTGTGGTTCATTCAGCGTGCAGAGTGGATCTAAGCCATTTGGACTCTGGGGCGTTACAAAATGGTATCAGAGCTGACCTTCACAGCCACAGGCACGTGCGGGCTAGGGGCTAGACATGGGGTTCATTGCGCGTGTAGGCTCTGCGGAGTGCACGGCGTGGCACATGTGCCTGCACTGGGCGCACGGGCGCGTGTGCTAAGAGGGAACGTGAAACGATCCAGGATTTCAAAACTTGGAATACTGGCTCCCTTGCCCCTCTGTGATAGTCCCAGGATACCTCAGCTATCACGGGCGTCCACTTTTTAGCTGATTAAAAAGTCATACAACACAGATTACAAAAATAGGATTAAAACTCAACCTATTACATCATCTAGGTTTGGATCAAACAAAACACCGAGGCTCTACTCGTAGCAGCGAAGCTTGGCGAAACTCCAGTCCATGGGCATCCTTGAGAGTGGTCCGCAAACCAACTACCCACCTCAACATCTCTGCAGGCAAAGAATCTACACACCGCCAGATGTGTGCAGGCCATGGTCAGCACCGATGAGCTTTAGTGGAAAATAGAAATCAAGGGATCTGGCGATCCTATTAGTTTGGCTGGGGGTTTGCATCCTTAGCGCTTGTAGAAGCAACAAAAGTATAGTATTATAAGGTAAACTTCTCATAACCAACC